>JAODJW010000106.1:16580459-16596898 GCA_026777045.1 Hyperopisus bebe | reverse complement strand
GAAGAGTCCTCACACCTGGGTTTGAACAGCTGACCTACAGGTTATCCCAAATACCTGCATACACACCGGCCCTTTGCGGATAAGATTGGCCACCCCTGCATTAGATAATATTGAAAAGAATCATTAAAATTGTAACACAGTAAAAATGTTTCAGCGAAACTTAACCCCCCTGCACTATAATGTCCATATAGAATTGAAGGTATGAAAAAGCCTGATTTTAAATCTAGCTAATTACCAGAGTTGAGTACTCTTTAAATATAACTGGTTGGTTGAAAAAAATCTTGGTCTGGATTTGGACTCTGGACCTGAAATCTCCACCTCTGTTGACTACCAATGTAAGAATTACATGTACATAACAGGCAATCTTGATATTAATACTGCATGTTGTCTAGCCCTATAATATACTACAAATTCAGTACAAAATACCCAGCCTCTTGGTGTAATGATATTCAGCACTGGTACCCGTTTTTATGCTGGTGGAAAACCAACACAAAGTAGTACCATACTTATGGTACTTTCTTGAAGTACCAAAAGTACGGTACCTGGTGTGGTGGAAAAGCATCATTAATTAATCCTCATGGATAATTACTACCAGCCCATCTAATACTGTGTGGCCTGACTCCTGCTAGTAGCTTTATCACCCACTTTTTCAAATCAATTACCTCAGTCAGCATCTAAAAAGAAAATCAAACAGGAAAAATGATGCCGTCCATACTCTCCCACTGGAAGAGTCCACATAAGCAAATGCTGGCTGCTCAATAAGACCTTCTTTCAGGCCATTTCAGCGATGTACTCTGACCCTCCTTGACCATCAAGCAGTCTTAAATATCTCAATCGCAAAGACAGGGGCTCTGAGAACATCCCGCATGGATGACACAATCCTCCCTAAAGGTGCCCCCCCCCACCACACCTTCTGATTGCTGCAGAGCCACCTGCCCCCCCCCCCCCCTTTCAATTTCTTGCCGATATTNNNCCCCCCCCCCCCCCCCCCAAACCGTCACAGGTCAGCCCCAGTGGCAGGTTTGACTCATCAAGCTGAGTTATCGCATGGGACAGATTCCTGTGTCACAGTTCCAACAGCCACAGTCATAAGGTGAGCAGAGCACCCCCAATGCCATTAATAACTGATGCACATTTGCAACACTGCCCCCCTTCGCCCTCAACACTGGTCAAGAAGCAACAAATAAATCACACTTCGTATAAAGGTAGCAGCTGTAAATCAACTTGGAGAGCAAACCGTTCAAGGAGGGGTGTATGTGGCATCACTGGCAGGGTCCCCATTACCACCACACAAAAAATGACTATGTTGGAAGCAGTGGGGGGGGACAATCCTAGGATGGGGGGCTGGAGCAGTCAGTTGAGTGATTAGCTTCACAGACAGACCACCATCTCTCCCCCCAAATGTCAATTTCTATGCAAAGATCGCCCTCCCAGCTAAAAACACCCATGTTTATCTGAGAGCCATGGATGGCAGGCCACTACACCTCCGGGGTCCATCTGCATGACAATACAGCCCACAGTCCACCGAGGGGCGCCCTTTCGTTTGGCCACCACAGTCAGCTGATTCGAATAAATCCAGCGTATGTCTGGGGGCAGATTAAGAAGCGGCCTTCTCAAATGCTTCGGTCCCCAACGGTGGGTAACAGGCCCTGGCGCACCTCCCACCCCCAGGCCTTCCCTCAGTGGCGATTAAAAGCCAGGCTTTAAAAAGATCCAGAGTACCACTCTCTCGCCCGCCCCCCCCAGGAGAGAAGGGATTAGCAGCATGCCTGTTTGCAGAAATGGCGGTCGCTCAAAATTAAAGACTTTCAGAAGACACTAATCTGATGAAGGAGCAAACAAGTGCTCTGTAAGGAGAGGAGGGAGGCAGACAATCAACCCGCATGTTTACTGCTGGCCGGCCGGGAAACATGGCTGTGTGTACACCGTGGATATCCATTATTGCCTCCCCAGTGCAATTCGGGGCCATCCCCCCAGCAGACCAAAAGCACCAGGCACCGATCACATCTTTGAAGGCGACATTTGCCAACCTCAGTGGATGACTGTTGGGTATGAAGGACAGAGACGACCATGGACCGACCAACCAACAGACACGATTACTAGTGATACTTGCCATTTGATCGCTATGCGACCCATACAAGGCCCCAAAACCCTGCAGGAGGCGACAGCTGTCCCTACGAGATCCTCAGCTGGGGCACGATTCACATGCAAGTAAAAATTTTTAAAAAGGTTCCTGACAAAGCAGAACAGAGGCACTATCTTTCTCTTCTCAAAAGAAACCAGTTCCCCACACACACACACACACAAGCTTGACAAACACTCATGTGGCAATAAAAGGATGAAAACTCCCCCACATACACACACCATGGTCCATTTCACCCTCCCCAGGTCATTATGCCACACCAACAGGGATCAATCAGCCAGCCTTATAGCTCCAACTTCCATTTTCGGGCCAGAATGGGGAAGGGGCAGGAGCAGAGCGATGCGAACTGCACACCTCTCCCCGAGGATGACCGAAAAGGGGCCGGGCGGCAGCACATTTGGCTTCACACGGGGGGGGAATTCGAGCAAAAGGCCCTTTATAGTAGTAGGGTACCAGGGGTGAAGGCTACGAAGTGACAATGAAGACCTACACATCTCACGAGGCAAGTTTTCGTCCAAGACATCTTTATGCACAAACACACTAATGCTGAAACATTAACAGTAAAATTTTCCAAATGTTGGCACAAACTTTTCCCGTTTAGTTTTAGCTGATAAACTCTTTGTCGACACTTGAAATATAGCAAAAAACCACAATGGAAACATATGAGAAAGAACTTTTGTGTAAATGCCATTCTAAGTGACAGGACTTATGTGCCTTTCCTACAGTAAACCAACACACACATGCTGTAAACGCACTTTTAAATGTTGACTGACACTGAATGTTTCTCCCACTACTGTATACTCTGCACAGGTTGCCAGTTTGTACAGAGCAACTGTGATGAACTTTCAGGTTGGGACTGGTGGTTGCCGGCTGCCTATTACCAGAGCTGGGGAGTTGAGTCAGACTTGTGACTCGACTAGGACTTAAATCACAAATTTTACAACTTGTGACTCAACTCGGCAAAACTAATGGAAAGACTTGGACTGCAAGGGCAATGACTCGATACCATGATGTTTCATTTTATTAATTCAGTGTATATTAATTCTCCGGCTAAACGCAAGGTTTCCCGAGATGACTGGGATTTGACTTGGACTTGAGGACAAATGACTCTAGACTTGACTCGGACTGCAATGTTTTAACTCCAGACATGACTTGTTCCCATCCCTACTGATTACTGGCCCAATAAAAGGTTCTATGTACCGTCTTTTTACATTAGAACTGGGCATCCTAAAATGTCTAAGCCTGAGGTTTTGTGTAAAGTGGTCCTTTACAACATCTTCCTACTAAAATGCAATTATTTTGCCTTGTTGACAAATTCTTTAGATGATAAACACAAATAGTTTTGACATTAAAAAAAATTCCTAATGCACATTAATTGCTTGTACATGTAGTATCCAAGTCACAAATTCGACTTGGGGAATGCAAGTCGGAAAAATAATACAGTGCATAAGTAATAATAGCAACTACATACAGTAGAACTGTCGCATGATTCATTGTACAAATAGATTTAACACAATATAGGAGCTCTCTTTTTAGAGGCTGCCAAAATTTAAATAAGCAAGTATTGGACGTGGATCAGTCACGAATATCAGATCGGTGCATCTCTGGTTCATAGCCAAATGTATACATTTTATAGAAGTCAAATGTATACATTTTATCAATACATGTGCAGCTCTGGATGGAAACACACCTCAAAGAGCTTTTCTTGGACATTTTCCCCGGATATTGTGTCATTACGCATGCCCCTTTTGTCGATAAAATTCAGTTTTATGGAAATGCAATGATCATAAATTGTGAAGAAGTTTTTGATGCACACACCGCCAGCACTCGGCAAGGCAAGGAGGCGAGAGTCTGGGCAGACAGGCCCACCAAGCCACAAAAAAACGCTTCACATCCTCAAACTCTTGAGCTTCAACTTCATACCCTGTGTGACCATAAAATACCACAATGCAGCAAAAATGGCTCAATTACGCCAATCAAACAGCATCCATCTGAAGCAGCCCTGCCCAGCACCTTTAAATGAGATATCAGCTCACTCACACACACACATATACACGAGATGGGGAGCGCAGCAACAATCAAAGACAATAATAATCATCATTATTATTACTGGCAGTGAGCTCTTAAAATAGCCATACCACAAAATCTAAGTGGGTGAGGAGGGGGTGGGGCTTACCTGAGAGCTCGTGGTGGATGAGCTCAGCGAAGTTGGGGTCGTCGCCCCACCAGAAGAGCCAGAGCTCGCGGCGGCCAGGTGTCTGGTGCCGCCGCCACACGCTGAGCACGTCAGCCTTCAGGCAACGGCTGAAGCTGCACAGGATGGGGTCTTCCTCAGTCACGGGGAAGAGGATCGGCGCCGAGGTGGGGCCCTGCCACACATAACGCTTCCATTTGATCCCGGTCAGGTCAGCCTACAGGGAAACGGGTGGACAAAGTCAGCTTAACAGCACCTGTAAGCAGAGGTAAGGGTAGCTGCCAGTCATCACTTACAAAACAGCTTATTGACTGGGGAGGGAGATGAGGGAGGAGCTTAGGCACGTAAACAAGCAGTCAGACTCATCTTCCCAATTGAAACGCTGAAGCAATTCGAAATCCAGCCACTGATCACCAGCTGGGGGTGGGGGGGGGGGCAGGGGGCAAGGTGAAAATCAATGTGGCAAAAGGCAACTGACAGGCTAAATCCTTTTTAATGACACGCACAACAGGGGTTCCAGTTTATTCAAATGCCGTTTCGCCTTTATGGGGAGGGTGAGAGACAAATCACCAACACTTATTAGGTGCCGAGACTGGAATATTACGCTCAACTGCAGTCAGCAAAGGAAGCCATCTTTTTCTGCTAGGGACAAGAAATACACAAGGAAAATAAAAATATGCCTTATTTCAATAAGGAAACGTTTTTAAGGACTGCTTCACTTGGCCTGGTTGTACAACAACACCCAGGTCCTGATATGTTCCTGTACAAAGATTAAAACAATTCAGGTCCTCCACATGCCAGAATGAATGAAATGCGGTAAGCCTAATCGGGCTGCTAATCTCGATCCCTCCGGATGCCCCCAAACAGCACTATGGGTGAGTCGCGAGACCAAAAACAAGGGGAATACTTCAGCTATGAGAACAGTTCATTCATCAGTGATTGAACTGGAACTCTGGTAGAGGGGCACTTATTTGCACTACAATTCAAGAGTAGTTTATACTGGCAAAGCCAGACTTGGAAAAACCAAAGAAGTGAAAAGCACTTTCTGACAGGAGTTACAGTAAAAGGAACACGGACTGGCAAATTCAAAATTAAATCTGAATACTGACAAGGGGCACTTATTCAAAAGCGAATGAAACTAATTAGACTACACACCTTATCAAACACACACACAACCAGCCCTTCACCACAGACCATCATTCTACCAGCCAAACCAACAGCAAATACTTTCCTAAAGCAAAGTATTTTGTGTTCTGGAAAACAATACCAGGACCAGCTCTCGACGCTGCCTTTTAAGTCTAGAACATTTTTTAAATAGCCTCTTTCTGCCAAAATATGAAGGATTCATATGAAAGCTATAAGGTAGGGACCGATCCATAGTATTCATACCCTTCCCTGGAGTTGAAGGCGCCCAAGAAACATGGGCACAGTAATAAAACGAGCGACATCAAAACAACTAGACGATGTAACACTGCAGAAAAGTGTCAATTTTAGCTATTCATCTGCAAGAAAAGGCCCCACGATCCATTATGACGCTATATTCGAAGCAACATGAAAGCACAGCACAAGTTATTCTGGGATCGCCAGGAAATAAACCCCTACACAGTGACACTCAGCAAAACACGGCGTTCTGCGTGTGCGTGTTCTCACCGGGCACGAGCCGGCTGTGTAAACAAGAGACGACACTTGACTCGTCCCCACAAATCCAGGCCTTCCTCTAAGAGGAAACATAAAGCTTTGATTACAGTGTAAAGCATTTTTTTTTATTAAAAAGTTTCAGTGGCGTCATCAGCCAAAACTGAAACGGGTTCCCAAAACAAACTCCCTTTCTCACATGTGGCAGTGACGCTGGAACGCAGATCGCAGGCGAACGTTTGGGTGGCATTCCGGTGGCCTAGTGTTTCGACCGAAGGCGTTAGAGTGCCACGGGCATTAGTCATCTGGTGACTGGTCTAAGAGTTTGACCTCGCCTGTAGCACTATAATTCATAACAATGAAGTTTGTCAGGAAGAAAGGCAAAGGGAAACATAGACGGAATAAATAATTAAGGTCTAAAACAGTCCTGGAACATCAGTCTGAGCTAATCAGAAGTGCTACATGGAAGTATGCAGCGAACAAACACACTTTCATCAGTTATCAAGCCAATTGCTTTTAGCTGGGATACATCTTTTTAAAAACCCAGGGAGGCAGATCATTCACTCCACCAGTTTATGAAGATCATACTCATTTCAAAAGCTGTCGCTTAAGAATAAATCTCAGCCACATCTCTATGGTTGGGTTAGACCCGGCAAATTCTCATCCTGCTGAGCCAGAGCTGGGAGGGGGAATGAATTGTGTCAAGTTTTAAGTCTTATAGTCCGGGTAGAGGAACAGGTTAGCAGGTTTCTGAGAGACTGGGGCTTCATCAGTTAACGGTTTCTCTCATTTTTTTCCCCCTGCATTCAAATTAAGCTGCCAGGTCTGTGTGCATTTGCACAGCCTGCCCTGCATTCCTGCCCCCACTGCAACGTTTGAAACAGCTGCCATCTGCAGCAATTTTGTGACAACAGGTGATATTCTCATCTCCCCCCCCCCCCCCCCCCCCCCCCCCCCCCCCCCCAGCAGCAACAGATGACTTTAAATCAGAGACAATCTTCTTGAAATCTATTTCAAGAACATGTAAATAAGGCATAAAGAATGGATATTTTAAAATATGTCCCTTTCTATGCTTGTCCTTAGACATGTGGCAAGATTGCAAAAGAGTCAATACAAGGGAAGACGTCTTGGAGGCAGGGAACAAATTTGGTAAGAGTCATTAATGATTTATGAAAACCAGCTGGTGTGAAAGATAATCTGCTTTCAGTACAGGTTAGATTCACAGCCAAAAAGCTGGCCTTCAACCGTGCACAAGGCTAATTAAACATTATAATACGGTGGCCAAACAAAGCCACTCAATCCTACCATTTCCTGATTACAGATCTAAAAGTTTTCCAAAAATCGCTTATTCAGGGAAAAAAATATATTGCTGAAAATAAGCCCTAGAGCATGCAACTGCAGGACAGACTGGAGCGGGGCTGAACTCCAGTGATCACTGCCAAACATGCTGTCAAGCGGGTGAGGGCGACGCCCCCCGCTGGTCGCGATTGCCGCTGCGGGTAAGGACGACGAGCTGAACGCATCGATTGCGGAAGAAAAGTTGTCATTAAGCCAGCGTAAACAAAAAAACATATTCAAGATCAATGTGGCTGTGATCATCCACAGCCAAAACTGTAAGGGATCGCAGTACACGGCCCCTTTCACCGCCCCCTTTTCCCTTTCCGATGACAGTATTTCACAATCCCGCACTGGCAAGACTGAAAAAGCTGCCAATTAACTTGTTGTGTAGTAACGGGGGCTTCATCACCCCCCCCCCCCCACACACACACACACACACACACACACACACACACCTCCCAATCGACAATTACTGTAAAATGACTTAGACGGCAGTTACATCCAAACCACTCAGCTGATTACAGCAGAAGTATAATAAAATATTAACAGGCCTCCTTCAGTGTCCAGCGTGCTAAACCAAGCTAAGTCGTGCATGCACACTAAAATTGCACTGGGATAAAACGAGGTCAAAGCCCAGTTCGGGACTGTAATTGGAATTAACTGCAATTTAGGGACGCACAACACCGCGTTCCAAAGCAAAGGATAAACTTCTAGGAAACGTGTGTGTGTGTGTGTGTCTCCTGAATACCCAGAGAATGGCGTTATTTGCCACGGTTGGATACACAGCCACCAAACAGTTAAGGCGGATGACCTCCCATTTATAGATAGTACTCGAAACCACAAAGATGGCATCGACAGCTTGCCCAGTTTTCAATGCAATGCTAATAAATGAGTCTGCAAAAGAATGCCATGCAACTGCCTGGGCCTAATAGTGGGTGACAAAAACCAAGACATCAGGCCAGATCTTTCCCGGCGTCGTAATCCACCCAAATGCATAACAGAGGTTAAAAACTGCCTGGGCAAATAAGTTAGTTGCGATCATGGCTGCGCCACCACGTCCCAAATGCCCCGAGTATAAAAGGAAGCGCGATTACACTGAAAAGCACCCAGTAAATAACTACATTTAACATTTACTCTGAAATGAAACCAAAACAAATAAGGTTATGCAACCGTTTTAAAAACCACTTGCCTCGCCAACAGATAATCACTATCGGATACTAAAAAAAAAAACAAAAAAAAAAACAAGATGAACGCAACAATCGGGCAAATCTGTTACTTTAAATTGTGCCCACCATTTACTGTACCCCACAGCCCGGAAAATAGACACCTGAAACCATTTAATCGTTTACTAAACATCAACTAAGCTTCAAACATACAAAAGTAAAACAATACTACGTGAAAATAGTTCAGGCCACCGATCACCTTAGCCAAAAATAAAAACGATCATACAAAGTTATTTGTTTTCCCCGCATGTCTATAAACAAAGAATTAACTTTACATCGCCCCGATATTGCGCATATACTAAATATCCAGAAAGCGACAAACGTAGTTTGACTTGCAGTCACAAGCTTAGATGCTAAAATAAGGCGAAAGCGGGGACGCCGCATCGGCCGAGCGGCCATGCAGCGGCCCCCTCCCCATTCTGCCAAAAAATAAGAGAAATTAAACCCCCGCAAAAAACTTCGCAAAGCCGAAATAAACGCCGAGCTGCGCGAGCGGCGGCGTCGGATACTCGGCGCGCGCCAGGCCGCGAGCCTGCCCCCCTCGCGCTAGCATTAGCTCCTCTCAGCTAGTTAAAAATGGCTGCTTTCCCTTTAGTTTTAAATCTCTTACCAGACAGAATAGGTTGGAATGGCAATCCTCCAGGCTGGCCCCGTTCGGTACAAAACAAGCACTCATCCTTTCACAGCGAGGTCAAACACTCCATCGTTTCAGTTCCAGAGAAAGAAAGAACAAAATTTCAAACGCATATATGTGTTTTTCCCCCTCCTGAGGTGAATATAGCTAGCTCGGCTAACAGCGGAGAATTATTTTTAAAACAATCGGTTGGCTGAATGTAATTCAACAACCCCCCTCGGCTCCGCTCGTCCGCCAAAGGTATCGCCTTTTAAAATAAAAGCGACGCGATCACCGCCCTGCCTCGGCTAAAATCCGCGAATAAGTTAAGTTAAAACGGAGGGGGAAAAGAAGCAAAAATGCTCTTAAAACAAAAAAGAAAAGGAGAGCAAAGAAGCAACTCTCCCCCTCCCCCTTTGCTTAAAACGGTCTTTGCTTTAAAAAAACGTTCCCCTATTCCTCTGCCGCCTCCAAATTCGATTTAAAAACGAAACGCATCTTGGAGAAAAAGACGATCGAAAGCTGGTGTGGGGCTATATTTTCGCGATCATTTTAAGTGTAATTTCGGTGCCTGTTCCTGCTGGTTTCCATTTGAATTCATGGATTCCTTTCTTTAATGGCGGCCACAGGGACAACTCTGCCTCCCGGAGCCTATTGGCTCGTTCGTGGTCATGAGGGGTGTAATAATACGGTAACTGATGGCTATTGCCGCTAGGCGAGAGCGAGCGGCGCTACTGAGCAACTGGATCCCGTCGCTAATGATCGGGCCTTCAAAAGCCGGCAACTTTAGCGGCGCGCCACCTGGCGGCCGCCGCGGCGTAGAACGAGCGTGAGGAGGCAGCGTCGCGTCTTGGCGGCGCGAGCACCGGCGCGCGGGGCGTCCGTCTGGTCGCCGCGAGGCGCCTGCGCGAATCTGACGCGCGGGGCTTCTGGAGAACGAGCTAATGGAGCTGTGGGGATCGGTATTGGGGGGTCGGGACGGTTAAAAGTCTATCAAACGTTTCGTCATAGATATGGTTACTACTGCACGTCTGTTAAGTCTCAAGCACATTATAAAGTATATATTGTTATGTAATCACAACTACGTGTAATATGTTGCATTGTGACTATCACCAATAATTACAATTTTGCATGCGTTGTATTTTGCATTGCATAAATGAAACATTTACAACTATGTAATTAATTGTGTCTGAGTTGTAGTCCAGTACAAACCTTTACTTTAGCGTCTATTTGTAATTAAATTCTGGAATTCAAGAATCTGTAGGTTCACATTAGCGCCACCTTGGACGCGGATGACTGCCGAGTAGATTTACCAGTTTCACTTGTTCCTTTCCAGTAACCATGCCAACTAAAGAATAATGACCAAATGTAGTGATGCAAAAATGTCATGATTCAGGGATATTTTTCTTGCCTTCTCGACTGGAAGTTAGTTGTTTTCTTTCTGACTTTAAAATATGCCTATATCCAAAGGCCTTTAGTTTCTTTTCATGAAAACAATGCTGAAACTTTGCCTTAATTTATTGTGTTAAGCATCATTGTATAAAATTAAATAGTTTTGAAAAAAAATTAAAAGCATGTTCATTGTCGTCCATTCCAAAATTATTTTGATGTACACACTGTTATTTCAGCATCAGAGATTACATTGCCTACCTTCATTAATTTTTTATTTTTATGGTACTGGTGCACCATCTGAATATATTTTCATTATCATACTTATTAAGCATAGTTTAGCCTTGTCTTGAATTAAATGACTTATTCTAGTCATATGATTATTAAACTATAAGAGAACAATGTACTGATAATCAATATTGTGCGACTAATTATATCTAACTATAAATTGTTGAAAGGATGCATTATAAAATCATAAAACTGAAAACAGTTTGGTATAGCTTGAGGAAAAAATGTCATGGTAAAAATTAAATTTAAGCATTAAATATTTAAAATGTATCAAAGGAAAAACTTTTTATAGCTGATATTTATATCTCTACAATCTCAGTCTGTTGTGGTCAACAATATTAGAGAAGGATAGTTTGCAAATGACAAAATGTGTTAATATCAGCCTGGAATGGTTTCCACCAAAAAGGAAATAGCTCTTTAAATATATATAAAGAGATGTATCCAAATTGCATACATCAACAGAAAAATGCCTTGATTTTAAATGGATGGCATGAATAAATGAAAAGAAAGACAAAATACATCTTGGCAGCAGTTTTCTGAGTCTGCTTTAGGGCTTCTGAGTTCATTTGGTGATTTGATTAAAAAACCTACGTTGTGTAATGGAATAGCCATTTATATGAAGAATATGTTCTTGCATTGCTTCTAAGGTCATGATTGAGAAGGCATTGTATTTGCAAATCAACATGAATAGTATCAAAATAATTGAAGCTTTCAGTCAGCCTGATTGACCCATTTGTATAATAACATACATTTCATTATCCGTACTGGATGAAATGTTGATACAATGTTAATATTTTTTTTTATTATTATGTACCATCATTAATTGCAAGTGTTTGGAGGGGCAGAAAAAAGTAGCCAGCATTATGTCCAAGGTGACAATAGGTTATCAAGTTTCAATTCAAAATTATAATTCCTGCAATAACAAGGACATTTTTTTGTTTCCATGATGCCACAAACCTTCAGACAAAAGTATTGTTCCTGGATAGAACTTTAGTTAAATATGAGCATGTACATGTTTTAAAAAGTGAGCTACTTCAAAAACCTCCAACAGAATTACATCAGTACCAGTCAAAGACAAAAACATTAAAAACATTTTGGGTGGGTGTGCTAGTCTTTTGAGAGAACAACCAGTTTTTCCATCAGAAGTTGATGTCTTTCATTACCAAAAAAATTGCTATGACCATTTTTGCAGCATATCTAATTGGCTGTGCCTCGCAGCCACTATCTGTCTGCCAAATAATGGTAAAGTTAATTACAGCAGCATAGGGTGTGAAATGTGGTCATATTCCTTGAAGCTTTATTTGTGGATAAATCTAATAGGGAGGAAAATGTCCAAAGGAAATTAAATCTGATTGAATTAGCACAGTGTTGGTAATTTCAATGACAATATCATTAGGTTCAGAATTGAAAGCAAAATTGTAATTGGAATTTAGCCTGAAATTATTTGCTTAAGCTATGTTGTTTTATTTACCCAAAATTAAGACCATTCCAATTATATCACGCTTATACTAATTTTGGAAGGAAACTAGAATTCATCAGGTCTATAAGATTTGTATCACATTTCAATGGAAGGCATTTGTAACTTACTAAACAAGATTGTACTAAAATAAGCAAACTACTGTGCAGCAAGTCTTGGCTTTCAAAGGAGTATTCCTCCACTGTTTTTCAAAAGGGGCTTTGGCAATCGGACCTGTAACCTTCAGCTGCAATGGATGTTGCCTTTACTGCCTTTACTAACTCGTCATGTGACCATTTCAAAAGCTCTCTAACGATCAATGGCATTGACCTATCAGGACGGGGTTCTCTCTGCAGAGTTCAAAAGTGCACTTCAAAAAGGGAAAAAGAAGTCGCCTAGGATCTACCAGACCAAGACAACGTAACAAGAAGACAACAGTCCAGTGGCAGAACTTTCCTGTAAGTGTAAGGTCATATGCATCCTGTGGTTGTTAGCGCCGCTGCAGTCAGGGTGCTTAAATAGCGCAGCAACCGCAATGAATCTGACCTTCCCCGTGCAGGTCAGATTCATTTAATATATGAGTGGATTGAGAGGATTCTGTCGGGCTGAACACAGTGAGCAATTATCTTTTCTAAACCCACAGATAATGATACTGGGCCTTAGCCTGAAAATCTCATAACAAAAATGAGCTGTAGGGACTGAATCTGTGTTTATGCTCTAAAATGCACCTCTTAAACAAAGCCTGTTTAGAGGTGCTAGCTGGGAGATTGGCTGAAAGTGGCTGAATGCTGAGAGCACCCCTCAGCTCATAATCACATTGTAATGGTGTCTTTTACGTTTTCCTAGTGAAGCGCAGACCCAGGCCTGTTCACTGTACCCATCTGTGTTCTGTAGTCCTATTTTTTAATTTGTATTTAATTATCAAAGGGCAGCAGAGTGACTCAGCGGGTAGCGCTGCTGCCTCACACCTGGCTTTGGGATTTGAACCTCCCTTTGCCGTGCATTTTAGATTCACTTTTTTATGTATCTAGCAGACACATTTGTCCAAATCGATGTACAAGTGAGTATCAGAGAGTAGGGTCAGCGATTGGGCTTAAGGGCAATGCTGAAGGGCCCAAGGGCCCTTACTCTCCTGGGTGTGGGATTTGAAGTCCAATTTGGACATGGGCAGAGATTCCAATCACACTACGCTACCAGATTTCATCCCTGGGATCCCATCCAGGGTGTACTTCTGTTCTGTACTTCCCAGTAGAGGCTTCAGGTTTATTGCACCTTAAAGTTCTACCACAGTGCTGGCTGAGCTCAGCAGCACTTTTTGCCACTACTCAAACCAGGCAGTCGTCTGGGCTCCCCCGGGTTTGGGGCCCTCTATTGGCCACAAGCAGTCATTATTCTGGGGGGGTCCCAATATGACCATTTGAGTGGGGCCCCAGAAACAGCAAACCTGATAGGCAGCCCTTGGGGGGGTCGGGTTGCAACCCAACCACAGTCTCATCAAGGGCATCCAAATAGCTTGATTTTAATTCACTTATGCTACATGGCGAGCACCTCTTTGGCGTGCAAACTTAACTCCACACACGCTCCCTTGTCAAGGTGTTTCTTCAGCACCGGCGCCTTAGAAAAGACCAAGTAGCGCATCCTGTTGCTGCATTATCCAGCGCAGCCCCTGCAGGCTGCAGCCACTCCCCGTCGAACCCCCTTCGTTAGGCCGCCGCCTTCTCCCTGGTAGCTGTGAACAGATGGAGAAAACGTGTCTGTAACGAGTTATTTTTCTCACTCCCTGTCTCTCTCTCTCTTTCACCGTTTCTTAAGAGCAGCCTCCAGCGTGTAACAGCATGGGGCTAATAAATGCAGTAAGATTCTGTGCAAATTGTAAGGTAATGAGACTAGTCCGCCATGCTTGTTGCCATAGCAGGAGAACCAGGGAAAATTATGAGTCTTATTTCTTTCCGTCAGAAAATAGCAGCACCATTAAAAAAACAGAGAAACAGCAAAGTCTCATTGGTGCCTGATGTGTGAGATTTAACAACATAGTGGACGTGTAGAGGGCAATGTGGTTGTGCTTCTGAGTTCCATCCATTCATCCATCCATTTTCCAAAACCACTTATCCTATTCAGGATGGCAGGGGGTCCAGAACCTATACCGGAGGCTACAGGCGCAAGGCAGGGAACAACCCAGGACATTTATCCAACCCATCACCTCGGCTTCTGTGGTCGACAAAGCATATTTGGAATGTTGGGTTTGTTATTTGTTGTAGTGCCTGGTATAAGATCCAAGTGCACCAAGATATTCATCAGAAAGCTTCAGGGGTACAGCAGCATGCTACCCAGTGCTGAAGGCATGCAAAATCCATGTCTTTAATCCAGAAGGACAGAGATCAAAATCTTATCTCCCAAGAAGCCCTGCAATGCTAGTACATCATAATTCACCCCACTTGCATAATTGTTATTTTAATTTTAAGGGCAAGATTGTAGATTGTGACGTCTCGATCAGCAATAACATAAAAAAAACAGCTGCAAAACCCAGAAAAACGCCCCATACGACATGATTAACAGCAGCTCAGGGTTGCATGTTTGATGCATTGTAATACATCCTATTCCCGCTGGACGCTGCTTGCATTACATTAATGAGGGGCTCTATGATTGGGCAGCTGCGTTCACATTTGTGCTGAATGGGGTGGGTATTTATTTCTTTATTTTTGTTGGATAAATTGTCATCGATGCACCATCACCACGAGACTGCGGAACCCCACGCAGCTACTCCAGCTCCCTGGCGACCAACTTCTGATGGATCGTGATGGCGGCACTTTTTAATTTTCTAAGTATAAAAAAGAATCTGCGTGACCTTTGTGTCCTCCCTCCTGTCACCGGAAAGCATTATTTTAGTCATTAGCATGAAGGAACGACATGTAATTTAAAATATTAACTACATTTATCTTTGCCAGTTGGTTTTGATTTCCTGAACGCTTATTAAAGTGGATTTACACTTTTTTCGATAATTCACAATACCCCCAAGAGTTGTCATCTGGGTCTTTACTACCCTTTCAAGCAAGGTTAAAAAAAGTTCAACAGTACAATGATTTAACCTAAAAAGACTAAACATGCAGAAAGTCAAAGTATTTAAAATGCGGGTTGAGGGTACGAGCTTTTTCTGAGAATGTGCTCTTTCTGTCTCATTGCTTACCTCTCCTCTCCTGGAATTTAATTCGGGGTCCATCAAGTTAGGAGTCTATATCTGCTTGGCTATGTGCCCAGCCTTATTATGGACTGGCATCACATCCAGGGTGTCCCCAGCTCTGTGCCCTGTGATGGACTTGCATCCTGTTCAGGGTGTCCCCTGCTTTGTGCTCTGTGTTGGACTGTGTCAGGGTCAGCTCCTGTTGTCCCACTCTGTGTCCTTTCCCCGTTTGCCACCCCCTCCCACCCAGCCTGCCTAGCCACCCACCAAACGGCCCACACCAACAGTGCATCAGACATGCTGTTAACTTCCCCACCTAATCCACGAAAATCTACTCAACTACCCGGCAAATCGAGGACTTCCCAGGGACACTGGGGGTAACAAACAATAGAAATAAACTCACAGCGTACACGATCCTCACCCCTTCCTCACAGGGGTCCTATTAGATTTGCATGACATTGTTGTCCTGTGACATCAAGTTTTGGGGAGTAACGAGTTACATGTAACGGCAATTGTAAATGAAATTGTAATTGTAAAAAAAATGTAATTGTAATCCGTTACAGTTACTAGAGGAAAAAAAGGGTAATTAAATTACAGTTACTTATGGAAATTATTCATGATTGCAATATTAGTTACATCATAAAATTGTATGCAAAACCTTGCTAATATCTTTAATAACGGTATGACCAGAAAATGTGCCGTCCTTCAGTATGCTAAGGTTATTGGTACCGATATCGGCACTCCCGACATGCTATGTCGTATTGAGTTTTGAAAATCCACTAACTAGCTAACCCCTGGGCAATGCAGCCTTACCACTCCGCTAACCCATTTTATTTTACATGCAGTGCTGCGAAGACACTGTTTTAGGCTACTCCGTGATTTGTGATTGAAAGATTTACTTAAATAGAGTAAGTGATTACACAGTCAGCTGAAATTTCATATCCTGTCTGATGCAAGAACTGTTCAGATCAGAAGTAAAATG
>JAODJW010000106.1:16563222-16576714 GCA_026777045.1 Hyperopisus bebe | reverse complement strand
CAGCTGTTCAAACCCAGGTGTGAGGACTCTTCAGCCAATCAGTCCTCTAATTAGTAATCTAATTAGGGAGTCGCAGCAAAAACCTGCATACAAACCATCCCTTTGGAGATAAGATTGGCCACCCCTGCTCTAAGCATAAGAACTCAGCAAACACAACAAAATATGGTTTGGCATGAAATCCAAAAGTGCAAAAGTGCAAGGAACAGCTGTGCAATATATACACACGAGTGATAAATAAATCATTACGTGTGCTAGATTTGACAAATCCATTTTTTTGTGTGCATTTGTGTGGATTTTTGTCTTTTTGTGAGTTTTTTTCACAATGAATTTTAAGCAAAGTTTGATAAATGAGGCCCCAGGATTTTTCAGCTAAAGGGTGCATTTTTATATATTTTGTGCTCATGCGCTCTCTGCCGAAGTCAACATACTGGGTACGGAAGCAGTACAGCTGCAGATGATCATTATCACCACCACCACCATCATCATCATCATCATCATCATCATCATCATTATTATTATTATTATTACTATTTGTTCAAACATCAGAGAACTAAACAACTTTACTGGGATTTCAAAGGAGAACTAAAAATGCTGCATTTTTGCCATTTGTCAGGTTCAGATGTAGCGAAATTGTGATGTCAATTTCTCGCAAACGTGAACTAGCTGAGAGTGGGTATAGGAAGCTTTTTAACCATTTTTCACATTCTGTTCTGATGTTGGGCAAACTGTAATCCTAGTGAGACCCTTAGCGTGACTCTTTGTAGTGATTCTGAGACGCTTTATAATTATAGGCACCGTAATTAAAAGTCAGAGTGCCCAGAAAGCGGTCATCTCCTCCCTCATGCCAGGCTTCTCTGGCACCCCCATGGGACGGAGCAGACCCTAACCACTCCTGTGAGAGATCCTGCCACATAAATCACTAAAGCTGGGGGCCACCCTGCGTGAAGGTGCCAGCAGAGTGATGAAATGCCCAATGAGTAAGTAATATCAATTCAGCCTCAGGCAGCTGTCATCTCTAGGGTCCCATAACGGGTCAACCTGGCAATGAAGAGGCGGAGCCAGCAGGAGAGAAACATGGCTGGCAGCAGAATGTTGGGCCGACAGCGAGGAGGCGGGGCTGGCAGGGGAGAGGTGACACTGGCAGCAGAGAGTCAGGGCTGCAAGAGCAACTACAAAGAGATGAGGTTGACAGCAGAGAGGCGAGGCCAACAGTGAGGAGCAGGGCTGAGGTGGGGCTCCCAGAGTGGCCTATAAGCGGCGGGACCAGCAGTGGAGAAGCCACCCATTTCCTGGCAGGTATTCAGGTGTCTGATGCTGCCCGACTCCCCGAGCCCTGGGGGGGAGGATGGGGGGGTTCCTTACACTCTGAGCCCTTCTGGCGACGTGCAACCTAAAGATTGATCCTGGAGTGGCTGGCGGACAGCGGCTCTCCAGCGTCTGGGAATTAGGAAATTGGACATTGCGGCAGCCTGCGGCTTCTGGACGTCCGCGTTGCCTCCTAGAAAGAGAGAGAGAGCGAGAGAGAGAAAGCGCTAAATATAGTCACCTTAAGACATTAACAAAGATTGTTTTGTTAGTTTTTCTGTAAAAAAAACAAAATCCATGTTTTGAAATAGGACAGACTTAACTTAGTTTTATGTAGTAGTACATAGAACAATATATATTTACCTATATACAGTATTTACCACACATTCAGTTGAGTGCTGAAGTGTGTCAGATACGATCCACCTCCAGCAGACACACACTCCACAGCTGCATCTCACCCATGGTGCTCTTTTCAGACATGGCAAATATTCAGCATGCAGCTAAATGCCGTTTTTTTCACATAAATAAGAAGATTAAAATACCCTCAGCTTGCACAAAAGTAAACGTGTTCCTGTAATTAAGAGACTCACAAAAGAAAACCATTATGTAAAACCTGAAAATACTTTTCTGGCTGATTTTCATTCTTTCCTGTTTCCTTCCTCCTTCCTTGTCTTTCTTTTTTCATTCTATTTTTTTTTATAAAGCTCAGAGGAAAGCAATTTGATGGCGTGTCCTCCGAACGTAATTAGAAGGATTTCTATTGGAGAAATACATAATTAATGACAAGTCTACAGTCTTTTTACAAGAACAGAGACTTCATCCTTTCAGCTTTGAATCCCCCACTGCCCTCACCTCGACAGCGTCGGTATTCCCTGCATATTAAATTCAGGCCACATTTTCGGCAGCCTGTCTGCAGGCTGGCTAAATGAAATTTGTGCCGTTGCTTTTATTTTTGTTGCATTTCAATAACTGATTAGTCTCCTATGACCTGGGTTTCACGCCAGAGTTAGCAATTCCATCTGACAGCTGACTGGTTCATCCTGAAGTCAAATATGCGCTTTGCTCTTACGGGTCTCTATCTGCACAGTCACTTAGCAAGGGGGGGGAGAGGTGAGGTGGGGGCAGACAGATGGGTATGGAGAAGGAGAAGGGAGGAAGAAAGTGAATTCAAAAATATGGAAAAAATTTTCACGCCACTGCTGTGGCAACACTGGGGTTCTCGTAACACGTGGGCTGCAATATCAGGCAAATTTAGGAGGAAAAAAAAGAAGAATAACCAATATAGTGTGTAGTGAGGCGGTTTACACAGGAATCAAACACAGCAGTGGGGAGATTTTCCTTTAGCTTTCAATAAGCACAACATTCAGCCTAAAATCGAATCAATCGTCATAAGGCACACATGTGCACACCCACACACACAATACGTTAGAACAGAACGTCTTGACAGAAAATAAACTGCACCTCCTGACAGACTGGCTATCAGCAAGTCAGGAATCACGGCATCAGCAAAACTGAGGCTGTAGAAGAAAACTGGTTTACCTAGTAACCCAGAATAAACCTGAATGACACCTAGGAAGCTTAGAGGTCTGAACCAGCAGAAGGCAGGTTTGCCACCGATGTTAAGGACCAAAAAGGGTTGTCTCAGAAACAACAGTACAGTATTAAAATGACCCAGAGCACCATATTAAACTACACCTGAGCAGAAGGCAGGTTTACCCCCCCCCCCCCCACAATGAGAACCAAAAAGGCAGCTTGAGAAATAATGATCCAGTATTCAAATAATCCTGAGCACTGTACTAAATTACACACATAGTAGTTACTACCACAAACAGGAGTGCAAATTCAAAATTGGAACAGACAAACCTCCGATTCACACTACTGTTGCTCATTTTCTGAATGTCTAATTCCTAGACTGGGGTAATGTACTTGTCTGGCCAAGCAAGTGTAATTGTGCTTTGTTTTTCAATTTGAAATTCATCTCGCATCAGGTGCCACAAGACAGCTTTGTAAACATTTAGTCAGACTTGAAAACAAACAGCCAAGTCCGACCCCTGAATTTCAGCTGTCCAAATGCTTCTCTTCATGAAAGCCAGAGTGAACATTTAGATTATCAAACCACAAACACAGAAGTACTTAACAAACACATAAACTCTCCAAAACCCAAAATAAGCACCTGAAAATATAGACTCTGCATACAGATTCCCCAAATGCAAACAAAAAGGAGTATAAGATTTAAAAACACTACCCTGAACTAAAAATATTCAGCCGAATGACATTCAGCATGCAAAGAGAACCCAGTCTTGGCAAACGAAACTGGCAATTCGCAGCATAATGAACTACGGTCTGACTGGTCCATTAATATTGTTCTTTCTGCCTGTAACTATATATCCCAGAACCCTGGCAGCATAAATCATGACAGAACCGATGGACACTGTGTATTATTTTAATCTTTTTATTTTGATTACTGTATTCATGCATATGATTTCCTTAAACTTTCCTCTCAAATTTTCAAACTCGTTTTGAATGCCTTTGGCGGTCAAATTCCTCTGGTCCTTTTTACTAAATAGCTTCAGAAAAGCTTCCCGTAAGATGAAAACCATCCATCTCTGAGTAAATCAACAACCAAGGCCACATTAAAATTAGCTACTAAAAAGAAAAAAATATAAGGATTACACTGTAGCCATTTCGTCATGGTAATATCTGAATAGTTCCTTATCGATCTGACAACAATTCTTATAGAACAAATTATTCTTATGGGGACAGAAGGTGACCCGCGTTAAAAATAAACATCTGATTTAGAAGGGAAGCCTCACAGTGTTTAAAGAGTTATGGTACAGGGAGCTCCTGTTCCACTGCACTATTTTAGTAAAAAAGAAGATATTTTAGGACTTGTTATTCATTTTTTTTAAGTACACTAGAGGAGATGTATCCTAATTACTCAGGCTCTCATAGCTCGTGGTTTCTGGCAGTAGAGTAATTACCTGCCTCAATGATCAATTACATGATTAGTCATGAGAAATACACAAGATGTCCTCAGATCTGTGTTCAGGCTTCCGCGCCCAGGTGAGATGGGGCCACCACATCGCAGCATGGGCATGGACGTGAGGTGGCGCCCTCTACGCTTCTGTGACTGCTTCACACTTAGCGGTAGACAGGGGGACATTTATGGAATCAAAGCCAGAAATCAACAAACCCTTCTGTAAAAGATACATACACACACACAGTCTGTTGACAAGATATCACTGAAAAAAGAGCTTAGTATATCGAATATTTCTGTTCCAATTTCTGGCAAATGAATGATTAATGTGCTGAAAGTCTAGTGAGGATATCTATAGTCAAAGTCTTTTTCCAAAGTCTATAGCCTCTTTTCACGTTATTTCTTCTGCCCAGGAAATGTGTGGTGACTAGATGCTTGAATCAGAACCTGACCCAGCACCCACATCACGTGCAGGTTTATTCAGGTTTATCATTGCCAGCTGGAAAAGGAAATTTCAAAACCTAAAATACACAGAATTACCACATGTAATGTCAACCACCATTTGGTTTATCCTAAACATGTGAGGAGAGTGCACAATAGGAAGGACACATGTGGAATCAGGCTCCCAAAAACCTGGTTTATTGGGATCACTGCAAATTCAAATTCAACAGTCCAGGTCAGTTCCAAAACAATCCAAACAGAATCCATATCTGAAGGTAATGGCAGTGGTCAGTGGACAGGAAAAGGTCAGGCAATGAGTGTAGTCAGGTGGCAGGCTAGGCGGGTCTCATAGTCTAAGGGCAGAAATGGAATCAGGAAAAAATGAGCAGACAGGCAGGAAATCAGCAATGGCAGAAAGGTCCAGGATGTGTTTCGCCGGCACCCAGGACCGATCCTCTGGGCCATATCCCTCCTAATCCATGAAATACTGCAGCCCAAGACTCCTGCAATGGACCATATATGCCTCACCCCCATCAATTAACCTGCGGCCTCTCTGCAACTGCCTTGACCTTCTCAGGGTCCATCTGGACTAATTCACCAGACTAACATGTCATCAAGGTAAATAAACACAAACTTATTCATCATGTCCCAGAGGGCATCATTGATCAGGCTTTGGAACACCACTGGTGCATTAGTCAAACCAAAAGGCATCACCATAGACACCAAAGACAGATAACTGCAGCTTGAAAATTAGGGAAACACTACGATAAGAATGATACCTCCATTATACTTCCTGGGAGGAGAGAGGCATGGTTCGCTGACCTGTGGGGGCAATGAAGCAGCAGAATGAGTCAGGTGAAGACACTTTACCTCAGAAGCCAGCTCCATTAAACCCATGTGAAGGGGTTCTAGGGAATCCAAGACAGCTGTTAGCTCAGTCTGGTGTTATCTGAGGGCAGAAACTGAATCAGAAAAAATTGGTCACAGGCAGGACAGAATTCACCAGAGAAACTCTAGGAAAAAAGATCTCGTGTCAGGTGTGCCAGATGCATAGAAGTAGAAAAGCTAATTAGCGATTCTTGATCACAGCTGGGAAGGGGTGTGGCCCTAAACAAGATCCACCGGTGAGTTGAGGTTCAGGCAGGACAGAGCTTCCTTGACTGGGTGGTTCTTGCAACCCAGGATTCTCTGGGAGGCGAAGTCATGGTTACGTGGAGTGTCCACGTGATGTCACTGGGGTTCCTCTGGCCTAGTCCTTGACAAAACAGGTCTGAATAATATAACCAACAGGAAGTGGGTAAAACCTGCCTTTGACTGACAGTGATTTTCAGGTCTCGATTCTCCCATGACTGCAGTTCCATCTGAAATCTGCTGCCTTAGAGGTGCATGATGGGACATTGAAGGTAACACCAAGGTCTCTTTCATGAAGACCATGTTCTCTTTGATGTGGGGGAACGAGCGAGTAGGTATCCTCTGACCAATGAGTAGGCGAAACCACGGTGGCCTAGCAAGTCACCGCTTTCTCCCCCCAGCAATGAATAGCCATGGCAACAAAACAAAACCCTCAAATCCGCTTTGACAAATAAGAACAGGACGGCTGGCAAGAGAAACACTCACAAAATGCCACGATCCATTATTCTTCTGGCAGGGGGCTGTATTACCATTAACCTAGTCTGGATTCTTTCCACCCTATATATAAGACCACGGTACTTTAATTTGTATCAAGCATCTTGCTGATTAACTTCAAATGACACTTTAATTGACTTTACTGTCACTTACCTTAAACAAGGGGCCCTCTGTGGTGACTCCCCAGTACCAGAAGAGGCTAAAGGCTGCCCAGCATGGCCCGACGTTTGGTGGGTGTCCTCCAACGAATGAACTTGGGTTTCACACCCTCAAGAGAGGCTCAGGAGCATCAAGTGACTCTACAACGAGCAGCCCCCAGTGTTGCTGTGACTCATTCCCGTTTTTTTGCAGTTGACAGTGTGTGACCTTTGACTCTACTTTGAGGTGAGTCAAATTGACAGATTATTAAGCATTTTAAATAGACAAATCCATTAAAGTAAACAACACTTAAGAAGGGCCATCATTTTGCATAAACACAACATAACTTAAAATGGACAGAACAGTGTCAGTTTAGTGTCCACAAGATCCAAACCAGTGACCTTCTGATCACAGGTCCAAAGAACCACTCACTGCACTTAACACAGAACATTTTTCAAAGAATAATATAGAAGGAGTAGGACAAGGAGCAGGGAGAATTTGCAACCTCTGTTATCATAAAACACTTCCCACCTGAGAAACACCTGGAAACATTTATAATTAACACGCTCAATGCTCTCCAGATCCAGCATCCACGTCAGTCTACAGCTGTCATACATCCTGCTTTTGGACTTCAGAGCAAAGGGCAGCAGAGACCAGATTAACAGCGTCTTCCATAACACAAGGAGAACCTTTTCCTCACGCTCCGGCTAACTGAATAGTCTTAAAGAGAAAAGCACAAATGGACGCTGGAAGCTGAAATGATCCCTTCTGCTCTGTCGTGTGTCACCCTTTGACTCCAGGGTATCATGGGTGTTGGCGACGTGTCCCCTAAGCCACATGTAGTTTATCAACATGGTTCTGTGTCCCTGAGGACACCTCAGCTTTCAAGTTATTTTCAGAAATTTCCCACTTGGAGTCACTGGCCCCACCCTCACTGTAACATACCTAAACACGCACACACACACTCACACACACAAAGACTGAAAAACCAATCACAGGCAAATCCCGTGAGACCAGTAGGCCGTACGCTGGCGTCGTTAAAACAGACAGGGCACTGGGAGACCATCTGCTCTGTACTGCTGTTTAACCCTGTGGCTGCCAGCTCCTTACACAATGCACGTTTGTAAAATGAAGATACACATACAAATGTGTGTGTGACAAAGAGCTCTGCTCATTACAACGGCCACATGGCAAAACAATTCCTCAGTGAGCAGGATCTCCCATACTCATTCGTCCACGTTCACATGCTTCACAATCCCCCTATGACGGACAATCGGACGAGCTTCCTGTCACCAAGACTACGCCTGTTATGGCAGGTTATAAAAATCTCCGCTGCCCTATTGCAGATGAGAGTGCAACCGCAGAGTGCAACCGCAGGCCAAGCAAATGCTCCTCGGTGCCCCCTAGTGTGCACTTATAAACACACTGTCATCTTGGCATTTGGACAAACTGGGCAACTTGGCCTTTTCCGGTGGCCGCCAAGAGCTTGTTTTATTACATCGTTACATCCCTCCGAGCATGTCTCACGTGTCGTTTTCGGTTCCATGGCCCTGCAGATGTGCACAATGCCGCCACAGGCGTGAGAAAGAGGCCCTGATTTACTGGATAATTACTGCTGGCTGATTCTTATTATCCTTACCGCCTTCTGAACGCCACTAAAAGGTGAGCATTAATTATGCAGGGAAGCTGGGAGAGATGACATGGTGGCGCACAGCCCCCGGTGAGGTTTTCTGCCACTATCGCTCCTAACGCTGAGAGGTGGCGCCGCAGCTGGGGGGCGGGGGAGGGGGCAGCGTTCCCGCATCCGTCAGCGATTAATTACTGCGAAAGCTTGCTATCTTTCACCTGCTAATTAATTGGAAGCTCGGCTGGCACAAAAAAATCGGTAAAGGCGGGTGTTGGCAGAAAAAGGAGATCTGGAATGTTCCAGGAGGAAACTGCAGTGAGCCAATGATGCTGAGGCTTTGGTGAGAGTCACGCCTGCCTTAAGCACAACACGCATAGATGATGATATGCATTTACAAAAACCACAACCATGTCATCAATTGCTTTAAAATGGCTAAAAACACACCTAGGGGGTCCCCATTTTCTTGACCAAGTGTCATAACATTCCCCCAATCAAATCTGCTAGGTGCAGATGGGTACCAGGGGACAGAAAGTTGGTGTCAAGGACTGCCAGCCTCACCTGGCAGGTTGTTGAGGACCAGGAGACTCTTGGAAGATGGGCTTGGGTCTAGGGCAGGGGTGGCCGATCTTATCCGGAAAGGGCCAGTGTGTATGCAGGTTTTCGCTGCAACTCCCTAATTAGGTCACTAATTAGAGGACTGATTGGCTGAAGAGTCCTCACACTTGGGTTTGAACAGCTGACCTAAAGGTTATCCCAAAAACCTGCATACACCCCAGCCCTTTGGGGATAAGATTGCCCACCCCTAGTCTAGGGCTTCGCTGACTCAGCTAAGGGCCCGCTCCTCCCCGGCTTGTCACCAAGTCTCGTTGTCAGCCACCGGTACAACTACACAGCTGCAGAAAGCCATCTCTCACTATGGGAAAAGGCTCAAAAAGGTCCCTCCCTATATTTGCGCAAACATGAACTCGTCCCTGCTTCCCTGGTAATGCATTTCGAGGGGGGTGACATTTTAAAAGCAAATTTGATGCATTATAGATTTCACGCCTGACTTGCCCAGAGGTCATTACATTACCCATTTTTCATTCCCCATCCGAGTTTTCATGCTGTCATGTAAGGGCAAGTGCGCACTTACAGCATCTATAGGGAATGTGTGTAATGGACCATTCTACAGGTACAGGAGGGGGAGCTGCAATATGATACAATTACCCAAAATGCAATTCAAAACAACCCCATGCAAAAGAAAGGTGTCCATGCCACTCAGCGCCAATTATGTAATATACATGACTCAGTGTTTTAAACTTCAATGCGTATGTTATATTAAGCCCAGGCACTCTGCATGCTGCTATCAGAAAACACGCAGCGTATAATTAACAATTAAAGCTGGGACTACAGATTAAATCATATTTATAAAAAAACCACTTCGAAGACTTAGGTGATGATTACAGTAAACCTGAGCAGTATGGCTCATTGCCTGCTCCTCAATCAGCAATTACTTTAGCCTAACCTACTGGGACGCGCCTTCAGCACAAGGGCCGACCGAATGGCTGAGCCCCAGCTCCCTGTCAAGGGGAGCGAGAGAACTTCTAAGGAGGCTTAACACTTGGGAAGAAGAACAAGATGTGCGGCTACCCAGAGTCTCTCCCCTGACTTAGCAAAGTTGTTAAGAAAAAGTACTCGTATCCCATACATTGCTGCTTCATATCCCAGGAGGGGAGTGGCCTGTCAGTCAGGTATTTAGTGGAAATATCCAACTTCATAAATGGCGGGGAAAGGAAGCTGTAAATCAGGTGGGATTTTACCGGCTAGGTAGGTAAATGGGGATGTGTGAACGCACCGCCTGGGGGGTGGAGACAGGGGGAGTCGGGCTGTGAGCTCTGCATGGGTCTCTCCACAGAGTTGGTGGAGCTGGCAAGAGATGGGCTTTTCCCACACACAGCCAGACCTCCTTCACATTAACTAAAACAGAAACTTCTGGAAGGCTGTAAATGCCCAGCAGCGATCACTACCGTCTCCACATGGCCCAAATAGTGCCGCTATTGCGGGTCCTGAGCCGGCTGCCGGGACAGAGCGCCCTCCTGCTCTCGCCCACGGCCGCCCTACTGGGCAAAGCAGTCCACGAATGCAACCCAGGTTCAAAACACACTCAGACATGCTGTCATCGCAAAGGTCATTAACACGGTCCCAGGGGAGCCGTACCCTAATTGGAGGGGACTCACCACGGGTGAGAGGTTGCTAATGACACCCACTTTCGCAAGAGTGAGAGACTGCCATCCCTGCCCCACCCCCCCATGAGTTATTTATTACCTTCAGATTTTCTTAAAACCTCATTGTGGTTAAGAATCTGTAGTCTACAGTGCTGTGTAATTATTCCAGGATGATTTCTGTACATGTCTCCCCCCACTTTAGCCTGTTTATTTATGCATGTTCCCTGAACATCATTCACACTTCACTGTTATCACTGGTAGGCAAGAGCCTAACTTTGGGGGAGTTGGGGTCCCTATCCATTCATCATGACAATATGATTATATGGAGGGAGGTTGCATTGGCCGGTTACAAGCCCCCCATCCCCCCCATAATTTATGCTCGTGCCATTAGATGACAGAAATACATCTGGGGCAGTGCGTGGCTCAGCCAGTTAAGGCTAACCAATAGGGTTTGGTGGGGTCTGACATGGGCCTTGTATGCCCAGACCATGTCAGCACAGCAATTCAATCGCTCCCCATGAAACCATACCATTGGCTTACCCTCCCACACCAAGATCTTACTTCCCATTCCCATGCTCCTGGTCTCACCCCCCAAGACCAGCTCACAGGTGTAAGATCGTTGCTGTTCTGGCTCCAGGTAGGGCTATCCCAAACAAACCTCATCACCACACCTAAAGGCAGAAATCAAACATTAAACATCCATCAGGAGTGATATCTGACCATAAGACCACTTAACCAATCTAATTCCAGTACATAAAAAGACGCTAAACAAATATTTTTGGTTTTCTGCTCTGCTGGAGAATTGGACCAGAAGCACACTGAATATTTAATAGCGCCACCAAGCCCCAGGGGCATCGGGAATAATAAATGCCCTGCAGACCTAGCAGCTCATATAGACAAAGCAAAAATCCCATGTTGATATGCATTGAACAAACTGCCGTTCAGTAAATTAACGGTTTATTCCATGAGACAGACTTGGTACAACCCACTTTCGCAACACTCTGATGTGGATTGAACAATGTCATTTAAATTTGTATGTCTCTGTTTACTTATGAATGAAAATTACTGCTTGGGTAAATTGGTGTTTTTAAATTGCCTTAGAGAGTGATTCTGTGAGCCTTGCGATGGACTGTCATCCCATCCAGGAAGTCACCAGACTTAATCCTTGTGCTTCCCAAGACAGACACCACACTCATTGTGACACTGTACTGGATATCATTCACATTTACATGTATTTAGCAGATGCTTTCATCTATAGCAGTGTTTTCCAACCCGGTTCTCGGGGACCCACAGCCAGTCCATGATTTTGCTCCCTCAAAGCTCCCTACCAGACAGTCTATATTTTTGCTTCCAAAAACAAAAGCAAAAATGTGGACTGGATTGGGAAACACTGATCTAAAGTAGAAGTGAGAGAGAGAGTACATTCCAAGCATAATTACTTAGAAGATGGATGACTGGGTGTCTTGGTCATAAATGGTACAAGACTCAATCCTCACCCATTCCCCTGACAACAAGACCCTGGCTTCATTTTCCCCTCTGCTGCCGCACTGTTAGCTGTCTTTATATCACATGCTGGCTGACATTTAACAACCCACCACATTCTGCTAAAAGCATTTACCCATTTTTGACCAGAAGAGGACAGAATAAAGTGTCATCTTCCTCCTGTGAAACGTATCACCATGAATGTGCTTCTGTCTGATGCGGTGGAGACCCACCAAACCTCAGGTATGAAATCTAAACCTGCTGTACTACACAGCAGATGGCCGTCCGGATGTGAATCCTGGCCCTCAGTGATGGTTAAGTGATCGTGCAAACGAGAGCTGTGTATACGGCCTCCTCCTCAGACGGGTAATGGAGGCACTCAGACAGAACCCATGCCATTTGTTTTATAGCCAACCAGCAAATTAAGACATGGGTCATGGAGTAAACTAAATTTTCCCGAGCTCCTAAAGGACTTGGTGATTAAAGTCCCTACACCACCCAGAAACAGTGAAACCTCCCAAAAGTTTTCAGTAAGTAAGGTGGGACTCAGTGGAACATACTGAGATGGACCATCCTTTGAAAACTGGCAGCTCATACGTTAATAGCAAGACATGTACATGACGCGTACACAGCAGCCGACACTCATGGGGAACGACAGAACGTCCGGCAGAAGCTGATGAGACCGGGAGCAGCGGGGAGCTCCCGCTGTAATCGCTGTGTGATATCTGCTATGTTAATCACCATGTGATTCCCTGTGTAAATCACTACAAAACCATTTATAATTTTTATTATGGTTCCTGCCTGTGGCCACGTCAAACGCCAGGACAATCAATCAAGCACAGCCATCATCACAGAACCTGTTTACATTATGCTCATGTGCCCAGGGTTCCAATTAGCTAGACTTTATATCCTACCAGGTCATATTACACCTTATTACACATATCACATCGAAACATGTGCTTTGCTATGGTCCGAATCTAAATCTACTGTCGCTTATGACATTCTGACCCAATATCGTGATTCCACATACTAATCCAAATAGATCCAAGGAGGCTTCAGTCCACATGGGTAGGTTATATTATGTTTGTACTGGAACACTGTTGTCATGTGACCGTTGCCATGACATCAGTCGGTCCAGAAATAGGTTGTCTATCAGTCAAAGCCTAAACGTACAGTGTAGTTCCAACGTGTCAAAGTTCTGCCTGGCATTAACTGTCAATAAACATGAAGGGCTCTTTTAGATGGAGACGCCATAACAAGAAATACAACCAGGCATAAATTCTACCCACCCATAGCCTCGCCCATAGCCCCACCCATAACTACACTCTCAGCATCAATCTGTGACAAATAGATATGCATGTGTTTTGGCTCCTACTGGGGCTGCCTTCACAAATTCAAAGCTTGCATGCCAACGCTAATGGGAAAACACTATTTTTTCCCAAATGTACCAATTGATTTTAGAAAAAAATGATGGAACCACAAGATTGTTGCTGCTGTTGGTTTATGCAGGCTGCTGCTTATAACTATAGCCATGCAAATAGTGTTTGGCAGACACCAGAAATTGATTGGCCATCTCAATTAGAAAATAAAGATGCAACTCAACTCAGTAACATCTGTAATTTATACGTGGAAATCAGACTACTACATTACTGTTTTTTACAAGATAGGGTGAAGACTGATATAAAAGGTAAA
>JAODJW010000106.1:16544437-16555177 GCA_026777045.1 Hyperopisus bebe | reverse complement strand
GTACAAATGGAAAGTGCTCATCTACAAGAATTACAGAGACGGTGCTACCTAACTTTTTCTGATTTGGGGTTGTATTTTGTTCTTTCAAAGTGACACTGAGCATGAACAAGTCACACTTATGGCCTGGTCACACAATTTCCTTTGGTAAATACTTAAAAAAATACCTCAGTAAACTCTGCAAAAATGTGTAAAACCTCCAGTTTGTAAGCCTGTGCAAATATGAGCCGACAACACAATAAAAATGATCAAATTTTAACAAAAATGTGGCAAGGCTGGTCGTTCTTCGAATGAAGTCACAACTATGCCACAAAAATTGTTTTTTTCCCTTCACTGGATCTAACAAGTTGTCAGTGATGTTAATTGTCCAAAATGGTGACATTCGAGTCATGTCATTGAAGTAACAGTGCATTTTAGGTGGCAGCGCTCTGTCTTTGTGTAAGATGCAGACGGCACCTTATAGTGATAGGGCTGCCTGCTTGACCTGCCCCCCTCACTAGCCCCCCCCCATTGCCACTTTGACACCTTTATTGCTGAACATCACTCACACACAGTGAGTGTCGATATCCTGACCTTCAAGACAGAGCAGAGATATGCACAAATTCTCAAGGGGGATTTCCTGCAATCAAATGACGAAGAGGCCTGTATCTAAATTATGGAGAGGCTCCACAGTTATTATTTTGGTCAAGTCTTATAACCCTCTGTATTGCATTTCTTATCATCCATCTTATATATGACCAGTGCTTAGAAAAAAGCAATCATTTTGCAATTTTGCATTTATCTGATTTGTTGTAATAAACCATATAATGAAAAATGTGTGATGGTATTTAGATGATGCTGTTCTCTTTCCCTGCAGTAGCTGAAGGATTCAAAGGTGTGTTAGCCAGGTCAAGGCTACTACGCTCCATGTTATTTTTTTGTATGTAATCTATTACACCCTGGGAGACGAGCAGTGGCGCCCCCTAGCTGCAGGTGAGCCTCTGCCTGCCGAGTATCTGGGGCGAACAGATGGTTGGCATGGCACCAAAACAGAAAAAAATAGAAAAACATCTGAATAGACGGAGGGGAAAGATGAATGGCACATGAGAACCAGCTTTCAGCAAGAAGTTTTGGACAACAATTAACAGCTTTCTCGTTCCTTGCAGAATATTTGATTTAGCGACAAAGAGGACAGGCGTGAGACACCTGGAACAGGAGAGGGTCCTATAAGGTCCTAAGGGAACAACAACCACTACATTACATTTATTTATTAACAGATGCTTTTATCCAAAGTGACATACATTTTTGAAAAACTAGGGTCAGCCAGTCCCTGGAGCATATGGGGGTTAAGGGGGTTGCTCAGGGGCCCAATCGTGAAATCACTCTGCTGACCCTCAGAGTTGAACTGATGACCTTCTGATCACAGACACAGGGGTCTAACCCACTGAGCCACACAGCTCCCCTTAACTGAAGGCAAACATAATCTTAGTACATCCATTGCAGCAAAGCTCAGCTTTGTATTTCTGTATTTAAATTGAGTACAAAAACTTTACAAAGTCAAGTCCATTTAGCAAAGCAAAGCTTTCATGTTACCACACACAGATAAATACTGACCAATCATCAATCTATCCATCGCCCATAATCCCTCCTCCAGATAAGGGCTGTAGTGAGGCACAAGGCAGGAGACACCCCGGACGGGATGCCAGTCCATCACAGGGCACAATAACAGACAACAGCCAGGGATCAGATGAACTCTTACCCACAATTACCAGCACGACACAGAATTCGCAGCATTTTACTGGTCACCTGTTCGTCATTAGCTAAAGTCATTAGCCGGTGTTGTTTGTCAGAAATTTCTGAAAACAAGGAATTTCTAGGAATAGAGGGTTTGGATCCATCCATCCATTTTCCAACCCACTTATCCTCCTGGGTTGCGGGGGGTCCGGAGCCTACCCCGGAAGCAATGGGCACGAGGCAGTGAACAACGCTGGACAGGGGGCCAGCCCATCACAGGGCACACTCACACACCAGTCACTCACACATGCACACCTATGGGCAATTTAGGAACTCCAATCTGCCTCAGCATGTCTTTGGACTGTGGGGGGAAATCAGAGTACAAGAAGGAAACCCCATGATGACACAGGGAGAACATGCAAACTCCACACTCATGTGACCCAGGCAAAGACTCAAACCCAGGTCCCAGAGGTGTGAGGCAACAGTGCTAACCACTGCACCACCATGCCACCCCAGGTCTGCTCCAATGAAACATAAATTAATATATGACAGTTTCTAGATGTTTTTGAAGTTTGGTAAGGCTTTAAATCAAATTGCAATTACACTGTATAATAATTGGTATGAATCTTAACTTTTGATGTTTTTCAGTAAGATAAAAAAAAATACTAGTATGCCTCTGATGGCAACAAAAATGTATCTTATGGTCCCATCTATATGAAGGAAATCTTGCATTTCAACGCTATTGGTAAACAAAGCTCTGGTGTTCTCAGTTACCTAAGCTGTGCAAATGTGGCAGACAATATTGAACTAGAAGGGGAAAAAACTACACTAGTTATCATGTGGGCGGACAAAAAATGAGAAATTTCTGTAGTGGTCCACCACTGCAGTGCATGACATACATGCTGAATGCATGGATATGCATTTAATACTCTTATTATGAAGGGGGAACCCGGGGCTGAGAACCTGGCATCACAAAGGCATCCTGTGAACCTTATTGAAATAATGACACTGACATTATAATCTGTGCATTAAAGCCACTTCAAGACTAGGTGAAGATGTAAGGGGATTTTGCTACTATTGAATGGAGGAGTGTGATTGAGTGGTTGCTGCCATCAAAGACTTATTTAACCCTTAAATCTGCAACATAGATGAAATGTATTCAGTTTGATCCTTGAATAATGCATTCAAACAATAAAAGACAAAACGACAAGAAAAATACTTTTTTTTGCTCCTTTTTAAATGCTGACCTGACATTTGCTATTTTATAGCATAGTTAATCCGTCTTTCCTCTTTGTAAGTACATTTCACAAATATTTCTTAGTATTTCTTTGGATTTGAAACTAGGGGAATGCAGCTGGTCTGGAGCAGATTTTAAGTAGTTTAACTTTTACAAAATGAACTGTACCTTTAAAAGCTGTTGCTATGCAGGTTGGCATGACAACAGTCGTGATACGTTGGGATAGTTTACGAGACGTATTTACGTCATCGCTTTTTACGTCTTTTTTAAATTAGAAAACACCCGGAGTATTAATTATCAGCATTTAAAGTTATATAGATACTTGTTACATTGTGTGTTAATAACACAACGTACAATAAGTAAAAAAAAATGAAGTAATAAAAACTACCCTTTGACCTTTTTCTGTTACGTAGCGTTTTACCCGTAAAGATGTCTGCGAATCAGTAGGTGTATAAGTAACTAGTTTTTGTTTCTTTAGTTTGTTTTTTATTTTTATTTTTGAGCTACCCGAATATTAAATGGATATTGAACATTTGCCATGAAACTCCGAAATCATCATGACAGGTACTCGAACTGTGTTTATTTCATTAGCTTTGGATGAACTATATTTATAAACGCCACATACCAGCCGGGTGTCATTTTTTTTACAAACATCACTACTAGTCTGATACAAGTCATGCGTCGTAAATCTAATATAACTAGTCGCTATGCAAAAAATGGCCCAAAAATTGATACGATCACGGGAGTATATCGTTAACTAACTATTTAACGTTAGCTAGATCCAGCCCAAAAGATCGGCCTAATAATGTGATTTATGCGGTTTTAAGTCTGCCACTTAATACTCCGTAACCGGTGAAGCAATGGATCCGCTCATCTTGCAGTGATTGTTTATCGAAACGTTATAAGTATTAGCGTCGTAGTGATTCCTGTGGCAAGGAGGGGAAACAACAGGTGCTAAAACAGAAACGACTAATTAGCCTTCAAAACATGACTCTGGTTTCTCCTTGATGCTGCATTTGAGTTATATATTAAGTGCAACCCCTGGTAAGTCTATGGAATATAACTAAGGAAATGTATAGTGGCACTGTTTTATAATTCATTTCTTGGCGTGTTTTAGGAGTTATTCTGCAGAGTACAGAATATTGCTGAAACCAAAAGAATCACCATCTGTAATGCAGACCAACCCAAACGAGCTTCATCCTCAAGCAGGCACTAGCTTATCGCTAACCTTGCAACCTGAGCTGCTTACAAGGACGCCTGCGGTGGGGGCCACAGGAGAGGAAGTCCGGGTATCCGTATGCAGCTCCTCCGGGGAGGCCAGTGGTCGGCCAGCACCCAGGAGGCAAAGAGCTGGAGCACATGGCCACACCCATTCCCACTCGCATTCTCACGAGCACCCCCATTCCCACGGCGAGCCCGAGTCAGACCCAGGAGACGCCGATTTGGAGGCTGGAGAGCCGAACATGTCCTTCTCTGAACTGCGTTACCTCTTTCGATGGCTCCAGAAAAGTCTTCCTTTTATTGTGATCCTTTGTGCCAAACTAATTACCCAGCATGCCCTAGGTGGGTTATCCTGCCAGCTCCCTGCTTTCAGTTCCGCACTGTTCATAGTATTCAGTGTTTTTATTAAAACATCTTGCAGCTGGTTATTTCCATTGTTAAATTGGTAACTTAACAAAAGAAAATCCAATCCTGGTTAACCTTCGGATACCAGGTTTCACCATAGAACACTTTATTGAAGAGATTAACAAAAAAAAAAACTACAACCGCACCACAATGTTTCTCAAATCAGTCCTTGGGGACCTCCAGACAATTCAGATTTTTGTTCTCTCCAAATTCCCTGAGAGTTGGGAGGGAGCAAAAACATGGACCACTGGGGATTTCCCAGGACTCGTTTGAGAAACACTGCCTTGGACCACTAAAGCTCCCCTGACCTAACTGTTTTGTGTTAGACTGGCCTCAAGCAGGATAGCTATACTGTCAGTTTGCTTGCTTAATTATCAAAATGTGAATATTTGTGTAGGATTACACTTCATCTGGTGTTACAGGTATTAAGTGCTTGTTTAAACATGGAGGACTATGGCATTGTATTCATATTTATATAATTTAAAAAATTCTTTATATCACATGTAAGCAAATGCATATTAAAAATGTGTGGAAGCATAAACCAGGCCTGTTTTTTGCATTATGAATTTACAGTTTTATATGTATGTGACATTTGAGTTGTATGGTTTCTTGTAGGTTTAGCAGTTGGAGCTGGCCTGTTTACAACCTTCCTTTATGCAAACAAAAGCATCCAAAAGGAGGTCTTCATGCAGGTAGGTTATTGTAAGTGTCACCCAACATGTTCTGAAGCTTCCCAGGAAACCCAACGCATTGGCTGGTCTCATTTCAGGGCCGGCGCTCCAAGCTTCACTGCCTGTGGCTTCTGCTGTTCATGATGTCCTCCACACTCCTCCTCTACTACACGTTCCACACAGAGACTCTTTATTACAGGTAAGAGTAATCAGAGACTCTACAGTAGGGGTCCCTGAATGTAGACCTAGCAGGTTTTCATTACTGGTAAGCACCTCACCAATGTACCCTTATTTATCCGTTACCAGACAGCCATTGTACCAGGCTATGCACTGGGCAGCCAGGAGCAGATTTGGGCACCCCGTCATTGTTGGTAGAACAGAACAGACGGCTCAGTCACTTCTCCTGTACAACTTCTCCTTTCCTCTGTCATTACAGCCTAATCTTGGTGAATCCTACTGTTGAGTTCCTGGGCTTCTGGGAAATGTTGTGGACTGTGGGTGTGACCAACTTCATATTGAAGTTCATTTTTATGGGAGTGAAGTGCCTTATTCTTCTATTGCCTGTTCCTCTCGTGGCTTCCAAGTCGAAGGTAAGGGTGGTATCTGTCCAGCCAAAGTGTTTGGCATCCTGCTTGGTGGTTCAGTATTAGGACTAGAGTTGATGTTTCTCTCGCTTTGTTCTTTAGGGCCGATGGTACATGCTCTTAGAAGAAATTGGTCAGGTTTATCAGACAATAGCTCCAATGCCATTGTGGTTCCGCTATTTGGTCACCTACCAGGAGGCGGACGGCTCCCCTGCTCTGACACTTGGTATCCTTTTAGCTTTGGTCTACCTCATTCTGAAGGTAAGACTGGATGAAACCACTTAATCATAAGCTTTTGGCAATAGTTGGAATCCTTTCTAATGTTAGTTCACAGAAACACAGAATATTTCCCACTGTAGTCTAACAGCCGTGGAGGGTATGACTTAAACTATAGCTCTGACAGATTCTGTTTGTTCATCAGTAAAAGATCAGAATCAGACAGTTTTATGTGTGACAGCCATGCTGCTTTCCCCACAGCTTCTGGGACTGTACGGGCATTGGGGGTCTGTTCAGAAAACTATCCGGATATTTCTCAGCAGTCAGGTACCCAAAGTCATGGTTGAGTACAAAATGGTCATCTTGCATAATTGGTTACATTTTGAAAACTGAAATTTAATTATGTGTTTGTATTGTGAATTGCGCACTCATGGATGGAGAAAAACAATTTAGGAGAAGCCAGGGTCGGCACAGGGTCAGCCAAGCTTCACTTACCTGTTTATGTCTCAAAGGAGTGCCAGATGGGATATGTAAAAACAAAAGGATTCCAATGTGCCTGTACTCATCCTTTAGCAAACGGAAAACAAAGCATCATTTATATGCATGACTAACTTGGGCTTGCCTTCTTGGAAACTGAACATTTGTTTTTTGCAGAATAATGGAGTTGCTGCCACCAAAAGCCAGTGCTTTGAAGCCGGAGACGTCTGCCCCATCTGCAAGGCCGCTTTCAGGGAGCCCCAAGCCCTGCCGTGTCAGGTAAAGCCTGTGTCTGTGGGCAGGGGTCCAGGCATGGCCAATGAGTGGCATCTAAAAAAATATATAAATTAAAGCTGCTCACTGGATCCCATATGGAATGTGAAATGTATACCCCTTCTTTTCTCCCGAAGCACATCTTCTGTGACGAGTGCATTGCATTGTGGCTCAACCGCGAGAGGACTTGTCCACTCTGCCGCACTGTGATAGCAGACAAAGTCCACAAGTGGCAGGATGGAGCCACATCTCCCCACCTGCAGGTTTACTGAGAAACCAAGTGAGGGGTGGGTCTTTTCTTCGGGGGGTGAATATGATGAGACATCAAACTTCATGTCAGACAAGTTGGCTTGCTTTGCTGACTTTTAAATATAATGTCAACTGCAGTGGTCTTTGGTTAAACCTAGATTGTGCTGTGCTGGCACCTGGTGTCCAGAACACAAATCATCACACCTCATCACAAGGGAGTGCTTCTGTATCTTCTACCACATTGCAATCAGTTCTGCTTGTAGGAGCCTGTTTACCCTGTTTCATGGCCGTTCCTCAGAGTCATGTACACACTTCCTGGTGTTTTAAAGGGCCTTAAAAATACCAGGCCTCCATAAATCTGGTATATCCTAGAGGAGAATCTACTTATGTTAGAAGGTAAAACACGTTTTAATATTTTGCAGGATTAATATTACTCTTTAATAATAATAATAAAAAAATTTGAGGTATTTTAATGGTCTCATGCTTGACCTCAGTTAAGATGTGTATATAGTTGGGGCAGGGTGAATGATTTGCTCATTTTCTCTGATTCGTGTTTATGCAATACTATGTGCTAGGTGCTACTTTTCAAGGAAATAAAAACAAATAGCCCCCCCCTTACCCGAGTGCAGACACCTCAGTATTCAGATGTCATATGTTGTCGTTATGTCTTAAAGACTGTGATGCATTTTAAGAGTTTCTGCAGAACTCCAGTCTAATGCAATCACCTACATGTAACGGTCTCTCAATCTTTAAATATTCATTTACTTTCATGGGATGTTGAAATTTTTTGTTTTGTTTTCAGAGCTTTAAGCAGACTTTCACAATTTAAGACATATGCAACAGTTACATACTGGTATGTATAAAAACTTGAATGCACACATTCAGAAACCGGCTGTTTCTGAAGTGGTGCAGTTATATTCTTTAACGAATGAACCAAAGACTGGGGAATATATCTATATTGTTATAGTGATCCTTTATGTTGAAGTGTTTCTCTCTTGTTTTGCATCACTTAATAAAATGCTGGGGTGTCTCTGGTTAGTGTGATTTTGTTACAGTAAGAGGCTTGAAAGTAGCGCACACATCTTCCTGCCAGGTAGTAATGAACAGACTTTAATACCATTCATCTATTTACAGCCAGTGACTTTTAAAATCAAGGGCAAAGGGTAAAGGTCAAACTCCACATGAAATGCATTTGTACTACTGTCCAACTTGCTCCTAATCTGATGTTCAAAACATTAAAAAAGAAACTCCACAGCATTTACAGGTAATTACACCCCCCCCCCCCAAGGAGAACTTGTTTCAAAATTTTATGTTGACTCATCCAGATCAAGTGAGCAGTCCCTCTGTATATTACATAGCTCAATAAAGGTAGTTTGTGTGACTAAGCTATCGCATTTGAAGAACTCAAGTCATTTTCCTAAAATCAATGATTTAAAAACAACTAGCTACTGAATTTATAGACAGTAACATGATTCCATTAGATTATACAAGAGCTTGATAGAGAAATGGGAGCATACAAGGAGTGGTGAATAGTTTCAAAAGCAAACCCATGAAATATGCAACAGCTTTTCAGAACGAGACATTCTTTATGCATGAGGCAAGATGCATTAGGGGATCTTTACTACCGAATAATAAGAAAAAGAGGTAAAAAACACACATACACGTACCTAGGGCCTGTTTCACGAAGCAGGATTACTTGCTTAGCCAAATAACTTGCCAGATTTAAGGTAGTCTGGGCTAAATAGACCTTATTTTCATGAACTTACATTTAGCCCGGACTACCTTAAATCTGGCAAGTTATCTGGCTAAGCAAGTAATCCTGCTTTGTGAAACAGGCCCCTAGACTTCATAAAAATAAATTATGTTAATAGTTACTTATCCAGCACTAAAATAAAAGGCAAAGTATTCTATGGGACCTTAATAACCAAACGCACATGTTTCTCCAGAGGAGACTTGTTTTGGTCATTATTATGCAGCTGGCGTTTGGAGGCAACGCAGGTCCCTGGTTTTTGGGTTGTTGTTCCAGCTCCAGATAGGGTGACCAGATAATCCATGTCAGGGAGGACACTTTGAGCTACTTTGGGTTTTACAAACTACTTTCAAACTGAAAGGCTCCAGTCCTCGGCTAAATAGTTCAACTCTTCTTGTGTTTTGACTGGTTTGTTTCCTTTACTAAAAGACTCATCCAGCTGTTTCACATTAGCATTAGTGATACATGCACGATTATAGGAGACTGACTAATCAGCGCACAGCGAGAACTCAGTGCTAAAGTGAAATCCAGGTCCTTTTAATTGAAACGGTAATTTACAATTCCTGTCCTAGCTCAGAGTGTCCTCCCTGACATGTATTATCTGGTCACCCTAGCTCCAGATCACAAATGACCTCTCCTCTTATAAGCACAAAGAGGCATATACAGACAGATCTGGGTAATTCAGGTCCTGAGAGTAAAAATCCAGACCAGACTTTTCAACCAACCAGCTGAGTGTGACTCTATATGCTCAACTGGTTGGTTGAAACAAAATCTTGGCCTGGACTTTTACTCTCTGGACCTGAATTACCCAACTTTGTATACAGAATGTTAAGATCTACAACTACATGAGGATAATGGATGTTTTTTCAGATAATAAAGATTATGTACATCTTTGAAGTTCAAAGAGAAAAAAAAAATCAGCAGCTGTTTAAAAAGGCTGCCATATTATTCCTCAAGTGTCAGAAATCTCTTTTCATAGTGGAGGAATCCATGTCCTCCCTCCCAATGATCCCATAGGTTTAATTACATTTATTTAAAAAAAAATAAAAAATAAGGCAAGCCCAGCGATTACTTCTTACTAAGACAACCATAAAATGAAACCACAGCTTTTAACACCTATTTAAGTTCGACACTGTATAAGAAAGGCCATCATAAAGCACTTGGGGAAAAATGTTTACAGATGCTTCCAGTAAACAAAGCGAGAATTTCTCCCTCCTGAACATGGCACTCCACCAACCGCCAGTGCACAAGCTGTATATATATTTATAGGTATTTTGAAAAGGCACAGACTTACCATTTTTTGCATCAACAGTTGAAACCACTCTTCTATCAACTGACACTTCTATCAACTGAAGGGAATTTGGGATAGGAACTCAAAGTACAAATTCATCCATCCATCCACACACACACACACACCCAGTACAAGATTGCGAGCTCTGGCTATTTGTGATACCTGCAAATGACAGATCCGTGAATGTTTTGGTCTTCATACAAGTCCTTTGTCCTTTCCCCTAGCTACACAGTCCTGCTTTTTGTCAAGTCTGTACCCACCCTCTGAAATACTTGGGTACCAAACAGGCCCTACTACTGTACAAGATAGGGGTATGGTAACTGGCTTCAGCTAAATAATATAGCTTAAATATATTAAGCAATGAAATCATCCCTAACTTATTATAAAACAGTAAACTAATATGGGGAAGGAAAAAAAATATATGTCTAAGACCACTTTAGTGGAGAAAGTCAAATCCAAACAAATAAATATGACATTTGCATAGTGTCTTTGATGCAGAACGCAGGAAAATCTGAATGGCACTTGAATAAATTATACACATTGTTAAAAAGAATCACAGTAAAGTAATAACAAAAAAAGACATTTAACAGCTTTGAACTGAGGAAAAGTTCTGAGTGATACTAAAGGGCACCACTCTGCCACCTGCTGGTCAGCAA
>JAODJW010000106.1:16490920-16535971 GCA_026777045.1 Hyperopisus bebe | reverse complement strand
CATCCTAAAGGGGATCCTATGGAATAGACCACTTACATTTTTAAACATCCTAAAGGGGATCCTATGGAATAGACCACCTATGTTATAAACAATATATTATTTGTCCCCAACAATCATTAAAAAACTACCTTTTTAAGGACTTTCATAGCAAATATTTTTCCTGATGTAGCTCCGGACACCTTTCTAACTTGGAACACCTGCAGAAGAAACGGAAAGCATTGAAGACATTTATAAATTTCCTGTTCAATTCATATTTCATTTAATCAATCACTGCGTTCGTACTATTTGAGATGTACATCTTAAGCTGTGATTTTAACAATTAACAAAACTCTGAAACTGACCTTAACTTGTTTGTGTCCATACACAGATTGTGATTATATTACCTTGCCATATCCACCTTTTCCCAAGACCCGAAGCAGTTCAAAACACTCTGGTCGAATCTGCTCTGTTCCTTTATTGACACTGTCTTCTGAGATTTCGAATTTTTCACAGCCATCCATGTTACTAAGAGAGAAACAAACACACAATCAGGCAGCACAGGTAACTTAAAGCAGGCCCTTTACATCGGGAATTATATCAAAATAAAACTTTAAAAGTGTCCAGCTCTCATCTGACACTCTAGGACAAAGAAAACCAAAGAAGCAGTGAATAAACTTGCATGTGGTAATACACAGATAAGACAATATGACCACAAGAAATCCAACACAAGGGTCTCAAAATGACAGTTACTTAAAAAGACAATTTCTTGATGGACTTGAGAAAGAATATCAGACTCACAATTCGAAACTGTTGCACTGATCCATGAACTCACTGTTCTGGGCCTGCAATGGAAGAAAAAAAAATTAGACATTAATCCTGATGAAGTTCAGGATAAGTGTGGTCACCATGCCCAGGCACATACATCAGATTGCCGTCAGACATGGATCAGACTTTCACACTAAAAACCAGTCAGTGATCTCCTATGTTACAGAAACTGTTTCGCACAAGCGCTGACGCCCACACCCGGCCACACCCACTTAGCATCATAGTAGCACTATAAGCAATAAGTAACAATGTTTAGCTTGTGTTAAAATAGTTTATAAAATAAAAAATTGTAAATCTTTCATGTAAAGTCATACAAAGCGCTATGTGTATGGCATAAATCCTGTTTGTGGGTGATATCAACATTCGTTCATATGTATGGTACCTCTGAGGTGCTCTTAAAGGACTTTGGCATCGCTGAAATACTAGTATACTACTTTCAACAATTAAGCGGTAGAGGCACGTATGACGTACGGTCACCTTGAAGACACTGAAAAACTGCACCCAGGTGAAAAAAATCCAGAATTTACGGTGTCAACACAAGCTAATAAACTTAAGTGTAATTTTAAATCAAGGTTATCTACCATGTTAAAAATAACTCTGCTTATATTTAATGTATAAACTGAGGGGCGCCTTTATAACACACAAAAGAAACACTAGCTTTCTGATCTTTAAGGTGAGCAATACAGCCTAAATGATTATCCCAACTTACTCATTAAGCTATCAGAGACAAGCTTCAAAGCTGTCCATCATGAAAAATCCATCTGCATTAAAATATGCCCCACCCCCAAATAATCTTAAGTACATCACAATTTCATACAATTCCCAGTGAGTATTTCACAATCAATCAGGTTCATGTTTATCTAATCATAACACTGAGCACTCGCTATAACACTGAGTTAGAAAGCAAAACAGGGCAGAGGTGAGCTGTGTTTTGGCCAAAACATCACAGCATGGGAGTGTTGTTAAAGGAAGTTTAAAAACAACAAAAATATATTTAGAAACCCCAGTAAAACCATCAATGCACACATTTTACAATCAATTTTGAAACATTTGTATGACTTTAACTTTCTATAAACTGCCAGACTCCCCCAAAACACTTGGCAGTGTTTAGTTCCTTCTTATAAGTTTCCATTGAACAGGAGTGAGCAAAACAAAAATAAAGTATTCTGGGGGTGAATTCCCCCTACATTTATTTTAAGACATTTAATTAACCAGTTTCTTTCCTGCACAGTGTAACATGAACAGTTAAGCTCTTTTACCTTTTCTCCAAATTTTTACAGCTTAAATAAGCCCTGGATTGCCAATTACCACCAGTAAACTAGAGTTCCTTTCTTGTCTTTAATTTAGCGAAGGAGATATCCCCGTTTATATAAGGATTGTAGCACATTACATCAATGCAAGCCAATATTCCCCAAAAAATGAACATATAAAGTCGATAATGGCAAAAATATATATTATATATGTATGCACACCCACATATATACGTCCTTATATATGCATGTAAACTACTGACTGTGGTCAGCTATCTATTTTTAGCAGCATTCAGTAGAGGATTGCGTTTACTTATGTGATGTAAATATTACCTAAACAGTCCTGTTTCTGTTTGCCTTCATATTATAAGGGAGCCAAACAACCAGTGTGTGCGCACACGAGGGAAGGCTGTGGCTGTGGTTGCAAAAAGCAGACGTGGAGCCCACTGCAAGTGCCTCTTTGCACTTAGCCGGGCCTTTGAGCTCACTACGGTCACCAAACAGCAAAAGTATAACCGCAAAGCACACGTTCCCCGGTACTCCATCAGCAAACACACACTGCCGCCAATGAGTGCCAAAAAGAGACGGGAGACCCGAGTCGATAAGCAGCTGCCGAACCGCTGTCACCACCGCAAACGTTTTGACAGTCTGCTAGGCACTAAAAGGTGGTTAAAGACTGCCCGGGCCTCGCAGTGGCAGACCTCTCTCTGCCGCTGTCACAAATCGGGCCTGTAGCTTTCTGCTGCAGTGACAATGTGCCGTGTCGCCGCACCGCTGGGCCTGCCCTACCTGCACAAAGCTGCGTGAAAAATACTGCACCTACGGCCGGCTACTCACCCCATCTTCAATCTCGTCGTCAGAGACGTTCTCCTCTGGCTGGTCCAAGTCGATGTCGAACACGCCAGCCATGGCCTCTGTCCTTCTATTTGCGTTCTCAGTCCGAAAGAATAGGTATCGCAAGGCGCCTCATGGAAACACACTCTCGGCCGCCATAACCGGCTACGGCATCGCGCATGCGCACATTGCCGCCAAGTGAACGAAAAAAGTGGCGCAGGAGGCACGTCGTCCGCTCTGCGCTTGCGTGCGATGTCACCTCGCCGTGAGGTGGACGCGAGTTCGCCATACGTTGCGCATGCCGGGTTCGAGACCGTAATGGGTTCATCGGTTGAGTAATATTTGGAGTACGACAGATGATACTTTTCTTCCTGCTAAACAAAACATACATGTGGAATACTTACACACGAGCGGTGTGCGTCATTGGGAAAAAAGCATAGCACGTAATTAGTTATTCGAGAAAAGACATTTACATTAATTGTGCTATTAACTGTAGTGCACTCTAGTTTTTAAATTAAAGGTTTCCTAATAGTTTAACGTTTTAACCGTCCTGATTACAGGAATCCCCCATTTTCACATAAGTGCTCTATAATTATTAGCTGCTATCGAGTATTACACTCCGTGACAAAAAAGTTCCTCACTCAGACCGAGTGGTGGAAATGAAATGAATCTGTGAAAGGTCATGTGACTGTATCACGATGATTATAATACAAGAACAAACGGACAACAGAGTTGGCATACTGCATACGGTAGGGTGTGGCAATTACCCCCTCCCCGGGTCTGGATACATGTGGCTATACTGTGCGGAAGGGAGTCGTACAGCCGTTGTATCCTCTCCTGCGGCAAGTCGTCCCACGGTTGTTGTAACTGACCCTCGAGATACTGTGGATTGACACTGCATGGGTCTCATGCAGTTGACGTCCAAGCTGATCCCACACATATTCGATTGGGGAAAGATCGGGGGACCTGGCTTGCCACGGGAGGACCTCATGACGTAGGGAGTCCATGTACATGCGTGCCATGTGTGGACGGGCGTTGCCTTGTTGAAATACTGTACCAGAGTGCCGTCTCAGGAGGGCTAAGATATGCGACCGCAGAATGTCATTGATGTAGCGCTGTGCCGTCAGGGTCCTCCGAATCACTACCATAGATGACTTGAAGCCATACCCTCTGGCTCCCCACACCGACCTGTCCAATACACAGGTCGGAGTAACGTTAGTGTGTCTTTCCACAACATTGGCAGGATTGGCCCTCTCCCCTCAGCGCCGCCGTGCATACATACGACGGTCATCCGTGGTAATGCTGAACTGAGATTCATCCCTGAACACGGCACGACGCCACTCGTCATCAGTTCATGCCTCACGGTTACGGCACCACTCCAAACGCAGCCGTCTCTGCGCTGGTGTTAACGGCAGTCTACACATGGGACGGTGAACCGGTAGTCCGGCTGATGCCATTCGTTGAGACACGGTGTGGGATGGGTGTTGTAGAGTCCAATACACAGGTCGTGCAAAAATGGCTTGTGTAATGCTTAGCGCACAATATGACAATCTTCCCTTGGTGTGGTCTGTCTTGAGCGAACGGAACCTTCACGACGTGTCTGAGTGCCCTCACGAGCCAATTGGTTCCAACATCGGGCGACTGTGACATCTGCATGCCCACATGCCGTTTAATTGCACGATACGACCACCCGGCCTCATACAAACCCACAATGCGGCCCATGTCAAACTCAAGTGCTGGTAATAGGCTACTGTCTAATGCGGCTGCGAGGCATCCTCTGTCTGGTGACTGGACGTGGCAGCTCCTTACAAATCGAATCATTTACCTACCCATTGCTGGTCTGCACGTGTACCAAATTACATCCAAATCGAACCATTACTTCGGGGTGCTTAACTTTTTTGTTACTGAGCATATTTACTCCCACCCCACCACCACCAGTATTACAACTACTTCAAAAAAAGAGTTTGATTCGCACTGCAGGACTGAAATTGTTACATATAATAGATTGCGGTAAACAATAAACAAATAAATTACTTGTCCTTTTATTTTAAAGGAATTTATTACAAAAAAACCAAGTCACGACCTACAAGAACTATTTCTGCAAACTCCCGCACTTCCTAATGTGCTTCTGCATAAAATTGCTTACAACACGATCGAACGTAGACTAATTTAAGCTGTTGAATGCTAATTTTTCTAATTAAATTGTGCTATTCCTTAATCATTGCAAGTAATTTTTTTATAATCCGTTAAATACGTTCTACGGTGTGTTGGCACCCGCCCAAGGGTTGGTTCACGCCTGCGCCCGTTGTTCCCGTGATAGGCTCCGGGCCCTCCGCGACCACAGTGGATTAAGCGGTTACGATAATGGATGGATGGGTTAAATACGTTATACGACGTGTTAAATAATTTGGAAAAGCTGTTCTTACGGATGTCACACGATGTGATTTAGACAATTACATTTATCAAAATATTGCCTAACTGATCGCCGCAGATGTCAGCTGTCCTCGTGTATCCCAGAATTTACCCACTAGGCAGCAACTGCTTCCTGTCCCCAGCATTATCTGCATAAAGCCCAGTGTGACATCGAGCCAAGGTTGTTAGCCAGGCTAGCGCAACAGCTGCGCATCTCTGGCGAAGGGAGGTGCGAGGATCGGTTCGGCTTGGGCCAGAGGTAGAGCTCCGGGAACAACTGCTTTAAGGCCGTGGTGTCACCCAGCGCGGCTGGTGTCCCCCGCACAGGATCTTACTAAGTTTAAACTTTCCACGTGATTGCTAAGTCCCTGAGATCTGAGCCGCCGGACACTGCAAACTTAATTCTGCCTTTTAGAGAGATCTGCGAGCTGGATCCAGCGTCATGCATGGTGCACTATTTAAAACTGTGCATCTCGTGTATACTCTTTCGGTCCCGGAGGGCTTTGCGTGCGTCAAAGCACTCTTTCATTACACTGCATATATGCAGTCATTTCTAACCTCTGATCAGAATTCAGTGCAATTTTAAAAAAATCAAGTTTTAAAAAAGAGTAATGCTAGACGCGGGAGGGCGTGGATGTTTCAGTTAGTAATTCTGTAAATGAAGCTTGCCCCGACGGGGGATTTCCCGGTTTCTTTGTTTTAAGTCAGACGGTTATTTGACGTGTTCCTCGCACACCTGCCCCATTATAACCTGTTGGGTTCAATAAAATCGCCAGGCAAAAGCGGCTGTTAAGGCCATAGAAAAACAAACTGGACTATTATCAAAAGACTGGGTGGGTGATTGAAAAGACAATTAACATTTACACTACCATCTTAAATGTAAAGCGTAGACGTTTATAACCGATATATACCTACTTAGAGTGATTCCTTATAGGTACTATGCATGGCCACTGAGGGGCAGCATTGTTTAACAAACGTTGTACTTGCCATAATGGTCAACTCAAGAGTCTGGTATTATGAAATCCTGTTTAACAAGAAGACAAAAATATTTTTCTGTTCTAATCCGTTCTGGCTGACAAGACTAGAAGTATTCTCTAAAGGGGGATCCAGCATCCTTCCTGCTGGATTTCATCTCCAATGACATCGATGCTGTTTGATACTGTGGATCCCCCCCCCCCCCCCCCCCCCCCCCCCCCCCCCGACCACCACCACCTGATACAGACGGCCACTCGGTTTGCAGGGTAAGAGGAGGCGACGCGATACCCGCCATAAGTATCCTTATACAGGAACCACATCTTTCTGCCGCAGGCGCACGAAATAACCTGTCATCTTCCACTGTCGCTCAGGTAACGTGGATTACGTCCGTTGCCATACCGACACGAACTTCCCCAATAATCACGAGCCAGATCTGCTTCCCTGTTCAGCCTGCCCACACCTCCCACAACAAGCCAGGACGGAATCGTACGGGCGAGCACTTCCGCTAATGCTCGGCATGCGCTGAAAATGATTCATTCATCCATTACTATAATCAGCTTTCACTACTGTGGCGTCTTTTGCAGTGCTGATGTGACCAGGGCGTTATTTCAGGGGCCATTCTCGGCAAATACATTCACGGTAATCGGTGATTTAGTCACGCTAAAAATAATTCACACAGAACACTGGCAAAATGGCTACAGGTGGAAGCCGCAGGTTTAGTTTTGCATTCAGTTCGTGATGACGTTGGCTGGCTACTTCCTGAGTACCTTGTGTACCCAAGCGGTGTAGGTGGGGTTGGGAGTGTTCCTCAATTTCTCGGAGATTTGGGAGGAGCTGGTCCCTGCTGAGATAAACCTCAGACTTTAGGAGAAAAGCAGGCCTGTCTCCCATTCAGCTGCACAAACGGGTCAACACTCATTAATGCATCAGTGGGAGACTTTACCTCCATTTCTCCATCTGTAGGCCATCCGCCAAAGCGGGGGCTCTGAGCTAAATGAATAAATCATACAGGGGATTTTTTTTCTCTCCTGTGAGTAAGTACATTTACTTGCAAATGACTTCATATGGTACTTTCCAGATACTATTTTTCTGACCAAAGCAGCTTGTTTACCACTGCCCCCGATTTGCAGCATCTGAAAATGCATTCCTCCGTCAACGCAATAGATGCTTTGCAAGTGATTTTATGTGCGATTTTGAGGAAACGTATTTCCAGAAGTTTGCTGTGCCGATTTAAAAGAAAAAAGCCTCCTGTGCTGGCGGCCCATGGAGTACAGGTTGTGCCAGGTGTAGGACCAGGTGCGGCCCCTGCACTCCCGCGGGAAGACAGCATGCGATGATCTGCACGGCGCTGGTAGCTGACGATAAGGGACAGTCTTTCGCAATCCGCAGATGAGCATCTTTACATGGAATATTCTAGGGAAGCGCTCCAAAATAAATAAATTCAATAAAAAAAATAAGTAAACACGTCGAAGGGCGCGAGGATGACGTGGAAAGCAGATGGGGTCCAGCACTTATCTTACTACTGTTACACACATCTCTTACGGGGCGAAAACATATCCTTGCAATGGTTTGTTGGTTTTTCTTCAATTACCCATCTAGGTTGCTTTATGTATGTGTTTGACCAGTTATTTTGCTCGCTTGGCGTTAACGCATCATCTTAATAAAACGCGACCCCTAAAACCTGCACGATTGTGCCCCCGGGCCTCGAGAGTCCCCGCGCCTTCTGTGGCAGCTAAAGCGGCTGTGTGATAATTCCAGAGCAGTGAGTTCATCCTGACTTTGTCTGGCTGTTGGATGCGTCCTCACTCCATAAGCTCCGCCAAACCTCAAGGGTTTGCACGGCGGATCTTCGTGCACTTATGTCCGTCCTGTATGTTCCGGTAACCGAGGGGTTTGTTTCCAATTTCACATATAATAGATCAACTAACCATTTGAAATAATAATAAAAAACACGTGGATGCAAGTTTTGGGAAATGTGCTTAAAAACACAGTATGGTCACTGTTTTTAGTGATAGTTTCTATCATTTTGTGGTTGATGTGGAATTTGGATATATGAATTCTTTAAAAAATTTAAACATGAATTGTGTGGCGTGAACAATTTTGGAGTTACTACTTGTGAATATTCATGAGCAATACAAACATGTTTGGTTCAGCCTTAGGTTCTTGTTCTCAGTAATTGCACTATACATTTGAGATATATATTTCTCAGCGATCCCCACAGAATTTTCTCTGTGACATTTGTTGAAACAGCTATTGTTTTGGCACCTGGTGGGTTAACTCCAAAATTCGCTTTTGTTAGACATTTTCTTGCGACAGCCTTCTTCCTGTACCCATCCCTTGTCAGCGAACCGAGGAAACTCACCGCAGGAGACAGGCAAGTTGGGCAACTGCGGCCGTAACGGCTGTCATATGGCCGTCGCTCCATGCTGACCAAAGCAAAACCCAGCAGGAATGGACATGTTACACACACACACACAGAAGAAAAAGAGAAACACCTGTAGGATGAGGATGTCGCTGTGTGTGTGTGCTCAGATGGTCACCGGTTCAAATCCCAGAACTGGAAGATTGATTTCACCCTTGAGCAAGGCCTTTAATACTCCAGGGACTGCATGGCTGTCCATGCTTTCTGAAAAATACAAGCGTCTGCTGAATAGGTGTTGTCTCAGACTATGTCCATGACAGCAGCTTGCTTAACTATCGGACTGGCCACAAGAATAAACCATTAGTAGGATGACTGAAGTGGAGAGTGGACCTGGAACTAATTAAAAACTTCTTGCTTTAATGGTCTGAAGTCCTTGTAGTTAGGCAAAAGCTGACTCTAAAACAGCACGTGACACAGTAGCTAAAAGCTTCAAGTTGTAACGTTAGAAACGGCTAGCATACGTTCAAGCTCACTAGGGCGGACAAGGCTGTTCTTCAGCCACCCACCACCAGCAGCACTACATTAGCACCAGGGTAATTATTATAATTTAAAAAAATTACATGTTCTGCATTGTTCAGAAGTAACTGCTCATGCCAGCGATTTAGCGGCTGACAGCCGGTGTCCTGACGAGTACGTACTATCGAGCCTTTCTGCGCATGTGCAGTTCCACCGTTTTGGGGTTAGGGTAAGGGTTTTAGGAGGGTTAAGGCTATCGATTGGCACTGCGGTAGCCTAACTCTACAGAACACCAGTCGCGTCAAAACGAGCGTCCAGGCGCACGGAGTGCACACGCGCGGCGGTCGACTCGCGGGTGGAGGGCAAATCACAACAGCTTTTTAAGCCATTCACGATCCGCCAGCCATCCGTCACGTTACACGGATCCGCGGGAGGGATCGGAATTCTCTGCACCTTACGCAAGTCGACGCGTCACCCTTTGAATACGCGGGGCTCAGTGCGCCAAAGTTCCTTGTGAATGAGACAGCATGTCCTAGCAAGGACTGCTTATCGAAAAGATTTTTTTTTTCCGGGGCGGTCTCAGGAGGAAACAGTGTGACACCAGCTAATCAAAGGTTATAACCGTAGTATTGCCTAGGTTTGCTCACACTTGCATAAACCGTGTGGTTACGTAAAATAATTTAATCCACACAAATATTTCAGACTTGTTACCTACAACCAACGTGATATCCAGTTACAATACTAGAAGTGCCTAAATAAGGGCTGAAATTGTCCTTTTGAAAATATGAATTTTATTTGTTCCTAAACACTTATTACTTTATAAGCCTTTCCAAAACAGCCAACCAAACAATCTGCTTGCAAAAAAGAGGAACAAATTCGAGAGACCTAATTAGAGCTGTATCCTTCATCCATGTTTGTTAATGGAAGAAAAAACAAAAAGACACAAACAAAGGGGCTTCAAAGGATAGGAGACACTTTATTTTAGGAAAAAAAAAATAATAGCATATGTGCAGATAGAGTTTCGGAAATTATCGAAAAGAAACTTCTTTGTAGAACAGGATGTCCTGGGGGCAGCAGAAAAAATGTACAAAACAGACCATTCTGAAGTCACCCAAATTTGGTGGGTGGGGGGAAGTTATAAAGCCCAGAATTTGCCAGAAAACATTTAATTGATCATCATGAATCTTTTGTGCTCCTGTAAAGGAATTGTAAATAAATAATAATAATAAAAAAAAAAAGAACGGCATGTAGGAGTTGAACTACGACACGTTAGTGTAAGAGCGAAAGCGTTGCAGTAAGAAAAGCAGGAAGTGTGGAAAGTGTGCTGCATGCAGCTGGTGCACACTGCCCCAAGCGAGCGCCGTGTCACAATAGCTGTGTCGCAATAAGGTGTGCGTTCCTGATTCGCAGGAAATTCTTGCAGCCGAAGCCAAGCTCCTGGAACAGATAAGCCCCCTTTACAGGAAGGGAATGACAGTGTAGGGAAGAGGCGAGACTGAGACTCTGCCTGCCTGCCCTGCTGTCACTGCCACTGCTGCTGTGATGAAATGCAGACACAAAAAAGAAAGAGGGAAAGAAGCACTGAAAATACAAACCAATAAAGAGTGGGTGGCTTAATTTGTAGTATTTCAGTGTTCGATTAGGAGGGGAAACACAACTACAGTTGGGACACTTAGAAATGGGATCTCATGTAACAACTAAAAATGGCAGACAGAAAAAAACTAAATCAAAGAAGAAATAAAACAGGATGCTTGGTCAGATGAAGGGGCCCAAAATGTCAGACAGCCTACAGACTGTTGTCGCCATGTGATGTAACAGCCAACACCAGTCTGATAAGCTATCTCACAGGACGGGAGAGCAATGGACACATCTGTGGGAGGGAGCGCAGGACTTGGGGCCGACACAGAGCCCGAAAGAACAACCTGATTGTACTTACCAGCTCAAAGGGGGGCCAACTCACAGATCTTCATGGGGGAAGGGGGACTCCACACAGGGTCGTAAGAAAGACAGCAAAAAAAAAAAAAATTTGAAAGCACGGTTTTGCTGGGAGCGAGCAGGACGGAAGGAGGCAGGGAGACATTAGTGGCATGCCGATCCCAGTGAGGCATGCACCGGCAGCCGAGTGCACAGAGTGCGCGGTGAGGTCATGCGAGGTGACGGCCCAGCCGGCTCCCACAGCCGGCTTCCCGGCCGACACTGCACTGCGGCGGCAGCGTTACACGTATAAACATCTCACGAGCAATTAAACAGAGGGAGGGGCACGGGATCTGCTCACAGCCAAACTGACATTCCCCGCAGGCAACACGAGAAATTAAAAAGTGAACTATTTAGGGAACCACATGTAAAAGACGCCTCGATGCTTCATTCTCCAGAAAATTCAAATGAAAGACAAAGCAGAGCAAGCAACCCGAACTTAGAACGCTAAAGAATTTTAATGTCACATTTACCATTCAATCAAAACTTCTTTGGGGGGGAGGAGGAAAGAAACCCATTCTACCCAAACCTCTTCATTTGTAAGTGAAAAACAGCACCAATGGATCCTATCCTGAAAAATGAAAAGTAGCACTGTGTTCCCTGTCAGTCAGGCACTGGAGAAATCCACCAGCCACTAAACAGCACAGGGCACCGACCTCTCAGAGGAATTCATACAGATTTCAGTCCGAGTGAAACTTTGACACCAAGCTATTCGACTTACAACTTTAAAAGGGGGTGGGGGCAAAAAAGCAGAGAAGACAGAGGAGCTGCAGAATGATTCATGCCGGCTTTATAAAGTGTGGAGGGTCAGTCTAAGCGTACAGAGTAAAAATGACACGGACTGCAGTATTTACTCATTTACAAATGAAATTATTTTTTCCCAAAATCCATTTCCGTACTATTAAGAAATAAATGTGCATACTGATAACCTGAAGTAATTATTTACAGGATGTGCAATCAGTTCAAATACCATGTCTATCCATTTAGATATTGCTATCCTTATTTAACAATGTGGAAAAATTGTACTGGTAAATAACATAAAACAATTAAAAATAAAGCCCTGAAAGTAAGTCCTTAGTATCACAGTTACATGACCTTACACGCAGAAAAATTAAACCCATTAGGCTCATCTGTACAAGCACATACCAGTTAAATAAATCGAGTAAACAAAGCGAGTGCTGTTCACTGTACTGGCAGCCGGGTGCTGCTGGGTCGCACGAGGACTCGCAGCGACGCACGTTAGCCACAGACGCATGCCGTCCAACTGCCGCTCAAAGTCTGAAATGGGTTTTATATTGTCTTTGAACTGCACAGCCTCCGGGTTACCCCGTCCACAAAGTCAAGCGGTCGACATATAGAAAGACATTCTGCAATAAATTATGTTCAATGGCGAGGGAGTAAGAAGGGGGGAAAACAGCGGTAACCTACTGTAAACACAGAGCTCTACTAATGAAAATATAACAATGGCGATGATGAGGAGAACGCCGGCTTTGCTATCAGTTAATCACTTGGTTTTCTCTTCTGAGTATTTCTTGCTCTGCATTCTCTTTGCATAACTCTGTGCCATGGAGTTAACAATGGAGCATACGAAATAGCAGACCATGATGATCACCACCTTCTCAAACAGCCAGGACAGCCAGTTCTCCCCCTGCCGAAAGAGAAACAAAAGACATGCCCAGTTAGGGCAGGTGGGTCCCCGGGACAGACGCAACCCATTACACCGGGACGGTCATATGACACAGCAGGCGCTGACGTGCTCCGCGCCCGAAATCTCATAATTTTGTAAAGCTGTCATTGTAGATGCGCCCCTCCCATGCCCTCACCCTGCGCTAATGCCACCACCCACACTAAACCAACATCACTCATTATTACAACTTTTTCGTAAGGAGAGATGAATTGCCCAATTTTTACAGTAAATACCGCGTGGCGTGCGGCTATTCTGGTGGTGGGGCCCGGCTTCTCCCAGTTGGTCACACTTCTCTGACACACGGCTCTTTTGTTCCTGCTCCCGGGGGGCCGCGTTACTGGCAGACACACCTGAGCCTCCCGGGGGGGGTGGGGGGGGGGGTTTATTCTCACTAGCAGGCGAGTGACTCAGCAAGCTCGCTGCCAGCTGAGCTCAGCCACGACCCGGCCCGGCCCGTCTCACTGGGGTTCCTGGCCCCCGCGCAGCATGCGATCCCAACCCGTCTGAGACACTCATCACAAGGATCACAGAAACAAAGCGGCCAGTCATCCCGACAGATCGGAGCTGAGGAACCGGGGGGGGGGGGGCGGCTTACCGCTGGAGTGCCTTCGCCGGCTCGGTGGTGAAGCTTGGCCCGCTGAGCTTCCAGGTAATCACTGAAGGGCTTCTGGAGTGAGGCACCCAGCACCGGGACCACTCTGGGACGTCCACAGCCCAGGCCGAGGGAGGGAGCAGGAGAGGGAGCGAGCGAGAGAGAGGGAGAGAGAGCAACAAGGCAAATTACATCAACATCTACTTACCATTCAAGGACTTGGACAGCAACAAAGGAGAGCTCACTGTCCTGCCGGTACGTTATACAGCCTGCCAGCATTAATTCTACAGGTAATAGGCTCCTTCCCACAATGTGGGCTGAAACAAAGAGCTGCCTGTTCAACCAGCTGATCCCAGCAGACCAAACTTTAGGAAACAAGGGGAAAAAAAGATGACTAAAATCTGTTTCAAGTGTTACATTTCCTATGAGCTTCACAAAAAAAAGAGAAGCCTAGGGAAGAAATTATGAGGCAGAGGGAGCCAGCCCGCCCTCAGTCCCCTGCAGTGCTCCCCTGAACAGCTCAGAGAGAAATGAATGACTTCTCAGAAGTCTCACATTTATCACTGGCAGTTCCTGTAAGAACTGGTTTCGACCAATTAATGAGGAAGTGAGTCGTGCTTGTGTCATCACTGGCTAAAAAAGGGGCGGCCCAGCCCTCCCGAAAGGAAAAAGGAGGCGGCTTGTTCGAGTAAGACAGCCCATATTAGGAAAGCCTTTATAAGACTCAGTGCCCCCCCCCCCCCACCTCCACTCCCACACACAGAAGGAAAAAAAAAAGAAGAATGCACTACCACTCAATGTGGCCCACCCCTCTCAAGTCAGGAGTTAGTGATTAATCACAGAACAAATACAACACAATGGACCTCACTTAAATCCCACTAATATAGCTAGAAATACATATTCCAGTTATTAAAAATCCCTTCTGAGGCTTTGTGTTTTTGGTGCCTGGAGCCACCCATAAAGTGAACCTTCAAATCAGGGCCACCGGCCTCTTGGAGCAAGAGAAGCTCTATACACAGTTAGCACACTGTGACACAGCGTGACAGCACGGGGAGCATCTTACGTCGCCACAGACAGCAGACGGCTGCGTTTCACTCAACCATTAACTGGGAATAAGGCGGCTGAAGGGCTGGGCAATCAGCTAGGCTACGGCACACAACACACAGGTAACAAATAAAAAAACCCAACAGCTATCCAAACAATAAAAAGCTATTTAAAATGCTTAATTTCTAATTTATAAATTCAGATTACAGTACTTGTGAATGTGGACAGGCATATTAAGGCCCATACAATTAAAATACACTCTCTCTCTCTATATTATATATAATAATATAGAGACCAAATATATAATATATATTTATATATTAAACTGTAATAATGAAATATATAATAATATATAATCCAAAAGTCTAAGCTAACAACGTGCACAGAGGCTGAAGGAGACGACCCCCGAGTGTCAGCGATTGCAGCCACAAGCAACTCGGACTCCATGAGCAATAGCGAGTCATGGGTCCGGCGAGTCAGCACGCCACACCGGGCCACACCACACCATGAGGTACAGGCGGTCCTCATCAAGCCAGGGTGGTTTCCATTTCCCATGTTGTACAGTCTAACGCAAGCCTCCAAACCAAAAACTTTATCCTCAACCCACATCCAAAAAACCTACATAAATAATGCTAATTCATAGTACAGCTTTTTATACCATCAGTGTTTATTTTTTGAACACTTATACCTACTTATTTTAAATACCTTCCACAGTTTTTCATACAGGTCTCACTTCACTGTGTTTATCTAGAATCAACCATTTCTTCACCACCAATATTTAAGGTAAAAGCCAATCAATAAATAGCTACATTTGAACATATCTCCCAATTCAATCTTTAAAAACACCAGAGCCAGGCTTCTATATGTTGCCAAAAATAAGCAGCTTCCTATGTGGGAGGAGGGGGGAAATGAATAATTAAAAAGACACTTTAGGCTATATTAAGGCATATATATCAACATTTTTTCCAAACTGACAAAATGGGCTAAAATCACAAAGCTCATTACAAGAACATTGCACAATACATTTACTATGCAAATCTTCACAATAAACACTTTTCCCATTGTATGACATTTTAAACATCACACCAGTTAAATGCATATCAGCTATAAAAACTTTATTTAAAATTGTGCTTCCAAAGATAAATGAGTGTGCAGCTCATCAAGGGGAGACAGAATCTGTCAACATAATGCTTGTGTTTGAGAATTACTGCATTGTATCCTGGGCCGAACGCTGCACTCCTTTAAAATAACATTTCAAAATTGGAAATCAATTAGAAAATAATTACTGATTGGCATTATCAACTGGAGGGAAAACCACAATGCTCAAACATATATATTTTATATACTCTCAGAAACGGACACAAACAAAACACAGCATGAGACATTACATTCCTAAAGATGGTATTTTGCACCCAAGAATAAAACGTGTCAGTTTATGAATGAAATTAAGATTATATTTTTATCAGACTATTCCTTGCCTCCATCCTCTTTCTTGTTATAATAGTAATTCAAAAATCAAATATAAATGAATATTGAACTTATATGAAACACTTCAAACTGTATTAAAATACAAAAGAAATTGTACATATGTAGGATATATTTACATAAAAAAATTATGTCAGGAATTTTACCCACCTTACACTACATAGTGCAGTAGTCCTTAAATTCAGTTTGAGTAACACAAACGCAATGAAGATACTTACAACAAAAGGACAGAAAATGAACAAAATTGTGAAAATATGATGGAATGAGAACTGGGGAAAAAAACAGAAAAAACACTATAGTGGCAGATTATCGTGAAGTAAGAAGACAAGAATTTAAACTCACTATTTCATCGCAATGTACCATTACGCAATCAAAAATACATCCGGAAATTCATTACAAAAAATCAAAGTCAAAGTCCAAATCAAACACACACATACACACACGCGTTTGTATTCATATCATTTTGGTGATTCTCCATTCATTTCTATGGGGGAAAAAACCCTAATCCCAACAATGACAACCTTAACCCCTAACCAGCCCTAACCTTAATTAACCATAAGTAACCAAATGAAATACAAGACTTTTGGCATTTTTAGTTTTTTATTGCGGTCACAGATTTTTTGTAAAATTCAGTTTCCCTTGGTGGGGACCAAAAAGGTGGTCCCCTCAACTTTAAAATAATAGATTTTTATCACATTATGGGGACATTTAATATATACGAGACACACACACACACACACACACCTGAAATCAGTGGCATTGATCACAGACAGATATAGCTTTACTTTTAAGACCAGTGCAATACATTGGCAGTACGGCTAAGGCTGGGCCCTGAACACACAGCCGAGTAACTGAGTAACTGAGTGTCAGTACTATAAGAAGACGGCGGCACTACTGACATGAGTTTTGAGACAAAGCAAGAAGGCATTTAGCTGATGCTGACTTGCATGAGCTCATCATCTAGGGTCTGAGGTCAGCACCGAGCAGAGAGCAAGGTGACTCAGGCCTCAGGGTTTGGCCTCCACGCCGTTTCCCAGACCTGCCGCCGCACTGACTCACGCAGAGCCTGGCCTGTGCATCAGTGTCAGGGCAAGAGCCTCACACCAGGCCCAGTGACCCCACACCAGCTAGGGAGGGAGAAGTGCCGAGGTCTGGGGATGGCATTTGACACGCAGTGCGAAAGAAGGATGACATGCCAATGAAGTCAAAGGAAGCAAGCCGGGGGATATGCTCCCGTGAACAGCCGCCTGAAGCTGCCATCAAACGGGTTTCTATATGAGGCAACTGAGCCAGATCAGATAGCGATGGTTTCCAATACGTGTTTGAGCAGGATGTCGAACTGGGGGCAGACTGAGCAGCATGGCGGCGATGCGGTAACCGCCAATCAGTCACCGAGGGAGATAAAGCGAGGGCCGTTCTGAGGAAGGCAGGAGCTTCTAAAAGCCAGCCGACCCCGAGTAGCTTACAGGATTAAACGTGGCAGACATTGTTTAGGATTTTAATGGCCTATCATTTCCTGCTGGCAAGTTAGAGAAAAAAAATGTCACCATTCATTTCCTTGTGACAAAATTCCACTTGTGATGAGTCAAAAGAGACCTTTGACTGGGTCTGTGTTACAGTGGGCCCCGTATGTCTAATGTCATCAAGGGGGGGGGTGTGAAATAGCATGCAGGAGTTGCTTGGTCAAAGGGGCCCACATGCTAGTATGCGGCACACCTAGGCTGCAAAATGAAGAAAAATGGGGAATGGACCCAAGGATGACTGAAGTTAGGAAAATGGCATTTACCAGCACGGTGCAGACAAACCGCTGTAAATTTTCATCACATTTTATGCTCTCTTTCTGACCTCTTACAAATTTCCATAAAGGGAACCACAAAGGCTTCATTTAAAGGGTGAAATTAAAGGTGACCAAGACCAGTATTTGCAAAATTAATTTATTGTGGCTATATAAAAAGAATCTCATACAGAGGTAAAATGACAAAACCTTTAAGTCAGACACCATTAAGTTATACAGTTTTGTAAAAGGAATTTAAGACTGAATTCAAAGAAATATAGACCACAAGTGGAAGGTAAAGCAGTGTAAAGCAGACTTGAGTGAGATGAACCTTGATCACTCCTGCTTTTCAATGCTTTACACTCATCTCCCAGTTAATCGGGGGCCTTCCCAGTGACCTCATCAGGCAAACATGGTGCCCGTCTTGAAGGGGGATCGCAAAGCCATTGGGTAAATTACATGGAGCTTGAACTGTCTGCTTTTGCTGTGAAACAAAGTGCTAAATAAAAAGGATGAGGGGGGGATGTGATGAGATCATCATTTATGGGGGGAAATGACTTATCCATACAGGTCCGTTGGGTGTGCCAGCTAAACTCTCCCCCGGGAGCTGGGTACCAGGAAATGGAGAGCCAATTATACCAGCCTTTGTCTGGACTTGGTGATCTTAGTAAGATTAAAACATGCCCCGTACAATAAATAAATAATAATAATAATAATAATAATTATTATTATTATTATTATTATCATCAATCCAGAAGCATATGACAAACTCTGGGCCCAGCACCAGGTCCATACTGCGAGTCACAAGCCCTGACTGATGGCACCACCTTCACGAAGCCCCAGCCTGTACACACGACACCACAGTGCGGATTTGCATCAGGCAGCTCGCAGACTAAACAAAAACACCAAGGGCCCAGGTGTTGCCCCATAGCAGCACAGATTTTGTAAAGAACGCATTGGCATTCACGAGCGTTGTTCAAAATGATACTTTCTAATAAATGACAGCCAGAGGTGGCTGAACAGCTACCAGCATGATTTTCCTTATCACTACCAGCAGAATGAGACACATGAATATAAAATATCACAAGGTATTTAACAGCTAAAAATATCAAAGAAAAGAACAAAACCTAGTGAATGCTGTCACGCTTTCGCCCACAAAACACAAAGTACGTTACTGTACGCGGACAAGTGGGACGATGGCTGCCTGTACACACCAGCGATTTCCATTAGATATGAGTAACAGGAATAAGGAGGGATTTGCTGGTGACTTTCTGTCTGATATGTTAGAATGCACAGGCTACTTGGTTTGGACCCTGAAACCACAGGCAAAATACAAACTAAATACATACCTGTGCTTGGAATGAAGCCTGGAAGTTTGAATGTCGCAAGAGGGAAATTAAATTATGTGTGTGTGTGTATGTATATTTTTAATTTCCCTCTTGCGACATGAGAACTTCCAGACTCCACACATACACACACACAATTATATAAATGCATATTTACACATACATATGAATTGTTTTAATACAAATGCTTGGTCCATAAATACTAAGCATTAAACTGGTCAAATAAAATGATTTATCAGAATAAGCCAAATCTTATTTTTCTCAACATATATTTTAAAGAATAACACTGATAGTGTCACAGATTGTACAATAATTCAGTATGCAAGTCTACAGAGACCTCGCCTGAACATGGCCGATGAGCTGTTCACTGATGAAACTCCACCGAGGCTGCAGATTATATTACTAGACATAAATCAGCACTGATTCTCCAGTGTGGGGTCAGCACACTATATGCCCATTATTAGTGGGGAAGTGCCCGATGGTAGCGCACTCATTGGCACGCCTGATCTGGGACCTGTCCATGCACACCTCTCACACACCCCTGAATTCTGACAAAGCAAATTCCCAGCCCTCCGATTTCTATTTTTTTTGTTTTTGACCTCAACATGAGATAAGGGGTTAAACTCACTGCCATCTGGACATTTTAAGATGGGGGGGGGGAGGTAGGGGAAATGGGAGAGACTTAAAAAACAAATGTGTCAGAGATGAATAAGGCGGAAAGCAAGCCGACACATGGGGTAACAGGATGGAGTGCGGCATGGATAAAATCAGCAAGAAAGCACACGGAGCCCTCCATGCTGTGCAGGACAGCTGATAGGAAGCTGCTGCAGGTGCTAAATAAATGGGCTGAACAGTTCAACACGGAAGGTGTCATGCCGCCCTTATGGCTCATCACTCAGTGACAGGGCCCCCACTCCAGATCCCCATTTATGAACGACATCCAAGCACCTGGTAATCCCAGACTGGATCCTAGGGAATCCGGTGCCCAGAGACCCTGTGGGCCGAAGTGACCAAGGCGGGGGAGTAGCCAATCTGAAAGCAGGCCACATTTAATCTAACTGCTCGTAATGAACGGTCATGCAGAGTGCCTCCTATGGAATGGGTGGGGCCTCACATCAAGGGAGAAATCCCACTGGAATATTCACAGGTAGATCAAAAAGCTATTCACATCGATCAATGGCACCTTTGTAAAAGGCCGCGTTACTCAGGTGACCCGGGGCCTAAAACTCCCAGCTTACTCAGCGATGAGTAACACATTTGAAAACACTGCGGTGAGCAGTTTTCAATAACCTCTTTTTTTTATGGAAATAGCTAATAGAAACCATTCCCTCATTTTCCCCCATCTGCAGGGTGATCTGGAGGATATTTCACTTTTTTTTCTCCCTCAATTCCGCTGATAGGATGTGGGAGATGCTGTAACACACCTTTGTATGTCTTTGTTTAAGTCTTTAATCATTCTTTGCATACCTTGTCTTAGAGATTATCCTATGCATCCAAAATAAATAAGTCTTCCATGTGAGGATTTGGACATTATGACGATGATTGGAAGAATGCCAATTAAAATCCTCGGTATTGACAAAGTAATTTCACCATTGCTCCGAGGGCTGTGTGACACAGCTTTCTCAAATACGTATGTTGCACGGGATAGGTGCTGCTAAACAAATAAAATAAAGGGGAATGTACACTTGTGATTATTATTATTTATTGGATTAAGAGGAATCCCAGCAGTGAGTCCTAATGCCAGTGTTTGAATAGGTACAGCACCAGGAAAAAATACTGTCACATTCCAACATTTCTTGGGTTTGGCACCCAAAAGTACAGGACACCATCCCAAATAAAAAAAAATAACTATTGTGCTCTTCAGAGGAATGAACCACGAAACACCAGTAAGCAGAAATGCAGACGTTCGCAGGGAAAGAGGACAGATCCTCCTGAACTAAGCTGTCACGCTGTGAATATTCACACGCTTAAATATGGATGCAGGCCCTGCCCAGGTGCAGGGGGGAGACCAAGGGCAATGACCCTGCTGGCGTAGGTATTAAACAGATGCTTGTTTAACGGTTACTCAACTACCGCAGAAGGTAAATGATTTCATCCTTATATCATAAGCTGGTAAAAAGCCAGCTGGTTAAAAACATACCCACTCAAGTCCTTAAAGCTGAAGACTTTGCAATTCAGCGTCGGGATACAGGCAACTCTAAAAATAAGAAGCAGATGGATCGGATGCACCCTCACCAGTTCACACAGACATGAACTGCTCACATAGGAATGCGAGCCTGATGGCCGTGTTGTAGCTCAGGTGAGAGCGTTGCTGGGCGAGCCCGGGGTCGATGTGGACCCCTGGGACTTCACAGGAGATTCCTCCAAGCCGCATGACTGATGGAGGCTACTCAAACACGCCAGGGTGAAACATTTTCCTAACCCGGCCACCAGGAACTGTAAATGGGCCTCACTTAAAACTGGCCAGAAAATATACTTATAACTTGGACTGAACATAAACACTAAGGAGGGGACTAATTAGCCTGGGGATTCCAAGCAATTTATTAAAAAAAAAAAAAAAAAATTCTTAAATGTGAGATATTAGTGAATATTAGTGAATCTCCAGATTGTATAATCTTAATAATAATAATTAATAATTGGTAATAATAATTGGTACTTTATTGATCCCACGTGTGGGGAAATTGTTTTTACGCCTCCCTCAACTTGCTCTTCGTAGAGTAAGTTGTCCGCGAAGGGCAGCCACCTGTTGGGGCGCCCAGGGAGCAGGGGGTTAAGGGCCTTGCTCAAGGACCCGCAGACGTGTTGAGGTGGGATATGAACCGGCGACCTTGTGATTACAGGCACACAGGCTTAACCCACTGAGCCACACGCTGCCCCAAGGGAGTGTTTTCACAATATTGCCCCAAACATCATTAGTGACCAATCACGAAGAGCCCCATTTGAAAAATGATAAAGCTTCATGCAGATAAATGCCAGGATCAATGTCACAATGTATAGTCAATGTCAGAATGTAGTGACTATACATTTACAGTGGCCCTGACAGGGAAGTTCTCTAATCAAGGAGCAGGCATGGTGTTTACAGGGGGATGAGCATGGGGGGGAATAACCAAAGGCGAAGCCTTTATTGTTGTGGATTAATTACAGCTGAAGGTCTGGTGAAGCATTCTTTTGGCCAAAAGCTGTAACATCAGCAAAAACATGGTAAGACAGGAGGCCATATATGGTTTATCCAGACTGTAATTAAAATGAACATTAAAAAAATCATCAAAAGTCATCTTTGGGAATGGTCTCTGAATTAAAGACAATCCTTAAGGAACTCAGAATGGTCACACAACGGAGTCATGATAAATGCAGATGTCCGCAAGTGATTTCACAGCTTACTCAACAGAAATATCTGAAAATGTAACTGATTGAGTCCTATCAGTCTTTGTTACATTTCAGTCTAGTTCCTATTCATTTATTTAAAACTCTTATTTTAAAAAGGTATTTCAAAGCACTTAAAGTATTGGGTTAGACAAGGAAATCTAATGATTAGCTACACAAATGGCTACACCTTTGGCTGTTTTTATTAAATAAGCAAATTAAAAGAATGAGATTAGTGTGCAGTCTCAGATGTTTTTTGTAGGTCGAGAGTCATATTTTTTTTGTTTTGTTTTAATTTGAAAGCAAGTGCAAAATAATTTATTCCCAGTTAAGTGGGGAAAAATGATCCCTCCCTCCAACACCTTGTGAGGCTCAAATTTTGTATTTATTTATTTTTTTAAACTGGGGGCTTATCTCATGAAGGGGAGCAAGTACCAGGTCATCTTTTTACAAACAAATAGTATACCTACATTTGTATTTCATTACAAAAACTGACTTGGTACATCATTTTTTTAAAAAATAAGCAAGAAATAAAATTTGACCTTGAAAAAAGAAACTTAGACTTAAGCAAAAGGTAAATTTGACCACACCAAAAAAGTACAAACAGTAGCTGTAAAAAACAGTAAAAAAAAAAAAATACAGCACATAAGAAAACACTTTGAATTGACATCTTTTGTTACCCACAGTGTAGAGGAGTCACTTTATCTAAAATGTTTTTTTAATAAACACAAAAAAAAATAAAAAATTTGAGTTCTGGGAAGTATGCGTAATCCACACACCAAATTTAATTGAAATCAAGACTTGACGCAAAAGCTTTTTTTTTTGACAATTTCTTCAATTAAAATGGAATGGCCCACTTCTGAATTGTCACCCTTCAGATTACAGGCTTAAATACTGCCTCAAAACATCACAAATAACCAATTGGCCTTTCCTACTTCAGAGCCCAGTTCAACAAATTAAAAAAGAAGCTTTATGCAAATAAATGTCAGAAGTACAGTCAATGTCAGAATGTAGTGACTGTACATTTTCCAATGAACCAAACAACTGCTGTGATAAAATGAGTTTAGGGTCACAAGTCATGCAAAGTCTTTCAGATGATATGAAAGTCCAACTGTTTGCAAGCTTGCACGCCAAAATCAGTTCAGACAATCAATTTGACCATTCTATCTAATTTGGGATACTAACCAGCCAGGCAATATGTGAAACTTAGGGGAAAAAAAGATGAAATTGGGCTCCGAGTAGATTTTGAAGATGAAATACACAAATTAGATTTAACCATTTAACCAACCATTTAAAAACTAAAAAAAATTAAAGGTAAATTTAAAGCAGAATAATAATAAAGGTAATCATTGCCATGTATATACTTAGAATACATGCAAATTATTAAGGATTGTCCCATCCAAGAATTCGTTAATGAACTTCAACATTTTACAGTTTAAAGATTAAAAATTATTGAATTAAAATTTCTGTGGTTTGATATTACAATCATATAAGCTCAGATTCTAACCTGTTACTTTTAGAAAAATAAATTCCAAAATCCTAAGGTGATCATTTGGGTACTAGATGTGTAATGTTACTGTTCCTCACTAAGAGTTCATTTTTATTACGTTCTCTGTTACATTTAGTTAATCTTTAAAATCACATCATGTGATACTGAAATTATCACTGAATCCAAAGGTCACTTCCTCATAAAACAGAAAGAAAAAAGGTACAATTTTTACTGGTAAAAAATAAACTAAAGCATAAATATATTAAGCAATTATATGATTAATGTGGATACTATATATAAATTCATATTTCAAGATTTCAAATGGGATGTTTTAAGACAGAAGGGTATGGAAAAAGCATCCAGGCATATACAAAAGGAAAGCCATTTCTCATAACTGTGTGCCACAGTGATAATTTCAAAATTCACATCTAGTTTGTCTGAGAAACCTGATTTGCAGCTAAAGTCATAATGACTTCAGTAGCCTGGGATAAGATCAGAATTGTGCATTCTACAATGTTTCATATAGGAGACTTTCAAAGAAAATGATTATGAATTAAAAACAAAATAGTGTTTAATTAATGCTATTAGACTAGTAGTATAAGGACTAATAGCATTGGGGGGGAGCAAGGAGGGTTTTCCATTATCACATCCAGAAACATCTGCCAGAATTAATAAAAATGCAGGAGAGCCAAGATTAAACACCACAATGCACTATATGATCCTGGTCAGAAAAAAAGGACCGAAACCAGTGGATGACAAAGGGAGCGATTTTACACACCTGTGGGCAAATACTTGAGAAACCGTTTTAGCACAATAACCTGCAGAACCACACGGATTCCTTGAAATTTGCCTACAAACCATATTAATAATTCCACCTCCTTAATCCATACAACCAAACTAAATTGTAGGGAAAAGGTTTTATAATTACTAACATAGAAGTACAATTAAAAATCTCAGAAAATGGACCATGTATAGGTTCTTTTTTAAAATTGTGAAACTTAACAATAAAGAAAATTTATTTCCGTTTCTATTGAGATCCATGGTTCTTTTCTTATGATATGTTCTAGTGGAGCCAAAATAGAGGGACAAAACATGCAGCTGCCACAAGACTCACCAGCGAAGGTCATTAGCAGGTCACACACAAAAATGTGAAATATCAGTATTATTTAATTACTCTGCAATTCACTTTCCTCAAGTTAAATGAGATGAGCATACATATTTTAGAGTATTATAGAATCAATGCCTTTTCACACTGCACGCGGACACAGAGATGACTTCACATGCCGTGATGAGTGATAGCTCAAAAATAAAGCCCTTTCAGAGATTATTATTCATGTAAGTGACTGCGTCCACACGCACACAGTGTGCAAAAATCTGCAGAGGTCACCAAGACCATCAGCTTTTGTGGCTCTGAGGCACCACGCAGCAGAACAGCAGGATGGTGAGACTCATCACAATAACTGGGAGTTTCAAAAACTTACTGCTCAACCAACATAAAAATAAATGTACTACTGAAGACAAAGTAAGAAAGACCTAAAAGGCCAGGGTTAATGTTATAGATAAATTAGTACGGGAGTGTCAAAGTTCAGCTGATTCAAAACTGAAGTATTAAATTTATGACTGAAAAGAGGTGGGGGGGGCTCACCATGTGGAAAAAGTGTAAATGTGGGTTGGTGCTTGAAGGGTTAAAAAGGAGAACATCAGTCCTACAGTGGATCTAGGTCAGAGCTTCAGTGCGTCAATGAAGCAAAAACCAAGAGATTTGCAACTTGGTAGAGGGGCCACATGCAGGAAACTGACGGTTAAAAAGTTGTAAAGGGGAAACTTCAGAACAGAGAAAAGTTCTCCTCTGACAAATACAGAAACTTGTCAATCAACGCAAACGTATGAGTTTCAGTGAATGGTTCAATGGGTTTATCAGACCCAAGAACTCAGCTCTGGAAAGACGACGACGGCAAAGAAAAAAAACTCATGACCGTATCTGAAAATTAAGAATTAAAAAGTGGCGGCAAAAACATTGACTCAAACCACTGTCATTTGTCAGAATTAATCAAACACTGGGAGAGGAAAAGAAAAAAACAAATAAAGAAATAAAATGAACATCTTGTGGATTGATAAACTATCATTGATGACTGCATTTAATCTCTTAACTGTGTAGCAAATATTTCCATTGCATTATTGAAAAAAATAGTTGATTTGAGAGAGAAATTTCACCAGGGGTTAATTGGGGTTGGGTGGGGGGTAAGGTGGGACCAGGCTGAGACTAAGCTGATGCAATCTCCACCTGAGATTTCAGCATCGTTTTCCATGGTTCATATGCAAGCATATCGTCTGTGACACGCCCAGCAGCAGGTGCGAGGCCAAACTTCCTGTTGCTGTGGGCCTGCTTCTCCATGACCAGGCTCGTAACGGTGCCGTTACAGTGGAGCCGCCATCCTAGGCATCCAGGGACCGTGAGGGGGTGGGGGGGTGTCACGGGGTCTAGCTGGGGGCGCTAAGCCGCGGAACATGTTGCCGTGACGCACGCGCCTACAGGATGGAAGACAGGTCTGTAAGGGCCCTTTGAGCGAGGGCCGCATCAGCTGTCCACTATCAATGGGCCATTCCTGCAGGGCCTCTGAGACACCCTGTTAGCGACGCGCCTAAGCCTTTTACAGCATCTTCACGCCACGCGCCCGGAACAAAAGATCTCACACAATATCCACAACATGAACCGCGTCCTTGTGCCGTCACCGTGGCACATGTGTCTGAGACAAAGAGGTGGTAGGAGGGACAACGAAACCAAATAAATCTGCCAAATCAATGCTCATGATTCTGCAGACCACGGGACCTTGGGCACGGGCTTATGGGCTTCTATATTTATAAGTCAAATGACCCCATTCAAAAACCGATCAGACTGCCTCATTCATGGAGATGGCCACAAAAAAGCCAAAAGCTCTCCATTGTCCTTGAACTAACCAGCTTCATCATCGTTGAACTCACATCACAATTTCCGCCCACCAGCAGACTTTGAAAGAGCACAGTTTCCCGCCCAACACTGAGGCAAGACCAAAAAAGGGAGAATGTGAGGCCCCGTCTCAACCTTCAGCTCCCAATAACTCTTTCATCTCAGACTATGGGCTACCCACCCCCCTTTTTCTCCCCTTCTACTTCTTCAGGTTGGTAGTTGAATTACTCACCCGATCAGGGACACCATCTGTTCCACTATGTGCTTGCTGAACGTTATGATAACAAACAGTTTCTGGTGGGGTGGGGCGGGGGGCAGAGAGAGAAGAGAGAACAGAGAAAAATATGTAAATGGTCAAGCATATAGATGTTAAGTTCAAGATGTGACATTCACAGCAAATTTGTCCACAGCCAATTACAGGATATCCTCAAAAGTAGCAACACTGAAATGAGGCTGAGGACACATTGTCATTGAAGAGAACTTTAAAGAGATCTGAGGTCCATGACACATGCCCACCAACTCATTAGGTCCGGGGAGGAGGGGGGAAAACAAAAACATGGAGGGGGTTACTATCTGGTTAAAAGGTGAGTAGCCGATTAAAGTACAGAAAGCTGATGAAATCATTGCCTGGTAGACTCACGCAACGTCGTCTAGAAAAGTAAACCAAGACCAGTGATTTATTTGTTGAGTCTACATTCCTAAAATTTGATTAGTCACACAGCCTGACTGGACAAGAGAAAGAGCAACTGACCATTAAGCTTTATGAACATAACAACTCATTAATATTTGATTACACATTCTGTGATGAGTTGCCATCAAGGGGTCTTTCTAAAGCAAATGTGTTTAACGGGAATCATTTATTTAGTTTTTGAGGCTTATTTTGTAGGGGAAAAAAACAGCTTGTTGATGATCACGCTACAGAGATCCATTGTTTCATCTTTTACTTAAAGACAGACAATGGACATGCAAAATAACCATTTGATAAAAAGTTCCCTTTTAATTACAATATAATTAATATAATACTATTATTTTATATATATACATACATACATACATACATACATACTTATCTTATAATGAATCATTTTCATCATTTTTAGATCTCGACCGAGAGCTTTCAGTTACATCCTCAGGATTTTGATTCTAAACTACACAAGAACATGGTGTGACTTTAGTTGTTTCTGAGACCACAGTAGGAATGTTAATTATGTCCAGCATATACTACAATTTTTCTGAGGTGGCGGACCCACTTAATGAAAGCGGACATATATGCTGATTTGCCACAATATCAATGGCTTGGTGGTATAGGAAAAATATGTAGACCCACTATAAATGCAACAAATCCTACAAAAAGGAAACATAGAAAAATACCTTATTGTAAACCGTTTAATAATTAGCTGTAATCTTATCCTACTCTGTTCCAGGAAGAACTGCCAGTCACAACAAAAACTATTATTCATTGATACTGGAGCATTGCAGAAGACGCGAGGCAACCTCAGATGAAAATTACATTGAAGAAACTGACTGTAGAACAGACAACAATCGTTAATCTCCATCTTCCTGTCAGCAAGATGACTAAAAGTGAATCACAGACTAACAAGAAAAATTTCACAAGGTAACAAAAAGTCTCCTTGTTTGCGACAAATCCCAGGAAACAAAATCGAGCTAAATCACAGACTGACGTCTACACACTCATAGACACACACACTCATCGCTTACTAAATACAATCAGTATCGTATCACATTGTATTTAATCATCATCAGGTTCATTGCGGAAGCTTGTTAGATATGCTACGCTTATTTACCATACACACATTAAAAATCATTAGAATGCCCTGTAAACAAATGCCACCGGCCCCGGCGTGGTTTGGTTTGGGTGGGAGGCCAGTGAATTATTGTGGTATCTTTAATGCCTGACCGGTGTGCTGATACCCCATTCAATGAAACATTTTAATCAAATTATTAGGGGCCTGAACCTGCCAATAACTAGCATGACCTGAGGCTCTGAAGTAGCAGGAGTCAGCGCCATACAGCATGGCCAAACTGAAACGGCCCAAACGCCGAGTCATTTCCACAGGCTTTAGGTATCCTATCTATATCATCTGCAACCTGTAAATTAATTTCATAATTAAATTATGTACCCAATTAACTATACATGAAAAAAATAGTACCAAGTACCTGCTTTCTTTAAAAGGAAAGAAAAGAAATGCACAGCCAGGGACTCTAATGAAAAAGGTGTATCGTTTCATACATATCACCTTTCTGCGCACACCTGTGTGTAAATACGCCTCTTAGTGACTGTTGCAGAACTGAGCCCTACTACACCCTATACTCTGTAGGAGGTTTAAAAAAGACCTCCCTGTGGGAAAAAAATGCTTTATCACTGTTAATCTTCCTCTTGATGTTCACTATTCTGGGGGTACGTATGCTTTCATTTTTCAGTATGATCCTTTTCAGGGGGTATTAGTTGAATCGAATAAACTACAAGATTGTGTGTGTGTGTGTGTAGCAATGTCTACAACAAATGTTACAGGATAAAAGAACATGAAAGGAAAATCAAAGCTACCCAGTTTCCATAGATGCATTTTTTCCCAAGCAGCCCACAGGATTCACCCACAACCAAGGGTGTAGAGACACTTGGAATTAAGCAGCTCACAGCCTGAGAACCCCATAGATAACCCTCTCTCCTGGACACAGCATTTCATACATGCACATTGCAAGGTTTACCGTTTATTTTTCTGAATATTTTGCCTAAGAAACTAAGCCTCCTTTTTGTGAAAAACACAAATCGGTTTATGATATGTGATATTAAAGCAAGTCAAGGAGAATACTCTTGATTATGTAGTATATAAGCGCACTGTACAGAAATGTCATGTTAGATTTTTTCACAAAAATCAAGGATATTTCTTACTCTTTTTGCCAACCAGTGTCTTGTCCTCACTTATTTCAAAAACCGCACTAAAAAGCCCCTTTGAAATGCAACAATTTTAAACAGGATCAATAAAAAAAACTGGACAAGTTCATCATCAGTTTACTCATAGAAGCCCACTATCCCCCGATGGGAATGACAGCAAGGTCCCCACTCATCAGGTCAGGGGTACTCCAACATGTCAAAAGCCATTAAAGCAATGATTTGAAAGGTTTGTGCCTATTTGGCATCAAAATAAAACATTCTGATTTATCAAATCTAACCTGGGCCAATCTTCAATTTTACCTGCGCAAAAAAAAAAAAAAACATAAAAACATTCAGCCATTTTATGGGTATGTATTTGAGGAGATAGTAAGATAGTAGAGCAGAGACGGAGAACTTTATGGTTTTGGTAAATACTCTGTAAAGTAAGTACTTCTATTCTGGGGGATTCCTTGAACACTAGTACATACAATGTAATGTAAATGTTGCCGCAACATGTTATACATCTCATTCAGCAAATACTTTTGTCCGACGCGACGTACATTATACATCACACCTGAGCACCCCCCCCCATAAACTATGCCAAGCATTTATTTTTGAAAAGGCTACTAACTTTCAGACTCACAACTGCCTAATCACTGAAACATTTCCTCAGTAACGGTCCCTCCTGCTACATCCCCTGCTCTGCAGCTGCCTGCACAAAATGGACGACCCATTCTACAGGTCTGCTGCACAAAATGGCTCCTCTGGGGAGGTGAGTCTGTCATGCCTCCACCCCCCAGATTGATGACTTAAACAAGATGCTTGGATAAAGAGCTAAATGAGGAATCCATCCTCTTTAATAAAAAAAGAAAATTACAGGCTTTTAATAATGCATGTGTGTATTTCAAGTGCAACCTGTGGCCCAAAGATGACAAAATGGTTACTGATAAAAATGAAACCTGGGGAAGCACAGAATTCTGGAGACCTTTCTCACCTGGATGTGCATTTTAATAACTGCTTTCCCAATAAGCGTTGCACCAAAAAAGGTCCAGAAAGGAACCAGAAAGTGACCACATGTTATCCCAGCAAGGTCAAAGAGGGGGTTTGGGATCTGAAAAAGACCAGAAAAAAAACATAGAAAAAAGCTTAAAGACAGCAAGCATTCAAATACAATTGTATTTAGTTTTAAATTACATATAGGCTGAATTAAGTGGAAGTATCATTGAAAATATGACAGTACAACTAAATAAATAATCCAAATTGGTAATTGGCATTTGTTTTTACATATAACTGTTAGACCTATAATTAAAATAAGCTGCATTCTAGCTATAGTCCATCATCACCACAATACATAACGTTTTAATACAAGTACACCAAAACTGAATTACCAAAACATATATTCTAAATCATAACTTTGCATACATTTAGACATTTCCTGGTCATGCTGTTACACACAGGAATGGTGGATTTTTACAGGTATTATCAGTCTTATCACACAGGTTTTTCTTACTTACAGAGGCACAAGCTAGAATTCCAAAAAATCCAACTTTTTGGACAATTTTCTGGACCGCCAGCTTCGCTCTGGTTGCAAAGTCCTGAAAATGAGAGAATGAGTAGGATTTAGACATTTAAAAATAGAGACATTTTCAAATACAGGGTAATCAGATTTTTTAAATTGTGACAAACCATACGTATTTGAAAGAAATACCATTTAATAATTCTCAAGATAATGGATCCCAAAATTAAAAATCAAGTTGTTTTTCCAATCAGAACGACTCTTTATCAGCTTTAACTTCAAACAGTTTTTTACTTGATTATATTGATTGAAAGTTATTTATTTCAACTTTCAGGAAAAAAATATATGTTATTTTAATGTTTTAAAACAAAAACAATAAGAATCAAGTAGAAATCTACATCAACACAGAAGGTATTCTTAGTTAAGATATTTACTTGAAGAATAACAGTTTTATGCATTAATTTAAAAAAGCAACAATTTTTCCATAATTCTGATCAAGCTCAATCCCATTTTTTTTTAAATTTTTAAAAGCACTAATATATATATATATATTATATATATTTGAAAGTGTTTAAAAGAAAACTAGAAGGATTTAAAAGGAAATTGAGATGATTTTGTCGGATTTCATTTTATGATTTTGAAAAGAATAATTTTCCTTTTTTAACTTCATTTCCAGTACCTTAATTTGAATATTGTTTTAATGCTATGAATTGTATTTGCAAGAATTAAATATGCAGTTTGTTGGTGAATTAGAGACGGAACTGAAAGGCATCGCTTTAATGTTTGCGATATATTCGCATACCCAAAACATAACACTAATAGGAGATAAAATTAATTTCTACACTAATCTTTAAAGTAATTTAGAATACATTTTTAAAACAATTTTCTGCTCAAAACAGACATAACATAAAACATTTAAAACAGTTCAAGATTTCTTGTTGAAGAAAATATTCAAACAGAAACTGACCACCTAAATGAACAAACTATGACAAAATTTAATTCAAAAACAGTATTAACACCTTTGAGGGGAAGAGAGAAGTTTTTCTTTTTATCCAAGAGACATTAAGAACTGCTTAAATGATTATACTTTTGTTCATCCACCTGCAATTACCATGAGACACAGGTATGTAAAATCACCTTAAAAGGTAAAAGAAAATGGCTAATCCCCCCCCCCAAAAGGGGAGAGAAAACACATTTCTACATTAAGACGACATACCCCAGTTTCAATAAAATGGAGTATAAACTGGGATTAAAAATACTGACCAACAAATTCAGGACAAAGATACATGTTACTGCTGTCATTCTCTTACAATACAGTATTACCCTGAGACAGAAACAAAAGAGATATTTATTCTCTCTTAAAAAATAACCTGTTATTTGTGCCTGTAAAACTGAGTCATTATTATTTCCTCATTACTAGCAGAACCAATTTTATTTAATTCTCAAAACAAAATTGACCCTTTCAGTTACTTACCCAACATAGAAGGTTTTCAAATCCATTAATTTTTGGGAATAAGGAACAACAGACAAGATCGGACTCCCAGATAATTCCAATGAGTCAGAAACCTTACGGATTCTTCATGGTTTCCCTTGAGTCCATCAGCTCTACAAAGTAGTAGTTTTTTTCCCTTCTAAGAATGGCACAGAATTTTCCTTAATCTACCTTTGCTGGGAAGAGGAGGGTTAACATGGCAAATGAAAAATATTGCTGGAAGGAGTTTAAGGAATATTTGTCTGCATTATTGGGACCAAAAAAACAGAGATATAAATGCCCCAAAGGAGGAAAAAATAGTTTCAACCAACCAATTTGGTCATTTTTTATACCTCTAAAATATTCTAAGGCTTAATCACAAGGACAGTTGTGAAGCTAAGCATTTTGTGATAGTAATATTAAAACCTGAAGAATCATGTTCAGCCTTATAATGTAAGGATAATGTCCACTATCAATGATTTCTTTCAGTGTTTAATATTTTATACAGGCTGTGGTGCTTTTTAACAATCATGCTTTCAGAAAGCCTGTTTTCTTCTTAATCTATTTTTTCTGTTTTCATATTTTTATAATGGATATCAAATCTAAAATTGTGGAATATAAACTGCTTAGGAAAAATACAATTTATATAATATAAAATTCGAAATTATGGTTTCCAATTTGTGATTAATCTGCAACTTACTATAAAGAAGTATAATGTTAAATATGATTGATTTAGCACCAAGACAAGTGATTTGATCTTTCATAGAAGACTAATCTGCCACATGTTCTAAATGCCTATTTAACATTTTTTATTTAAAAAATCATTTACACAACTTACAAAGTATTTTTTTGGAATGAAGTACAGTAATTGAGGAATCTCAGAAACTATCCACACAGGCAAAAACTGAAGACCAAAATTAACATTTCTGTGATTTATAAAACTGCTGCTAATAAACTAAGGCAGATTCATATTTGACTAAATTACAACACTAATACCTATGAAAATACATATTTTTCTCTTTCACTGAACTATCTGCTAAACTAAAATTTCAATTTTCAAATCAATGCATCAAATGAACATTTATTTATAAAATAAACATTTAAATTGTTGTTATCACTTGCATTGTAATTAAAGATTGGCAAAATCACTACCTTTTCAAATTGGGGGAAATTTAATAAGGTTTTTAAAAATGGACTTCACCGTTTTAAAAGTTCAAAGTCACAGTAGGCAAGTGTAACTATGTATATTATGTGCTAGTTTCACAGAATCTTTAAACCTAATATGGACATGAAGGGCTCTTGTAAAGACTATTTTTTCCAAACAACCAACATTTAGCCAAGGGAAATGTTCTGCTCTGAAGTGGCTTAACTGAAATCACTCTCATTGGTTCAAATTTGAATTTTTGCCACAAGATGACAACCAATCAACTTCAGTTTTCATTGCAACTCAGACGTTTGAATTCTTTTGATCTGGGGCACAATGATCGTGATGCCAGTCTGTTGGCTGGAATTTGTGTGGTTTATGACAAAACCTCTCTGGGCCGGTTTTCAACAATGAAAGCTACTGCAAGGAGACACATGGGGGACATAGAAAAATCCAGAGAGCAAGAATTCAGTGGCATCTTTGGGGGGGGGGGGGCAGAAAAGTGAAGACACAAAGCATATCTTATTGTCGCCTCATCAACAAATATGATTCCCACAGACAGGTTTCATTACAATGGATAGTGAGAAATGGGAGGGTTATAGAATACAGTTTGGTGAAAGCAAGGCAGCGAACTTAATGATTGACTATCAAGATCTCAAAGCTCCTCTTTCATCTGGTTTGAACCACAAAACAGTACATCAGATGAGCACATAAAATCCAAAACAAAAACCTCTCCTTTTTTTTTGGAAATTCTCTCAGTCATGGAAAATTACTAAGTTGGCAGTAGGTCCATTCCTATGGGATGGGCTTAAAGGCAATTACATTTAGCAGCTCTTGACAAAAGCGGACAACCATTGAAAGAATGGAAGTGTGATTGCCATGTTCTAACGCAAATTATATCTGAAAAGCTCAGTCACAAATTAATTTATTTGTAGGGTTATTTTACTTAGGTACTTGTAAAATACTAGTACTATTGAAAAAGTCTAAGTATAACCCAGGTTCTTGTAAATCAAGATTGAGGTATAATGGTGAGGATAAAGCTTTTTTTTAATGGGTGTTCTGTAATTACTGTACAAACTGCAGATCCTGCACTTTAAATGCAAACTCCGCGCTCTCACCACAGAGACGACGGAGAATGACGCAAATGGACAAATTGCGCACTTTTAATGATATATCGTAATCCTGAAACCTGTTTTGTGAACCCGTTTCGGCTTGCACGCCGAGGACAGCATTCCTTAAAATTTAGCATGTTTCGCAGGTGGACACGTGCATTTTTACTTATTTAATAAACACGCAGGAATATTTAGTAGTCTGTTAGATTTTCCGTTTAATATTGGAAATGTTTGAGGCTGAGCAGGAGGAGGGAGGCGACGGAGCAGCTGGAATAGGGAGGTAAAAGTGCTCGTTAAGAATAACGCGTACATATATCACCAAGCCGACACCCACACGACATTTTCTGAATGAAGCCCTTTCACGGAAGGGGACGTTCAGCTTTTTGGGCCGTTAACTCTTAGCAGACCGCGGCGCTTCGCTTTCGGTTCCACCGGCACTGGACCGGCACGGTTCGTGTGATATCTTAGCTAAACCTCGGCTAAGAACATTTAATTCTACCGGGGGGGGGGGGCAAAAAATAAATAAGCACCCCTGGAGAGTCCACGTTGACAAATTCTTTAACAAGCTGCGGTTAAAGGGAAGCTGGTTTTACTCTGACTCACCCCCCTTTCAAACAGTTTACTGGAAATAAAGAGGAGATGGGGGGGGAGCCTTCAGAGAAGTCACGTGAGCCGCGTGGGCAAACCACAAGCCGGCAAGGGCTCGGAGGAGGGGGACAAGCGCATCGGGCACACGCCCGGGACGGGTTGTGCTCGCTCCCGATCCTGGGAGTTGGCAGTCGGTAATTCACAGACACTTAACCTCTTCTGTACTGGAAGGAATGCCTAATTCGGGAGATGGGCGTCCCCTCAGCGATATCAGACACAGCAGGTATCAGCTTATTAGAATAAAAAAAAAAAAAAAACAATGTCCTAACACTGACTGATATTCTTCTTGTATATGTATTTTTTGTGTGCCACCTGATTTTGAGAGGGAAATTAATGTTTCATTTCATATAAATAAATCAGCAAATGCCCAAGTTAAAATGTTTAATCTTAAGGCCTTCTGCCTAAGTTTGCTGTGCTGTCCAGATGCCTGAAGATACCATCCTCAATGTGCCCATGATTTAGCTGCCAGCCACAGGTCACTGTGGGCACTTCCTTTTTTTAAACTGTCCCATTTTTGCTAAAACAATAAACAAACATAGTATGTACAAAAAACAATGTTGAAAAGCAAGTTTGAGTCCACATATAGGAAGTTAAACAATCCGGATGATAGAGAACATAACGTTAATCCCATCCTTCCAGGCTTGAAGAAAGATTAAAAATAATGTCTCTCAAAGTTACAAAAAGTATTAAAAAAAATTTTAACTCTGACCAAATGAACTACAAACATCTTTTCTCTGGGATGTTCCTGAAGTTTGCCCACCAGCAGCCATAGATCACAATGGTAACAAGTCGGAGGTGGCAAGCTGCATCCCCCAACTGAGTGGCTCACGGATGCTACAAATCAGTAGCGCTTTCCAGAGACTGTCCACATACGAGAGAACAAGAGACTGTCCTATGGACGAGGCAGCTCCTACTGACAAGGGCTCAACTCCTAGAAGGCACTGGAACATTCTGGAACATCCCACCACCACACGTTCCCATGCTGGAGAGGAGAAAGACTTAGAGAGGAGGATGGGCATGGGGGTGGGGAGGGGCATACTTCCAGCACTTCCAAGTAATTAAAGGAAATAAATTAGGGATAAGCGGAGACCATTTGTCTGGAAGGTGGTCCTCTATGTTTCTGGGGGTAAGAGGGTCCACAGGGTTCCCAGAAGGCAGGCTGGGGTGACAGAGGGGCCCTTTATACGAGGACAACTATACCCCTGTAATGTCAGCAGCTGGCTCTCAGATGCAGGCGGTGGGAACCGCTGTTAACATTAGCGGCATCTGGAATCGACTGCAGGTATGGTTTTAGCCCCCCATCCCTCCACCCAACAGCAGCCCCAAATGACGCATCACATGTGTGCGCAAGAGACTATAAGATCACTGCCGCCTGCCGCCGCTGCGTGAGTCCTCGTCCGAAGACTGCAGCATACGGAGATACTTGGCCGTGGAAAATTTAAATCGAGGTTTTGTTGCTTTGTTGCTTTCGTCTTTTTTTTTTTAAAGATTATTCAGGTTGACCAAAAGCGAATGAAAAATTAACTTCCCACATTCTAAACGATATCGATTTCAGAATAACCGTGTCAAGAGGGGGATTTTAAAGATGTTTAATGCCGATTGAATAGTTTACAAAAAAGAAAAAAAAAACACTTGATGCGGTTTTCAGAAACAATGGACAATGTGCTCCACCGTCATCCGGCATTTTATTTAAAGCTGCAGTTTGATAGGCAATGGCCTTAATCCCAGGATCACAAATCTCTTCGTCTTCCTTTTCAGTCACCGCTCTGCAGTGTCACTCCATTGTGTCGACACCCGGGACTGTCTACCTTGTGCTGAGACATCCGAGGAAGGTCCCGGAAGACGTAAACAACACCCTCACATTCTGCCAGAGGTCTTTCAGGTGGAAATTACGTGAGCAAGCATTTCGCTGGCGCATCCGGAAGACCACACAGTGTCAGGTGATGGGTGGACATGATATCCCCGTGCATCATGGGATTACAGGAAAAGGAGAGCAGGGCACAGTGTGTGGGGCAGGTGGAGGGTAGGAACTGGAGGATAGAGCCTTATGGACACCAGTGATCTTTATTGGTTTATTACCGTTTTTTTTTTTTTTTTTTTTTTAAATCAGGTCAGAATGTTGTGCACACTGTGGGACACACTCACCTGAGCGCTCTCAGCCTGTTCCAGCATCTCTTCAAATTCCTCATAGTCCTCGTCGTCTGGCTCGGTGCCCGAGAGCCTGGCAGCACGAGCCATGAAGTACGGGGGCAGCTCCCCGATGGCCGTGCCCGCCCCCTGGCACGGGGATGAAGCGGAAACAGAGGTGTGAACACAGCCAGGTCATCGGGCACTAGCCAGGTGACACCCTGACCCGTTCCCACAGGTTAAGGAAGTGACAAGCGCAAAGAGACATTCCAACAGCCAGAGACCGCAGTTTCCCCTTGAAGAGAGGAAGCCTCCGAAATTAGGGATTGTGTACGGGACGTGCGCTTTTCTCCAGAGGTGCCAACCTGACATGAGAAAGGAGCCAAACGAGAGTCTGCCTTACCTATAAACCAAAAACACTCACATAAAGCCATTCTGCAGCTTCAGCAAGGGGCTGAATTTATAGTGCGCAAGATATGGTCAATAAATACAGGCTGCTGCTCTCGTGGAAAGGGCCACTTGTGAACTGTTTTTCATTAATTAAATGGCAGTATTTTCAGCCAAGTGGGATCACCCGCCTTTCTCCCTCAGAGTTCAAATGAAAGGAAGCTGGCCAGACGACAGGAGGGGTAATCAGGCAGATCAGGATATAATGCTGAAATGAATTAGAGAAAAACCGCAAGACAACTGGCAAAATTTGTCAGGGCCGCCTTAGATCTTACAAGCTAACATTCGCTCTCAAGTGACAAGCACGGGCCTCTCTGTTCGGCGGGGGTGACGGACAGTCAATGAAAGGGGGTGCGGGGGGTAGGTGGGGTGTTCCAAAACACTGGAAGGAGCACCTCAGAGGAAAAACAAATACATACTCCCACCATTCTGCTTCTCAAGCTTACCAAACAAACAAAGCTGAATTGGGAAAAGGTCCATCAGGATGATGTCTTATGCCCCGGAAGAGAGGGGCGTGGGAGAGGCTGCCTCAATCTGCACTCCCAGTTCCTTGTACACACAAGGTGCTTTGATGCAAAGCAGGGCGGTTGAGGCCTTAATCACTAGGGCAGCTGGTGCATTGACTATGGGGCGGGGTGTAAGGCAGAATCATGCCACCTGTCTTGGAGCATTGGAAGACACCACTTTTGTTTGCTGAGGTGGGGGGTGAACTGGTTGGGGAAGAAATTTTTGAATGTGTACATAATTTTACATGAAATCACCACATCTGCAGATGGCCCTCCAATGACAGTTCTGCCGGCACAGGAACGAATCGGGAGCTTAAAAACTAACCAAGAAATGGAGGCCATGCGGACGGCCACAGAAATGGGCAGTTCCTCACGGCGGCCTCCAGCCGACCTTTCGGGGGTAGGCGTGTCCCCGGAGTTTGTTTTGCTTCGTTCGCCTTAGTGCATTTACCCACAAGGTGTGTCAACCCTTTGTGTGGGCTGGCTACTGATCCCCGATGATGCTGGCTGGTGCCAGCAAACACAAATGGCAAACCTGTCCCCTGCCATTTCTGACATTTGGGAGGGGAGTTAATGATGATCTGATGCCCACTGTCCACATTTCTGTTAATGAAGCTACGGCTTGTAAGTTCAAAAACATTATAGAGGGGTGATCTGTGACTCAGCAGGTCAAGTCTCTGTGCCTGTGACTGGAAGGTCACTGATTCAAATCTCAGGGTGCTTTGGTTGGGCTGTTGAGCATGGCCCTTAACCCCAGTTGCTTCAGGGACCATCTGAGCCTGCTTTCTGAAAAATGTATCTCACCTTAGATAAAAGCTACTGCTAAATAACTACAATATAAAATCACATACCTGTCGCACAGAGCGAGTTCAGACAGATGATTATATTATGGTCACTGCCATGATGAGGGGGAGTATGTGAATGAGACACACCAGAGGGCGTAACAACTGGTACATTAAACACGGGACACAAACCTCAAAACCCAAGAGCTACACAGTGTCCTACAAACAGAAGTTGCAGACTCAGTTTGACGAAGTTCAAGAAGTCGATGACGTCCGTTAAAAGGGAAGTGCTTCTTCCTCCATTGAGGTATGTGGCAGAACACGCTTCTCACAGTCACAAGGCAGACACAATCAATAACTACCTCAAATGCGGTAACAAAAAAAAAAAAAAGAACAGTATGACCAGAACTGAAAACAGACAATCATTTCTGAGTAGAAGACGACTGCGGGTTTTTCTGCCTGTCATGACCGACAACATGGCACACCTCCATCTACTGGTGGCTTGCGTCAGACGCAAATCCACATTCTCTGTTGAGTTTACTTTTTCAATTCACGGTTAACACCTAGCAACATGGCAAAACCTTCTGTTCTGCAAACGAGAGCACTTATGAACAAGTAAAAGAGGTTTTGGGGAAAATATAAAAACTTTAGTGCAGTGTCAGATAGGTGTACCTCTACATATATATGCGTCTTTTAAATAGATATGATATAGCGGTGGCTTGCTCCATTTACACATTTAGCCAACATTTTTATACAGAGCGGCACACATCTGAGAAAACAGGGTCAGCCTGTCTCTAGAGCTATTGGGGGTTAAGGGTCTTGCTCAGACGCCCGATGGTGACATCATTCTGTTGATCCTGGGATTTGAACAGATAACCTTCACCTATTACCATGATATTGTTGGTCAACTACACATTGTAGCGCGAATGAAGAACTCACCCACATGCAGGCCTCGAGGCGGACCTTGGAGATGATGGCCCACAAGGAGATGCCTCCCCCAAGCACCTCGTCCTGTGGGCAGATGATCTGCTCGGGGTAAGGAGGCTCAGGGAAGTCCACGGAGTTACACTCATATGCCGCCAGGGTGACCGACGCTATGTGAGGACCCTGAGGGACAGGGGGTGCAGAAGGCAGTCAGTGATTGGTTCCTCAGCTCAAAGATGCAGCCCAGGTAAACTCTGGTTGCCACATGTGAACAGACAAAGACAACAAGTAGAAAAATGAACACAGAATCACCACACTCATTTTTTTTTTGAGCTATTAATCTGTTTTATTACCACATTTAAACATGATTCTTTTAGGAAAAAGCAGCAGCCACATGCACACACACACATACACACACACAGGAGACTCAATGTACTACTTCACTCTTTTGTAATTTTGATTTTTTTTCTTTTTAGGTTAATCGTGCATCATTGCACGTTACAAAGACTTATCAGAAAGCTTGTGGATACCCACAATGCAATGCACCGTGGGAAGCACTATTATACAAAGGAACTGAAATCACGTCCGCGGTGACTAGTGTCTGCACTTCAACGAAAGCATCACACTGAGCATTGTGAGTGACATAAACCTCAGTAAAAGAAGCAGCCACACGTGAGCACATGGATGGTAGGACAAGCCATGAGGAACTCAAGAGTTTCTGTGGGCCATTTAACCTGATCTCAGACAGCTCGGTGACACTCAGAGAAGTACTGAGCTGAAAGGAAGAGTTATCTTGACATAGTCATGCATTCAAACATGAAAAATATGTAACTGAAGCCTAATTCAGACCTCATTAGGAAAAAGCTGGTGAAAGTCTGAAAGAAGAGTCAGACATTGCTCCTGTACAAGTCCCAGCATGCTGTCCAACACCTACAAGCCATGCCAGATGTTTCTCAGACCCTGCGAGCTGTAACTAAAGCAGGCTGGTGGGGAACAGGGATGTGGGGGGGTTGCAAACCTACAATTAGTAAGCAGTTTTCAGTCTCCCCGGCTTTTTGTTTAGCTTATCTTTCCAACTTAAGGAACACAAAGGACCATCTCATGATATGCTCCTTCAAGGGGATGGGAAGCACTTTTCAAAACCCCAAAATGGCAAGAGGAAAACGCCGTTCATACAGGAGGTCTACTTTACGCCAACCAGCCTTGCTTCAGTTTGAAAAATTCAGGTACTGGCAGTGATGGGGGACACATCAAAGTCTTCAGAGCGTAGATGGGAGGTGACGGCGCCCCCTGGCTCCCCTTTACAGGATCAGGGAATATAGATGCGTGGAGGGGAGGGCAGAGTGAGTACCTGCGGCGTATTCAAACAGCCTCCCATGCTTGCAGGCGGGCACAGTGTCACGCTTGGAAGAGAGTCTCGCTCTCCAAACCGCCGTCCATTCCCGCTGCGCCTATGAGTCACAGAATCCTCACACACCTCGGGCCTGCCTAGCCCACTATTGGAAGCATCATTAAATATTAACCATGCCTATCACTGGCGGAGGGTAAATGCACTTGACGGATCACTGTGACGGCGAAGCCGGGCAGCACATGGCAGGCATACAATTAGTCAGTTGCTCCATATCCCTGCCCCGGCACCTGTCTGACACTCAAGAATGGGCATGCGGGTAATTTTTTGTTGGGGGGTGGGCTCGCTCCTAATACAATAATGTACCAGGCATAAGTACCCCCCCACCCCACCCCAAGACCTTTTGCCCTTCAAGTATCTCGCTCTTCCCATCTTACCTCCAAGAAGACCGCATCTCATTTCACCGGACAGGTAATCCCCAAAATGGCGTGACGGGCATCTCATGTTAATGGGAGGTGAGAGATCCCCACCCACAGGCCTCTCGGGGGTTTTCCAGTGCCTAAGATTCCTCTGTAGCCACCGTCGTTATTAATAAATCATGTGTGATAGCCTGCCGCCCCCATACCCATTCCACAGATGAGCGAAAATTCTGCAGTCATCTTTTCACAAACAGAAGAGGCCTCGATGATGGATTTATAGGATGGTATCACCATCACACTAGAGTTGCTGAGCGGTCTGAAAGTTCATGCATCAGTCTCTCTCGCTTACAAACACAGGCACACAGAAATGAAGTCATCGCCAGTGTGGGTTAATGTTCTATGCCTGAAATAAATTAGTCATAATCCTTGAGTGGGAACATGGTTTTAGACCCCCAGTAAGCAAAAAGGCTTCCAGGACTGGTCATTGTAGAGGGTGTAAATAATGCTCTCCACACAGGGATCTGTTTAACCTTCCAGTCCTTCCTGGCGGAAAAATTAGTGAGTTATGTCAGCAGCTGTAAGCCCCATAAAACATTATAATTTGTCTTTGACTACAGCCATCTGCAGTCATACCCTCACCGAGAGGCCGGAAAGTCATACAATGGAAAGTAAAATCGCTTGAATTCTTGAGATAGGCCACGTAACCAACATGTCACAATAAGACACAAACTATCAGTGGCGCTCCGTGCATATAATACCGGCGACATTCCGGAGCTGTGACCTGTCTCGCCAGGCGTGCCAGGACCGAGCAGTCCCTGCTGAGTAGGTGTGCTCTTCCCCTGGGTGCCCCGTCAGGATGCCGCTCGCGTGCAGCCATGAACACGCGTTACACCACCTCCATTACCCATCCCTAATGCTGCGGCAGCAGCTGCAGAAGGGGAAAAATGGCATCATTTATTTGGTTTTGGGACAGATTCCCTTTTACGTGTTTGCAGAGGGAGTCCTGGACAGTAAGTAACTTCAGCTGACAGAATGCAGCCATGAGAACCAAAAAGAGTCCCCATTAATATTAAGTAAAAATATCGTAGCTAAATAACTGATTGTGCAATTAGGACTGTGCCAACAGTGGGGGGCAGTGTGTGGCTCAGCGGGTTAGTTCTCTGTTCCCTGTTATAGAAAGGTCACCATCTCAAATCCTACCACTGGGCCCTTGAGCAAGGCCCTTAAACCCCAGCTCCAGGGGCGCTGCGTGCTGGCTGACCCCCAAGCTTGCTCTCACCTGCATGTGTCTGTCTCAAGAGGAGCATGATGGGGTAGGCGAAAAGAATTTCCCCAAATTTCCACTGGTTAAAAACAACATTTATAACAGAGTGAAAAAATACAGCAAATAATTAGTTATAAATATTAATCAGTGTGTGCTTTGTAATGCATTTAGCTACTGTTTTGCAAAAAAAGAAAAAGTACCGACTAATGCTAACGTAAGAGCCAGAGCTTAAGTTAGGAGTAGCCGTCAAAAAAACAAAACTGACTGTTATAACTGTTATTTTTAACCGGTGAAAATGCAGGCTGGTTCTTTGGTTGTGCTACTTAAGCACCACCTGAGAATCTGCTTACAGTCAGCACCGGCATGGCAATAGGGGAAAACAGGCTTTTTGAGGAACCAGGCAGCAGTCTGTTTTACAGGCACGACAAGTTAACTGGCATCAACACTATATTGGTGGAAAAGGGCTATCAGAAGGTGGCACACAGGGCCAGAGGGCCGGGCACTGAGCGGCAGTTTGGTGCCTATGAGGTCCACCAACGCAGGCTGTTCTGCACTGAATCCGTTTCCATGTTTCCATACAGAGGGTGGAGGGGCAAGACCCACATACATAGCCATAGCAACCAGAAGCTAACAACACATGGCATACAGGGGCATGATATGCAACAGTCACCTCTCTGGAACCAGTGGGAGGGGGACTGCGGTGGCGATTTCCCAGTCACACACAGAGAGCTTTTCTGGGAGCACCAGGTGGGGAGGGGGGTGGAGGGGTTTTACAGCAGGGCTATTCAAATCACGGTCCTCAAGGTCCAAGCCTTGCTGATTTTCCAGCCTTCCTTTACCTGTGAGCTGGGTATGAAGCCTCTGTAGCCAATCAGAATAAGTAATTATTAAACCAACTACCTAGGAGCATTGAAAACAAGGCCTGGATTTGGATTAGAGGTCCAGATTTGAAGATCCCTGTTCTACAGCGTCGATACCTGTCAGTGTCATCCACTGTTGCAGGTAGCTCCAAGCGTGTCAAGTCCGGGGCTCAAAGTGAGACAGAGTCGTGAGCATCTCTTGCCCACCCCAGCCCCCTCCAAGGAGACTACCACCAGACACGGCAATAAAGAGATGTGTAAACAGGATAAATTGGCCATTTCAGACCAAGAGAGGAAGCTTTAGGCCAAGTCTGACACCTTCCCAAGGCCAGTTGCGAAGCGTCAAGAGATCAAGAGTGACCTTTAACACAGTAAAAATGACCATTTAGCCCACGAGCCCACCTCTGCTCCATAGCTCCCTGCACTTCACAATTTGGGAGGTAGAAGGAAACTGAGAGAAATGGAAGGGGGAGGGGGAAAAATGCAACATACAGGTGAGTCACTCATGCGTGCACCCCTCCAAACAAAAGGTCTCATCCCCGCTAAAGGAAAGCCATTATGTACTGGTAGCTAGCAGCCAGGTAGTGGCACTAGCCAGATATGTGACACTACCTCTGGCAGACACCGCTGTGGGGCATGGGCGGGCCGTGGGCGGTTGTTTCTGGCCTCCCTCATCCAGAAAGCTGACTCCAATATAGCAATCCCCACCCCCAACCCCCCCCCCCCCCCCCCCAAA
>JAODJW010000106.1:16473187-16488895 GCA_026777045.1 Hyperopisus bebe | reverse complement strand
CCCCCCCCCCCCCCCCCCCCCCAAGTCACCTGCAGATAGTTTCTGCTCCACAGGATGGTGAGAGGGTTGCAGACTGTAACACCCTGGACAGGGTGAACTAAGGAAGGGCGGCAGTTCTCCAGACATCTGGTATTTCAACTGGTATTTCAAGTCTGATTTAAGCTATTTATTCAATACTAAACTACTCTGACCACCTACTAAGGAGGGCTCATTGTCATAAATAATTATAATAAAACTGCTATATTCTGATATAACCAGCTAATATTAAAATAGAAATCCTCCTTTCACCACAAAAAATAGAATAAGGTAGAAGTGGTTGATGTTTTTTTACGCATTATGTTCTTATTGTATTTTCTGTGGTGAAAGGAGGATGTCCAAAGTCAGAATTTCATTGTACAGCGAAACTGCTTGTTTACCATTCTTATGACAATAAAACTCTATAACTAATACGACCTACTACTGTGCAGGCAGTGACAGTAAAACGATGGAGGATGGCGCCATCTACTGTTCAAAGTAGGTATACCAGCAGCAAGGCTACAGTTGACTCATCCACATCATGGTAGTTAGGGGCGTAGACCCCCCTTGAGGTGGAAAAACGGTAAAAAATTTTTGGTCCCCTTGCGAGCACATGAAAAGAGTGAAGCAAAAAGATACAAGAAATACAAGATACAAAGATCACTGTGAGATCATTGAGATATATCATGTGAGAGGCTGCAGTAAACACACTCCGTGTCCTCCAGACGCCCAGTACTGTACATATGTTTTATGCATTTATGAGTTACTAAACTTCTTGTGTGTCATCAGCTGCCCTTTGCGTATCGACTCACAAACAAATTCCAATTTAATTTCTTATGCTGACCCCCGCGGTACATCAAAACCACAATGCAGAAGCGCTAAGAATACAAAGTGAAAGAAAGGTTTGCGCGAAGGTGTACAGCAATGGCAAGACATGTCCTCAAATATCACTGGGATTTCGCCAAGTGTCAGTAACAGAACTGATCAGCCACTGGGTCAACTCTTAAATAAAAAGACAGACAGAGATGAGAAAGCCACTTCCATAGGTTGCAAAATGAGCAAAGACGTACCAAGCAAGCTAGTCGGCAAGGCTAATGTCACATAATCATTAAAGTTCTATAACTAATGCAGACAACTTAGCTAGGTGTTAAAGGTCATATATTTCGATCAATCCATATTTTGTTAGTCAATATTAAATTAAATGAATTATTAAATTGATTATTAAATTAATGCATTCCGCACATAACTAATCCATGCACAGAAAAGTTTTAATTTGTAGAACTTCATCTTCATCTAGAACTTTTTTCCCCCCCATGTAAAATATGTACAATTTTACTTTAGATAAACTACGGAGCCCCTTAGGTGTCATGATAGAGAAAAATATTTTCTCATAGTAATTTATGCTCCCGAGTTAGTTATAGCAAGCTGTTGGAACGTTTGAAATCTTAACTTAGGTGAGCAGAGCTCAGCAATTATAGTACTAACTTGAGAGCCCAAAATATAAATTCGAGAGCACAAATTACTATGAGATGTTTTCTCCACAAGGGGCTCCGTAATATACAGAGGATGCTATTTCAAATTTCAATCCAAAGCAGAATTTCCTAAAGGCCACTAGATGGCAGCAGACACCGGTTCAAGATCTCAGCGTCAGCAAATAACAGAATAGATGGGAAAGAATGACGGAACCTTGGCTACAACAATACAACCCAAAACTGACTAAGATATATAATGGTTTCCAGCATATTCCAGTTGTAAGAACACCGCCAGATGGCAGGTGCCAAGTTCACTGTTAATAATGTTCTTCTGCACAATAAAGACAAGCAGATGTTTCAGGTCCATTATCCCCCAGCACTACACTAGGGGCCCCATTTCTGGGTGGGGGGACGTTGTCCTCAAGTGTACCCTGAGAACCAAAGAGCAGCCTCTGGAAAGCCTGTGAGCTGATCCAAAAGGAGAAACCCAACACCCCTCCCCTCCGCTGTGCCCTTTTCAGAGCCCCAAAAGCATCCGCACACGCCCCCCCCCTCCCCCCCAATGGAGGAGTGGCTTGCTCGTCCCCCGGCCACGCCTAGGACTAACACTGAACTCAACACCAGCCAGAAGTCAATGCCAGAAGCGTGCACTCAGTAACCTTCCTCAGAGAGTCATTGAGGGGAAGGCCGTGTCTGCATGCTCGCATGTGTGAGAGAGAGAGGAAAGGGGGGTCACTTACCAGGTACAGCAGGAAGGTGTGGAGGCCTGTCCCCAGGCCAACGGATGACAGCACGCCCAAGCCTACCCAGTAGGCACACCAGAGAAACTTCTTCTCCAGGTACTGCACATACTGCAGGTCACAAACACACACAGAAAGAAATTGTAATGAATTGGCATATGAGCACTCCAGGATAGTGTCATGGGACCCTGCAGGCCCCCAGAGTGCCGGGGAACAGGCACATCCATGGGGCACACGGTACACGAGTCCTGCCAAGGGCTGCAGGGCCACGGTTGCGAAACGCCTCCTCACCCCCTTCTCCTCTGGCTTCCCCCCTCCCCTCTACTTTCCTTGTAAACATTCGTGGTTTTCATTAGCGGGCCGGCGGTTTGGCCGCATGCTCGGGGCAGTGGCCAAGTGGAGGAAAACAAAAACACAGCGTGCGCTCGGCGCTTGCCCTTGCATGACCGCCTCTCCCCAGTGCACCCCTGGCACGTCCACACGAGTGGCGACGCCCCCTGTGACCCCATCTTCTCTCTCAAATGAAATCCTCACCTTCTGATGGGCTCCCTCAACGGAGTAGACCATGGAGAAGATTGCAAAGAGCACTAGCACAGAGAATACAGCCCCCTTCCTCTGGCACAGCCTGGAACAAGAGCAGGAGAGAGTCTTGCCAAGAGAAGCGGAACAGGAAGCCCAGGGAGTCAGTTTCAGCTCATGTGGGGGGTGGGGAGAGGGGAAGGACACAATACTCACTTAATAGGATTCAGAAACCCCCACCCCTTTAAAACTAGCCCAACAAATGCAGATGCTTGATTGACTGAGTATATTGCAGGCCTGGGAAAAGTGCAAAGCACCAGAACCAGGATGAGCAGTTATACGTATTGGTTTGGCGAGAAAACACCCAGAAGACTCCTGGCAAAGGAAGCCATAAGAAAACAGGAGACACAGGGACCTTGGACCTGGCAGGGTCGAGCTCACCACATCCACAACCCATGGTGCAGGGGTGGAACGGGATCTTGTGTTTTAGGGGGCAGATTGAGATGCAGATTGAGATGCAGTGTGTCCCCCCCCATAAACTGCAGTAGTGTCAGACAGGCTAGCTGTATGGGTTGGCTGAGGAGTCATTTCAGGGAAAGTCTACTCAGTTTTTCCAAATCCATTACTAAACCACCTCTCAGAAGACATCCCAAATTCTTGATCCAATTAACAGAAAGCTGGGCGGGGTGACTCCATTGGACTCCCAGCCTCCTCCTACAGGTAACATGGACCTCCTGGGGGGATCCATAGTGACTCTTACTTCCAGGTCCAGTCCTTCAGGGTGATCAGGGTCTCCAGGAAGAAGTAGTGCAACGTCACAAGGGGCTTTTTCCACAGCACCAGGCCCAGGCGCTCCTCCTTCTCTCGCTGCTTCCTCTCAGCCAGTGACATGCCATCTGTTGGTTGGCAATGGGACAAGCGCCCGTCAGTCACATGGGACCACATGCCCCCAAAGGATCACGCAGTTCACAAGAATCTGCAAATCCCTACCAGTGGATGGTCTCAAATTACACCCCTAGGACCACCCCCACCCCCTTCTTGAGTTTTTGGGTTCAACTCAGCACCCAGGTTTAAGATCTCTTAATCAAAAGTTCCTTTTTAAACTAACCTGTGCCTGTAACTTTATAGGTTTAAGTTTACGGCTGCGCTCAGTGATCGTGACATTTCTGGTAAATTGATTTCACACAGGAGGTAATTCCCCTCCTTTCTTGAATTTCTTTCCCCTTAACAGAGATGAATAGATAAGGCCTTCTCATAATGAAGGGAAACTTATCTGAACATTATCACTTAACCGTCATGTTCCCGGTACCCACTTTTGCTATTACAGTTCCCATCGCTGGCAGCAGGCGATAACTCGAGCCCACGTCCGGCATGTCGCTACGAGGCCAGAGGCCTCATTTCCCTCTCACGGTGAACGGAGCTCCCACCCCCTCTGCCCCAGCCCCCTCCTTGACACACAGTAGGCAGGTTTCTCATAAATAACCTGTCACCCACAGACCCACCTGCAAACTTCCCATTTTGCTGCTCCTTGGATCCAGTCCGTCTCTGTGGCAGCTCACAGTCAGTCCCATGTTCGGCCATTGCACCGATTTCTTCCTGGACCAGCGGATCTGAAGACAGGGGGCGGGGGGGCAATCATAGACAAGCTCCAGCTTGACCCAAATTGGCTTTCACACCAGGAACACAAGAACGGGGTAACCGCAGCGCATCTTAACACCACACTCCTCTGGCCACTTAAAACGTATGCCATAAATGCCTGAAAACCAAAAATACACCCGAGAAGATCATTTAAATGCAGTGATTAAAGCGACACGATCCCAAAAGGCAGAGTTTTCAAACAGACCAGGAGTTAAACACAGGCAGGAGATGGACCCAGTGACGGTGAGCCGGTCCAAGCCGTAATTCCACACAGGCCTGTTTATGTACACTTTGCAGGTCGAGGAAAAACCAGGGCAGACAAGGAGGAAAACAGTTTTAAATGTGTGTGAAGTTAACTGACAAACCGCTTGGGATGGGTCTAGATTCATTCATAAGAGACAACATTTAATAGGTGGCAAAACATTCTGGCAGAAAAATCTCTGATCTTGCGGCAGGTGTGCCCATACACATGGGCCCAGGTTTGAAACCAGTATAAAAGATTTTGCAAACCTGTCCTAGTCTATGTAAGAGGTCAAGAGCTGGAGGGGTGTGTGTGTGTGTGTGATGGAAAAGTCACCATGGCAATGACTGAAGCTTCTGGAGGTGTAATGACCAGCACTGCACACCATCAGAATTACGACACGGGAAAAAACCAAACGTAAAGGGGTGATGGTACCATTACCTGGGGAGAGATGCCCCTGGTGCACCAGATTCTGGGGCCCTGCATGGGCAGCACTTCAGCTGACAGCCCGAGTCACGGTAGAAAGGAAGCACTGGTTTGAACAGTTTTTCTTGCCAATATCACTTGTGGTGGCAGCCCCCTATCTAACTAGCCACCGTTCCCACCCCCCAACCCCATTACATTTGCACATTATTAACGCCAGAGTAGGAAATGGTCTGTGAACAGGAACTTGGTCCGTTGCCACAGCTAGACATTTCAGGGTCAGTCTGAACACTTCACCACAGCCTGCTTGGGGGGGGGGGGGAGCACATATCAATGGTCAGACCTACACAAGGACCCAAGCCACAGCACTTCCTTTAATTTACAACCAGATCTGTACAAACTCCTTCGGAGGGAGGGGTGTCTTATCTGACTAGGCCTTCTGGGGAGACTCCACCAGGGCACAGACACCCTCTGACAACAAGGCCCTCACAGATAATGGCAGCCATTAGAATCACTTTCAAAACACTGAATTCCCCTAATGCTAATAATGCAAATACCACTAAAGGGCACACAAGAGTTGTAGCGCAAGTGTTACTATTCCAGGACACTTGCAGGACCCACTGCGATGCAGAGGAAATGGAGATGCAATCAAAATGCAAAGGAGAACAAAAATTAACCCATTAAGAGCGAGGTCACCACCACAGGATGAAAATCATACAACTATTGTTCGAATACAGAGTAAAAAAAACATTAAGAGACTGACTACTGAATAAGGAATTTAAACTCAGCACCCGGCAAAGAGATGTCCGGGTCTGACTGCAGTACCACTCGTAGGCTTCATCTCAGGAAGATAAGAGAATGAACCGAAAGCCTCTGGTTGGAATGATTCATTAAATGTGTATAAAGGCAGGTCACAAGGGGTCAGTCAAACCCCGCAGAGCTCCGCTTTACAGAACTGGCTCTCAATCTTCAGTGTGTTTAGCCCAAACACATGGTAATTTACCCAGAAATCTGTTTTTCAGAACCAGTGTGGCGAGTCAAAGAATAGCAGGGGATAGCAAACAACAGGGTGATCCAAAACAGAGGACCAAAGAGTATCCACCTGTAACAGGGGGGATACAACAGTGCAGCCGGCCAGTAGGGAAACACTACAGCTACTGACAAATGATATCATACAAAAACCACAGCATGGCAGCTCGGGGCTAGTGTGGAGGACAAAAGGAGACATTTCAGCATTTCAAAGCCCTACGCTGCATGGCCCAGGCTGATGAATTTCAGCACCGTAAGCAGAAAATATTTCACATCATTTTTTAATTTCATGAAAATGACACATTGGGTATGCATCTCAATCACTAGGTACAATTTTAAATTAAAATCCCCCTGACATGTTAAGTATGACAGATTTAAACAACAACAACTAGACCCCAAGATCACAAACTGGAAAAATGACAACGCAGCCAGAGAGCATGTGAAGAATAATCACCAGACAGGCGACCAAGCACAAGGTCGATATTCAGCCACAGCAGAAATTCTGACAAAATTCTACCTTACACTCTTCAACTGCCCTTATTTTCCAGAGGCAAGAGTGAGACTGATAAAATCAGCCCAGCAACAGACCCATTACAGTAGTCAATTAAACAGAACGGGCATGAAGAACAGGCCTTTTACCTGACAGCACAAGGGTCTCAGCATCGTTCTTGTTCACACTCCACAGAAAGACACAGTGCTTTGAAAGAGAAGCCTGACTTTCCGAAAACACTCCTTTCCCCCCTCCCCGAGAACAAGTTGCACAATACTGGGCAGTCCAGCAGAATGCGCAGCTCCTTCCAGAGGGACATTGTGCAATACGTCATTTGCAAAGCATGCTGGGAGCACTCTCCGGAATGGCAAAACATCCAGGCACACAGTGTGCAGACATGACAGGATCTCTCTGCTCAAAAAAGGGACTTAACCTCACCAGCTGGAGGCAGACCCCTCAAATGTGAGATTTCTGGCCTGTAAATGCACACACTGATGACACAAACAGAGACTAACAGACAGCACTAGAAACTTATGGCACAAACACTACAGTGAAGGAAGAGTACCCTTACTGTCAACATTGAGAACTGTCACCATGACACAAATTAGAAAACTAGACTGTAAAAGTAACTCTGAAATCCATCAGGCAGTAATAAAAACCGACAGACATACTCTGGCTAGATCCCCATTAGTGAGAGGCTTTGACCTCAGTGCTACGCGGAGACCAGAAGACCAGCAGGCTGCTAGACACGACTGCAGGAACTTCTGCTGTCATTTCAGTGCAATTTCCTATGTAGGACGATGTCATTATGGTGTGCGCACATCCTGAGAAGACCAGGGTACAGTTTGACTCTACCTGGAAAAGGCTGACATGCCTCTCATAATAATTGCTCAACCACAGGAGGAAACCACGCCTAATTAAAAAACGTAAAAATAAAACCATTCAGGTCGCTCCCAAAAATAAAACTTGTTAAATAAATCTCACAGGATTTCTTACACAAAACTGGATGGAGTCAGACTAGGGAGCTGTGTATAGCAATACACTATGTACGAGCAGCCATCCAATTTAAAGTTAGGAAACACGGTCGCTGGGGCAATAAACTATTTGATAGAAAGGTTATGCCCCTGTGCTCCAAACCCACATTCCAGAACGTTCCTCGGCCCTCTTAATGAAAGCAGCCTCAAACTTACTTTGCGAATCCTCCGCATTTTCCGAGCTCGGCTCCATAGCACCGGCTATGGGTTGTCAGTGCCAGCACACGCAGTGATAAACCCCGGAGACAGTCAGGTTTGCACATTGACCTATGATGTGTCCCGTTGAGCAACAGAAACCGGCTACAGAGATTATATGACCAGACAAAGGATAAACCCAGCAAACCCAGCTGCCGTATTACTTTAGCCAAGAAAAAGTTTGCAAAAGCATTACTAATGAATCCCAATACTCATCAAAGTACCTTAACCTCGATCAAAATGTATATAAAACTGATGGATTATTCATAATAGACATACGTATTTTTCTATTGCTGAAGCTACATCCCCCCCAAACCCCGTAAATGATTCACTCATCCATAGATGACACAGGCCTTAAGTGACATTATATTTAGACTCGTTTTATGTATTAGAATGACCTAAATATTGATAGTCCACACACCGACTATTCAAAATAAAGTACTGAGAGAAACAGGCAGCGTTTATAAAATGAACAGATTAGTTGAACGTATTCGGGTGAAATGGCATTATATGTAAAACTTCATTATATAAAAAAAATATATATATAATTTTCTCCCCAAAACAGCATGCCCGACTAAATAATACCATTCAATTTAGCCTGAAACTCCTATACAGCAGCAGTACCCTGAAAGTATCACGCCTCCGGAAACACTTCTATAGGGGTTAGTATCAAGGACTATTTCACGTTATAGCAACAAACAAAAGGCGGACGCTGGTACCGGACAGCCGACTCAAGTCGATGTTTAGCGGATTTTCCCGAAGGTCAGACAGGCACACCAGTCGGGCTGGAGCCGGGCGAATCACTCTTTTCAAGCGCCGGTAAATGACACTGTGCCACGAGCATAGCGCGAGGTGGAGGCGGCGTCCGGCGCTCCGGGGCAGAACGTCAGCCGGCCCGACGAAGCCCGAACCGGTTATTTCTGTTTGTTAGACACTTCGCCTGATCAGTCACCCGATTCACAATCCGGGGAATACCCCTTCTGATGCACGCAGACAGCTAGCTACCAGGGCGCAAAAACACAGGATTTTAAAGAAACGCGCGCTATCGGATTACGACACTACTGCAGACCATCGCCTTGTATTGACTGATAATAATTACACACGTATATCCCCAGCATTACGAAGAACCTGGTGATATACACACTGCCTTACCTTCTCTTTCCACTGTCACACTGCCGCCGCAGTCAGAAGCGCAGGAAGCCGTCGCGCGGTCAACCGCGATACGTCACGCGCTTTCTCAAACGTTGCGGCTTCTGATTGGTCTATACTAACGCTGGCCATACGCAAAGTCCGCGACGCGAAATTAATCTCGTGTGCAGCACATTTAAAAACTTAATTTGCCCAAATGGCGTATTCACTTTGGGATTTTAACCACTAGTGGGGTTCGTCAAATTGCGATTTTTATTAGATTAAGCAAGTACCCCGGGCTGACATCATCAGTGTGCGACGACCGCATGACTGTAGGCATAAACGATAGAAGAGTAGGTGGCTGGAGGCTGGCCGCTTTTTAGGGTTAGTTATAAGGCGTAAAAAGTTGCTGGATACGTGAACTTGATTGCATCAGACTGTCGGAAGTGTTTTTGAACAAAGTAAGCCACGTTAAACGTTGTTTCACATTTTCTAGCGTACATTTTTTTCGAGCGAGTGGATTTCTAAGCTAACCTGCTATCTGAATAAGGAAGGGCACGCATGCAAAAATCAGTAATAGTGTTTAGTGACCTATCTAATCGTTTGACCGCAGTTATCAAAGGGACAATAGATATTTAAATAGGAACGATTTAATTTCTGGAAATCACTTTACATTTAAATAGGTGTTTGACAGCATCTATCAAATATTTACTCCAATGGTAGACCCCATTTTTCCCAAATGCAATTTTGTTATCCATAAAGATACAATTAACTTTAAATCCTATGATATCGCATGATGTGTATATAATGGAGCCGCTTGGCTAACAACTTTTTTTTACAATTTTTGCAGAAATCTACGGTTGCGGTTTCTAAATGGATTCGTTATCCACTCAGATTGCTTTAGGCGTTGTAGCGGGGTTGGGTTGTGGTCTCTGCATCGGATGGCTCCTTCGAGGCCGCTTTGTCACATCGTTAAAAGGCCCTGCTACCTATGGAAGTGAAGACGAGGCGAGTGTGATGGGGGAGAGCGGAGAATTCAAGATGATCCTGGTGGTACGGAGCGACTTGAAGATGGGAAAAGGGAAGGTTGCAGCCCAGTGCTCCCACGCCGCAGTGTCTGCCTACAAACAAGTCCAACGGAGAAACCCTGACCTCCTGAAACAGTGGGAGTACTCTGGCCAGCCTAAGGTGGTGGTCAAGGCCCCAGATGAAGACACCTTACATGAACTCTTAGTTCGGGCTAAAGAATTTGGACTGCCAGTGAGCTTAATTCAGGATGCTGGGAGAACTCAGATTGCTCCTGGCTCACGTACTGTTTTAGGTGTAGGTCCAGGACCTGCTGATCTAGTTGACATGGTCACCGGACACTTAAAACTTTATTGATGTTGAATGGTTAGAAAGGCTTGTACTCTTTACTAGAGCTATAAAACATAATTTAGGTCCTTTTTGAACTGCCTACTAAAGTATTAGTTGGACTACAGTTGTGTTTAAAAAGTGCAGTGAAATATTGATTTTACAATTCTCTGTGCAAGATTAAACGCTGGACTCAATGAAGCAAAATTACCAAGCTTCACTTGTCCAAAGTCCCAAGAATTGTCACAGAATCTTTTGATTTATGGAAGACTATCAGTCTTATGTGATGAACTTTTTTAAAACAACCTAAATGCTGTAAATTTGTTTTTGTATGGACTGGACCCTTTCCACTTACGAGCATAGACTTCACGAAACATTTTGCCTGCAGACATTTAGACTGAACCTCATGTGGATTAGACAAAATTAACCAAAGAAATAGACAACTCAATTAAGGTTTTCAGGTAACTTTTAATCACAACTCTAAACACAAGTTTAACCTGAAATATTTTTGCATGAAATTTTTGTAAAGATTTCTCTTCAGTTGCTACTCACGAACCACACATCTGAGACACAACTGGACAGTCACTAGTGGTAAAATCTCTCCCCCCAGCAATCTTAGCACTGATTTTCCCAGTTTTAACAATTTTGATATGCTCTCAGTGGAAGTCAGTTGTTTACAGTGCCATCTAGTGACCTACCTTATACTCAAACCAATGTTACAACTGGCTGATGTGACATTCTGCAATAGGTAGAGACATTTCCGTAAATTAGACAATTGTACACGTACATAGTTGAGTATATTTGTTTCACCATATACAGCCACTCATTGAGCTGGTTATTGCATTTGTTAACATTTACAGTTACACTAAAGCATTTCCACATTTGAAATGCATGTTAAAACCTTTAATACAAATTATGTATAATTATGAGCCATACTCTGAATTAAAATACATGGCACATAAACAGGCATTACACAGAATTGTTCTTGACAAACAAGAAGCCTTTATTTTGAGGGAAATCATTTATGATGATCCAATATATATGTATAAATTAAATGAGGATGAAATATTAAGGTAATTTTGAGGGAGGATGATTTGTGATTTTAACACACAGATTTAGACACCAAAATAGTCCTGTAATTTTATTCTCAATTTCATCAGTGGGCAAATTGCAAAAAAAAACCTCAGGACAGCACGGTATTAGGTTTTAAATCCTCTCTTCTGTACACTTGGAACAGTGACCTAGTACACCACAATATCCAGCATACACAAACCTCAGCACAAGGGACGGGTTAATTAATACACACAGGTCAGAAGGGCTGGGGTCCCCCCCCCCCCCTTCAAATGGAATGGTCCCACACAACACTGTCGATAGCACAACAGAAGGTCACCTGGTATACATGGAGTGAACGAAAAAAAACTCTTCTACTGGGTAAGCTGCATAGGCTGGGGAAAGATTAGAATTTACTCTAAACCATGTCTGTATGCATTTTTAATTTTTTACACAAGTACACTTTTGTGTAGTAGACTTTTTTTTTTAGTGTTTCTAGCTGTTGTAGTTGTGTACGCGGTAAATCAATGTTCAAATATGAATATTGAGCTTTTTTAATATACAATAATTAAATGCATCTTACAACAAGCTGCTTACATCAACATGGAAATTCTACATTAGTTTCCTCTCACTACAGAGTGCAAATAAGATGCTTCAAAAGAGACCTTTTTAATTGTGGACGTTCTCTTCCAAATCTAAACATACATTAACAATTACCCTAGAAATAAAACATGGGGGGAACAATCATTCTACTGAAAATGGAATGTGGAGTCAACAAACATTATGATCCAGAATTTAAGCGACAGAAGTAAAATGTCCTTCATGAAAAATTAAAAAGAAAATAGTAATAATAAAAAAAATAACTGCTTATTTGAATCTCCTGCAGTGAGTAGATAATCATTACAAGCTGGTGGAGAATTGCTTGACAGATGGGATGGACAGGCCCCAGGCACAGCAAGGTGGGGGCCTCACATGCCGTAGCCAAAACCTGGCTGGGGTTGGGGGGGGGCGGCAGCATAGCCAGCCGGCGCCGTGTAGCCGTAGCCGTAAGCCTGTTGGGGGGGCACAGCGACGCTGGGGCCGGCAGTGAGCATCAGCTGAGGTGTGCCTGCAGGAAAGATGGACACCATTTTACATCACCGAAGCAGGAAAAAGCATTACGAGCAGCTGATACGAGGAGATGACGCACACGGACACCAGCTTAGGAAATGCTACCTGCTCTGAATCGTTCTCCATCTGGACAGTGTAACTACTGTCCTCTGAATAGATCCCGTAGAACATTTTTTTGTACAGACACTTCTACCTTTATGCAGACACGTCTGTTGGGTGTCTGCGATTCACAGCAAATCCCACACAGAATGAACGGCCTGCGATCATGTGACCTGGAGACATATGGTAGTGTCGTGGGACACCGCACAATGCAGTGCGGTGCGAGGCCCTACCGTAAACAATGGGCTGTGTCTCTGTGGCCTGCTCTTCCTCCTTCCTCAGTGACTCTGATGCATCCAGCTTGTCCACCTAAAAAAGGCATGGCAGGGAAATGAGCTGAGGAGGAAACCCATAAAGGTAAACAGAGCCACGTCTGCCAGCACAGCACCTCCGGCGAAAATGGTGGAAAAGCCTTTGACATTTGTTTAGTGTATCAATCCTAACCTACGGACGACAGAGAAATGGGACCATTCTAAGCAGGGGGGAGAACATCTGGTCGAACTCAAGGCACGGTGTGTCACAGGGTGCAGGAGGCCAAACACACACATGGTGAGCTGAAGGTCAATTTAAAGCCAAAATATTTAATCCACAAACTGGTACCTGCAATGAATGGGCCCACCAGTCTGTCATCATCTCATTTAAAATCCTTCATTTTTATGTATTAACAGGAACCGTATGCAGAGAACCAAACCCATTTACTGTGTGTGATTACCATAACTGGTCATTATCAGTGTTAGGAGTGTGTATGTAGGACATATCCTTCACCACTAGAGGCAGTTATTACATAATAAGCATCTCCATAAATCACGTTTAACACCATTCAGCCAAGGGCCAAATAGCTGCTTTGATCTCCTGCTGGGTTAATCTAAAATTCCCATCCGAACTGAAATTTTAGAAGCGTAGCACAAACTAGTAGGTTTGCCAAAGATGTTAGAAATATGATTTGCTTTGAGACTATCAGGTGCAGCAAAAAGGTGGCAAAAAGTACTAGGAAGAGAAGCAGGCAGAGGAACAGGACACTTCCTTCATGGGGACACATCTTACAGTAGGGAGGTACAGCCTCGCCTACTTTGGTAACGTACCCTACACCAATCCTGAAAATTGGGTTCAGTTCCATACATACTTTGTTAGGGAATTCAGTAAGTGTCGTTAAAAAGGCTCTTTCCAGGTATTTCAACAAGCTGCAGGACCAACACAAAGGAGGAAAACACATGCTAGTTATGTGACATCTGAGGTTAAATGTGTGCATGGGAAAAAAAAAAGCACCGAAGCCAAAAGTGAGAGCAGATGATTTGTAAAGCCATTCAAGGCTTTCCAAGAAGTACGCACAGCCAGAAGCAATGTCTCCTGCCCCTTAAGCAGTGACGCTCTAGCCAACAGAGGGCACGCATGCTCGCTCCAAAAGAGGCGTGTCACATATCACACGCACATACGCACACACAGGCGCGCACACACACCCACGTGCTCATTCTCGGCCTGAAGCTCAGTGAAGGACCTCAGCTTTGCCTCTGGGCTACAGGTTTATATTGGGCCTGCAAATCAACAACCTGGATTAAAAGTTCCCATGCAGTATTTCTGGTGCACTGAAAAACTCATGGATGAGTCTTAGAGTCTTAAATTAATTTCTGACACAACATTGACATCACACAGATGTGTGGGGTAACACTGTTATAACCATGACTGGGACTCATTTGGTTCAACATGGTTCGACTAAAATTTAACAATACATGAAATAAAGGGTTACTGTAAGTATCAAAATATAACCTCCCTATATCACACATTTCAAAAGCTGGATTATGACCATGAAGGTCATATCATCTGCACTCTTTTGGTAATTAAAATGTCAGAATCTGTAAATGGTCAATTCTTAAACTTTAAGAACCTCATGTTTCGGAAGAGAACGGTCACTTCATAAACCACGTAAACAAAGTACATTGTTCAGCTAATAACTAATTTTTAAGGCATTCTACAACTGGTTTACAGTCCACTGAAGACCACTTTTGTCCAATAAGTGCCAAGACCTTTCCTCCACTTGAGTACAATGGGTGACTTCAGGATTAAAAACTTTATATATGTAACCTTACACTCAAACATTTAGCTCAGTGGTGTTGGTGGAGTGACATGGGACTGGCAACCAATGGCAGATTGCTGTTTAGTGGATTAATTCACATCACAACACTAGTTATTTAGTATCTACGAGTCTACAGGTTGAAGGTTCTACAAGTCTGCCTACACTAGTCGGGTTTGGGGAAGACACTAGTGAATGTGTTGTTTCAAAAGCAGCAGTGTATTATGGAAAGAAAACAACTCATGCAGATTCCTGGGGTACCAGTCCTCCAGACAGGAAGTAAAAAGTGGAAGAATCTACTTTCACCTTTTCCTTAATTGCATCAACCTGAAAAGGAATTCAGAGGCGCAGCTTAGAAAAACAACAAACTTAATTTTACATAATTAAGATAAACAAGTTTAGATAGGGTGAAACCACCGCCAAGGAAAGGGGAGAAAACAAGCAAGAAAGCAATTTTTAGGTCAGAGGTAAGGATAAGTCAACACATCCACCCCCATATAAATGCAGATGGTTTTGTCTGGCGGCTCTGTTACGTGCGAAGTGAGCATCACATTTAAAAACCCGGGTGATCATCCTGCCACGCCGTATTGTTTATTTTATATTCTAACATTCCCTGGAAAACCGTTTCCTTCTTCCACATAACTCATAAGCATCTATCAGGCACAACTTGCGTACCACTTAAATGGTGCCATTCAAAAGGATGGTGTGTAACATTTTCCCCAGTCATAAATCAGAGAAGCTTGATAAAACGCAACCTGCCTGATTTATATTGATGACTACAAATAAAATCAGTTAATCAGCTGCAACCAGGGTTACTGCCCGTTTCTCCAGGCTGATAGTTAGGGTGTAGCTACGCATATTCACCCTGGAGCTGGTGAGATGCCTAGAAAAGCTACAGGCAGGAAAAGCGGGCCATTTGTACTGGTATGGGAGTGATTATAGACAAGTGAAGCTTCAAGACACCGACCCCGAGTGGTCAGGTATGTAAGGTGAAGAAAGATCTCCTGATGTATCACGGCAAGTCTCAAGAACATTCCTGCAAGACATACCTGCGGCTACATCTGTATAATGGCAATAATTAATGACTGGAAAAAAAAGGATGCG
>JAODJW010000106.1:16458766-16473087 GCA_026777045.1 Hyperopisus bebe | reverse complement strand
GTGGAGAGAGAGATCACAATTAGGGATTTAAGCTGGGCCTTAACATATCGCCCTTGGTAAGTCATTAAAGGGAGGGCAGGTGCATGATTGAGGATCACGTGACACTAACTAGCAGATTAAGAGGTTTCCACACAATGGTCTGTGCTGCTGGGAGTAACAGCTTTTGGATCTAAGGTGCTACTGGACAAAACAGAAGGGAACTAGCTTTACAATTTGGTCAGGGATGCCAATGCACATTAGTGAGAAAAGTCACGCCAGAAACTCCCTGACTCACCTTACTCAAGTACTCCCTCATGACCTGGATGAAGTACGGCATGGAGAAGTCCATGATGTTGTGCCTCCAAGCAGTCTCCAGGACCACGTCGGGCCGCAGCAGGTCATAGCAGGTGAAGAGGCAGGCGGCGAAGCACTCCTTCTTATCCTCTTGAAGGAACCACTGGAGGAGCTCCTCCGCCAGCTCAATGTCCTTGGACTCAGAGGCATACTGCATGGCATCCTGGTTTGCCAGTACAGGGGACATACATAGCGGCTTTCGGTACAGTGCTGAACATCTCACACACGTTACAGATTCTCTACAATCAATAGGAGCGCCATTCTTAATGAAGACCACCCCTCTTATACAAATGGTGCACTCCTGCCTTGTGATGGAAGTACTAACGATGGACTACACTAGAAGCAATGTAAGACTGCAAAAGCACATGAAGACACTATGATTTTACAGTACAGAGGTAACAAGTTCTCCTTACAAGCACAGAACCTCAACACACCTTGTAGAGTTTGTCCTTCTTGCAGAGCTCCACGCTTTGTTTCCAACGGTTGTTGCCCTTAAAAAGGTATGCAGCAATTCTTCTGAATTCAATGAGCTCGTGTTTCTCCAGACGCTGGGCCAGTGAGATGTTATCGAAGTTATCATAGGCGTCTATGGACGTCCGTAGGGCCTGGGGACATGAAGAGCAAGAGTCAAGCCAGTGGTCTTGTTGCTCAACTGCATTAGATGGCTGGTCCAAATGTTCATCAGACTATTAGAGAACATTAACAGGGGACAAAGCTTGTTGTGTATTTCACTGACCTGATAATCTTCCTCTATGATGAAGAGATTGTTAAGTGCCTCATTGACTGACTTGTTGTTATGATTTTGTACAGACCGAAGATATGGTTTTACCAGTGGCAGCTGTTTAACCTGCAAGGGAAAAAAAATACCATTAGGAACAGGAATAATGTGATAATTCAGTAAGGCTTATCATTCAATACCCTAAATGTTGATTACAAATGTTTTATGAAGTCCAATAAAATATTAACAATGATAAAGAGGACAACACAGAGCAGGAAGGATACATGCAAGACAGACTGTTACCTTGGAGAAGAAGTTGACTGCACGGGAATGGTCGAGACGCGGGGACAGCACAATGAGCAGGTCATTCAGCAACAACGGCTTGAACTCCAAGTAGAACTGGATTGCTTTGTAATACAGCTCCACATTGGCCACCTTTAGATAAAAACAGAAGCTGTGTTCCAAAGCAGCTCAAGAAAAGTTTTTTGAGATCTTAAAAACCAGTAACATATTCAAAGCAGTAAGGTCCTGAAAAGCTAGTATTTCAGATTTAATTACGTGGCAGTCAAGCATACTGCCCAATCTTGCACCTTGGTGATGATGTCTTTGAACTGCCCTTCTTTCCAAGCATCTGTTGGGTGGTTCATCATGGTGATGATGGCATTGTCATACTCCTCATACTTGTCGTACAGGAAGACCAGCTCTGCCCACAGGTGGGCCTGTTCTGCAGCCCTCAAAACCTATCATGCATATTGACCATCAGTCAAGTGTCCAAGCAATCACAAAGTCATTTCTGATTTCATTCATTCATAAGAATCACTAATGGACACTACGGCTCTTAACCTCACCTTCGGGATGTTGACACGAGACCAGAAGAGCTCCAGGTGCTCCCTCATCTTCTGTGGTTTGAACTTGGAGTAGAGAATGGCCAGCTCTGTGAACATGCCCATGTGTGCCCTCTCCAGTCCCAGGGCTGCCTCCAGCATGGTGATCAGCTCCTCGAAGTAGCCACGGTCCTAAGGGGGGGGGTTTTCTTTAGTGGACATCAATGTTTCTCACCCCGAATGACAAAGAAGAATTATTCTTTTGCCTTATTCAGGTGGTTTTAGATGTTACCTGGTAGTAGTTAATCAGCTCCTCTAGCTCATCAGCATGAACTACAATGTGAAGGCCACACATCTGGGCCAGGCGGAACTCCTTCCCATCCACACAGGCGAAGCAGACCTGGACAGTAGCAAAAAAAGGTTAACTAGAGAAAACACCCTAAGCCTTACTGGAGCAACAGCTTCATTACCAACACACGGACATTTTCTGACTTGGAAAAAAACTTCTTACCTCCTTCCAGGTGCGAGTGCTGTTGGCCTTACGAGCTCCATCCACTGCAGCCTGGTATTCCCCAAGGTGGACCAGGGTGGAAGCCAGCCGTCCAAAGTTGGAGACATTGTTGTACAGCAACTTAGCGGCTTCGTACATCTTCTCATCATAGCATCGGTCACCAACCTTCACAGAAAGCAAAAAAAAAAAAAAAAAAAAAAAAAAAAAAAAAAGGTTTACCTCACAAACATCCACAATACTGCCTTGTGTATATAACATGCTTCTTGATCATGTTTGTCATGTTTGTGTATACACAATCGACACATACTTGCTGGATGTGAGCATTGTTGGGTCCATTGATGAACTCCTCAAGCTCGGCGAGGCGGTTAGTTTTAGCTAGAGCAAAAATCAGCTCCGTCTCCACGTAAGATTCGCGTGCCTTCTTCCGGGCCATCTGTAAGAACTTGACAAGATCTTCCCAGTTGCCTACAAAAAATTTTTTTAAATGCTTAGAGTAGCTCTAAACACAATGTGGTTTAGTAAGGCTGCCAAGAGTCAGATTTTGCCTCTTACCACTTTGGTTGGCTGCCTGCACCACCTCCATGTATGCTGATGGATCATCAGCTTTGATGTAGGAGTCGATGGCCTCCTTCACCAAACCCTTCTGCAGCTGGGCCTTAGCCAGCTGGCTCCACACAGCCGGCTCATTGCAGCGCTCAGCAAACTCATAAGCCCGGTCCAGGTTTCCAATGTGCTCAATCAGAACCTGAAACAACAGGAAATCAGCAGCCTGTTTCGTTTTTTTAAATATCACGGCAGCGGTGAAAGGCAAATGACTTTTTTTGTACCTGCACAGCAGACGTGTTGACATCAAACTTCCTGAAAATGGCAAAGGCCTCTTCAAAGAGCTCATTGCTGATGGCAATATTAGCAATATCTGGAGCATCGTAATTGTCAAGGCGGTTGATGTACTCCATCACACGAGTTCGGTCGGCTTTGATAGCTGTGAGAATGAGGAGGTTCTGCAGGTTCCTAATAAGGGAGACATATGGAAATGAATTACTACTGCGACATATGCATGGTGAAGAATACAAACACTAAAGCAGGGAGAACCTATTTACCTGTGTTCACTGAAGACGGAGTTGTCCAACACAATCTTCTCCAGAAGCTCAATGAGTTCATTTGGAAGGTCTGCTGTCATGAAGGCCTTGACTGTGACTGACACCTCCTCTGGATCCTGTGTTTCTGACAGAGCAGTCTGGACAACCTTGAGTAAAAGAAGAAAAAGTATAAGCAGCAGTCGCATCCAGGGAAGTTTATGCCCATACCAGAATTCAGAAAGGAAAATACATACCTGGTCGATAAGGGGTCTTCTGTATGGGTTGGTCTCCAGGAGCACACTAGCCCAGAGATCAGGGTCCCTGCGGCGCACCAGGTAGCGGGACAGACTCTTGAAGAGGGAGTTCTCATTGCAGACCTGCATCCATATAAAGCGACATGTTACTTTCCAGGCTCTCTGACCTTGCCTAAAGGAGACTATCACTCCACTGGAGGCACTCACGTTAATGAGCTCCTGGTCACACTGCCCTCGCTCGTAAGCCACGCAGGCCAGGTGGGGGTCCCTCTTCTCGCAGTACTTGCCCACCACACGGCTGTCGTAGTAGGGGTTCTCCCGCAGGAAGCGCTCAGGGTTGTTGTTGCTGTCAATGTAGATCTTGGCCAGGGCGTTGTGGGTAGCAGGTTCCTCACAGCCCTCATGGATGCGCGACTCCAGCCAGGGAAGCAGCAGCTTCAGCCTGCGAGACATGGACAGTCAGCATTTGAGCGCACGGCTCGTCTGGAGCAAAGGCTGCATCGGGAAGCCATTCAGCTCCATGCAGGAGCAGCGCTTACCAGCTTCTATGTGGAAGCAGCCAGTGAACCCTCCAAAGTTATAATTTCTGGTCTACTAGAGTAAAATACTGACATTTACAAATGCTGCTGCTACTAGCATTCAGCTGTAAATAAATATTTGAAGTCGTATGTTTAGTTCAATTAATTTACACCCTTGAATTTTAGTTTTTACTTTCGTTTTGGAGATGCAAGCAGTTAGATGGGATCTAATTAAATCCAATAAAATGCAGAGTGGTAGGACCTGTTCCTCTTCTCGACCTCGGCCACCAGCTCGTCGGTGGAGAACTGGCCCCGGACCACCAAGATGAGGTTCTTGATGACGTCCTCAGAGCAGTCCACATCCAGGAGCCCACCGATCACCACTGGCAGACGGCTGGGGTTCACCTGTAAGAGATGGCATTATGAGATATGGCACATACAACGCCGGTCTGTACCAGTTGAAGGCAACTATGCTTGACAATGAAATGAAAATCAGCACATACGATCATTTTCAAACGCAATTAAAAATTGAGAAGACAGACTAGGACAAGAGGGCAGTCATTTTGGTAGTATATACAAACCTTCTGAACGTAGATTTCAATGTATTTTTGCAGGTTGTTGCGGTACAGGTACAGGACCAGGTCGTGGACGAAGTCAAAGCGGTCACACACAATGATGAGGGGGAGCTGATCAGTCAGTTTAGCCTCCTGTTCATGGGGGGGACAGGAAGGTAAACACATCAAAAACTAATTCATATAGGCAAACACAACCGACTGAAATCACAGTCAAACCTGCCTGGCACAGTCATTTTTCTAGATACATGTCAGGAGGAAATGAGCCTTAATCCTCCCACTACAATGAAATAAAACTTCTATAAGGAATGTCATTCAAGATCAAGCTGTGGGTTTCAATTTGACCCCAAATACTGTCAATAATCTACACTGCGGTCCACTACAGATTTGACTGCAAACTGTTGCTATAAGTCTGGATGAAAAATGAGTGGGGGGGGGGGGGGCGGGGAGGCATAAAATAAAACCAGGTGCTGTTTCGTAACCGAACCAATCCTGCCAGAGTGATTAGAGGTGACAAAAATCAAGGGAAAGCAAAGATTCAAAACGAAAATACATCGGGAATACAATGAATGGAAGGTGTTACGTTTCAAAGTTAAAGGATGGCTAAGGTGGCAGAGGTCGGTCTTCTGCAGAATCGAGTAAATAATGCAAACTGAGTAACAAAACCAGACCGAGAAGAGTCTAGCTAGCAGTGCGACCTGTACACACACTTGCACACACGCGGGCTGTGACGCGCCCTCACTGCCACAAACTCACACACTCAACACCAACACTGGACCACAAACAGCCTTCACATTTCCTACTGACACTTCCAGCACCGTCAAACTGCCACTGATATTCCTACAGGATTAATACTCTGGGATTGTGCAACTCTTAGGGCTGGGTCCCCAATGATTCAACTGGAAATCTGGGCAAGGTCATTAACAGAAAACATACAATCACTGTAGTGTTTTACTTTTCTTAAGTCAGTTGAGATTCAACATTGACTGATAGTCCAATCAAACAAGGTTAAGTTTGTGACTAAGTTTTTTTTTTGTTTCTGCATGTCAGAATTGCTGTACTGCAGCGTAGCTGTGTGAAAATGAAGTACCCCCTACTGGTTCGACAGCTACGGAAGGAACCAAACCAGTGCAACCTGTACAAATAAGCTGTTCAGACACAAAAGTGAAGAGGATTCCTTCTAGAAATAGGACACTGTTGATGGTCACAGAGCCACAACCTCCTCTAGAACGTGTTTCAAAGACTCTCTTGCTGATAGCTATATAAAGGGTGCCTATGTGAGATTCTCTGAACTCAACATACACAACAAAGCTGTCTCGCTAATCACGATGTGGAATTATCACACCTGGGCTTTGGGGTGAGGCGCTACTGATACTGTTAATATAATCATCATACAAATCCCAGGTTTAATCCTGTATCAGAGAACGGGTGAAAATAAAGGGAGGAGGGTCCTGTACTGGGAGATTTACCTGGTACATGTCCTGCCCATTCCAAAGACAAGGAAAAGCACAAAAGATAACAACTGCCATCAGGAAATAGTTTTCGTACACTTCTTACCAATAGAGGCATTGTGGATGCTTTTAGGTTAGCATTAGCTTAGCTCAAAAATAAAATTTCTCAAAAGGGAATCACTGAATAATTAGGACTGGCAGAAAGCCTTGAGATTATATATACCAACAGCATTAGAGATAGAATTTTGACATACGGGTATGAATGAAATGAGGTCCTCTGGCACAAAAGAACAATTCACTCAGGCCATTGGAATTCTAGCTATTAACAAACATTCTGAACAGAGAAGACTGGTATTCAGCGACAAACACAATCGCATAGCAAAACACAGGGGCAGGACAACGGTGTGCATTTTTAGAGTACAGTTTGTATGGAGACTAAGGCTTTGAAAGAATATGTGCATCTATGTATGCTGTCAATCTTGTCCTGCATGATTGTACAGGGAGATCATACTCTCTTCTGGGTGTGCCGTACCTTCAGGAAATTCTTCACACGCTCCGGATCATAGCAGTTGCTCTCCCGACAGATCCTTTCCACCTCCTTGATCTGGCCAGTTTTGCAAGCTGCCTGGATGTACTTAAAATGAACTTCTGGATCCTGGCTGAAGTTCACAATGGAGCCCAGGAAGTAGAACAAACCTGCAAAACAGGCACAACTAAACGAAAATGATCAACAAAAGCTAATCTCTTAGATGAACAGAGGAAAAAAGCAACACACAAGCCATGAAAACCAGGGAATTTCCATGTTACAATTAGGAGAAAAATCTCTGATGACACGATGCTGAAACAGCATACCCTCAAAGCTCTTGAAGGACTCGAAGAGCTCAGTGAGAGCCTGCGTGCCCAGCTGCTCGTGGTATTTGGATGCCACCTGGACACAGATTTGCAGGTTCTGACGGATGTTGGCTGACAGCATGGCTCTCAGACACTCCATGGAGTCCTCCACAGACAGTGAGCCAAAGAAGTTCACCAGCCACTGCGTGAAAAAGTCAGATGTGGTGTCAGAATAAAGACTCGGGATGACCTCTGACAGTGGACCTCCTTCTTATTTTGGGCCATTACCTCAGGGTTGAGCAGGTGGGTGTGGACCACGGCACGTTTGATATCATACAGATCAGTATAGTGTTCCAGCGCCCTCTGCAGAAGGCCTGCCTTCTCACACAGCTGGGCAATGTGAGCACGGTCATAGTGGGTGAACATCTGGTTGCCCAGAATGGCATCAGCAACCTGTGCAAAACCAATGGAAACACTTTAGACCAGCCCATGAAAAGTCAACCACAGGGACATGCAAATACTTCAACCCAGGAACAAATAGTTTTATAAAGGGATACTGGAACTCTTTTGCTAGACCAACCAAAAACGGGAATCTGCTAGCACCTGTGGGGCATGCATGAGGTTCATCTCCAGCAGGCGGGTCTGCAATGGACCTTCTGAGGGACGGTTGTTCTTCAGTGCATCCAGCAAAAATGACGTGCACTGCTGGATCAGGTTGTACTCCATGAACACGTCCACAATCTGGCCACAGTGGAAAAAGGGGCTTGTGTGAACTCATAGGCTGCACCAACAAAGGCTCTGAGGATGCGAAGCTGAACCTGAGGCCTCCCTGCAGCAAGAGGGCGCTGAGAGCAAAGTCTGACCTGCGTGATGTCGGCCAGTGGCTCCTCATCCTGCACCAGCATCTGGGAGAACTGAAGTCCCTGCTCAGGGCTGATGCGCATCACATTGCGGAGCAGGAAGATCCAATCGGGAGTGTATCCCACCTGCAGCAGACATATGGGAGCATGATTCGAAGTACACACACAGACACACGTGCGCGCCAGGGTGTCTCTGGAGAGTTGTCCATCATGTGCCCTGTAGGGCCACAGCTCTATGAAAGAGGCGTTGGGCTCTCCAAGTTTGAATGAAAGATTAATGTAGCTTTGACCATTTCTGCATAATAACGGTAATTGCTATGAGCAGATGCAATCCTCAAAGGCAGGACGAGGATGCAGTTCGCCCGTGTTATTTTAGTCACGCCTGACTGAAGCAGCTGCTAAATAAAGTGCAAACAGGAACCAGTCTAAGAGCCATGGACATCTTCAAGGAGCCACATTAAATATTTAAGCTTACCTTCTTGGCATAGAGCACGATTTTGGGGAACTGCCCAGTCTCTGCAAAGCACTGGATGACCTTGTTGGGGACATTTGCCCGCAGGTAGACGCTGAGGGCAAGAGTGGGGTCCACAGACTTCACCAGATCTCCAAGTTCCTCAGAGCACTCAAGCTATAAGGAGATGTTCAACAGTTACCCTCAGAGCACAAAACCCGTGTTTGTAGCCTCCCAAAACTCTTTACAAGCCAACAATGTGCACGTGGAGAATGTCTGAGGATGGAAAACTACCATGAAACTCCCAGGAAGATGTCCAGGAAGACATGAGATTTGCATTCAGTCTTTGCTTCTCACCATCATTTTTTATTAAGTGCCAGAGGGCCAAGTAGGACTTTTCCTAGAAAATGTTCCCATAAAACCTTTGAATAACATCTCAAGCGATATAATTTAGACCCAGGAAAGCAGTGTTGCTGACCCCCGTTGAGAGGCATACCTTGTCCTCCTTCAGCCACTTCTCCAGCAGCTGCTTGCGGCCTTGCTGTAGGACAGGACGGCACAGCTCTAGGGATTCATATTTGTTGAGTTGGCCCTGATCCAGCAGGATGCCAAAGTACTGGAGCAGGGGGGAGGTCTGGCCGGGCTGGGCGGGGACACTCTGGAATCGCCGGATGGTGTCTGGTGTGCGCAGGATTCCCTGAGACAAACAAGGGCGGGTCACTCTTCCTCTGTGTTACGAAAGCCCACATTTACTGCAAGCAGCTCTGAGAGATGAAGTAATGCCAGAGGAAGTTGACTGAACCGTCTGAGGACGCAAGAACCAGTCACGAGAAGGACCGTTAATCCAACCTATAAATACCATGTTCAATCAAGCAGATCTTTAACCCCCAAGACATTTTATATATACACAGAGACGGCCAGTGGCATATTGCATCCCACATAAGAGGAAACAGGAAAACAAGCAAACAATAACATTATTCGGGAAACGTCGTTTTACATATATTCCTCCCACACCAAACAAATCAAATATATAAACTTTCTGCAAATATTTAAAAGCATCCAGCGGATGCACAGAGGGCCAAAGATAAGGCATGTGTAATGAGGGGGGTACCTTTGGAGCATTGGCAGCCACTTTGGCCGCCTCGGAGTAGTTTCCTCCCGCAAAGAGGTTGTTGAACTTGCGGGCGAAGAGCTCCTCGGCGCCAGCCAGGTTGTTGCGGACAGCCATGCGCAGGGCCAGGTCAGGGTTCTGCAGCACGTTGGTGATGTAAGGAATGATGTTCTCTTCCTCGACACACACAGAGAGCACCTGCGAAGGCAGGGACCCGGGGGGGCAGAAAAGGCGAGCTGAAGGTCACATGGCATCCTATTCTCTATCATCTAACCCAGACGGCAAGCAGTCTAACACGTCAACAGAAACAGCTGTGAGGGAATGGGAGTCTCCTTCAAAGAGGGCGATGTCTTCCCAGCAGCCAGCTGGACAGTGGGGGAATAAAGGCAGTCCGCTTAAAGCCTACAAACTGCATCAACATGGCCATGCTGTCACCCTCCCTGCCACCATCAAAATGCAGGCCGTCGCTACTTTTACAGGAAAATCAGCTTTATTTTCTTCATAATCAAAATCCCAAACAAACCCTGCTACAATTAGCCAGGAGCCAGAGTGGTATTTATGACATTCACACGTCACAACGCACTTTCAAAAGACTCGAGAACGTCAAGGACAGGGGCCTGTGACCCTTCCCCCCACGTTTGCGACCGGACGAGGACAGGAAAAGCAGGGTTAGCGTGGCTGGGAGTTTTTGGGGATGAAGCAAACGCTCAAAGAGGACATTAAGGGCCCTTCGATAAGACCTGTGGGACCGGTGGTAGGTCAACAAGTGCTTCTCCATTTCAAACAGCCAGACGGGCTTTGCTCAAGGCAGAGCCACTGTGGAACACCCAGCGGGTCAGCCAAGCAGAAGGGGACCAAGAAAAGGCTTCAGCTACCGAGAGGCAACATCTGAGAATAAAGGTCATACCGATGCCATTCTGCCTCACAAAAAAACTAACCATCATCTCAAAGTCACTTAGCAGACCCCAGATGCCAAGAGCGAATGCGGACTGCTAGAACCCTCCTTGGTTCCACGCGGCAAGGTACCGGCATGAGCGAGCTGGACAACTGCTGAGTGAGAGCAGGTCTGACCCACAGGGGGCAGAAACTCCTTCGTTTGGTGCAAGATGCATGAGGGAGGGGGACAAGGGGGCTGAGAACATGAATCAAGGCACAGATCACTGTGAGGCTTCAAATAAAAACATGGAGGCATCTCGGTGTCGTCCATGACATTGTCAGGGGATCAGGGTCAGACTTCAACCTTCCTCCGCAAGATTGGTTTTCCGCTCCTCTCAATATTTAATGGCTATCTGGCTTTGGCATAAATTTATTTATAAGCTATTGCAAGCAGCCCGCAGGTGGCGGCCAATAGGAGGCCTCAGCCAGCAGCTGAGGAACCCAGCACCTCTATGTTGCCACATCACTTCCTCATTGTTCCAGCAGAATCACAGAGAATCTCTTCATAGATGTGAAGCAACTGATTGTTTTTCCTTTTAACTTTCTAAACCAGACATAAAAAACCTTTAATAAGACGTCTCTAAAATGTCAAATTAGCATTTCACCGAATGACCTCCTCCCACCCCCCCCGGTAACCAGCTTGTGGCGCATTCCGCCGTTGGGGCTGCCTCGACACCAGGCTCATGACTACACCGATCTGGTTCTGTGAAGCACAGTAGGCCCACACAGATGAGAGCAGGGCATCAATGATAAAAGTGCCAAAGCCCCTCCCCCATCCCACCACAAGGGGAAAAAACAGGCACAGTAGTACTAGGCCAATCCCACTCCCCCCACGTTATGTCTACAAACCTTTCCTGCAGTCAACATTGACAACTGTACATCCCCTAAGCCAAACCACACAGGCGAGCTGGTTTTAGGTCCCACCCGCCTCTTAAGTAATGGAAATTCATTTGGCTGATGGCTGACAGCAGTTCACAAGTACGGAGATCCTGTCCACTGACCGCCACACACTACAGGTCACAGCCTTAGGTGTTGTAAAGTGCAGGCATTTACATATGCATGTACGCATAACAGACTACCATCTAATGATTTTAAATTTGTATAAATTATTCAGTTATATGTTCAAGGGTTATAAAATATGAATTGATACAAGTACTTGGATGTGTAATTATATATACACAGAGTATAGTAACTATTGTTTTCTAAGAGCAAAATAAAGAAGGCTGTGTCACTTTTTTTTTTTTTTAGATAAACACAAAGCTTGGAGTAGCATCTTCGCCCGGACGTTTTTTGGGGGGGGGGGGGGCATGTACCTGTCCCTTCCTGTTGACGCCGATGATGCCGGCGGTGGCCTCATGGGGGGCAGTAACGAAGATGGTCTCGCCGCTGATACGGTTCATGTAAATGCAGGTGCCGGTCTCCAGGTCGTACAGGTGGATGTAGCCGTATTTGGTGATGAGGAACACGACATCTTGCTTGGAGCTGATCTGTATTGAGAGGCCCGAGTGATTTTAACAACGGGCTGGGCTTGGTCACCAGAACGTTCCTGAGTTGCTACGGTGACCCGACGATAAATCCAGATTTAACAGTAAAACAAAAAGCTGGAGGAAAATGTATACATATTATATAGAGACTTTTTTTTTTAAACTACAATCTTGGGGTGAGAGCACGGTCAGCCAGGATATAAAGACTGAGACAGTAGGGGTTAAAGGCCTTGCTCAAGAACTAGATGTTGATATGGTTACCCTGCCAACCACAAGATTCAAACCCACAACCTACCAGACAGGGGGACAAATCCCCAATACGAGTTCTGAGCTACTGCACAAACATACTCCAGGTCAGCAGTCTGCCGACTCACCACACAGCCCAAAACCTGAAGCAGAGGAATTTCCCTGGTGTGGCTGTACCTGCATGGCGACGGGAAAGTCGTTTTGGGCCTCGGGCGGGAAGAAGACGTCTACGGCTTTCTTAGGAAAGGGCTGGTTCCCGGTGGGCGGAGTCCCCACTTCGATTATGTGCAACTAAAGTGGGAAGACGTGAATCAGTGTGACCGCAGAGCTAACCAGTCACCCCCCCGGCCCGAAAGCAGAAGCAGCCACCAGCCCACCTTCCCGCCAGCCTGGCCACGGACGGCGAAGCAGAAGAGGGTGGACTCCTCAGCGTTTCCTTCCATCTTGAACTGGGCAAAGCCTGCCGCATGGCCCTCGATGGGCTGGGACACCTTACGGTCCACAGAGTACAGCTGCATGGCACCGACCACACGGTTTTGCTGAAGAGAAAGATGGCAGCGTTTGAAGCCCTGTAACTCAAACCTGGTAGTGAACAGCTGAAGTGTTAACTTCATGCTAGATAGACAGAGACACCAGGAAACCGGAATTAGCAAATTCTGTACAAAGAAACATACAAACACCTTTTAATTATAATGTATTACGTGCACAAAGATCAATCTCCAGCCCAGATACCTGTGCAGAAATGCCGATGAGGAGCAACCATTTCTGCTTGGCATCAGTGCGGTAGTTGATGATCTGACAGCCAGCCAGACTGGAGTGACGGTCAAACACTTTGATGGGCTGGGAGTCTCCCTCCATGCTCCAGTGGTACACAGCGTTGTCCGTCACCAGCGCCACAGTGTTCAGCGAGATCCACTTCCAGAAGGTGACATCATCCGTCATGGTGTGGGCTTTCATTTTGCTCTTCATCTCGATGTTGAAGATCTGCAGGGTTTTCGCCGCTGGAACCAACAGGTGAGCGTCATTATGGCAATACGGGGAATGATGGAATACAGCCGAACAGGCAGAATCAAGGCAGAGATATCAGGAGTCATGGGTTTAAGTGCATCAGGCAGCACGCCATGACTGATTACACAGTAGCTATACAAAAGAAAGGGTGAGCACAGGAAACAGGAACGATCACTAAACTGAAACATCTGCATTCAGGTAGATATGAAGGGGTCAAAGGGCCAGGAAACCTAATGAGGACACAGAGAGGGAATCTCAACTATGTCGACATCAAATTTTTAGGAATATGAAACAACACACTAATACCTGCAACAGGTCTGCTAGTCACCCCTGTGGGTCAGGGCATCAATTTTTTTGGCTGTAGGAGTAAATTCTACCTTCATCCATGGTTTTAAAAGTAAAATTTATTTGGCATTAAACTTCTATAGGTGAATGTCAATACTATATCTTGATATATCCATCTTTTGCCAGCAACCACCCTGACAAAGATCTGAGTTAAAAATTTAAGATTTCGGATTATGCACAGGGAATGCTCAGCATACAAACAGCTCTGATCGCAGAGCAATCATAGCGGCACCTTCATGTGGTGGCGGCATCATCATGTACAACCCCAAATCAGAAAAAGTTGGGACGGCATGTTAAATTAAAATCAAACTGAAACCAGTACTTTGTTAAATTATCTTTGACCTGTATTACATTTAAAACGATACAACAGCACATTATTTAATTTGAATTTTATTGTTTTTCTCAAAATAAACACATATTCCAATTTTGGTTCTTACAACACATTTCAAAAAAAGTTGGGACAGGAGGAATTTAGGGATAGTAATGAGGTAAACTGGTTAAATAATGATGTGATTTGAAACAGGTGATGTCAACAGGGGATTGACAATTATGATTTGGTACAAAAGCAGCATCCAAGAAAGGTCTAGCCCTTTAGGAGCAAAGATGGGCCGAGGATAGCCAGTTTGCTAACAAATATGTGAGAAAATTACTGAAATGTTTAAAAACAATGTTCCTCAAAGAAAGATAGGAAGAGATCTGGATATTTCACCTAAAACAGTGCATAACATAATTAAAAGATTCAAGGAATCTGGAGGAATTTCAGTGCATAAAGGACAAGGGTGCAAGCCT
>JAODJW010000106.1:16429237-16450284 GCA_026777045.1 Hyperopisus bebe | reverse complement strand
AAACATTCTATTTCTTTGCACACTTGTTCAACCAAGTAATGAAAAAGTATTACATTAATAACTGAAAATACAGCAAACAAGGGCAGGATAGTGTTGTTAGAATCACAAGACCAAACCTAACACTCCTCTGCGAAGTAGATGAGTACATGCCAGGAATCGGAGAGCAGCCCACAACTGAGGAGTGGTTTAGATGCACCGTCCATAGCCGCCCGTATCAAAATTACAGGTCGGGGGCCCAGGATGCCATTGCTACTGCTGCAGAACATGACCCACATCTGCAATTAAACACCAGCAAGGAGCACTGGACTCCAACACATTGCGTTTTACACAGGCCACCTGACCTATCAAAACTCTCTTTCTGAAGGCACAGAGACATGCCAAAAACCTGAATCTACAAATGAAATATGGAAGTCACATGCACAGCAGCAAAAGTTGAAGATTATGATATATGAGGTGTTAGCCACCAGCCTTACTGTCCTTGAAAACACATCAGTTTCTTTTGACAGCCAGTTTTCAAGGTCAACAGAATATCAGTGATAACGATTACTATTGAACATGAGCGCAGAAGTGAAACCGATTAACTCATTCCCCTTGGAGAGTGAGACATCCCCTTTTAATGAGGCCTCATTTTAATGGCCAGGCCCTTTAAATATGCTGAAAGGTCTAGCATAATACTACTACATTCATAAAATGTCACACACAGGTGCGAACACAGACCTTACGTTCAGCTTTAGTCTACAGGAACACAACAGGCTCCAGTTAAATTATTAAAACTTTCCTGCATTGTATATATACCGCAGCCATAAAGAGAACCATTGCACACCAACAGAATCCCTCCTCTGATTAAATACTGCTCAACCTTTCTATGCCACCAATTAAATTATGCCACCATAAATCACTGAAAATGAAGACCCACACCCAGCATACTTCCTCAAAAGAAGCCAGACAGGTATTTTAACAACTCAATTAACAGCTATTGCTAATCATACAACTTACATTCAGTTCTCCTTCTTGCTGAAATCTCTGCATTTTATTGTATCATGTTTATACACATTGTTCGGTGCCCATATCTATATAAGCTTTGTACACTTCACTTAATACCCTGCAACAATCCCTGGTGACAGACTACTCAGCTTTATTTCAAGAGCACAGAAATATTCCATAAACCATCAATATCCCATCTCAGGTATTGAGGCCTGCCAGCTTCTGACAAACTTTTACTGTAATGAACACTGGTTGAAAACAGAGCCAGTGCAGCACTTAGGCATGATAATGTCACATTTTGTGTTCAGTGCAGTCAGGTCAAAACAACTGCCTGGTAATAGGGAAAATGACTGAGTAACAGAACAGACAACTGTAACATAGTCTGTATTCAAATGCAGAATGTGTGCGATATAGATAGCCTGTATTGAAATGCAGACAAATGCAACTTCCATTTAATTCACTGAAATAATTAATGAATATTAATTCACTGGAACCCCATATCACTCATTTAAATGGAAAGGCCTCAAATTCAAAGCAGACATGCATACACTTCACAGGACTCTAAATCTTACTGCTAATCCCAAAATCTGTTTATTCTTTCCCTCCTGTTCACTGAAACATAAACCATATGTAACTGGCAGTTTTAACACCATCCAGGCAAGTTGAGCAATATGGACACTTCTTCCTTCTTTGTAATGTACAGCGCAATAAGTGTTATGACGTCATGAAGTGCGGCTTTGGGCTATGTACCTGAAGGAGTAGACACTTTCCTCACGCTGCCTGTCGACAGTGTTACTCTAGTTCATTTCCAAGGTAAAACCTGAAACCTAGCGATTGCATGCTTAAATACAAAAACCGCTTCCTAGGGCACAATCCTCTTTTGCGAAGAGGTAATTTCAATCAAAAAGTAGATTTAATTAGTTATCGTTTCTATTGAGGTTACATGGAGCATGTAAAGTACCTGAGAGCAGTGAAACTAGGTAAATACTCGCATTTTAAAGTGCACTGACCACGTGACACCATGCTAAGCTAAGGACTATTAAAGCAAATTTCTGCTAAACGTTTCTCATTCTATAGCCTGAAACAGTAATTAGTACTTTGGAAATGTTGGTATATTGTCCACGAAGGCACAATTTAAATCGAGCTTCCTTTTCTATCCATTTGCATGAATTAAGGGGAGGCGCAAAGACTCGTTTTCAGCACGACAGGCGGCCAGGTGGTTTCACGTCCGCTTACTCCATTCACTCAAACGCGAGTTAAACATAAACCTAACAAAGATCAACTCATTTCACTGCCTGATTCTAACGTTGTTTGCTATGCTGTTGTGCATTTAATAAATAAACTTTAATTCTTTTATCCGAGCTGATTTCGACTGCACCTGCCAAAAGCCATCGGCCAGTTTAAGACCATCCGCTCAGTGTCGAGGGCCTCGGCAGGCGGTCGCCAATCTCCTCGGGTAGGTCAGCCCCCGTCTTTACTGGCGTGACAGTGACAAGCACAGGACCGATCCCTCTGTCCATCAAAGCACGTTAATCCGTCCATCGCCGCGACGTTTACACAACTAATCCACGACTCGGCAAGATAGAAACACAGCCCTGCCGCCAGTGACATCTCACCAACATCCCAGTTTGGCTCGAACCGCAGGTACAAACAACTAGAAACCCTAGAAGACAAGTTAGTTTATTGCGCGGGCCCTGGGGGTCACGTAACCAAGTAGCTGGGTATGTGTAACGCGCAGATCTTAAACCGGTTGGATGAACGGAGCCAGCTAGCAGGCGAGCTTCTCGCATTTTCATCATGCCGTGACTTCCTGGCTTAGCTTTCGACTTTTTATCCCCATTCCTACTGCGTACCTGCAGGTGCTCCTGGAAGCGGATGGGCAGGATCTGAGCCATGGCGGTCACTCTTCTCTCACTCCCGAAATGCCTATCTCTGAGCTAGCTTAGCCAACTAACGCTACAGCTTCTTCACTTGAGACTGGGATAGCTAGAAAAAAAGAGAAAGCTTAAAAGACGTATATGACTACACTACTTTCTAAATCAAATAACAATATGCCTACTACAACGTTCACCCCGAGATGTCCACTTGTGCTCTGCCCAAAGAAGACGGCGACCGGCCGCAGCGCCGAACTCCAGAAACCCGCAATGGCGGCGGAAACAGGTCAGGAGAGAAACAATCCGGAAACGACCAGGGCCTCCGTTAGGCGGAAGGATACTGAACGTCAAACGAAAATCGTGCCTCACACAAATCTTATCAGTAAGCGTATATTGTGCTCAAATGTGACTCTATAGCAAACAAGTGAAGAAATGACAGAATATATAAAGGCGTACTATAATAATACTTTGCAGATAAAGATGAAAAACAGAAGCGTTTAGGAACTATTTTATTTGTGATTTGTCCTTTGATTTTTGCCACGTCATTCGTCCTCGTGAATTGACGTCAGTTCCGGATTGTACACTTCGCTCCTCTGTTGGGGTGTTGTCGGTGAAAAAGCAAGGAGGGGCAGCACTGTAAAACTACACATTACATTGTACTACCTTACATTACGTTTATTTATTTTGAGTCTTTAGTCCAAAGGACGTACAAGCGAAGTAGACGGTACATTACAGTCATTTTAATTAAATACCGATACAAGTATTTTATTAAGTATTATCGATAACGACATTTTAAAAAATGAAATGTTAAAATAAAAATGATAGTGATACGTGACTTTTGATGAGTCATTAAGTAAAACCCATTACCCACCAAGGTGCAGTAAAATTAACCTGTAGACTTTCAGATAGAAATTTAATCTCACTAATACACGTGAAATTTAAGATGATCCCTTTTAAACTTAACATTAACATAAATGTAAGCTTCTAGGACTCTTGTAGCACACAGGGGCTGTTGTGTATGTTGTAAGCGCAGGAAGTGCGGAAATGAATTTCAAGTTTTAGAACATCGCGATCACTTTGGAAGAAACCAAACATTTATAATTGATACTTTATCAGTAGCATTTAGGTATCGATCTGCCTTGCCCTACTTTATAATGCCGTAATGCCCAGATACTACTTTACGCGGAAATTAAGAGGACCCTGGCTGATTGACTAGTTCTGCTTGTACAACGATTGATTAAGGCGTTGTTTGTGATTTTAGTTCTTTACTTACATGAGTCGTTGGGCTGTGGCCAACATGTAGGAAGACAGTAAGTTTAATGCAGCGGTAATATTCTAAATTCACTTTACATGGGTTAATCAATCCATTTTCTAATCGGTTATTTAGGCAGGGAAACATATTTGTATAAGAGTACATGATTCTCTGGAGGGGTTGGAGGGCGAATTTGGTAGCAATATTTTGGAAGGTCTGTCTAAAAACTGCCTGCCTCATTCCTGTATAGAATGATGTATATATGACTTCTGCAGTGTTTTATATGATTGTGCATTCTTCCAATATAGAAATACAGTAGGAGTTATACTCACCTACTACCAGTTAGTGTTCACCTCCTTCAACCCAATGAATCCTGCATATGTATCATCATGTAAGACCTTTGTGATTGTCTAAGCCAGCTGATCCTCTCATTTAGTTTTGCTGGTGTTACTCCACACTGGCTCAGTGGGTAGCACTGCTGCTTAACATGTGTGCTTTGCATGTTCTTCACAGGCTTCCTCTGGGTTCTCCACTTTCCTCCCACAGACTAAATTTATGCTGTTAAGCTTGAATTCTACAGGGTCATTATAAGAGTTAAACTGAACATTCTTCAAATGAATATCCTTTCTTGAAGTGCTGATTAGTCATTCAAATGCATCTTCACAGTATATCAGTCACCTCAGAGTGATAATCATGGCATGTCTCTGATTTAAGGAGCATTCTGACCTTGATGTTTTCAACTATTATATATTTACTCAATACAAAAAAAATTATCAAGTATAACAAAATATTTCTGTCGTTCTATTATCCATGACTATTAAGAGACACAGCCATGCTGGAGCCTATTCCAGAGACCATTGGGCAGGGGACACTGTGGATGGGATGTGAATCTAACATTTACATTTGAAAATGGTGGCTGTACAAATTAGATTATGTTTTCCTCCCAGTAATACAAACTGACCATATTTCCAAACTTCTGGAGAAAATATACTCAAATGCATATTTCTAGGATATCTGTAGACTATCTGAGATCTTCTCCCTGTTCTCTTTAGCAGACTACTAACAATGCAACAATGGCAATAAGTGTTTAAGAGAAAGCTGTGGGCATATACAGTCTGCCACAATGCTATGAGTTCATGGTATGAGGCAAGAGCCACAGCAAGACTGCTGCATTACCTTATTCACTTAGCTGAGTACTTACAGTTACAGAACTTTTTCCAAAGACAGTGTGGAATTTTAGCTGCAATATAACCTATTAGCCTTTGGGGTATGAGTCAAGTTACCATTATAGTATAAGGAGCACTTCTTACACTAAAGAAATATAAGGCTTAAGAACAAAGGTGTGGCAACTCAAAAATGTAAATGCTCACATTCAGGAAAAACCATCTCGGTGTGAAGCAGAGGCCCTGGAGGGACATTTAAACTAGCCAATGGTTCCAAATGAGGACACCACAAAGGATTAAAAAAACACAGAACAATCCATCCCTTATTTCCTTAGCCATTATGCCATTTCAATATGGACATGATGGCAGAACTGGGTCCCCTAAAGTCAGCAGCTGTCCTTGGTGAAATCTACATATAAGACCTAAGGCTGGGGTAGAATCGTCACGTCTGTGGGCCTTTGAGCAAGGCCCTTAACCCCCAGGTCTGTAGGTGCTGTTGCAGGGGACTGCCCTACACGACCAAGCTTGTTCTCACCTAAATATGTGTCTATGTGTCATGGAGAGTAAGATGTGGGAGGCGAAAAAAGAATATCTCTGATTCTGATTGGCCACAGAGGCTTCACAGCTGGATCACAGGCAAAGTGATCTGTGTCTGTGCAACACTGCTCAAGGACAAATAAAGTTTTTTGATTTGATTTGATTTGATTTGATTTGATTTGATTTGATTTGATTTGATTTGATCTGAAAGGAAGGCTGCAAAATCAGCAGTGCTCAGCTTTGGAGGACTGTGATTTGAATAGCCCTCTTATAAGCAAATGGAGATCCATCTTTTTCTGTGTCCACCCCAACCCAAGGCTTGAAATTTCTACACACAAACAACAGGTGTGCTTAAGTGCTATCCTTTTTAATGCCAGTTCAGTTGATGTTGATGATTAATATTGTTTGATTGTTTGACAGTTTATGCAATAATTAATGTTAATGGTCTGTTTTGAAGCATCTCAGACAAGCCATGAAATAGAAGCTTGCAGAGGCAATTTCAGTGAGCTCACAATCCAGCATAATTAGCTGTTTGCTGGAGCAGCGTAACTCACATAAAGTGATCATGCATGTGATAAAATCGGCCTTTGAACTCTGAATGTAGGCCCCAGCCAAAGGCAAGCTTTGCTTTCCAAACAAAATTAAAAATAGGAAGATTCATTGGGGCAAATCATTCACTATATATTATTTTTCTTAAGAATGTACAAAGTAGAAATTGAATGAGCTTCTAGAATTCTGGAATGTATAATCATGTTTTTCCAAATTTTGTGAGTAACTGTCAGTGTTACAAATAAATTACTTGGGAAAATTAGTTCTAGAATAAACCTTCCAGTGCTACTTGGACACGTCTTCAGTGATGGACCCAGAGTCAAGGGTGTTTCAGGTCTTTAATCATCAGATACCCTCTCCTGGGCAATCTTGCTGGGGGTGATCAGCCTCCAACTTATGTCCAAGGGGTGCACTAATCCACAGATACACTGTCTGTGTCAACACCAACCACAAGGCCTTTTTAGCAGCCTCCATAATGGTCTTTGGGGCCCTTCTGTGAACCACTGTAGTTATTTAATTTTAAGTAGTTTGAGAGTTCGCTGTAATGATTGGCCAACAAAGCCCCAGCACCCAAAATTCTAAACAATTATAGGAGAGTATACCTTGGACTTCCCAATGCCTAAATTAGCAATGTAGAAACCATTATTAGTGAAGCAGGCACCATCAAAAACAGTGGGAAAATGAACAAAACAATGGTTATCAATGGAAGTTACTGGAAAAAATATACTAAAGCACTTACAGGCATTATTGTGAAAATCATGGTGGTAAAAAATACACCTTGTGGTTTTTATATTTGGGGCCAAGCGGATTGGTGGATAACTATTTTTAGGTACAACCAGTAGGGAAGAGAGAAAAGTCCATGGAAGACAGACCCCCATCATCTTCAGGATAGATGTCAACACTGCCACCTTCAGGATCTCAGAGAACTTTCCCATCCTGGGCCCGAGTATGTGGACAGCAACATTTAAACCTTCAGCTCAGATATCAAGAGGGAGACTTTTTATTATTTCTGCTTGCTTTGCTTCTTAGTATTATGACCCCCTATGTCCATGCTCTAGTATCTACATTAGAACCTCTTGAAGATACAGCTTCCTAGAAGACAGCCATCTTAAATATGTAAAATAAATATGATATGGACCCACTTTCTTAGAGCAGGATTAGCAAATTAGATAATTCACATGCAATTTTTCTTTTTCACAAGGCAGAGACAACTCAATACATTCAATTCACTAAAATCATGTACTAAAATACACATACCAAATGGGGAAATTATGATTAGGAGGACTGCAACTCCAAAGTTAGTTACTTACGGCAAACAAAACTAATTAAATAATAAAAACAGTGGTACCAGTGGCCAATAATGCAATTATATGCATTTTAAATAAGAAATAATAATAATACATTTTTAAATTATATCATAAACACAGGTTTGCCAACCGACTGGAGTGAGATTTAAAATTCGAGACAAATCTGCATACTCATGCACATGCATTTACATGTAGGCTACGTAACAGTTTTATTACTTTCTAAATAGTCTATAGGGTTTGCAAACTATCCCAACGTTTTTGATGTAGCTAATTTTTATTTTCCAATGGAACAATATTGATTTGCTTTAAGATTTCTTGCGTGAGTGTGAGAATCTGAAAGCATGTCACATCAGATGCGTTAGAACTGCTTAATAACCACTTCAACCGAATATGTCAAACTCGTCGAACTTGTCGATTGCTGAGAGCCAGGAGTAGTGAACCACAGCCACGGTACAGCTGGGCATGCGCACAGCACAAATATAATGGATTAGGGTATGCAGCGGGGAAATGAAGGCAACATGGATACAGAGTCTTCGGAAAGCAAATATAAGTGAATTGAGGTTGTTGTGTGTTTTTATATGATCATTTTGTGAGTTTTAGAATCTAAGGCTTTGTGCAATGAGTGGATTTACAAAAAGATTTTTTTAGAAAACCAGTTTGACCAATTTATGGGGCTCAGCGCTTTGTAGGGGCCCTAAAATCCCCCCACTCAGCAAAATCAGCTGAGCAATTGAAAGTGCCAACACGCGCAAGTCACATTTTCTCAGAGGGCCTGGAATATCTCGCTATTCCCCTTGACTGACTCACTGAAAAGAACAGGTTTAAAAGAATGTTTCATTTACGAATCAGACATCAGCATTGTTCACTTGGATAGCTGTTTTTGCGTGCAAGTAGTGTTTCTCACCATATCGCGTTGTAGTTTGCTTAGGCCTAGTGCCTTTCTTTTTGACTGAAAATCATGCAAATACAAATATGAATCTGTGTGGTATTATCAACCATGCTAGAACAGATTCAAGGTGTGAATGTTTGGGAATGGCTTAAGACCAGAGGTTCATACATGAGTAGTAGGGTCATATATGTAACAACATTTTAAAAATAAGAAAAAATAAAACAGAGGGTCGATTGGTGTAAACATAATTAGGTGTCTGTGCTGAGTTGCAGCACCACAATTAACATTTGTGGTTGTATTCATGAAGGATGTGTAGCGTTTCTAAGTCAGTATCTTTCCTTCATAAAGGATGTGTAGCATGTTTAACAGTCAGCATCTTTCATTCGTAAAGGATGTGTAGCATGTCTGTCAGTCAGCATCTTTCCTTCATAAAGGATGTGTAGCATTTCTAAGTCAGCATCTTTCCTTCATAAAGGATGTGTAGCATGTTTAACAGTCAGCATCTTTCATTCATAAAGGATGCGTAGCATGTCTGTCAGTCAGCGTCTTTCCTTCATAAAGGATGTGTAGCATGTCAGTCAGCATCTTTCCTTCATAACGGTCATGAGTTTTTCCTGTCAGTTGAAACCATTTTGGTTTTTATACAGTAAATAGGGCAGCACCTCTCCCTACCTAGTCAATTGATTAGTAATCATGGCCTTTATTGATTTCCTAGTTCTACCGACTTTATTCTTTTTTCCTTCACAATTTGTTTACACATTAACTGTGGAAATGGTGATTCAGACATTTTGTTCTCGAGACAAGGTACACAATCATTATGATGTGGGATATTTAAAAAGGGGACTTTTTTGTGTATATTTTCATTTACAAACTACCAGTCAGTCTGCTGTGCACAAAGGAATTCTATAAAACAGGAGGCTATATGAAAAAGGCGTTAAAATAACTCTGTATAAATGCATGTCGCATAAGGATATCCATTACCATTTAAAAGTGGTGAGGAATTTGTAAACCTTACAAACCTAAAAATATATTGTAAATATACAGGAAACCAACATAATTATTGACCTTGACAACTCACTGGCCTGATATATACTGTTTTCATGACAACTCACTCACTCAAATGATGCCTTGTGGGGACGTGGTTAAAGGTCATGCCAATACTACACGATTTTGTGGTCTGGAAGTAAAGAACATAGTATATGTAGGCTATATTTAAGTCCCAGTGACCTGACCAGGATAATTGGTTAGAATAATGGACGTAGGCCTATACCTAAGATGTAAATAAACAAGACAGGAATTATTTATGAAGAGAATTAGACCATCATTTTGTAAACTGCAAAATAAAAATATTTTAAAAAGCGTCATAGGGGCGACTGTTGAAGATGCAATGGTATTAAAGCAGTATACGGTAACGAGCCTTTCTGGAGTGAATCCCTACTTACAGTACGAGTGCGCTTGAGGAGCATTGAGACCTACCTAGGGGGACTACATTAAATATAGGGCAGTTCAGTGCCTTGAAAAGTCATATCTTACATTCCTTTAACGGTAGTTCATGCATATGGAGTAATAAAAGGCACCTGAATATTTTAACTCGTTTGCAATTTAGTTTAGAGCCCTAAAAGTGGGTGTAATTCCATGCAAAGCTTTGCGCGTGCTTTCATTCAAGCTGTCGCTTCACGCGCTCCCACTGTCGCGTGACGGGCCGTCACTTCGACAGAGGTAACCGGAGGTAACGTTTAAAGTGCTGTAAAAGCCCGTAATACGCTGTAGCGATACAGTTTATCGTGTTAGTGTTTTACATTAGTGATTATATGCCTGTACTCAAGTTAAACTTTCGATAAATGCCGACGTGTCGATTCTCCACCAGTGCCCCTGTCTGTCAAACACATATACGATGAAAAACACTTTAATGTGCCTGTGTCATTACATTCAACCATTACCTTGCCAACACTACAATATGTATTATGTATTTATATAAATAACGTGTTACATATCGAACTATCCTTAAACGGTTACCTTACGTCAGGGGTGGGCAATCTTATCCGCAAAGGGCCGGTGTCTATGCATATTTTTGGGATAACCTGTAGGTCAGCTGTTGAAACCTAGGTGTGAGGACTCTTCACCCAATCAGTCCTCTAATTAGTAATCTAATTAGGGAGTTAAAGCGAAAACCCGCATATACACCGGCCCTTTGCGGATAAGATTGGCCACCCCTGCCTTACGTGGTAAGGTTTGTCCCAAGGACGGAAAGCTTTCCAACTTAACAGAACCGAAAAGGTACGATTAAATTACTTGTTAGTTGGGTCCAAACAACGTGTAATCGTTTTTATTTGACGTTATACTCCACTTGCCAAGTTTTAAAATTTCCACTAGATGGCGTAGTTGCAACAAAAACACCAAATGATTACCTTCAGAAAGCGTTCCAGACGTGTACGGCTCCTTTCATTTCGCAAGGATGACACCCTGAAACACACGTTTATTGGAAAGCGCGTTAAACTGTAGCCTCAGCATTAACATCATTGCATGTGTTGTATCTTTGTGATTAGTTACTATTTTGAAGAGAAGTGTCCCAGAGAGAGAATGGAAAATCATTTGAGCGAGAGACTCGCTGCAGGTAAAGCCACAGTCAGATGCTTTATGAGACACGTCTGAAGGTTTAATATTTCAAAATGTTGTATTCGTTGTCTCATTGTTTCACCCCACGTAGGTTGTCTGCCAGTGCCATTGTTTAATCAAAAGAAAAGAAATAGACTACCTCTGACATCAAACCCTGCCAAAAATGAACTTTTTGGTAGTGAATTTCCATATAGTCGGAACCTTGCTTTACCATCTTTGTCATCAGGTATGATTTTTTTTTTTTACAGTAACGTCTTGCATATTTTTGCGTCAGTTTTATTATTGTTTTGTATTTTTCTTTTCTTTTTAGGCAAAAATAAAATTAACATATAGGTAACAGTGAGTTCAGGACAGTTCCAATACTGAGATATTTGGGTTTTTTAGATTTAGGAAATGCTGGATACTCAGGAGTTCACATACCAGACTCAACCATACCCGCTATACAGAAGAGTCATTGGATCAGGCAAGAATTTCCAAAGAAGAGGCCCCCTGAAATCCCTCCAGTAAGAAGTCTGGCACCAATTCCACATCCAGGTTGGCCTGTAGGTATGGGGTAAGTTCACAGTTTATCTTGGTGAGTTACTGACAAATGTCAAATAAAGTCAAACATACAGTTTTTAAACAACTTTTGTGGAAAATTATAGCTTCATCTAGATGCAAAAACACCATATGATTTCCTCCTGAAGCTGATATTTAAAGAACTTGGCCACCTTCAATGGCTGCTGTTTCAAACAGGTAGAAGGCTGGAAACTGCATCACATTTATCTCTCCACTGTGATAATTAATAAAATGTATTTTTATTATAGTACTCACAATAGTCCATTGTGATCAGGGTACATTGTTTTTACTTTGAACCTGACCTGACCTTGGTGCACTAGAATAAAGAGGTAACCATGTTTATTGGAAATAGAATGTAAAATAAAACTCTACATAACTCCAAAAACTTCTGGTTAGGTGAATTGGTGTCTCTAAATTTAATTTAGTGATTTTGATTGTGTGTGAGAGTGTGTCCTGTGATGGGCTGGCATCTCGTTCAGGGTGTCCACTATCTTGTGCCCTTAGTATTGTGGGACAGGCTTGAGACGTAATACAGAAGGTGGAAAGATGGCGTGAAATAATTGAATCGGCTGATGCCATATTTTATATTTCAGGTCACAAGGCAGAAAACAGATCTTGCCTCCATGGCAGGACTGCAGTGGACCATCAAGCACTAAACTTACTAATTTTCCCAGATCAGTTGAGAGCAGATGGAAGTTTTCACACTCGCGTCTGCAGACAGATCAGCAGTCCAACAAACTCTTAAATCTTCCAGTGAGCCCTTGTTCACAAATCCCAGGAACACACACAGCTACACTTAGCAGTCAGCAACAGAACTTGGAATGGAGGCCAACATCCACCCTTCACTCCAGCCAAATTAAAGGGGAACACACAAATATACTCCCCAATACGAACACTCCCTGGCCTCAGGTACTGTAATGTGGGAATGCTTGTTGATCAATTTGTTGCACAGATATCTTAGAATATTTCAGGTTTGCAGCTCAGATTTGTGCTACCTTAAACTTTGTTTTCCTGGGGGGGGAGCAGTGTGGTTAAGTCACCAGGCACCTCAAAGGCACCTCCTTTCCTGTAAGAATGACAGATGTTCAATGTTTCAAATGGAGATTTGATTTCCTGTACAATATGTCACAATATTGTATAGCTTTTAAAAGTACACCCTCTGGCACAGTGGTTACTGCACATACACTCTGAGGCACTGTGGAAGCCAAGTAAGTGAGGGTGGTGTTTTGAACAGTTCAGCCTGATGCAGAATCGGGAAAGACTGACATGGTATGAAACTTGTGAAAGAACATCAAAGAGAATGACTGAAAATATTTAAACATAATTGCCAGGTACAAAAGCAAATTACTGTGCTATTTCTTAATTGTGTCACATTCTGAGATTATCACATAAGAATAATAAAAGTTGTATCATAGATACTTACCACAGTTCTTAATATATAATTTCTTCTTGTTATCTTGGAAGTCAGTGTTTGTTTCATTATTCTCTAAAGAAGCCAGCACAGTCTCAGATGAAACCAGCAACGAACAATTCCCTGCGGATTCTGACAGCGGTCATTGAGGGAATGAAACACTGGAGCCAATTCAAAGATAGAGCACCCTTCTTATTCGAGGTCTTTGGTGGGTCCACTTGTCATCAGCCTGACTGTATTCACCAATCACTGGTTTCCAGATGTGCATTATATGAGGCAGTGTGCTCACTTTAGTTTTTGTGCCTTTCAATGTTACACTTTTTTTTTTCCCAGGCACTCTCGACTCAGCTGTCACAATTGGTAATCATGGTGCAAAAACCTTCCTCCTGAGAGAAGGACAGTATGCCGTGCAGTGTGTTTTTTATGAAACCGTAAGTTGTGTAACCATCCTCCTTGAAATAAAATGCCTCCAAGCTAAATAATTCAAGAATCTAGGCTAAAAATATGTAGCAGGATGATACCAGCAAAATCTTGGTGTTAAGGAAAAAAGGTCAGCTATACATACACACACACAAAACACTCACTCCTTGGCTTTAAACGGGCCATACCCAAATTGCATAACATTAAACTTTGGCCCATTTTTTTGCCCATGAGTGTGTGTTTTTGTGTGTGTGTTTAAAAAATAGTCCTTGGGGACTCCCAGACGGTCCATGTTTTTAGCTCTCCCCTAATTTGCTGGGAGTTCAGGTGGAGCAATAACGTGAACCGTCTGGGGGTCCCCGAGGACTGGTTTGAGAAACTCTGAAGAATATATTACACTATGGGGACTAAATATAAAATGTGATTTTGATGCTGTGGGGACCATTTTTTTGGTTCCCACAAGGGGAAACTCTGTTTTATAAAATTCAATGATTGTGTTCAAAACTCTAAAAATGTCAAATATTTTGAGTCATATTAGGTTAACTGCAAAATTAGCAGCACATGTCAACTTTGAAAATGGTATGGCAGAGTAGCATGAGGCAACAAAACAGAGTTCCAAAGAAGCGGTGTCCAAATTGTAGGTGCATCACAAAAGCTGCAAAATTTATGTGTCAAAGGAAACGGGTTTAAAAACTGTCAAAGCTCACCACAGGAACTGACGCTAAGTGTGATTGTTGCAAAACACCTGAAATGTACAGCATCAGAAATGACCACATCTCTGTAACCCAGTTTCAACAAAATTGTAGGTTGTGATCTTCACAAAGCTTGAATTTGTGGCACGGCTGCTTCTATCCAAGACTAATGCACAAAGGCACAAATATGACCTGGGTAGAGAGCACAAAAACCTGGACCCCTGAGCAATGGAAAAGTAAAATGGTCCAATGAGTCATATTTCACCTTTTCTCATACACATGGATTGATTTGTATTTGGAGAAAGTCAAAGGAAGCCTTCAACCTGCAACATGAGGGATCTGTAATTATACAGGCAGACATCTCATGAGAGGCATTACGGCTAGTGTTTACTCTTTATGATCATATACCAGCCATGACAACTAGGACATTTTCCTAATCGCAAGGCATATTTATATTACTTATTATGGATTTAAGCTAGAATTTTGTTTAAATACTAAAATGCATATATACTGTAGGAATCTAGTAGCAGCCTGACAAATTCCAGACTGCACCCTCTGTATCTATCTCTGCTTTGTGCTGCTGACTAGGACCAGGATCTTCCACGACTCATTAGAGGCCAGGTCCACCGGTGTGTGGGGAATTATGATACAGGGAGGGAGCTGCTCACATGCATGTGCGTCAGGCATGCCTCATCCTCAGAGCAGAGGAACGCTCAGGAGGCCGTGAAGGCGTCAGACGCACAGATGAGGAGGCTGGTCAGGTCGTTCAGTGAAGTCTGACCGAAGGGACAAAAGATGGCCTCACTGACAGTGAAATACGAGCTAATGTGATTCAAGTTTGATTTCAGTAACCACTGTGAACCTACTGGCGGTGCATCGCGAAGGCCTGAATGAATTGTATTGTTAAAAATATTTATTGTACTCAGTTTATTTCTGGTGTTTTATCCAAATTTTTTCCTTCATTGGTTTGTGGAAAGAAATGATTTAAAGTTATCTGTGGGTTGTGTTTTGTAGGGTAGCTGTACCTTAAATTAACTAAATTAGTAAATGATTAAAGTCAGTTTGTGTTTATTGTACGAATTATTTTATGAATAATATAATACGACCAAAAATATTTTCACTTTCATGTGTTATTGTGAAAATAATCACATGCTGATTTCAACACAATGCATTCTGTGTTTCTGAAATATTTTATTACAAACAAATCCACAATACAGCTAACACTGAGTCTATTTTAAGGTAAAACACCAAAATTGACGAGGTAATGTTTCAAAATATATTTTTGAAAGGATGCTTTATAATCAGAAGTGAGCTTGCACAATTAATTTATTTACAACCAAAAGTTACGTTCAAACTTAAGACTCCTAACCTAAAAAACAGTTTCACCAGTGTTATGACTCACTATGTTCAACATATTTTCAAAAATCCTTTGTAACAATCCCAATTGTTATCAATACCAAAGCAATCTCAAAGCACCACCTCCACAAATAAAGCACGTTGTTGTTCTTCAATCTGTGTAATTACATTGTATTTGCAATTTGGAAGGAAAATATCCTTTCATATACGTACATGGATTGCCCCAGGCATAAATTTAACTGTAGAAAGAGATAATGCCCAAAGCCACATTTATACATTAATACATACGTACTGCCCCGCAGTCTATAGCTTAATGGGTAAGGTTTCTGCTCCAGTGTCTGGGCGGTTATGCCTTGACCCTGCTGTCTGACTCCCAGGTTTCAATTGTATGTCAATTTGGGCAAAAGTTATTAAAAAATAAGTAAAAGACTGGATAATGTTGAACTGGCTTTAAGAAAGATAAAAATCCATGATTATGTATAAACTTGCACAGGATTACTGAAGGCCTTTCTGTGGAACAGGATAATTTGCCTTGCCAATACCTTTCCTAAAGTTACAATTGTTTTTGCCATGCTTAAGACGTTACAGGGTAACTGAGAACTGCAGGTCAAGTACAATTAGTACTTTTATAGCCGTGCCATGCAAATTTAGAATTGGATATGTATGAATTTAAATGCAATAGAAGTCTGTCACAACCCTTGAATTTGATTATTAAAGTGATTTACTCTATGTGGATAAATGGCAAATGTAGTAGGACATAATTCAACAGGTACGACTCCCCGCTGGCTTCAAAACTGTGAAAAACTCCAAATCCTGGCTCACATTTTTCATAACATTCATCTCTGCTGAAACATGTTGTTTCCTTATTGTTTAATAAGTATTTACAAAAGTATGTCACACAGAAAAGGACTACATAAATGTGTCATTTTCAGAACAGTACAGTTTTACAGTACAGTACTGAAATAATTTTAGTTACATAATGAAGGCACAAGCTGGTTACGTTAGAGCCAGTTTTCAGACAAGTGACTGATTCATGTTAACTCACCCCAACTACAGTAATTTTGCATTTTATTCAATGTATTTTTTTTTTCAATTCTAACCTGATGTATTTCAGTCCTGAATTTTCATGACAGTTAAAGTTTTTTGTTGTAAAATAAGAAGATTTTTTTGTTTTGGATTTACAAAACATTCACATAAATCATTTGGAATAGGACCAAGAGATGGCATCCCATTTAATGCCCATGTCATACATCAGTATTTAATGCTTTTACACAGTTATGCAGTCATTCTATATTACATTTTTGTTAACATGACATTAATTTTTACAAACAAATATTTCTAGACAAAACTGAGGCCAGCCAAAACACAAACACGTTTCATCCTCAATGATGTGTAAGTCTGCAGTCATTTTTTTCTTCAAATAAATCACTGACATTGCCTCAACCACAAGACATTTTAAACGTACATAGAATTAGAAGAAAATTGATTTCCCGGTATTGCCTGTCTCCGTAACACCTTCAATCATTTCCTCTTTCCAAATCCAGCTGTTTACAATGCAAACCCTCACATGTAACATCAAACTAGATCACTCTACCACAGACACAGGTAAACATGCCCTCAGTATGATCAGACTCCATATGCCAGTGTAAATAACGGGGGTAACTTGCTTCTTTTGTTTTCAAATGCAAATGTCCACAGAAGTATTGGCACTGATTGGAAAACTATTATTGAACTGCATCCAGCTTTTTTAATTATAAATTGTCCCTGAAGAACTCCTTGTCCTTAGATCAGCTTTCATGTTTTTCCTTCCTTCTTTCCTGCAAAAATTCCTCAACAGTAGAAGTCATTTTGGAATGTTATGTTCACCTTTTCTTTTGTCTTACTGGCATGTCTGCTGTTGCTGTGATTATATGCATCTGCTTGTATGCACATAATCATCAGTGTTCTGTACAGGGTGTCACTTTATGTCAGGCAAAAGTTTTTAGCTCTACTGACATTTGTCTAAACAAAAACAATTAAAACAAGAACAGGAAATCACCATTGATAGTGGAATGCTTTGTGTAAAACACAAGTAACCAGTCTTATTCTGAAAAGTAAATAATGCTAAAGTAGTTTATTGTATGAGGGAAGACAGACATGTACTTTGGGTATGTTACAAGCTTGTGTCGTATTCAAAACGGTCCCCCCCAGGGGAAGGTGTACAGCACTTTGCTTCGGGAGTTGTAAAAAGGTGCGCATGTGTGTACTGGGGTAATTATAAAATGGTGGGCACTGGGGTGGGAGACGCGTGCTCCTTGGGTGCATATTTTGCGAAGAATGGCAGGAAGAGCGTGAGCATGACGCCCACGATAGCCAGCATGTAACCCCAACCGATCTGGCACTCTCCTGCATAGTAGATCTCTGAATCCCCACAGGATGATTTCACAAGGGTGGAGTTAAGTCCAAAAGGGTACACCAGAAGTCCAGAAGCCATGATGAAAACTGCAAGGGAGACAAGCAGACAGACATAATTCAGTAATTATTACAGTATGGAAAGAAAGCACGTTTCACCTGACGTGTCCATGTGGTGGCAGTAGAACCTCTGCATAGTATGAAAAAAAGAGTACCAATTAAAATCTTGGTTTAATCAAGTTTCGGAATAAAGATGGTTCACTAAGAAATTTGCAATCCGGAGATGAGCCAAACAACACTAGTGATCATTAAAAAGGTTTTTACAAATTATTTGAATAGCTGTTTTTAAATGTCAGATTTTTCATGGTCAGGCACACAAACAAAACAATCCCAGTTCCAGCTTCAGTCAATTGAGTTTTACTGCAATGGACCATTCAGCTGAAAATTCAGTTGAAATCTGCAGCCTCAAACATATGGGAACTGAAGTGAGGTTAATGCTGTCGGTAAACAATGGACCGATAATTAAGCCTGTAGCATCAACAAAAGACGTGATTGACTTAAATGACTATTTGCTAAGACAAAGAAATGTCAAACAAACTAACAGAACAACTGGATGAACTAAAATGCAGATAAAAACGTCTTTGCTTCAGCTAGTTAATTTGTTGACACAAACTGAGTGACTTGACAGCGCTGCTTGGAATGCATGGGCAAGGACAGCATTGTGGGAGACAGCTAATATGTTCTAATGTCATCTAATTACAAACAGATTTCTGGGGTAATGAACACACACACCCACACACACAGCCTTAACCGTATCTATAAGTAACCAAACAAAATATAAGACTTTCGGCATTTGTAATTTTTTTGATTGCACAGATTTTTATAAAATTCAGGTTTATATTGTGCCTGAAAAATGTCCTCACAAGCTTAAAAGTAACAGGATTTACTACAATTTGGTAACTACAAATCCACACACACACAGTCACACACGCAGACATCTAATATCCAACCAACATCAGCAAAAGTCTTTATAAGAAATAGTGTCTGCAGAAGTCCAGCTTTTCTACCTAATGGCCTGGGTTCAACTATCATTTGCTTTACAGAAGTTTCACAGATACACGATCAGACCTCCTCCAGTGATTTCCATCCTTTGGCACTTGTTTGTGCCGAAAACCTAAAAGGCGGTTAAGGGAATTGGAGGAGGTCAGGGCCACACATAGCAGTGGAATACAAGGTACTGTGTGTATTGAAAATGTCACGAGAGAACAAGATGTGGCTGACAAAGGGCGTTTGATTGTGGCACAGTTGCTCGTCTGCATCAGATAAATGTGAACCTTGATATAATCTCCAAGGCTGCATAACTTGGCTAACGGGAGCCAGCTATCGGGGGACAGATCCATGGCCTCTCTTACGCTCGCACAAGGGATGAGGGAACAAAGGATTCCACATGGGGTTGCTTGATACTGCATGTGATAGGAGCTCCTGAATCCTCTGGTGATGGGGGCATCCTTAGTCACTGCCCTGTGTTGTCGTAGGATGTGACACAAAGATTTACACGTTCATTGAGCCAGTTATTTACTAAAGCCTGTGCTAATGTTATTCTACTGCCAAGCACCATGAAGTTTTGATATATTGTTGCCGCTGATTATACGTATGTGTTTTTTGGGTTGCGGGTACATTCCACAGAATACATAGGGCTGACCAAGTTTTGGCACTGCAGAACACATCATCTGTTCAATTAAAAGACGAAGGCCAGAGCTACGACTGGGCACAATTGTCACGTTTCCTGTAAAGCATGGCAGGGGATTAATGCATATTTCTGATGCCAAGAACCTGCCAGATGATGAAATCCAGGTCCTGTTCCTCCATGATATTTCACAAGTGAGAAGCTGGACAATTGTGAGATCTGAAAAGTTAGAGTTAATCTCGGATGGACCAGAGAACTGTGAATGAGAGATATTGGATGACAACACAGGGAGAGACACTAACTGACTGCTGATAGTTTGCTGATTGATCTGTACTTTTAAAATCTCAATCTCATGCTTTGACATAATTTTAGAGAAACACAAGGATACTGAATTACAAATGCACATTGTTCTCTTGGCAAGACTATGACAGGGCCATTGATGGTAATCATGCCACATGTGAATGTCATGCATGTCAGAATGTAGCACAGATCTAGCAAAGCAGTGTGGATGTAAGTCCTCCTAATTTGGTCTCACCCCCATGTTCATGTTATGTTACTTTGAGCAGTTACTCTTTACATCACACTGTTGCACTGGTAGTATTGTGGCCTGTGACTCTAGTGAGAACTAATGAGATGAAATGCTTTCAACATCCAGGAAAAATCTTAGTACACTGCATTCTGCCTTCTGAGATGATTAATACCATTGGTTTTCAACAATGCAATATGCAGCATAATCAAAATAACAAAAATCGCCCCTGAACTTGGATGACTTAGATTCTTTTTATCATCGATCGACCTTGGCTGTTGCACCAATGTTTCGGCACTAGACCATCATCAGAGGACCCGGTATTTGTTATTACGAATTACTTTCAAGCAATGTGACAAGGTTTTAAATACTTCACCTATGTGATTGGCCAGTGAGAAGCAAAAAACAAACATGAGGGAAAAGTCAGGGGGGGCACTTTGCATGGTAAGCCATGGTTGTGTAGTTGGTTTCCTTCTGAAACCAACCCTGCAAGTAGCCAGAGGTCTCCTTCAAGATGGGGGGGGGGGCACCCCTGAAATGGCATCCTCAGTGCTTGGCCTGACAGCTGTCATTGGGAAGGGGACCATGCAGAGCTCCATCACTGTGTCCAAGATACAGTCTCATACGTAATGGCCGGAGTTAGTGGTGTGCAAGTGCAGTAAAAATGCAATTAAGGGGTGTCAGGAGTGCTGTGCCTAGAAAAATCCGTCAGTCCTGTTTCATCAATTAGGACGTCGAAAGACGTCCGATAGCCCTACAATATACACTCACCTAAAGGATTATTAGGAACACCTGTTCAATTTCTCATTAATGCAATTATCTAATCAACCAATCA
>JAODJW010000106.1:16409226-16429137 GCA_026777045.1 Hyperopisus bebe | reverse complement strand
AGGCAGTTCTGAAGGCGAAAGGGGGTCAAACACCGTATTAGTATGGTGTTCCTAATAATCCTTTAGGTGAGTGTATAGGGCATATAAACCCATAATGCTCTGCAGAACGTTTAGAACAATACGGCCAACAATGATTACAACCAAAAGGATTGCTGGAAATCATAGGATGTAATTTAATCAGCAACACCACTTACTGTAAATCCTCTATGCAAGTAACTAGTTCCTTGAGCCGCTTAAGGTGGCTGTAAATTCAATTCAGCTTAGCGACGAACTAAAACAGCATTTGGCAGCATATGTTATATATGTATGTACAGGTAGTAACCAATTCTATTCATAACATTTATGAACATATTTTCTAGCCATAGCCAAGGGGTGGAGGGGGTTAGGTTCGGGAGCCTCAGGATTGTGTCTTTGCTTTTTGCAAACAATGTGATACTGTTGACATTGGGCTGTGACCTGCAGCATACACTGGAGCAGTTTGCAGCTGAGTGTGAGGCAGCCGGGATGAAGATCAGCATCTCCAAGTCTGAGGCCATGGCTCTCGACTGGAAAAGGGTAGATTGCCCTCTCCTGGTGGTGGATGAGTTGCTGCCTCAAGAGTTTATGTTTCTCTGGATCTTGTTCACGAGTGAGGGAAGAAAGAAGCAGGAGTTCAACAGACGGATTGGTGCAGTGTCGGCAATAACTGGACACTGTACCGTTCTGTTATGGTGAAGAGAGAGCTGAGGCAAAGCTTTCAATTTACTGGTCGACCTACGTTCCCACCCTCACCTATCGTCATGAGCTATGGGTAGTGACTGAAAGAATGAGATTGCGGATACAAGTGCAATGAGTGGAAATGAGTTTCTTCTGTAGGGTGTCTGGGCTCAGCCTTGGGTGAGGAACTCAGACATTTGGGAGGGGCTCAAAGTAGAGCCGTTGCTCCTCCACATTGAAAGGAGCCAGCTGAGGTAGTTCAGGAATCTATCTTGGGTACCTTCTGGGTGGCTCCCTGAGGAGGTGTTTTGGGCATGTCTAACCAGGAAGAGGCCCCAGGGAAGATGCAATACACACTGGAGAGACTATATCTCTTGGCTGCCCTGGGAACATCTTGGTATCCCCCCAGTGGAGCTGGAGGAGGTGGCAGGTGGTCTGGGCCTCCCTGCTTAGACTGCTGCCCCTGTAACCCGGCTCCTGATAAGTGGCAGATAATGGATGGATGGATGGATCAATGGATGTACAGGCTTTAATTTCAAGGGCTGTCGTTTTAGACTGATCATTCCTTTCTATAATGTGTGTACCTCCAGTGACATGAAGACACTGTAATTATTCTAGAATTATTTTTTTTAAATTTCATAAACAGACCCAGTGTGCCACTTAACATGCATGCTGGATCAAAAACATAACTGACCAAAACATTACTCTTGAGGTATATCAGAAATGATTCACATTCAGACGATGGCCTTTTTCTCTTATAAGGCTTAACTGAATATCAAACTAGGATGTGTGACGGAAGCTTGTGCTGTCTTTGGCTGGCATTCCAGTAAAGGGCCATCTTGCTGAGTCTCGGGACCTGCCATCCAGACATCATCTGTGGGGAGGAAGCACTGAAGATGTAAAGGCGAGGGGCTGGTTTGAACAGCTGCCAGAAGAACGTTCTAGTTCCTGCGGTTGGATTTTGTTTTTGCAGCTAGCAGTCAAACTGTTTTTTAATGTTTAACTAAATCAGACATGGAGTTGCTGGAAGGGTACCTCCCAACAGTTGAGGTAGAAGATCAATAAGACCTTAAAGTAAATAACTATTAAAAACAGAAAGACATAAATAAGTCCAGTCCTAGTCATTAGTCTTCTAGGACCTACATCAGGCAGGAATTCTAAAATTGGCAAACCGGTAGGCCCCGCATATGTGACACTTCCCTCGAATTATGGGTCAGGCCTCATTTCACCCTTGACAGGATGTTACAACACACAGCTTAAATTAAAGGTCCGTTGTCAGACCAAAGTGTCCCAGAGTACAAGTGCATTCTTTGGGGAGAGCGGAGCTGGCGCACTGGAGACTGCATACCATTACCTAATGTCTCTTGGTAAACGTGGGTGTCTGATTGCATATGAAATGGAGCCCTGAGGCAAACTTCACCTTCTGACATTCGGTTCAGACTGAGGTAGGTATCCTCCCAGGGAGATCAGGTTTACTGCAGAATTTGAAGTATTCTTATATGGATATATGGAAATATCATTGGAGGCCAGGGTGACCATGCACCTCTGGATGTCAAGAGAATGTTAAATTTTACTCTGTGTGGAATGTTAGTACAATATTCACTTTATGTCTGTGCCTTTATGACATTATGGTATGGTTAGTGAAAATGGATCTTTAATACCTTTAGATTAGACGTATACACAGTCATTACCACCACTTGCCTCGCCAAAAATCCTCAATGATACAGTCCAAGCAAGGTTAACTGAGTTTCTGTTGTCTGTCTCGTAGTCTTGGTAACACAGGAGAGGGCGTGGCTGTCTTGGGAGGAAGAGTCAGGTGACCCCATTTGTTCGTGCTGATTCTCTTCACCTGTCCCTCATTCATGCCTAAAGGGATAATGTGAACTTAATTATCTTAGTTCCCAGGTCCTGTAAATCTTATCTGAACCTGACCCTCTTACCAAATCTTGCTTCAGATCCTATTGTTCCCAGACAGACATGCCAGATTTTATTTCTTTGTAATTCTTGCCAAAAATTTGTCTTTCTGTTTCCATTTCTCCCGCCGTGGTGACCACATCCCGGTCATGTTCCTATAAGCCCTGAAAAAGGAATATCCAAGTCCACAATTACACCCTTGCTCCGGTCCTGCCCCTGTGCCAGGTGGTCTGTTTATACATACTCTCTTTATCATCTCAGTTTTGGCAGCAAGGGGAGATTTTTGATGGTATCCATAGGGCAGCCAATGTTATAAACACTTACCGTTGGATTTCTTTGCATGCTCAGCGTCCTTCATCCGTACCTTATTTCCTGTTTCATTCCTCAGTATGTTAGGTTACGAGAGATTATGAGGGATGCTTGATTTTTATTTTGACCACATATTAAAGCAGAAACCATGTTCAGGCTAAGCAACTGGAAGCCATGAGTCATCCTCCGACACAGAGATCAATTCTAGGGCTTCTCCTGTGACTTCTGTAATCATAAACACTACAGCGGCAGAACATGTGACAGCAAGGACGGTGAATTGCTTGTTAGCAGTGTGCGCCCTCCCTCCGCTGCACACTCGAAGAAACATGACATCTCTCGTTACTGAAGCCCTGTTCATCCTGGCCCCTTAATCTTTCATCTCAGAACAAACAGGGTGATAAAGCATGCACTCTGCATGATGATGAGCATGGAATGAAAACAGCCATGCCGAGGCGGGGGTGGATGCCAGCAATTTCCCCCTGGGGGTGGGGGGGGGGGTCTCACAGGGGACAGTAAGGTGATGGGTGCTGAGGCTACTGAGCATCCTGGGTGTTGCTGATGATGAATATGTGAGTATGGGTATTTCAACTACGAAGCTCAGTTTTTTTTTTGTTTTAATTTGCCGTATCTCAATGCTCCATCGCTCAGCTGCCTTTACATGGATCCAAATCACTGCTCACTTAGTTTCCCAAGATGCAAGTAACAGTGTCGCCTTTTTCAGGAAATTACCCAGGTTCCCAAGCCTGGCTTTGATCTGTGGTGAGGTGTCATTTTAAATTATCCATGACCATCACGCACTGACTGTGGCATGTGTGCGGCTCTGTCTGTCACCTTACATGATCTCACAGGACGGCGTTTCCAGAGACTTAAACTGAAAACTGGAGTGTCATGTAAACACAGAATAGAAGCAGAGCAGGGGCCTTGGTCTAGCTGACAAGGTGTCATGTCCTCTGCTCTGTCCGTCCGCTGCAATTCCAGACCCATAGTGGTCAAGCGACTCCAAAGTGAGAATTTCGCACAGTGGGATGGTCTCCACCCTTGGGACCATGGGCAGCTACAAGACAGCATGTGCAAGCATGACACATATACCCCTCAGAGGTAGAGAGAGATCCATGGACATGCTAGGGGGTGACTTATAACCTTATTAGTGCTGTTTTTGACAAAATTGCACCTGCCCAGAAGAAAATACTGGACGTACATGATAAATGGAATCTTGTCCAGCACCAAACCCGCAATACACATCAGCTTCATTAGAAAAGGGAGAGGGTCCAATTATGCCGTTTCTGAGATGCCGGAATGTCAGCTGACGTGCGAGCCGTAACTCAAGTAGAGATGAGAAGATGAAGCGCGATGCTGATCCCTCTTCTGCGTTGAGCTGGATGACTAAGACACAAAGGTGCGCCTGCGTGCAAACACCTTGCAGCTCACGCCCAGGCTGACAAAGGCCTGGACAGATCTGGAGCTCTTTGTCACTTTGGCCTCACTGCTTCTCACCATCTCACGGCTGCTTTTCCCCAGTACTGAAGCTTGAAAACATGCCTGCAGGGTGGAGCTGGATAGCTAATTCACAGTGAAAAATGCAGTCTTCAGATAGACCTATGGAAAGCGGAAAGTTGTGCGCATGGAGATGCATGGTTTTACCTCTTGATTTGAGACCACTAATCAAGAACAAGTTTACGAAACGGTGCTTTCAAGCCAAACAGTTAGCATAAATTTTAAAAGAATTGTGGGTCCTGGTGGTCATGTGATCATGCAGACAAAGTGATATCCAAAAAAATGAATCATCTGTGTGGGACATTACCCAACTTGAGGCTCTATAAATGAAGCAGTGCGGGTTTGATACATACAACAGTGAAACCTAGTTTCAACCTTCAGGCTTCTGCAGTCCATGTTGAGGAATTGGGGCCATTTCCAAGCACATCATGTGATTCTATAGGTCCATTCATTAAAACACAAAAGACTTCAACCTTGGGTTGACACTCAATTGCTGTGCAAAACCGCCCAGGATAACTGGGTTAGGGCTCACTTAATTTGTGCGTGATTGAATTAGAGCCTGATGCTAAGGCTCCCATGTTTATCTAAGATCGCTCTCAAGTTATTTGACTGATGTGATTTTTTTCTTAGCTGTTCCCCCTGCTGTATGAGAAATGACAGGACATCTTGCCTCCCAACCCATCTCTCACACAAGGTCTTCCAGCCCTCAATCCAGCTGATCTGGCCACCCCCGACATAGCATGAGAAGAACTCTGTACTGCACTCGAATAACTGTTTTTACCACCATGTGGTCAAACTCCAGTTGTCTCAAAACCATCAGCCACTCATTTTCCAGGCCGTGTCCATAGCTGACAGCAGTGATTTGCTAATGTTAACATTGCTTGTTGGGATTTTATGGCTGGCTTTGTGTCTCAGGTTAGTGGTAATCTTTTGGGATGTGGATAACTGTTTAATGGCCAAGATACCTTTTTCTTATGCTTCCAGAACGTTGATCATGGCGATAATGAAAATAAACCACCATACATTTATGAGATATTTAATTAATCTGGAAACAGCAATGACAGTATTCACAGGAAGAGAAAAAAATGACGGTGAGAAAAATTATTCAGTTCAGGTTTATGATGCATTTTTTCCCCATTTTTTTTATTGAGTTTTACAACCAGCAACACGGTATCCACAAAGATATATAGAACAGATTAAGGCATACTTCGGCTGCTGTATTCAAATTAATTTATTGTATTAAAAGATAAAACAAATTAAAATAATACAGTAAATTCAATTGCAATGGTCCTCCCCTCTAGTGTTTAAATAACATCAGCCTCCTCTAATGTAATAACCTGGTCTTTAATGAGCCCCTGGATGGGGCCCCAGGTCTCATGAAAAGTCTTTAAGGAAAAAATTAACAGAATGTCCCCTTTATGAGATAACATGACACAAAGTGACCTTTGGAGCTGACATAATCGCTCCTGGTGTCTGAGAAAAGCAGGGAAATTAAATCAAAAACTGATCCCTGTTTCTCTTTCTATCACCCACAAGTTTAGATATTAGATCAAGGACAACGGGAGGAAAAACATTCTGGGTGAATAAAAATCATTTCAATCTCTTAGACACTGTTAGTTCAGCCTGATTAATCGTAAGAGCGTTTTTGGATAAAGGTGGCACCATAAACTCAGGATTTGTTTGCTGTTTTTTTTTTGTTTGAATAGCCTTTTATAGTTGGCTGTGGTCCAGATGGAATTCTTCCATGTGACTTGTAAGCTCCAGGACTTGATAAGAAATGCTTTTTAAATGACATCACTTCATGATACATTCTAATCTGCCAAAGTGCTTATGTAGCAGTAAGTGAAAATCACTGGAAAATGCCTCCTCTTTGATATGAAAGCAAAAAAAATGGTTTTGCTTCACATGATTGCTGCAGTTGTGAATCTTCTCCCGCCAAAGTTCCAGTAACAGAAAATAAATCAACATCTACCAGAATACACTAAATTTGTTTGTTTTGACCACACAGCATGTCACTGATAAAACACAAAATACAGAAAAATATTAATTTCAGACACTGCTTCCTGGTCATTTATCAAAAATGACTCTGAACATAAATGAATCTAAATTCACCTTTTTCATTTCCACTTGCAGCAGGAGCAGTTGTTTTTTGACTCGGTCACTGGTATTTACCATTTCATTTCAGTGTCTGAAATCTTGTAACCACCGAGTGACCGTTTCTCTTTCATTGTCCAAGTAAAACCAACCATCTGTTCTGACATCCCTGCAAAATGGTTCTTTATCAGAAAAGCAGCTTAGCTTTCTTGCTTTGAGATCTTAAATCAAATTGTAATCTGGAGTATTTCAAACTATGGCTTGAATAGTCCAACTGCTATAACAACTGTATACATCGAAACTCTAGGTAGGTTGAAGGAGGGTGCAGTAACATGTGTTATAGTTGGTCTCTAAAAGCCTTGCCAATGGCCTCTCAGCTCAAACAGCACCACATCGCCAACATCTCTCCAACTGGCACACCCCATGGGCCAACCAAGTTACTGATGCTGTGATGCAGAAGGAACCTGAATTAGCGCTGGAGCTAAGGAAGGCCACTAGTTTTTAGAAGCCAAAAAGCCTATGCCATCCAGTTGTCAGACATCTAAATCTGAACAAAATGTTGACATATCTATAATAGCAGATTATATATTCTTGGCTCTAAAGAAAGATGTCACGTCCTAATAATGAGGTTGAGTTTTGAGGCATTACAGCCCTTCAATGTTTCATTAACTGTCAATAATACAACTCTGCCCTGAAGCTACTTGACTTTAATGGATGGTGAAGGAATCCCTCTGATTAAATTGACTACACTGGCAACAGGGCATATACGAATCCAAGTGCTGATTTCACTGTTGTTGTATGGAGAAGGAAGAGCACAGTTATTTTTCTATGCTAATGCTGGTTGTGTTGTCAAGGTTCTGCCGAGGAAGTAAGAGGTAGTCAGTAGGCAGATTGTGGATGGAGAACGTAAAAGATGAGATGTTTTATCTGCCTATATTAGAACAGAGAGGGAAATACTTTGCACATTCAGAATTAGGGCTGTTCCAACATAATTGGATGGATTTATCATTAGTAGACACCTTTGAAATAATAATACCTTGCACTTACAGCAGCAGCAAGTGGTTGAAGGTAACCTTTAGTAGACATAAAGCGATGCTGCAATGCATCATGTCCCATTAATTAGCATTTTACAACCAAACAACTTAAAACAACAATTCTGACCAAATAGAATTGTGGAATAATATTAAAAGTAAAAGGGATAATCTACCCTTAGAAAAATATGGTAGTTAATAATTAAAGTGGTTAATAGCTAATAGTGACACTCGCAGGTGAGTCACTCCCAGACAAGTGAAAGGTACCATCAATGTCAAGAAGAGCCAATTAAGTGAAGCATTCTCAGCCTGGAAAGAACGTGTAGCTCATCCGTGCTTTTAACGGGAATGGCGGTGAATAACATGCTGTCTGGCCTCGTTCAGTCAGAATGAAAGAGGAGCCACAGATTCTAAGCAAAAAAAAAAAAAAAAGAATACTGTCAAGAAGCTTGATTAAAGGTAATATGTCGTGCAGAATACGAGTGACTGAAAAGCTACTTGCTCAAAGCATGTGACACCAAGCTTTGAGGCTTCTGGAGGAACTGCAGGCTTGATCATTCCTCAGCCCAAACCTCCAAAGACTGGCTGCATTCGTGCTACGTGCATGCAGTATGGCACAAAGACAAAGGATGCGTTGCAAAGGCAACTATTGTTTGAGAGAGAAGCATGAGTTTAAATGGAAAGTTCGGAACTTTAATAGGAGAAAATTCTATAAAACTACAACAGAAAATGATCACGGTTTCACTCAAATATCCACTGTTACATTACACTGTCCTCTCTTCTGAAAGGGAAAAACATACATTGGATAAACGACAATGATGTTTCAAGAGTCATTTAAAACTGCATCAGTCTGAACGGGTTTTCTTCACTCTCAAAATTAATTGCAATCTTTTGTCCCAAAGAGAAGATGTTGCACTTCCATTCTGGCCAGTTCCAAAGTGAACGATTCCTTCAAATTTCATCAACACTTAGAAAAACATTAACTGCCATCATGATTTACGAGTAAGATTCAGACAATCTGGTAATCCGTCAAGAGGCGGCTTTCTAGGTTCCTCAAAGGGGTCTAATCATGTTCTGAGTTGCGGCTTTGATGATGACGGACGTCTTCACTTGCTGCCAGGTTAGTACTCAAATTGTCAGATGACATCTTAATGCTGAGAGAGTGAGCGGCATCCAGAAGGTAAAAAAAAAGAATGATGGAAACAAGAGCAGAGGGACAACATGAGAGGCATAAAGGAAAGTTTGACCTTGTAGCCTATTCTATCTCCACAAAAATTACACATCAGAATTAGTTTCTTCTGTTGAGTTTCTTTGTGGGAGCCACAGTTCCAGATGAATGAATATTCATCGCAGCATTATCCTGGGCCCGCACACACAATCTGAAAGGCTGAGGTCCTTTTAAGACACAGGCATGTTTCCACTGCAGTCTTTTTTTTTAATGATCCTTGGGGGTCTAGAGTGTTTGAGGGATGGCATGTGCTCCCACCAGCAGTGTTTGCCACCATTCATATCACTCTTTCGCATGTGGCCCCAGAGGTTTGGGAGCCCCCTGTTGGTCACAAACAGTAGCTACACTAAATATTAAATAAATATGTTTCTTATTTAGGAGATGCATAAAAAGCAAGCTCTGCTAACCAGTTAGCTGGTGATGATCTCCTGACTCTACTTTTTAGCTATGTATTTAGTTTTTTAAACATCGAAGGTGGGGGTCCCAGGAACAATAAACCGTATAATCCGTGTGCTCCCAACACCAGTGCTGGCTTCCTCTGGTAGTTCTCTGCATGTTCTTCGCTCTAATGTTGAGACTGGAGCACCACCTCAGCTATCCAACACTCAAGCCGAGACTCCATAATTCAGTCTTAAACAAAAGCTCAGCCCAGAGTATGGAAATGGAGGCTGTAATCAATACAGCAGTCAGCATTATGACTGGAGACGCTCTTTCATTTGTAACGTTTCAATGCGTCACCGGAGATCCCGCCAGCAGAATCCTTTCTCTTAGGGCCATCTAACACGACACATTTATCTTCGATCCATATCCAATCCATCACCTTAATTACTTTCATTTCCATAACACAATCCTCTCTTTAATGTCTCAAATTTATTACATGTCAGACAAATTGGATGTCCTTGACTTTTTTGCGAATACATCCACAGTTGGAACAAGGTGGTTCAGGGGAACATATCAGTATTAAATATCAATTATTGCTGTGTTTTTCTGACATACGTGCGACTAGGTCTGCAGGGGTCTGATGCTGTAGTCTTCTGACTAACCATGCCATTAACAGCACTCGGGAATGGGGCACAGAGCTTTTCCCTGGGGAACAGGGCATTGTTTAACAACAAAACCAGTTATAGCTCTTCACATTTAGCTGCACTATTGTATTAACTCCCGGGGAAATTCCATACTCTCTAGTGGACACAAATGGCTACCCACAAGGACAAGAAGTACCTTCTTAAGCTAGCAGAAGAGACCATTTGATGGCTCTGTGAAATGATGACCGGGATGGTTGATTGACCATATTGAGTCTTTACAAGTGGACAATAGAGGAAGGCATCTATGGATCAGAGGAGGAGTGAGGGCATGGTTAGAGGGTGTGATGTCTCATTAATCAGCATGGAGGTGGAGTTGGGGGGGGGCTCTTTCCTGGTGTTAATAGAGCAGGGTAATGAATTCCTCCTGGAGGCAGGGGGCCCTGCTGAGCTCCTGTAATGAAGCCAAGACCCAACAGACCCACCATAAGCATGACTCCTGACCCGCTGGCATTAAAATGAAATGAAAGCTATTACCTCCAGCCTTCACCTCACTGGGGGGGGGGAATCTGCCTATCCATAAATAACACCTCCGTCAGACAGGACAGCAAAGTGTGGGGAATCGAAAGTGGTAAAAACATTTCAGATCCTATTGTCCTGCACAGTGTAAGTGGGGGAAGATGAAATGCTAAGTTAGGGTCCATGGGGGGAGGGGCACTGCAGGCTGGACATTTTCATAAGGAGAAAGCAGCAACGTCGCCCCCAGAGCAGGTTCACGGGAGCTTTGCACAGCCGATAAATCAATGACGAATGCCGCTTGTACCTCGTGATAATCTGCAATAAAACTGCCCACAGGTATTCTACAGCAGATACTAAGTGGTTCTCCATCAGCAAAGGTGACAGTGGCCACTTTGGCTCAAGTTCCCACCGATACAGCATCTACGACTGCATCTACGTCTTTTCTGCACGTTTTTGGTGTGAGGTGGGCCCGGCAGACGATGCCCGTCTTCATTAGCTCTCTTCCACTACCAAACTTATCTGCCTCGATACTTGTGACAGTTTAAAAAGGAGGTCCACCCTTTGTTCCCTCATTTCAATGGAATCTCCAGATGTTGTCCTATTGATCTCTGTGTCCTTAATTACTGATTTGCTAGAGCAGAAGATTAATTGTAAAAAAAACCCATCATTTTGATATTTCTACCACAAGGCATACAACTGTGAAGATTCTGATGACATTTCTTGTGACTCATAAACCAGGTCTTCTGGCTGTTTGGGAAAAGCAGCTGTAATTAGCTATTTGGTGTCTCCAGTTGTCATGGATCGATAACTAGAAGGAGGAACAGGCTTGGAGGGTAATTCAGCATTAGTGTTTTGTTCTGAACACTAATAAAGGGTCAAGGCACCATCCTCCATCGGTCACATAAAGACTCATTCGATATGGCACCGCAACCTAGCTAGTTTCTAGACCGCTGAATCGGACAAGAGGTCGAGGACAAAATCATGAGGGACATAATTATCACCATAAAGCCTCTTCCCCACTCAGAGCACCCAGGTGAATTTATGGGGATGTGCGTGTGCTCCCCATCTTCGCCATTCACATTGACCTGTGCATTATGACGTGAGAGCCTCTGACAGGGAGACACGACTAATGATGGCTCTTAAAGGCCGCTGCTAATGGGGTCCCTGGGGGGGCAGTCCTCCACACCTCCCCCCAAAGTCTCATTGGTCAGGCAGCCAGCAAGGCGTACTGTCAAAACACAGCCCTGTCGATGCTGTGCATTAAACTGCTCTGAGTTCATGGTTAACTTTTCAGTGTCAAATATGATCATCACAAACCTACAATGAAAAACGGTTAAAAGGGATTTTTAATGAAGATTTGTGTTCCGGGAGCTTTTCATGTGCACTGCTCTTTTCATGGACCTCAACGTGAGATCTTGGGGGAGCAAAGGCTTGAGTTTCCCAGCTCCATTCAAAGGAGCCCACTGGACAGATGTCCTGGGACATGGACCTCACTTGCAGCCAGGGTTTCATTAGCTGGTCTCTGCTTGGGGGGGCGGCTAGAGTCCCATTGTTGGGATCCTCCTTCTCCATCCTTCCATGCCTTTCTGTAGCCAGGGACCTGACGCCATGTGGTACTCCATAGTGACCACAAGGGCGCTCATACATTTCACAGCGGTGACCTCGCTCACTTAAGTGCGGAGTATGACACTCCATCAAACCACATGCACTTACCCGTGTGGCCACATCAATCAGCCACACAGCAGCAGGCCAAGACCTGGGGTTTCACTTGAGAGAAAGTCCTGATTACACCCTCGCATCAATTCCCACGTGCAGCGGCTCAGCCCAGATTTATGACTGCCGACGGGGACTGAATCCAAAGGCAGGACATGGATGCACGCTTTTATTTCAGTGAACAGCTTCAAAACAAAGTTCTGGTGAGGCTTATCTCAAGGTGCTGCCACAATGTGGCCTCATTCCCTCTCATAAATGGCTGCCTTTGTCCTGAAACTACGAGTGGAATCCTAGAATGACAAGTCCATCTGTCTGCTAACTAATGCTCTGCGGCCTCAGGCTTCTCAGTGACATTCTAAAAATCACAGCCTGGTACCTAAACACTGCACCCCCCCATTTTATGTCACACCCCACGTTTGCTGTAATGGCAACACTATGTGTATTACATGATTGAAGGGAGTTAACTGAGGCAAAGGTCAAAAGGGCAAAGTACACAACCAGAAAAGGGGGGACAAGAAGTCCCATCCATCCAGCAACTGGGGGGGGCAGGTAGTTCACCCGGTCAATGTCTAAGTCGCAGCTCGCTTCAGACCTCTGTCTGACCCAAACATGCTGTTGGGAAATCGTGTTGTTTGTCAGAGGCCTGAACAGCTGTGCACTCAGAGACACCCCCCTGAATAATGGCGGCAATTAAGCTAGGCCACTGGGGATTCAACATTAAAAGCTATCAGCTGGAAATACCGCAAGTTATTCAACCAAGTTAACAGCCGTGAGCTGGATGGGTGTGGCCAAGGCAGGAGGTGCATGCTCTCCAAATGTAACACACACACACATACATTTGAACTCACATCTCCGTCCATTCATTTTTTTGGGCATAACCATAATCCCAGCAATGACACCCTAACCCCTACCAAGCAATAACCTTAACCATAAAGAAATAAACAAAACATTAAAGTTTTGGCATTTATAGTTTTTTGATTGGATTCACAGATTTTTATAAAATTCAGTTTCCCCTGGTGGTGAATGAAAAAACTGCCCCCACATCATCAAAATAACAGGTTTTTATTACATTGTGGGGACATGTGAATGCAGTCAAAAAAGTAAAAATGTCAAAAGTCTCATATTTTGTTTGGTTACTTACGGTTAAGATTAGGGCTGAGTAGGAGTTAAGGTTGTCATTGTCATGACCTGCTCGATCCTCCTGGGTGCCACGCCCCCTCATCAACCTCGGGTGAATTCCTGATTGTTCTCAGCTGTTCTGCGTTTCCATCCCTTAGTTCTGTGTATTTAGTCTGTGTGGTAGTCTGTCTCCCCTAGGTCAGTCATTAACATCTGTACAATGTCTGTTCGTCAGCTTGTATTAAACCCCGTTTCTAGACTTCTGCCTGCCTGGTTGTGATTCCCTGCTTCCTGCTCGCTGGCATTACATACGGTCATCACAGAATGACAGACCTCCAAGAAGAAGCGCTTCCGCGGACCAAGGCTCAGGGCCTTGGTCTGCTACAGGAAGTCATTTACTGGCAGAATCTACCCAAGGTCCGTGAGGACCCTGTAGCCCTTGATCTAGCCAGCCAGAGTGGGACCCTCCTAGGAGAGATGTCTCCACCTGGGAACGCACACATAACAGCAAAGGTGTGCAAAAATCTCTGGGAGTTGGTAGAGCAGGTAACGGATAAACAGCTCCAGCCGAAGACGCTCTGCAGCGAGTGCAGCTCAGAGCTATTGGTTCCCTCCGGTGTGACCCCACCTCTGCTGACAACCCCAAGCTGGAGAAAATAGAAGAGTAGGAAAGAACAGAGACAGAAGGAAGAACCGGAGATCTTCCTCCGGGCTGTCTTTCTCACCGCTCCTCTACCTGCTGGAGATCAGGAGGAACCCCTCCCGATCCGGAATCCAGCGGGACTCACCCCAGACGTCACCACCGCCGCGAAGCTGCCTTTGCGGGCAGCTTCCCCCTCCCGAAGAACTTGCCTGGCTCTTAAAGGGGCCAGGTCCATTTGGGATGCCATCCCAGGGGTCTCATGTGATCTTAAAGGGGCAACACCAGCTCTTACGGCACCAACCCTGGTGGCAATAATTGATGTCCCTGTCTTGCCTTTTTTAGCTATTCCTGACCTGTCTGTTTTACCTGTTCCCGTCGCGCCAGTGCCTGATGTTCCAGTGCTGCCTGATCTGCTTGTTCCCATGCTGACTGACCTGCCCGTTCCCATGCTGACTGACCTGCCCGTTCCCATGCTGCCTCAGCGGGGCTCCAGTCCCGGCAGCCGGAGTGACACCCTCCAAGGCACCGGCTGCGTCGCCGCCTGAGGTCCCTGCTGCTCCGCCCGAGGCCCCTGCGCCTCCACCGTCGCCGCCAAGGCCCATGCAGGTCCACCCAAGGCCCCGTCACCGCCTGAGGTCGCTGTGGCTCCACCTGAGGCCCCGGCGCCGCCTCCTGCTCTGCCTGAGGCCCCGGCGCCGCCTCCTGCTCTGCCTGAGGCCCCGGCGCCGCCTCCTGCTCTGCCAGAGGTCCCGGCTGCGCTGCCCGCTGCTTCGCCCGAGGTCCCGGCTGCACCTCCAGCTGCTCCACTCGACGCTCCGGCACCTGATGTACCAGCGCCCTTGACCCAAGTCCCTGTCCCTGAGGTGGTCCCAGACTTTCTCAACACCGCTCCATCCCCTTTGGGGGAGGAGGAACTTGAGTCAGACCCCTCAGGGATTTCCCAGATGGACCCCTCTGGTGAGTCATCCTAGCCATCACACCTACGTCGTGGATCCCGGTCGGGGTTCAACCTTTCTGTGTCCTGAAAAGGGAGAGGACAAGTGCAGGGGTTGGGTCCCACCCACCCTGCCCGCTGGTTCGCCCTTGGGTACCCAGGCTCCTGTTCGGCATTCGTCTGTGGATCCTCCGGCTTCCCCTTGGCTGTCATCTGCAGTCCCCCTGGCTTCTGCTCAGCTGTCGCCTGCAGTCCTGCCTGCAGTGCCTCTTCGGCCACCTGCGTTCCAGACTCTGCCGCCTCATCGGTCGCTTGCAGGCCTCCCCACTACGACTCGGTTGCCTGCACCTTCGCCAGTGGTGGCGTGACTTTCACCTGTAGCGTCTCCTGCTCCCCCCTCCCCTTCACCTGTTGCCCCTTCATCACCCTCCTGGCCTTTGTCGCCTGTCCCTCTGCCTTCCTTCTCGGCCCCTCCGACGCTCCCTCCTGCTCCCTCCTCGCGTCTGCCGAGGGTCCATTCAGCTCCAACCTCGCGTTTGCCTGTCGCTCCTGCAGCTTCCATCTTCCATCCGCCAGGGCCCCCTCGTGCTCCTCATCGTCCTCCATCCTTTCCCATTCGGCCTCCTTGTTTTGACCCTCCTGTCTCTGCTCCTTGCCCTCCTGTGCCTCCAGTCTTCACTCCTGGTCCCTTTGTTCCTCCCATTGGTGTTTCCCCTGTCTCTCTGGTCCTTCTGTCCCTGTGTCTGCTTGCCTTCCCAGTTGTTTGTCAGTTCTTGTCCTGCTCTTTAGCTTGGTGTCAGTTCTGCTTGTTGGTCCAGTTCCCTGTGCCCCGGTTTTGATCTTGTCTTGTTTTTCAGGTGATCCTGTCTTCCCGGTTTCATCTCGTCCTTTGCCTCCCATGAGACGCACCCGGAGTGTGCGCCTTGGGGGGGGGTTCTGTCATGACCTGCTCATGTATGCCACGCCCCCTAATCAACCTCTTGTGAATTCCTGATTGCAGCTCCCATCCGTTAAACCCCGTTTCGAGACTTCTGCCTGCCTGGGTGTGATTCCCTGCTTCCTGCTTGCTGGCATTACATACGGTCATCACAGTCATATTGGGATTAAAGTTTTCCTCATAGAAATGAATGTCCCCACAAAGATATAGGGCGCTTTTCCGCCACACCAGGTACCGTGCTTTCGGTACTTCCATAAAGTACCAAAAGTATGGTACTACTTTTGTGTCGGTTTTCCACTGCTGTGAAATCTCATACCGGTGCCAAATGACATCATCAGTGACCGCCCCTGCCTGACATCATCACAAAGCATGGCGTGGTATTTCTCTCACTGAATTCAAATATATTATATTATGATCCTTCACTTTTCTGTAGTCCTACTTAAGTTTTTCCATTTTCAAGCGGCATTGTTCGGTGTTCACACATGCGCCATTTCTTCCAAGCAACTTGCTATTACGGCAAATACTTTTTTATTTCGAGTCATACCATCCAAATCCCACTGGATCTGTTCATCCGACCATATGGCGATTAAAGCCTGTGTTTCCTTGTTTGTCCATCCTTCCATTTTACTTTTATTATATTTTTGTTTCTACTGCTTTTATTTTGTTTCCCGCTGTTCGCTGTGTGTTTCAAAAGATGGCGGTTGTATTTTGTGTTTCAGCGGCAGGCTATTCGCATAAACAATCTACAGCAAATACATTTGCGAGTCCCATAATTACATACCTGTGTGTGTGTAATTATTACATTGTGGGGACCAGAAATGAGTTAAAAACCTGTTATTTTTAGCTTGTGAGGACATTTCTCCACAAGGATAACCCCCAATTTCATAAAAATCTTTGAATGCAATAAAAACTTTAAAAAAGTCTTGTATTTTGAATGGTTATGTTAAGGTGGGGCTGGATAGGGGTTAGCTCCTATACCCAGACCTAACCTTAATTATAAGCAATCAAACAAACAGATTTTTATAAAATTAAGTTTTCCCTTTCAGAGACCGCAAATGGCCCTGTCAACACAAGTACGTCGGCAATACGTTACATAAACGGCGGATAGTCGCAATTGTATCGCGTTCCATTACGAAGCATCGCGTTTTATTCGCGAAAACGTCGGACCGTCGCGGTGTTGAAAAGCATTGCTCGTCTAAACGTCGGATTGGCGCGTTTAAGTCTAAGGTTGCTTTTTGGTAGGGAAAACTACGCATCGCGTAGGATCTTGTTTATAAAAGGGTTTGTTTGCCTCTGGAAGTAGTAATAGTACTATAATAACATTATTTAATGTAGTAATATTACTTGTCATATTATAGGGTATGGTATGAGTTACATAGCTATTTTATATACTGGACATTGTTAAATGTTTCTTATTATTGATAATGTTTATTTGATATCCTGTTTATATGACAGTATTTTAAATAAGATTGTGATATATATATATACACACACACATACAAAAGTATGTAATAAATTTTGTATGACCAAACATGTCACCTCCAGGTTTCCAAACTATCACTGGCTGGGGTCAAACACTAAAGAAAACAGTCAGGAGGATCTGTGGAAAGGTGTTTGCTCCCCAGGTGGCAGTTGATTTAAAATGGTGTGGCAGAGGGGACAAAACACAAATGAGGAATACAAACATCATAGATGTGATTATCTGTAAGTAAAACCAATGTTTAAGCAAAGGTAAAATTTGACCTTTCAGGGTAAAGTTTTTATCCTAAAGGTTTGAACACAATATGGATTTAACCTCCCCATGCACGTTACATAATTCTTTCCCATAGTTTTTCATTGGTTTTAATGCCCAAAGTTGCTTTTTTTCAGACTGCAGATAAAAAGTGAACAATCACAACATAAAGGAATAACAATAAACTCACCTGTTCATGATTGACATTTACCATTTAATAAGGTCTAATGTAAGTGAATTGTGTCTGTTCTGTTTTTTAGAGTCTGCATTATGAAACCCACTGGTGTCTAATCCAAATGAGGCTGAAGCTGAAACAACCATCAAAGAGTGGCTGATAGTTCTTTTCTTTCAGTATTTTTATTTATTTTTATTTATTTATTTTTATTTTATTTATTTTTTAATTTTTGTAACGTTTGCATTTTATATTTTGTGTGCATTTCATGTTTTTTTTTTTTAAATAGTCTTAACGAACACCTTTGTATTTTTCATATATATATTATAAATAAAATATATTAGTATCGATACGTGTTAAACACTAAAGCAAACGTTGAAATTAGAGCTTCCGCGATTAGCCGACATAGTCGACGACGTCGATACAAAAAAAATGTCGACATCAATAGCTTTAATCGACGCGTCATTTATTATTTTTTTTTAATTAAGTTGTTTTAACTTCTCAAAACGCGCCAATCGTTTTCCGGCTCCGTCCACCTTGAGTGTGATTTTGCGGTTTTTATAATTAGGGAGTGAGTACTCGTGGATAATATTTATCTAGGAAACTATTTCTCATTTACGTATGCTACAGTAAGTAGCCACAACAGTTTAATACTGTGGCGTTGAGCGAACCGAGTAAGACACTCGCTTACCGGGAAAACACACTCTTTATTGGTAGTCCAGAAAAGTACTACCTCAGGCTCCCAACGAGCACCGAACCAATTACGCACGAGGATTGGACAGGGTACACACAAGACGCAGGTAAACCCACGCGCAACAATAAGGAAATATAACCATTAACAATAACAACACAACAAGGGCTATTTACAACTGCATGCTGGGACATACGCCCCGCCGGTGCTACAATACTTTGATTAGCTCAGACAGTTTTGACGTATTTTGGGATAATTATGACCGTACCAATTACAGATCTGGCAACCCCGCGATCAGTTAAAAATGGCGGCTGTATCAGGAGCAGAGTTGTGTTCGGGTTCGAGCAAAACTGCATTTAAAAGGCAGAAAGGATCGAAAGTATGGGAATATTTTAACAGGTGTCTTCAGTTGTCTGTTTTTTTTAGAGAACTTAAATTCCAGTACTTGACTACAGTATACTCTAAACATGCTGCCCTGTTTAATGTGAAAACCCAGCAGTTATATTTTGAAAAGGGATATAAGAGAAACATCTTTTTCCAGTTAGAGATGCACTCCTTGCTGAAATGAGCCCTCTTTGTTTGCAGTCATTGATGTTCAAAATAAGCTGAATATAGAGCTGAAGACTTTTTCAAAAATTATTTTAAGGGCTTTTACAGAAACTTTCTTAAAACCCGCACAATACTGTGAAAGATAAGGTTTTTGTTATTTTTTTGTGATACTGTGCACAGTGCAATTGTTAAAGACAATTTAAATAAAATTGTTGATCTTAATTTTTTGTAGAAAAAAAAATCGTTTAGACTAATCGATTAATCGATAAATTAGTCGATAGATTAATTGAAATAAAAATAGTCGATAGTGGCAGCTCTAGTTGAAATAATTATTGGCAATACTAGGATAAAAGGGTCAGGGAATCATCGTGTAGGATAGTAAGAGGGTCGGGAAATGATCGCGTAGGATAATAAAAAGGATCGGGAAATGATTGCGTAGGATAATAAAAAGGGTCGCGGAATCATCGCGGAATTTCGCCTAGACATCGCATTTTCATCACTGTTGAGACAGAAAACGTTGCGATTACATCTGTTATGGAGGCGCTACATAGTGCCAATGTGCAAATGACTGAAAAGCTACTAAATACCGACCTTCAAAAAACGTATCAGCGACTTAGCACCGGCGTACTTCTGCTGACTGGGGGGGGGGGGCAACTTCACGCTGACATCACCATGTAAACAAACATTTATATCTCAGGAACTAAAACAGCACAAACAAAAATTTTAACGGCACAAACGCGGCACATACGATTAAGACCAGTTCGGCTGAAATCTGAAACATATGGGGGGCCAACTTCACGCAGGTGATATTTGGACTAAATTATCATTGTAATTTAACTGTTTATCTGTACAACACTATGACTGGTTACTTCCTCTGGGGCCACTACCCATGTAAAGGCAACAATGGCAGCCTTATCTGTACTCATTATACACCTTGAGCATTTTTAAAATAGCTGTAAATTGGATCTTGATGGATGGTTTTACAGCAGCTCACTCCGAAGACAAAACCACCAGCAACATGGACACTGGTATTTCAGCTCTGAGAAGCCCATTCGCATACGGACACTCCAGCTCTGAGCGACAGTGGGGGGGGGGGGGGGCAACAAGTGCCTGC
>JAODJW010000106.1:16394066-16409126 GCA_026777045.1 Hyperopisus bebe | reverse complement strand
GGGGGGGCGGGGGGGGGGGGGGGGGGGCCATCAAGTGCCTGCTCTGATAAGCGCAGTCCACATCACCTTCCGCTTGCTGCCGCCGCCGCCACCCACCTTAATGAAGTCATTATGTCGTACACTGTGCCTCACTGTGATTAGCACACAGCTCTAGAACCAAAAACTAATTAGGTTTGTTGGCGGCCACCTTGTTGCTGGATTCTGCCAAAACAAAGGTCTCATCTTCAGTGCCCCGGAGGCAGTGAGATAGACAGCGGTTACCCTGCCAGCCCTGACAACCAACACTTAGTGTCTCCTTGTTCCAGTGGTTCGGTTACATGTCTGCTGCAATCTGATTGTAATTAAATGTAACAGCCTTCTGATGAGTACCTTGCCATGTGTACCCTGGCGTCCTGCTGCTGATCCACACCCTTATCTTACTGACAAGAAGCCCCTTTCAATTCCCCTGTGGAAAGAAGAGCATGTCCACTCTTCTGGTGGCATTATTTTCTTTTTGGAATGAAATGGCACCATTTTGAGTCCTTGACGTGCAATTTCATGCTGATCCTCGCTGTGGGGAAGCTGATGCCTCCCCCTCCATGCAAGCTTGTCCTGAATTCCCTGAGGAACGCAAACATACCACACACGAGCACTATCCATATCGGCTGGTTTGCGCAACACAACGCAAATCCGTTAGCTATTGTCATGCTAATTAGCAGAAGAACTTGCTGAACCATGCCACCATGGCGATAAATCGCTGGAGGAACATGCTAATAGCTCATATCTGTGCGCGGCCCTTGTAAAGCTTTGTCACATTAGCAGTCCTCTCAGTCACGGCCGCGTTAATCTGCTTTGACGAACGGCCATTCGATCCTCGGATGGAAACCGGATTGGGCAGCAGGCAAAGGGTAACCCTGCACCAGAGACGCTACCAGATGAGAGCAGAAGGGGGAGGGGGTGCCCCGAAACTGGACGCAAGCCAGCGCCTCAACCCAGCTTGCTGGCACAGGATACCAAGGCAGGTGTTGTGGTCCAGGTCCGCAGGCAGCGCAGATGACAGAACAGATGCCGTCGGGAAGAGATGGTTACTTACGTGCATAATTACACCCTCGTACAAGCAGCCTAACAACTGGCGACTCTGCTGCTTGGTACCTGAGCCGTCATAATTAAATGGGCCACGTACGGACGGCATTTATCTGTGTTGGCATGAGTCACTCAGTCTTGGTTCATTCCATTGATAAAAAGACAAAGGCCGGACACAAGAATCTACGCCCCTCATTAACCCACCTACCCTGAGCCAGAAGGACCCAGTGCGCCTCAGGACCGGCCTGTCAACTCCAGCTTCATTTCTTATTTTATTTTGCCACCATGTAGCTCATGATGTGGCTGCCATTCCCAGCTTGGCACATGCCAGGGTCATGCCCCAAATCGACTTCTGCATCTGAGACGAGCCCAACACCACATCATAACCTCCTTGATCGATGGGGCCTTAACCGTCCCTGAGCAGCTCATATACCGACCCCCAGCCCCTCCTCTTACTCGTGGATCCTGCTTCCCATTTACAGGTTGGATCCAATTAATTGCAAACGAAACCAATCAGGCAGAAAGGCTCAGGAATTGAGATGGTGCCAAAACTACCATACTTTTAATAGCTTGGGCTGGAAAAAACAGGAAACCTGCACACACACTCCTATACCCAACTTCAACTCTTTCCAGTTCTGCATCAACTGTCATCCATCCTCCCGAACGCATCTCTGGCTGAGCAGGAGGAGTAAAACAAGATGCAGAGTTCAAACTGGCGTCGCTAATCTTAATACAAACACTGAGAAATTAAATTAAGGCTTTCGGAGTCCACAGAGCTGAAGAAATTACAGAAAATAGGAGCCCCAGTGTTCTGTTTGAGGAATCCGTGCTTTCTTTGTATTGAAACCAAAAGCCATTAATACAATATATTTAATAATTCATACATGGTGGGCGTAGTTAACATCAAGTGCAACTTGGAACAATCCTATTAGCTACAAATAAATTATTTGTACCTGCATCAATCTGCGCCACACATCATGTGGTCTCTGGGTGTTTCTAATGGCTGCATGATTGGGGCAAATCCTTTCTGACTTTCTTTCTCCTGCTAAACTATTCCATGTCCATTATTAGAGTTTAAAGCACAGCTTTCATTAGGCACACATGACGAGGTTTGATCCCAGCGGCTAATGTGCTCCGTTGTGTTCTGCACGTCTGCGAAGTGTTTGCATGCGCTTTGCACCGCTTTCAAATATCACTCATGTAGGAAGTCAAGTGCCCCCCTAGCCAATGACACACGCAGTCGGAGACCATAACGACCCAGCTGCCAAAAAACATCCATTGCGTCACACTGGTCCTCTTTACAGAGCACTCATCCAAGCTCACGCCCACATGCTGAGAAGTCTTTGTTTCTCATGTTAAAAAGTCATCTTGATATCAAACGCAGCAGAAGCCTCCAGAGATTCATGACATATTGTATGTGTTTTTTTCTACATGCAGAGAGGAATTGGCACATAAAATCCATCACAGGCAGAGTTGTGTGATGTTCTATACTTACTTTAATCCAACATTGTTTGCTCATTTTCTGAATATTAAGGATTATGTTTTTATTGCACCACACAGAAGGGGTAACATTTGAATATAGCAGGAAGGTACAGGCCAACATTATTTTTACGGAACAGGCTGACAAGCCCTTCCAGTGGGAACCATTTTCATAATGGACTGGAAATAGGCCGAGCTGACACCTTGAAAAAAGACGGGACAGGGTGGCGGGCCACGCCGTGGATAAACTGAGCTGAAAATGGTGATGCAGACGGGCAGCCCTGCTCTTAAACGAACCATAATGATCTTGAGAAAGGGTGTTTCCCACCTTTCACTCCTTTGTGCGTGAGAGCTCGCACGCTCGCCCAGGTTAACAGACAAATGCACAAAAACCGGGCTCGCTATTTTACGACTTATGGAGTGACTTTGGGAAGATGAGATCTGGCGTAGCATCTGGACGCTTTACTGCTGAGTCCTCATAAATAAAAGATAGCTTCTGTCCAGCGCATGCGAGTGCCTTTATATAAATCATGCAAATGGATTCCCAGTGCATTTTTTTCCCCTTCTACCAGGAGCCGAAGGCCAAGTAGTTGTACAGGCAAGACTCCGAGTGGATATGCCAGTGTCTCTGGCCTGGTCTCATACTATGACCGCCCCCCCCAGAGGAACAACAACCTAATAGCACCAGAAAGCCACGTCAGACAGATTTCAGTTCAAGTGTTTTTGAAAAACAAGTGCTTTAGCCAAACATCTAGTAGTTCCCTGCATGCGACTGGATACAATTAGGGTATATGTTTAGAAGAATTGCTATTTCACTAAACAGAAGCCCACAGTGACCCCAGAGGAAACCCCATGCAACACACAAAGAAAGCATACAAATCACTGACACAGAGCGCCAAGGTTTCGAACCGCTAACCCTGGAGGTTATAGTAGGGCTATTCAATTCAGGCCCTCGATTCCAAATCCAGGCCTTGTTTTCAGGTCTCCCAGGTAGTTAGTTTAAAAATTACTGATTCTGGTCAGAGGCTTCACACCTGGCTCACAGGTGAAGGAAACTTGGAAAATCAACAGGGCTCAGCCCTTGAGGACCGTGAGTTGAATAGCCCTGGGTTATAGGATGGCCTACTAAGTCCCCTTGCCACCGGTTATGTTCCCTTAAACTCTACCTAGCTTTTGTATGGTGACAGTGGGGAAAAAAAATCACAAAATGTCATTCATGATTTACTATAATCAAGCCTAGTAAAACGATCATTTGATTTAGATCATAATTTAATTTGCCCACTGCAATAAATACTGGCCTGCAGCAGGCGGTGTCACACACACGAGCATGCACATTACACAGGGCACAGTTCACAATTAGCCTTCGTTAGCATTCGGCCTCAGGGCCGGCTCATTCCGAAATTTCCCTCGCCAGCCAGAGGTGGCCCACCCACGCCTGAACAGAACTGCAGCCCCTCTCATTATGGTGCTGCCATTGCCTGGCCTCCCACAGCAAGAGCCAGCGAAGACCTGCATAAGACCCCTGGACCCCGTCTGATGGACGGACAGAGCTCCGTGACTTAGTGAAAGAGGTGTCCTTACTTATCAACAAGCTGCACGCAAAACAGCACCTGTCTGCAGCCCCTGCCCTCAGATTTCATAAATGAAATTAACACAATGGGCTGTGACATCTAAATGATTTTTAGATATATCTAATCCCACAAGACAGGAAGCCCAAATCAGCTTCAAACAAAACCCAATTATGTCTGTCTCCTCTGCCTGATGATAAAGGATAATTACTTTTTTTATTCACCGCTTCCCCAGAATACATTTTCCTGACGTGCGACTGTAACCTTTAATGAACAGGACTTGATTGATGAGGCTTCCTTCATATCCTCACTGGAAATAATTACCGATAACAATCGTCCCGCTCTCCTCACCCTGAGTTGGGCTCCAAAGCGAAAATGTGGAGATGGGTTTGTTTGTGAAGATTTCATTAGCTGAATTTCCATCTGACATGGCATCAGACGCTCGCCTCCTCGAGCGGGGAGACGCACACAACTCCAGAAGCCGCCCAAGACAATTACGGGGGGAACACAGTCGGCGGTTGCAGGCGGCTTTGAAAGAACATGTAGAGTAGGGAAGATAAAAGAACAACCTGGGCACCCTAAAATGGAGGCCTTCAAAGAAAACCAATGTGGGTATGGCGAGTCAGGTCAGGGGACAACGCCCCCCCCCCCACTCACCTATATTAAGAAGAGAGAGTCTGATTGTCTCTAACCTATAGTTTAGAGAGTCTGCTGGTTATCCTGTAAGCTGCTCAGCTTGCCTTCCAGAAGCAGCCAATAAAAACGCCCCATTCCAATCCCCTTACCCCGTGGGTCTGTCCATCAACCAGAAAAAGCAGGTTTTTCCACATAGATACATACACACGATGCATGTCAGGGGAAATGTCCCGTATCGCAAACGGTAGCGTGGCGTGCATGCTGATCAACAGAACCTCACTCGTGGGGGTGGGGGGAGGCATGATGGGAGGTCTTAACCCCACCCTGACATGCCACCTCACCTTCCGCTCAGCATCCAAATGGCACGATGTGCCCTGGGGGCACTCAGGAGCTGTGGCATTCGCAGTGCTGCCCTTATGAGGAGCCGGAAGGAGGATACCTCAATTAAGTGCATAAGTGGGGGGGGGGGGAGACGCGTGACAGCTAATAAGCACAGAGCATCCCTCCTAACGGGGGCTCTACACTCCCCTGAGGACAGTGGGCCACCAATACTTCGGCACGGCTGAAATACGATTATTCCTTCCAGGCACGGGTATAGCCTGACAGAGATGGATGGCAATAGCAGACTGCAAGGCGGTGGACATTTTTTAAAAGGTTACGCAAGACATAAAAAGCAGTCTCATTCTCAGATGTTCAAGGTCACCCGAGTCACGACCGGGGGAGTGAACAGGGCCATAAATAACAGCAATATTGGGACAGAACCCCCTTCCCCAGTCACCTGAGAGGAAGCGTTCCACGTCATATGACAAGGGCAAGTGGACCAAAGCAGTTTCAGTCTAATCTGGACGTTTTAACCGTCCAGGGCTGTGCAAACCAGCCACAGTCATATCAGGACAAAAAAAATCATGTCCTGCTTTGGGAACAGAGACAATCTCACTGATGGTTCCTCACACATCATTGCTGACGGCAGTAATCTAATACTGAGCGTGTTTATTTGTGCCACAAATCAGCCTGGGCAGCCTTGCTCTGCATTACCCCAACCGGCTGTAAAGTCATTACTGGTAATCAATTGCACTTTGTCACGTGACATCCAACCCAGGCCTCAAATGCTCATAACAGTATCACAAACAGTGCTTAAAACAAGAGGGCCGGTTAAAAATCCTGTTTGTTTTGTTGTGCACCAACACTATGAAGTAATACGTAAACAGCTGGCGGAAAATGCCGCTCTTTTTCCCCGAAATTAAAAGGCTGTCCGCATTCAGAAATGCTGGTTAATCCTCCTCCCCTTCCTCTGGGAGAAACAGACAGGCAAATCCTTCTCTTTTTTTCTTTCATTCTTTTATTCTTTCTTCTTTTTGACAAGTCGATTCAGAAACCATTCTGGCGCTCGTGAATGGGTTTCAAACGGTGCCCTGGGCTTAAACGGCCAAGAGCGCTGAGGCGTCCCGCTCTCCCCCAAACACAATCAGTGGCGGCGTGAGGAGTCTGACCAGGCCTGCGTTCATTCATCGGGGGGGGGGGGCAGGAGCACCTATTACTTCATCCGGCGGGCGGGTCTCACACTCCATTGCCATGCAAAGCAGACTCTCCTCTCCCCCCATCCAAGGCCCTTTCTTACGGCCGCTTTGTTCGGATAGAATAATGCGGGAAATGTTTTCAAGCAAAGGACAGAGGCTCTAAGTAAACATACTTCCCTGGGCGATTTTCTCAGAAGGATGCAGATGGTGGCTTGAGGAATTCCGCATTGTCTTTCCATTCGGAATGGGGGTTGGAGCTCTGGGATGCTGTCATTCCATCACAAAGTATCTTTTATTTGAGGGATTCCTCCTGGAAGCCCACTACATGCCCATTTTGTATCCCATCCTCTACGGCACTTCCCAGAACCCTACAGTTCTTTCCCCATAGTAAAGCACTGACATTTTCAGTCACATTATCAGACTTCTATGTTTATATTTCATCAGTGAAAGATTTTTGTAGAGATTCGGTTGCCAGGGAGAGACCAGCTAAGACCGTAAAGTGATTGTTTCACTCTGGCTGGCAGAGTTTATAAACAGCTTTCCACTCATCTGTAGTTTACAGTTAATCACTTATTGTCCAGAGTCTCCAAATCCTTAGAACTGGCCCAAACATTAAGAATAAACAAAATAGCATTAACATCCAATGTGAGACTCCAGTTTTCCCTTGGAGTAACACTGTTGTGTGTCTGTATGTATGTGTGTGGGGTTCATGTATAAATTACACTGTGGGGACATTTGGTCCTCACAATGAGATATAAACCTATTCTTTTGATGGTGTCGGGACCACCTTTTCCGTCCCTGCATGGGGAAACTCAATTTTATAAAAATGGGTGACTGCAATGCAGTGTGTGTGTGTGTGTGTGTGCCTGTGAACCTGTCTGTCCATTGAGCAACAGTCACTGCTCCTCTCTTCCTGCACAGGTCATTCTGCTTCAGTTGAAGACCTCATTGGACCAGCACAAAAGCGTTGGCTTGTTCCAGCAGCCCAGACCTGCCCATCGCCTTCTCCAGTTCCTGAGCCTCAAGTGAGGTCTAAGGGATCTCAGGGGCTATTAAAAAATGAAGGGGTAGAATTTGGGATGGATGGATGGATGAATGACAGCTCAGTACCTCAGTGTTTATGTTGTGTGCAGCATAAACGACTGTCAGTAAAAGTTTCAGCCACCCCCCTGTTGTATTAAAGGGTCTCGCTGGCAAGACGTCACTCAGTGTCTCTGGGTGCCAAGTGGCTTCTGGAACCAGTGACAGCAGCTCCTGGCCACGTGGGATCCTGACTGTGATGGGAGGAACGCTCTCTGCAAACCCAGGATAAGCGTCCCCTCATTTATACCCGCTACAGGGTGAAAAATCGTACTCTGGAATTTGCGTACAAAAACAGATTAAGTGTGATCTCTGTGGTCCTCGGGAAAATTGATTTATCTTCAGTCTTATAAATATTCAGATCCGGCAAGTGCGGCCACTCTGAATATATTAAACACACAAAAGAAATTACTGAGAGTCAAGACAGAAAAAAAAATCAGACACAAATAAGGAACATTATTTTCATCTCAATAATCAGCATGAGTGATGATTATATTAATGATGGTTCTTCTAGAGACCACCTGGTCCTTTTTATACATCCTGAAGGAGTTCCCAAAGCCCTGAGTCATGTGACTCAGATACTAATTTCAGAAACAGGTGACATGTGAACTTCCCTGCGTCCCTGAGCAGAACAGCAGCACTCAATCACAACTGACCAACACAGCTAAATATTTTCACACAAATTATAAATTGTTTGCTTGGAAGAGAAGACAAGCAAAGACCTCAGTCTGCCATGTTATTGGCTGAAGGAGAGTGTCACTCCATGTTTTGGAAGGTCATGGGTCCAGAGAAATCTTTTTGATTTCCACGACTCAGGCAATAAATATTTATCACGTCACCTCAACTTGGGCACGTAGCAGCCAGCGATTATGGCTGCAAAGCGTGGGAACAGAAATAAACAAAAAAGGCAAAACAAAAAGTAGAAAGTGGAACAGAAACACCAGGCATCAAAACAACAACTGTCTGTGTGTGCGCCGGAGGGAAAACTTTGGATTCAATAAAAAAGGAAAAGGAGCTTTTGAGCAAACAGGGTCCCGAGTTGATGAGGAAAACAACAGTGTCGGCCATGACGAGGAACCGGGCCCATTTCAGCAGGCTCCGGTCCAAGACAGCGCGGCTGTGGCGGGGCCGTGCTCTCTGCCAATCCGCGGCCAACAATCCACCTCCAAGGGCCCTTGCTCTTCAAAGCGGGCCCCTCTGATGCATTATTCAGCAGCTCTGATCACGAGTGGCACACTGACATACAGCTCGGCGCGACAGCAAATCCATCGTTCCTGTTTAACACAGAGCGGTCACCCAGGGTCACTGCACCCCGACCCGCAAGCTATACCAGTGCGGCCTGTCTGGGGCTGTAGCCAGGATGCGACTGAAACCATCTCAAGGCAGATAAAAATGGCCTAAATGAACGTTTCCTAAACTAAGCTCCAAAAAACAATGAGGTTCTCAGGCCCTGGGGTGACGGCCCCATTTAAATAAGGTCAAGCACAATTCAGCAAAGGCATAAATCTCTGGCTGCCATCACTGCCTCATTCAGGCCCTCCTCTTTCAAACCAGTGGTCAGGCTGAGCTCACATTGTTTAGCTAATTTGTCAGCAGCATGAATAAAGATGAGACCCTGCCCTTTTCAGTAGAACGCTCTTCACGTCAAAATCCCCAGCCTGCAATTTCTTTTCATCCATCTTAAAATATAATTTTCAATTTGCAATCAGACCTTTTTAGATACTTGCTTAACCATATTTCCCCCAGAGTTTCAATAATGACGATCTTGCGTCCATAATCTCAATTTGCAGGATGAATCTTTATCAAGACACGATCCACTTTCGGTGTGTTAATGTCTTCAGTTTTTTTTTTTTTTAGTTCAAGCTGAGGTGAGGAATATTCCCATGAGTCCATCTGACTCAACCCATCCCCCCCCCCCCCCCCCCGGAGGATGTACTACGGTGCCTGCATGAGAAAGATTTCAGTGCCGGCCATAATTCCCTCCATGAGCAGCATCCCACAACAAGAGATAGAAGCGGGTGAGAGAGGAATGTCAAAACTTCAATTTGCAGTAATTCTTTTATCTGCTAGAATGGACCAATGAGCTGCAGACCATCCCTGGCAGGCATTTGGACAGGGGGGGGGGCATTACCATGCTGTAAACTCCACTGGGCTGCAATCCAACAGGGGCGCGGGGAATGTCATGTAACAGTCATCAGCACTAACACTCCCTGCGGTGATTATCTTTGCTCCCCCCCCTCCCGAACAGAGGGCTGTTTCACACAACAGGAAGTGCTGCTATACATTGAGCGTAATTAAGGACGGGACACATAGGACGTGTTCCCCAGGCGGACCAAGGGCCTCATGTACGAGGTTGTGGGGGTAACCTCCCTGATTCTGGGAGGCCACAGATAATTACAGAAAAATATGTTGACTTGAAATCTGTTAGCAACGGCACCAAGACCCCTTTCTGCCCATTGATTGCCTCATGGAACAATAAAGCCCCTTTCTTTCTCTTGATTGGCTGATGGAAGAATAATGTCTCTTTCTGCCTGTTGATTGGCTGATAGAAGAATGAAGTGCCTTCCTGCCCACTGATTGGCTGATGGAAGAATAAAACCCTTTTCTGCTTGTCACGTGGCTGATAGAAAAATGAAATCTCTTCCTGCCTGCTGATTGGCTAATGGAAGAATAAAGTCCCGTTCTGCCTGTCAACTAAACAAAGTCCATTATTAACATCATCTTCTCATTCAAGATGTGACTTTAGTATGATTTGGTCCGAGGTACATTTAGGGTTCTGATTGCTGCGAAAATCCCACCGGACACAATAAACCAAAATCCAAAAATGGATTACAGCCCATAAATATTAAAAGCATAACGAATAGTGTCGCATAAACATCTCTTACAGGATCATAAATTGAAACCGTATATCACTGTAAAGTCATAGCTTGGAATTTGGATTAAAAATGTATGATCCATATATGTGACAAGCAATTCCCCACCAGGGGGATCGAGACCTTAGCTTTGCTTGCAGTGCAATCATGGATCATGTCACATGATCACCTCTAACGCAGGCCCTACCCAGTGTCTCAGAGTAGTCAGTGGGGATCTATGTGGCCAGAACAATATCTGTAGGGGGCTCCTTCTCTTGGCATGTTTTCCAAAACTATCTTGAGTTCACCATCTGTGTTAAGGGTGATTTTTATAGCCGTGGTGAGTGGGGGTGGGGTGGGGTGGGGAGACAGTGTAACTCTAAGGGCAAATTGCTGCTGGATTGAAGTGGGTTTATCTTGCTGTGTTATTAATTCATTCATGATTTCCCCTCGACGCAGCTTCAGTCTTGGTCGCCCTTGTTGACATGCTCCAGCCCGCTCCCGCACTCTCACACACGTCACAAACTTGTGCAGAAGTCAGCATTAGTGGCAGAGGCCATGAGCATTAATAGGAACGGCAAGGGGATGCCATGGGATTAAAGCAGCTCATCAGGAGAGTTCAGATGCATCTGTCAGGTGAATACAATTTCACCCATCAGTGTCCATTACTGTCCGCTTCTCAAGGATTCCTACACACAAACACCACCTCAGTTTCTCCAGGGCAAAGCCCGGCTGCAAATTCCATGAAGTCGTGTGCTCAAAGACCAAAAGATACCTCCTACAATCCACTCTGTGACCCCATTGAAAATAGTTCAGATGAATTACACAAAGAGCCCAAAGCCGGAAAAAGCACTGAGCGATGCTCCTCCCAAGCATGCGGCTCCCATCACCCAGGAGAGGCTCTGAAATCGTACATCATCAGAATTTATCTACAGCCACGCAGAGCAGAGGTTCATCTGTCTGTCAGGGCAGCGAGAGCATGAACGCCTGGAGGAAGAGCTCGTCAGAGCAAAGCAACCTCCAGGTTAGGATGTCTATGACAACTGGGAAGATCCATAGTTCACAGAGAGTTGTGCTACTATAAGACATACGGTAGGCAAAGAGAGTCACACGATTACACAGCATGTACAGAGCTTGTGAGAAACCAAACTGTTTGCCTAATGATGACTTTAGAAAGAGCTAAACTTTTGAAAACTCCAGTTAATTTGACAAAGTCCACCACTGTAGGATTTCCGGGCTCAGTCTGACTTAAAAAGGTAACTGACCCCTTGCAGAGCTTGTCAGAGCAAAGCACTGGCAGGTAAGGAAGTCTAGGACAATTGGGAAGATTCAGAGGTCACAGAGAGTTGTGTTCCTGGAAGATTTACAGTTAGCAAAGAGCACCCACTGAAATAATGCAGCCCTGGAAAAGCCATCCGACAGGAAGACAGGGGCTTTACACCAGGTTCACACACAAATTAAATTAGCTCCCACCGACAGTGAGATGGAATCATAATGCGATTTCACAGTACAACAGGTAGGGATGATGGTCCAGATTACTACTCAGCACCTGGAAAGGTGTAATGATTGCTACCATTGAACAATGTGATTGACAGGGAACATTTGCCATGACCAGGTAGGGAACACGGGACCGCGGGCAGGTAGGTAGGAAACACGGGACCGCGGGCAGGTAGGTAGGAAACACGGGACTGCGGACAGGTCTACACTGCAAACTGGGCCTTCCAAAGTCATGCACTTTCTACCAGTGCATGTAACAATCAAACAACAAGAATTGTGTTTTAAAAACTTTTTTAATTCCAGGCCACCTCACAGTGTCTATGTTACATAAACCAGCTACAGGTGTCAACCAAACAGAAATCCATCCATCCAGTTTCTGCAACTGGTCCTGTTTGGTTTGCAAGGGGTATGGAGGCTCTCCCGGAAGCTATGGGAACAACTCAGAGGTGTGAGGGAACAATGCTAACCACTGTGTCACTGTGTTGCTCTCGAACAGAAATCAAATTCCTTAAAACAGGAAAACCAGAGGAACAGGAATTCCACCTTGGGAAAGCTATTACACTTTTCAATAAACCCCAGCAAATGGTGGCTCTGACAGGAAAGGCCAGTCAAGTCACTTGGGACCCCGCAAACCAACCTGGCTTAGGGGACACTTTACCCTGACCCCCCGCCCCATAGGAGGCCCTCTAGAGTCCCCTCTGCAGGTGCTGAGTAAAAACAAATGCAGCTGGAAGGGAAAACCTCTTACATGGTGACTATAAATGGAATCGATAGAAGAGCCCTCATGCGATGACTATAAAGCGAGAGCTAAAAGGCAGCACTTCTCCCTGTCAGCACCATTACTGGCATGCAGGATCTGCCCATAAAAGTCCTAATACTGTAATTGAGCTGTAGCCATAATGAGTGCACGACCGTTGCCTGATGTGGATGGATAAGAGGGAGATCAGAACCCACATGGTGCAAGTTAGCATCCCGCAAATTAGCATCACTCCTGCACCTGCCCTGTTTCACAGCTGTGACTCGCTGGCAAATCCTGTAATGGCATAAGGGCCTTTCTCAGGGGCCCAATGGTGAAATCACTCTGCCGACCATCAGATCACTAGCGCAACATCCTAACCCACAGAGCCACATATTACCCTCCCACAGAGCCACACAGCCATGCCACACACTTTTTTAGGTCTGGAATTGTACAGCCAGGGTTAGGTGCAATGAACCGGATGATCTTGTGTGTGCTGCTCAACTCGAGGTTCTCCACCTTCTCCACCTCCTCTGGTAGTCAACAGAAAAGCCTGAATTCTGCCCAAGGCAGAGGCCAAATCGGAAGAATATTAGGGAAGGGATGAATCCAGAAGCGGGGTTCATGCACTTTGCGGGGGTGACATGAATTAGTGTGGAATTCCGCCGCTTGACAGCCTGTTGCGAGGTAGATAAGAAGCGAGAAAGATCAGGGGGTGCCAGCCTGCGGTGTGTGGGTGGTTAAACTCCACGAGGAACAAAGAGGACACCCTGCATCCTCTCCAAAGGTGTCTGTGCTGGAGAGATGTGCAGTGAGTTCACAGACACAGAGCAAGTACATCCTCACTACAGTGCAGGATAAACCTTAAATTCTACTGATTGGAGCCCCATCCATCTCCAACTGCGTGTGATGGAGAGGGTCACAGGGGACCTTGAGCCAATCCCAGGCAGTACATACTGCAGTATGGCAATACGTACACACACTCAAGCTATTTAGAGATGCTAGTTAGCCTGCACACATTAGCAACAGAGTGCAGACAGGATTTGAGCCCTAAACTCTGGATGTTCTATTGCTGCTGCACACTGATTAGAGTTTTTCTTGAAACACTTTCAAGAAAACCAACTAAATTACTGTAGCATACTGAAAAATGCCAGATGTTAAATCCCAAACACCCGACCTATTTTGCAGCTGCCGTTTTCCTTGAATACGATAAATCCTAGTTGGTTTTGCCATATGAGGATGTTTTTCAAAAACCAGACTTAAAGATTTACCAAATAACCCTCCTAATTATTCTGCAAACTGGGAGATTAGTATGCATACATTTATATAAATATCTATATATACATGCATGCACACAATTATTAATCGCTTGCATGCAGTCAAAATAAATCTGATTTTAATATGAAATAATTAAGAAGTGACTAATAATTTCCAAGCACAGCTGGCAAGTGAAGATTTATGGAGGTGCGGTGGAATGTTCCACTAACGCATGTGACGGGGGTGACCTCCTTCAGCTCCAATAATTTACTCCTGCAGACCTGTTTGGAACACACTTTGGAAAATTTGGACAGAAACCCGATTCAGACTAAACCCAGATCAAAATGGATGGATTTTTTTTTTTTTAAAGTGATGACCCCATTAATTCAGAAATAAAAACACTGAGTACATAAATAAATGACCGTGTGATAAATCTCCACTTGCCTGACATATAATCACAGCTTGGGGCTTGTAGCACATGACTGATGAGGCTAAACGCACGACACGCAGTGGAACACGGTGGGCATTAACTCACCTTCTCCACTGATGCTACATCTTCCCCTGGACAGCTTTACAGAGCACCACTGTCTTAAAGGTGTATCTCAGGCCAAAAAGGCTACACGCTTAGAGAAGAGAAGCTTCAACAAAGAATGAACACAAATCTCAACATCATTCTACCAGCAGTAATTGAGCTTTGGGTCTTGGGTCACATGCTCACACAACATGTGGGCCTTGAGTCACACGAGCACATAGCAAGTGGGGCTTGGGTCACATGATCACTTAGCATGAAAACAGCTACTGCAAAACAAACAGTTTGCCTAAAAATAATTACCAGGCTGAAAGCCTTGGATAATTTCTGGGATTCCCAGGCTTAGTCCGATTTTAAAATCTGTTGCAAAGAAGACCATATTTGACAAAATATCACCTTTAAAGGAAATGGCACTCTTCAGAGCAGTGGGATTTCAAATGGGAGTGCTGGACACCACTTTCAGCCAAAATGATGCTTGACGGAGGTGTGTCAGAGGTAGGCGTCATTAGGGACGTGTCCCCTATAATTACACCCTTAGTGAAGTCTTCATTTCCAAAACATGCAGTTCGTTAGTGGGGAGCAAGGCCACGTGTCAGCCCACAGTTCCATTTGTTATCTGGGGGGGGGCGCCATCTTCACACATGCCTCTTTAGAAGCCTCACATCCCCCCCATACACAAACACACACCTTTTCTGCTGATAATTTCACTTTGAATAAAATACAATTACGGTGACGGGGAATTTGTCACTATGATTTATCCACACATTGTCACCTCATGTAATTTTCACCAGAGCAAATAGATGGGGGAGGGGGGGTCAAGGGGGGCAATGAGAATAAGAAACCACGG
>JAODJW010000106.1:16380898-16393547 GCA_026777045.1 Hyperopisus bebe | reverse complement strand
TACAGGCGAATGAATCCTTTTTTTCTACTACATGTTTCTCAATTAAACATGCGGTGCTTGGCCCCCTTCCCGGGTTGTCATGGCTATTAAAACAGGCACACTAATTCAGCTGCGGCCTGAGGTGGGGCGGGGGGGACAGCCACTCGCATGCGGGGCAGTCCGACTAATGGCTTCTTGAGTAATAGGCTCCCGCTCACGCGACTTCCAAAACCCGCTCCACAGCCCATTCACGTCACAAGCCGCTGTACTCTTCATATATAAATATTTAAAATAATTAAAGCTGCCTTCCACACAAAGGAATCCAAAATAACTGAGGGGGACTTTAGCATGCGTGGGTAATTTGTATCGATTGGCAGTTCAGCACGGGAAGTGAGTAATTGTGGCCCCCAGTTTTGTCAGGCTCTCTAAATGAAGCCTCTGTGCTCGATTAAATCCACGTTCCGCAGACGTCCTCATCATGGCAGTCCGTGCATCTCGATAGACGGCAAACAGTGTCGGCTTTCACAAAGGTCACCGTATCGACTGTCGGAAAACCTGAACGGCAGAGGCCTGAGAATCGCTCCCCCCACCTCTATCATTTAATGCCACAGAATATTTTCCCCCTCCCAGAGCAGTCAATATTGCTGCTGAGAGCGACGGGCTACAATGAAGTTGAAAATCGAAACCCCGCACATTGTTGCCTTGCTGTCACCTTCTGTGTACAAAATCGCTCAGATCTCCCCCCGCCTATTTACAGGGTGGCCAGAGTGGGTAGGGCAGGTGACGTGTGGCATCAAGGCCTCTTGGGCTGCTATTGACCGTCCTGCTAACATGCATCATCGATCAACCTCCCTCCCATCTTCACAGCCACATGTCGCTGTGCAAGGTGGTGCACACGTGCGGAGATTCCTAACCATTTCTGAGACCCTCACACGCTTTATCACCCACAATACCGACACACCACAGCGGTCAAGAGAATGTTCCTGATGGATCCGCTTTCTACCATTTCACAGGACATGCTTAATGTTTACGCTTTTATCCCCAAAGCTGTGTTGACAGTCACCATCCTGTGGGGGGCAGTGTGGAGATCAGTGGGTTTCAGATCTCCATCCAGGTCTGGAAGGTCTTGGGTTTAAGCCCTGGAATAACCATATTGTGTTGACCCACTGAGCCAGGCCCATAAACCCAACTGCTCCGGGAGTGCTGGATGCTGGTTGACCTTGGACAAATGCATACATGTGTGCATGCAGCTACCTGATCTAATCTAATTGGTTATTGGGGCCAAAGCTACACCCAACCAAGAGCAGGGGACTTACAGCCATGTCTATTCAAACTGGGCTACTTACAACTGCACATTCTATAAGCCCCCCCCAATCTGCCATGTCTCAATGCAACTGGACTCCATCCCCCAAGCCCCGCAGCCAGGTGAGTCTCCACCTCCATCCAATATCTGGTTCTCTCTCTCTCAATCCCTTCCCCTTGTGAACTGTGTCCCACTCCTTTCCAAACACAGTGAAGCAGTGCGCCCATGCACTGATAGCAAAGCTCTCGCAGTTTCCCTGGTTATTTACACCTATCCTGTCAAGCCACTGAGTACCATGGTGTGGAAAATAAGCATAGAGGGGCGGAAGCCCCCTCCCCCCCACCAAAATTCGGAAAAGCAGAAAATGGCAGCGTGCTGACACACACCTGGCTGTGTGATTATAAAGAAAAAGCTGCACAACAAAATTAAAATAAAATGACCTCGCGCAGATTCCATCTTTCTGATGACTGCTGTGTTTATTCCTCGAGCAGTATTATTACAGGCGAAGAAACACATTATGCAGTAGCATGCAAGCATACAAACATTCGTTCGTGTGCATCACGCTGCTCGAGGCAACAGGCCGTGTAAACACGTGACCTACAGGTGTGCACCTGCTGTGATTACCACGCATGGCTATTAAAAACCGCTCCAGACATATTTTTCAGCGTGGAACAGACAGTACCAGGAGTGAACATATAACAATGTAGGATGATCCTGGAATATACCAGAGGGCGTTGGTGGGAGCATGAGAACAGGAGGGGATTTATACTGACGTGAAGCATGCATTCAGCGGGGAGAATTAGGTGGTTGAAACCGGAGAAGGACTAACATTGATTTTTTTTTTTTTTTTTTTATACCCCTGACACACTTGCATTTCTCTCTCAACAATACTACAAAAGCTGATGTCATTACCAAATGCCAGGGTTTGGCGATCCAAGCAGGCGAACATGTTGTGTACCATCACTGTGCCATACGCAATGGCCAAAGGCGTCAGCTAAATACATAAAAGGTAAATGTACCTCAGCAGCTGCGGTTCCCGGGTGCTCCTCAAATTTGTGCCCTCATTAAATAAATAATACATAAACGTGCACTCCAGCTAAAAACAACAATACCTTTAAGTGTTATTGATATTACCTTTAAGGCAAATAAAACCTGGAACCTCCGAAGTGTGATTAGCACAACATCGCCCGCTATCTCCTTGAAGGCGCCATTTAGCGAGGACGTCAGGATGGGTTGCTGTGGAGGGATTTTATTATCGACGGCCGGCTGCGTTTTAGGGCCTGCTGCTCCCTTTAATTGATTTATCACCGAGCTGCGGTGCTGAATGCTCAGTCTGACTAGCTAATGGCACTCCTTGCGCCTCTCGGCACGTGCTAACTGAGACACCCTGGCACATGCTTCCTCCCTCAGATAATTTATTTATTCTGCCGTGTCACCGACCCCTAACAGCTGATCACTCTCCTGTTTCCTCCACATGCATTTTATACATGAAGAAAATAAATCTTTCCATTGGTTAAAAATCAAATAACGTATATTGACAAATACACACAGTTTTTGTCACATACGGTTGTTTTATAGGGTTGTAACACCAAAAGGATCTGTCCTCAGGCTACAGGCCAGACAGTTAATCTTATAAACATGTCTCCTCTCTGCAAACACTGCTGTAATATGCATTTATTTTTCACTTGAAGGGGGTTCTTCACATACGGTTTGTTTTTCTGGAAAAATACACAGCTGAAATCGGCATTAAGAGACTTTCCACACGGATTCTTTTGGATAATTGTCAAACTGTTGGCATGGTTCGGATCATGGCACAGGTCACAGGTTGAGCGAGTGTGTTTGCACACTCTGATTGACACTAAGTGTTACTGCATAAATTAGTCATCTTGCTGTGGACACTCAACCAACTGCTATGCAAAATCATCGCATCTGGAGCTGTGTGGCAAAGGAGCGTCACTGTGGCGCCCAGTGATTATGGGCTGTAAAAAAACAGCAGCTTTCAGCCCCAAATCCCTCATTCCCATCCTACTGTCATATTCCTTTCTCTGCTTTAGAATTGCTGAGTCTCACATGCATATAAGTTGTCTGATGGTCGCTGATGAATTTGTTGATAGTAATTTGCAGAACTATTATAGTCACAGTAAACATATCAGACAAAAACCTATGTTGACTTTGCCATAAATGCATGACAAACCAATGTAAAATCTGTGCTAAGATCATCTGACCAGGACTGACGATCCTCTGGTCACATGATGTGGAGGATCTCAGTCCTCTTTGCTACCCTCTCTCCTGATATCCGACTTTTTACCCAAACACAGCAGCCTGCCCTTTGGGTCATCTCCAGAACGAAGCCACATGCTGCGGGTCATAGATCAAAGGCCGTGGTGCCAGCCACTTTCTGGGACCGTAAGTGGGATCACACCGGGCTGGGCCTAGAGAGCGAGGGCCAGGAAAGGTGGGAAGAGAAGGTGACCAGAACACACACGGTCAACCGAGCACACAGGAAATGCTCCAATGTGTGTCACCTACAGCCCTCATCCGTGAGTTTAAATAAAAAAAAAACCTTTTTCAATGTAATCAAAGCACCTTTCATCCACAATTTAGATAATATTTCCAAGTTCCAGTACAGCACACTCAAATCCTGTAATGAACAATAAAGGGCGAATACAAAGATAAATGATGGGAAATCAACACTAAACTGGTCCAAAGAATTCTGCAGCTGATGTTGGTGGCCGGATGGATGGACATAGGAATAGGTATGTGAAAACAGGCCCTGAGGGCCAGAAAGAAGACATCCCGCTTAATACACAGACCAACAGCCAAATCGGATTCCAATCACAGGGCAATGATCTGGCAAATTTAACATGAGTGGGGGTGTGTGTAGTGAGACAGGGACAGGCCTAAGCAACCAGGAGCAAAATCAATTCCTTCTGCTTTATAACTCACAGGAAAACTTTCTGGGGGGTGGAGTAGCGTGCACTCAGAAACATTTCGCATCAATAATAAAGAGCCATCAGAGGCACGCTCTCTGTTGTATGGGTGAAGGACTCTGGGATTTATTCAGGCCTGAGAGGAGGTCACTGTTCCCATCACGTTAATCGGAAAATTATGAAGATGTAGGCGGAGGTGAAATTCCGGGAATAATCCGGGCGAATCGCAGGAGTGTCCCAGCAATCGTGAGCAGCCTGCCTCCTGCTTTAAAATTAAAATGAGGCCATCGGTGAACCCCCGTGGGAAATTACACAGAAAACAATCTTCCGAGAGGCAGACGGGGACTCCGAGCAGAAGAAATGCATAACCTCACTTTTAGCCCCCCCCCCCCAACCCCCCCTCGCCCAAGGTGGGGTATTTGGTGACATGTTGGGCCATCTAAAGGGGTGGATGAGGGCAGCTTGGTTCAGGGGCTGTGGTACAGCGTGACAAACAGGATGGTGACATCATGGTGCCAGACTCATTGTTTGCACGTCACATCGAATACCGGATCCAAGTCCCATTGAGGTCTGAGGGGCGTCTTGCCCTTATATGGTTTCAGTATCTGCAGTCACACGGTCGCCTGGAGGGGAGCCCATGCGTGTAATGGGAGCCCACTGGAGCCATCCTTACACGCGACGGCACTGTGTCCGTGTGGCAGGCCGGGTTCGCTGCTAGTTCCGTGTTCCAGAAACCGCCATTACGCTCAGAGCTCCCCCGTCTGGGAGCTGTGGCCATGGTGGAAGGCGAGAACCTCCCATCAACACCATTAACTGGACACCTTGCCACCCAGTGACACCGGGGGGGGGGGCTGAACTCAGCTGAGATACATGTGAGGGAGCGAATACGGTATGACAAACGTAGCATGCAGGTGCCATGTGGGGCCAGTCAAGCCGATTACGGGGCTGTCAGTGAAAAACCCTTTAGGCGTCTGTCATGCCCTTAGAGGTCACCATGGAAACAAGCCCTTCCTACCAAAGCCGAGTGCTGCAATGCATCCCGGGCTGTATTCCCGGGACAGACGGTCCTGTGCCGCTTCGTGGCTTCCGCGCCTTGGGATCCAGGAGAGGACGCACGTCCCACCTCCACATCCACGGGACAGTAACCGGGACAACCGTGCCAGTCACCACGGCGACCGCCGGAGCTGTAACCTCATCCTGTGAGCATTCTGCTATGTAAATAAACAGCACCCCCTAGCCTGGGTACATTTACAAGAATGACATGCAACACATTTTAAAACCAATAAATGGAATTATGGCCAGGTTCATGCCAGGAAGACACTCAACGGACTCCACACGCACCTGTTACGCTTCGAATTAGCCAGATTAACCTTCATTCTGTAGCCATCCTGCCATGTTACACCCCCTGAGCCAGGAACCAGTGCAGCTGAGTCACACGGCTATGTATACCGGCATTTAAATGTTAAGAATACAGCAGATCCTGCTGTAGAGATCAGGGTAAGAAAATATTGGGTGTTATGATACGAAATAAATCTCATGAAAAGAGATATTATTCCAAAAGAAATGCTAATACAAACATAACCAGGCTTTAAACATAACCAGACAGAGACAAACGCATGGCACATGTGGAAACACGTGTCTGCATGCTGCTTACATGTCGAGATGTTATTCCTGGTAATTCCCATGAGCACATGCTCTGGAGAGCCAGATAGACCACCTGTGAGCTGGTTGGTGGGGGCAGGTGTAGCTGGTAGCAGTCTAGAGACAGTGAGCGTGTATGGTGAGCATGTACGGTGAGTGCGTATGAAGAGTGCATACGGTGAGCGGATATGATGAGTGCGTATGGTGAGTGCGTATGGTGAGTGTGGTGTGTACAATATGTGCGGTGATGATCATCAGTGATTGATTCCACCTGCCCTGTGACGCACTGGAGCCCCCTATATGTGGTCGTACCTTCCAATCTGTACTGAATGCTGCCAAGCCTCCAGGAGATAACACTTCTCTTTCTGTTTGTATGCAGTCAGCTTTTTCAGTCACATACCCGTTATCCTGATACCTGTTACCCCTGAACAGAACCCGATATTCCCCAGATAAACGTGCTGTTTACTGCCCCAGTTGCGAGACACATGATCAGAGTGTGCCGTACCACACACTGAGTGACAGTCCCATAAATGACCGTAATTCCTTCAGAGTTTTTACGGAAACACCAATGGATCTGAGCACAGGGGAAACTGGTTTTAACTCTTTTGGCAATGGGCAGGGGCACCTGCTCAAACTGTCACCAGGGGTCAGTTTGTTGTTTCTGGGGCCCATGCCCCCCTCCCAGGTGTTTCAAAATCTAAATAAATAGCTAACAAGTAGAGTCAGAAGATTGTAGAACATGCTGCTTCAGCACTTCCCAAATATGGAACACGTTTATTTATTGTTTAGTGTAGTGACAACTTGGAGCCAACAGGGGGCCCTAAATCTCAAGTGCTCCACACAAACATGTGATTTGATTGGTAGAAAACACTGATCATCAACTGGAATTCCTGGAGAAAATGGCTCTCGTTTGCTTCACCCATGTCTCCAGTTAAGGTCCATTTCAGATAACAGGTACACCAAACGATGGTGAGGTGAGAAGGTGTGGACAAGCGTGTGTCCTGGCCAACAACTGGACTCATGTGTGAAGGACGACTCACCTTTTTGTAGCTTTAATCAACCAGTCAGCCCTTCAGATTGTCCCTGTAGTGACAGTACAACAAATTAATAGGGCCCATTGTTAATATAAAATGTTGCACTGCATATCGTTCAACTTCACTATTGAATGTCGGACGGCCTTAAACACTTGCACTTTGGTGGGTCTGATGAATCTCAAGGCCATTACCCCCCAATGCTCGTGTATCACGATGTCATGAGCACAGATGATGAATTAACTTCTCTTTTATTGTGACATTCTTAGGGAATAAGGCCAAACCGCACGAGAATCTTCACAAACAGAAACATAGGAACTGCTGAGGAATTCAGTGCGAATTCAGTCCATGCTATGCTGAAAACTAAAGGCTGTTATGTAAAGAGCGATAAAGGTCTGTTTTGAGGACTCTGCATCTCGCCAGCCTCACTGCCAGCTCAAAAGCACCCCAAAGCCTCTCCTAATAAAAAGTGTATGAGTTTTTTAGAAGCCTGCTCACTGAAATGCACTTTTTACAGACAGACTGCGACAGGCGGGCGGTGCCCGGGCGTGTTTGAGGCTACATCTTGCCATACATAATTCCGACTGTTCAAGTCAAGCGGGGGATGCTGTTCATCATTAAAAAGCATGGGTGCAGCTGTGCCAGAAGCAAAAATGATGAAAAATCATCAGTGGGGAAAAAAAAAATCAGAGTAACTGTTCGCATTTTGCAAGTCATTTCCATATGCGTGTAAAATCGGGGAGACGTGTTGAACATGCATGCGAGCGTCCGCAACACGTGTCGGGATTCGCTGCTTCGCTGTCTGAGAGGGCAATTCACCCGTCAGGGGCTGACGATCACACCTCGGGACCAACTCGATTCCAGCGTGCTGACAGGAAAACCTGCCTCTTCGGGAAGATTAAAGATAAAGCAGCAGGGGGCACGTCGGGCGAAATGGGGAACAGAGAGGAAGGGAGAAGGCGGGGGCTCCAGGATGGGGGTGGAGGCTCATTATACTGCGCTGACTGGCTTTGTATGAGCAGTTAGAAGAATAATAGAAGGATGGATGAATGGATGGATATTATTAAAATAGCATCCAGATGCATTTTGGATACAGTTTAAATATCGAATGACACCATAACAGGTACTACCCCCAACAGACACAGGGCACAGTACCATAACACATCAGCAGCACTCTGCTTTGCTCAGAAGGATATTCCTCTGCACTCAGCACCTGGACAGATCCCTCTGTGCAAACTCTACTATTTTATATGGCTTCATAACCATTAATTACCTAAGGCAAAATAATCGATCATCTAATAATAAAGGGGGCATGCAGCTCTTAGGAATGCTTACACTACTGCACAGTAATAAAAGGAAGTCGATATAATGTTTTACCTAAGTAAATGTTAAATATTAATGATATTATTTAGAATTTTTTGCCTTTGAGAAATATTCTCACTATAAACAAGCTGTAAAACTGCTAAAGCTGGCGGCTGCATTCATTCATGGAAACAATTTGTGGCCTCTGGGGGGCGCTGCTGTGAACGGGTGCCTTACAGGCAGGTGATCTATCTCCCTCCGGTTATGACAGCGAGTCACGTGACTCTGGGGTAATATCACTCTCACCTGCTGGGGGGGGGGCATTATATCCACGTCTGGGCGGAAGGAGAGCGTCAGTCAGACAGACAGATTTAATCAGATGGAGGTTGGTGGGGGGGTGACCCCATATCACGCACGCCTCCCCACCCCACCACCCGCAACAACAATAACGAGGGCGAGCTTTTACACCAGGGAGCCCAGCCAAGCAGACTGTGATGCAACAAAACGAAGAGGGCCACACAAAGACTACAAAACGTCCAAACTGTGCAGAAAGCAGCCTCACTTTTTAATGGGTTTTGGGTTTGTTTATTATCACCGAGGTCAGCTGAAAAGGTTATTCATTAACCACAGGAAAACAAAGCAGATTCAATGATGAAAGTTTTCTTAATGATTTTTTAAACGAGGCTTAATTACTCAGTTACTGAAGCAAGGTAAATATATTCAGCATAACTGGACAGTGAGTCCAACCGGAGGGCGGGCGGCCTTCAAACCACCTGACCACCAGGCGAACCTTGTTCCCACAGGGCCCCGCCCACCAAACACCACGCACACCTACGAGTCATTGAGGGTGCCGGCCCTGCTCGCAGTCACAGCTACACATCAGACTGGGAGAGATGGACTAAGCCCACTTGGACCGATAGGGATTTTTGCCGCTATTTTGATGGGACCTTAGGACCCGAGGACCCTCTGGGTAATATCTATAAGACTGTCTGTCGCCCAAACACGCAGCAGGTCTTCCTCAGTCGACCCAGGAGCTAAACTCACTTCCATTAATGTTTCTTATCACAGCTAAGAATGCTTAAAGCTTCTCTGACAGAAAAAGGAAAGAAAATTTGGGGGAAAAACCCACGTGGGCTTTATCTCTCTCCCGCTTTGATCAGGATGAAAGCAGCAGGCAGGAAGGGCCCACATGGAGGCAATGTTTGTTTGTTTGTTTCTCTTCGTTTTGAGTCCGCCGCCACTCCATGGGGCTACATGTTCCTACAGGGTAACAAAGGAGCTGAATGTCACCGTGATAGGACCACCCCCCGACGCTGAACCAATCAGCCAGTGGCTCCACGTGTGTCAGCCAGCTCCTCTGACCAATCACAGGGCTACGTACCAGCAGAGACAAACGAGGGGGGCATGGCTCCCTGATCAGCCTCTGACTGTTAGCTGACCTCTACTGCTGCGCTCATGGACCCAACCAGGAGGGGAGTGCGAAAAGAATAAAATCTCCTGCACCCTCATCCAGCAGGTGGTGCCGTTGGACCGGGGCACTAATAGACAATAAGCTCCCTGATATTTCCTGAGTTATGAAACTGGCTTGACACACAGTTCCAGCTTAGCATGTGCATGTAATTTACTTAAATATAAAGGGAGTCAACCCCCCTCCCTCGCATTTGCGACATAACAGAGGAGTGTTCAGGCGAGACAGAGTGACGTTAAGCCCTGGGAAGATACCGTGCATACACACGTCACAGCGTGAGCACCTACGGGGCTCGAAAGGTCCACATGTGCATGTGGACCTAGGTTTGTGTGACTTATTCATGCATTAATTGTGATTTATGGGTGAAAGATATGACTTTCTTGTTGTATGGATTAGTGCCTGAGAGGGTTGTTTCCCCTGAAAAACTGGCTGATGCGGGGGAGAGAGCCCGCGGGCAGCACTGCAGCGCCCCCCAGGCGGCGCCCAGCTCGAATGCCACCATCAGTCACATCATCAATCCGAGCTGCCGATCGATGTCTATACGCAGCGGGAATGCCGAGAATCGGGAAGCACGGCAATTAGGAGATTAGCCTGACGATATGGGCAGAATCGGTGAGGGGAGGGGGGACATCTGCTGTCCAAAGCAACAGCAGGGCAAAGACCACAAACATTCCCGTTACAGCTCTTCCCCGGAAAACATGCAGGTCCACCCGGACCTCTGTCATGATTTTGTCACCTATCCGTTGGTCCAGTGTTCTTTCGTCACATCAGATGGGGCCCCGTGACTCATGAGTATCCGCAGGCTGCATCTCGGCTCTGCCAGGGGTAAACACCATCCCGTATTGCCAGGCATCATTCACTGGAACGCCATGAAAGCTCGGCCAGACCAGACAGACCCCATACCTGTCTTCCAGAACTTTTAGCACTGGATCACCCCATCTGGCCCCTTTCCAAAAACAAGGGGGGCGTCGGCCTGTTCTCACGTGTCCTTTCCACGGTCCCTAATAACAAGGAGATGCTCTGCTAATCTGGGGAAAATGTAGGCAAGTTTTTGCATGGCAATGTCTGTGCTGCCCAAACAAGTGTTGGAGTCAATGTAGGCGGTGTGGCTAAAAACATCCCATCCTTTAATAAAAATCCCCTTAAAGTACACACTGGACTGCAGGGAAGGCTTATAAGAAAAGTGTCCTTAGCATTTTCCCGGTAACCCGCTAATTTCTCTACTGTCAGGATGAATAGACATCACTAGACATTATTTCCCCTACACAGAGCGTGGAGAACAGGGGCGCTCAGGCGTCCATGACAACACAGCTGTCCCCTGTTCATCGCAATACCGGGCAATATTTCTAATTCACTTAGAGCCAAGCACATCAATTTCCATAATGCAAATGAGGGTTTCAATAACATAACTAATGAGAGACTGGTGGGGGGTCGGGGGGGCAGCTGGGGGGCTTGGTAATTAATCATATTCTTGCCGCCCTGCCAAATATTATCTAGAACACTGTTCTGCATTAACCCCTCCCTAGCTACGCTTCTGTTGTCGGAGTCAGCATCGTCCAATCAGAAGCTGCCTCTGAAGTCAGGTGTGTGTCAGCGTCTGCATCGTCCAATCAGGAACTGCCTGTGAAGTCAGGTGTGCGTCAGCGTCTGCTTCGTCCAATCAGGAGCTGCCTGTGAAGTCAGGTGTGTGTCGGCGTCTGTACATATACGTAAATCACTTTGACAGAATCACATAGACAACATTCCCGATACTTCACTGTGATGCAAAGAGATGGGCAGATAAGGACAGTTTAACAGTGATCCTGTTTCAGGAAACATTGGAATCAGGCAGGATAGGGATCAGGGCAACATATAAAAAACATAAAATATGAAATGCAAACACAAATAAAAAACAATGGAGTATGGTGACAAAGGAAAACACAGCCAGACTGGCAAGTCAAGGACAAAAGCAATTGACTGCACCTTAGACCTCGGGGAGGCTGAGTATGTTCTACAGCTTAGGGGAAAAAAAAAAACAAATTATATGACTCTCAGGATGAACAAGGACACGACTGTAATCATCCCATAAAGCCCGGTCACCTGGCCTAATGTTACCACCCCCCCATACTAATGGAGCTACCCACCAGCACTGTCCTTCATGCATAAATGCTACTGTATGCCACCTCACTATAGAGGATACCTCATCCAGGCTAACAGCCCCTCTGTCTGTATGTAACGTTCAGAGGCAAAACGTTAAAGTGAAATGCATCATGCAGGGTCCGGGGCCACCTTCAGGGCAAACACATTTGGCCTAAAATTACGTGTGACTTTATGGTGTGGCTTCGAGTTTGTTGGCATCATTCCCAAAGCATTCTGGGAACAATAAACCCAATATGGAACCTCTGACTCTGAAAGTGGAGAGCCTTGCGTGAAGGGCTCAGAGGCAGGTGGGGCTGACTCAGATCTCACACCGTGGCCGGGTGGGTGTGTGCTTTCCTCCGTGATCCAGCCAGTCACATGCTTGTCCTGCACCTCCATGTGACAGTGACAGGAACACACTGTGGCAACAGGTCTGACAGCACGCTGCCCACCAGAGTTCACCAGAAGATGTGTTTCCTCATCCCCAATGACCCCGCCCCCCCCCACAACCCCCTAGATGTTTTGCTCCCAGCATCAGTTGTTAGTTAATTCCTTGCCAAAACACTGTTTCAATTTCCTATGCCTGTCCATGGTTAAAAGAGCACAGGGTTCCTTGTGTGACAGAGTTGTCCTGCACTCTGCCCATAAACACGAGTCTGCTTTCAGTCAGTAACTGACAGGACTCCCACCGATTCCACCTCCCTGACTGCGGCACATGCTACACATGCTACACACGTGTGGTGGGCCCTGGGAGCCACAAACAGTATGTACACTAGGGAGGGCAGGAGGCCCCAGAAACATCAAGCCTGGCCTTGCACACCTCAATTCCATCCCCCACAGACCCTCACCATCAGTGCCCCCCCCCAGTCACTCTGAC
>JAODJW010000106.1:16354586-16368492 GCA_026777045.1 Hyperopisus bebe | reverse complement strand
CATTAAATAATGTGCTGTTGTATTGTTTTCAATGTAATACAGGTCAAAGATAATTTAACAAAGTACTGTTTTCAGTTCGATTTTAATTTAACATACTGTCCCAAGTTTTTCTGATTTGGGGTTTTACTTAGCATATGCAGATGTGACATACATTTTTAAGATGGCAGGGTCAGCCAGTCCCAGCTGCAATTGGGGGTTAAGGGTCTCTCTCAGGGGCCAAATAGTGACATCACTCTGGCAACCCTGGGATTTGAACTGACGACCTTCTGATCACAGACACAGCATGCTGCTGAGTCACACAGCGCCCCCATACACCTGTGTATACAGCTCTACATATTCATAAACATAGTGGTATTTTTGAAGGACAACCTCAGGGGAGACAAAGAGCTCCTTGCAGAGCCGGCCTTGCAGTGGGGGGGCATTCACATGCCCCACATCCATTTTGATGAGACCGTTGACACCGGTGACCAGCCAAGAGACCCACTCACATTTCTGTTCAGAAAACGCCTTCTCATGGCTGAAAAATGCACTCTCTCACTTCGGCGGAGGTGATCTGAGATGGAAACAGGACGAGCCTCCAGGATAGCGCACAGCGAAAAGGTTAAATGCAGCTAGCCTGAGGGGGGCGCTGTCTTTGAGGACACCTACTCCACATCCTCTGACTTCCATGTCCACCCCTGCATTTATGCATGATCCTGCTCTCAGGCACTCTCTGGACCCACCTTCATAATTCATACAGTACAACTGGAAACGGGAGGGGGCGGTCGAGCATCTCCTTGGATCTGGAGACCAGCCCCATCCCCCTTCACAAGAATAAACTTCAGTGACTCAAAAGAAGCCACCATGTTCTTCAAGAATCATTGGGTGTGTCCGAAATCGCGCACTTGCGCACTTTTAGTGCGCGATTTTAGGGCGTAGTGCGTTCACACTGACAACTAAGCTAAAAGTCAGTGCACTGAAAGTACCCGGATGGTGCACTTAAAACGGCCAGAAAACGCAGTGCAGAATGATGGACACTACTCGCACTAAACGGACGCCATTTTGACTACGTAGCGGAAGGGGAGGGACTTTCGGCAAGTTTTTAGAGTTCAATTAAGGCGGACAACAACACAGACACGTAAGCCCAAGCGGAGGCAACTGCTTCATACAAATCTAAGTAACGTTAATAAAATTATTTTACAGATGTATACTGCGGTGTGTAGCCTGTCACTCTCTGACAACAGTTATAGATAATTTGTTTGAGTTTTCGATTATGTCGACTTAGAAGAGTTCGCACACGTAAATGTTAGCAGTTTTTTAGCCGGTTAGGCGATCGTAGATAGGTTACATACACGCAAATAAAACCACAAGGAAATTCATTGTAAACAAAGCACGGCAGATATTTTGGCGCGCTGGAGAATCGCGATCAAATGCTAGTCCGTCAATTCTGGTAAGTGCAAAACGTTAGTGTTCCATTTAGGATAGCACTTACCCATGGTAGTGTGCACTACACACTACATCTCAGTGCACTGACGCAAGTGCGCGATTTCGGACACACCCCATTGTGTAGCTTTTTACAGAAATACATATATAAAAATGGCACTTTACTAGAGCTAAATCAGCCTAAATCCATGATCATGTTCATGATGGCAAGAGTCATAGCACAAATCACCAAGGATTTAAGGACGACACTACCTCAAATGGCTTGCTCTGGCTTCTCTTCCATCCAGCAGTCTGCAAACACATGTGTAGACAGCTCCGAATAAAATATTCATTAAAATATGCGAGTCTGCGGTGCCTCTGTACTTTCCTGCAATGTTTTATGTAGCAGGATCTACAAACTTACTGTGCAAAATTAAAAGGAGCTGATGAGCACCACACTGATGACAATACGAACAACTGCAAACAGATCCTGAATATCAGACATGGGCGTCGCCGCCATTAAATCTGAGGGGGACATGTCCCCCTCACATTTCATAATTATTAGTTTGGACGAGCCTCCCCCCCATTGAACACAAAATATTAGTTCACCCAGTGCTGTTTCTATTGCTTCGCGAAAGAATCCACTCCACTTGATCGATATGAGAATATACTTACGGCATCTAATTCATTAAAAAAAATTCTGGTGGAATGTCCCCCACCCCATTCAAAATGCTTCTGATGCAGATACAGTTTTTTTGTCATTATCGTCCAGAAAATAAGGTCGGAAAATGCGATGGGAACAAAGAGCCATGTCGCCGAAGCATTAATTAATCAATCTGTACTGGTGTTCTGTCGATTTATGTTGCCTTGTCGAAAAATGCTACCGTAGTGCTAATCGATAGCCCTAACCCTAACTCTTACCCTAACCCTAACCCCCCAAAAACCCCTGAAACCCTTACTTTAACCCTAACCCCTAAAACTTAATTAACTCTAATCCCAAGATGGTGGAACTGCACATGCGCAGAAAGGCTCGATAGCACGTCTCGATAAGTAGGACTTTTTGACAGAACACCGGCACTGCATAGACAGTAGAAAAGTTTAGGACTGTGCACGATTTATATGCTTACAGGGGGAAAACGGATTAAACAAACGCAAAGTTACAAAGACGTGGATAATTAGACGGGGGAAGAATCATCGAGCGTGGTACTTAATTTGGACCGTCAGCATTTCGGATAAATCCATATTGCTTGGAGACAGAGACAGACATGCTGGGTTCCTATTTAAGTTTAAACAACGACAGACTCTCGTTAATTGCGTTGCTCTCTGGCTGATAAATCTACGTCAAACTACCTTCACTCCTTCCTCTATCACCCTTGCCCCCAATCTCTAATACGCTTACAATTTCACAATATTTTAGGATTCACTGAACATGTCAGCTCATGGTATATAAATCACTTCACCAGACAGACTATGTGGTGTTGCTATGTCTCATATTTTAAAGGTTTTACCCACATTTCTCACCGCTGCTGCGGAAAAAAATACCAGATGAAAAGTAACTTGTGATTAAATATGGGCAGGGCGCATTGGGGTTGGGGATGGGGGGGGGGGGGGTCAATGACATAGTTTGCCGAATGTCTTGCAGTCGCTGGTAAATATTAACTATGCCCCAAGTCTATGAAAAAAGCAGCAAGAGGCAGGATAATGAATGGGCAGGCAGCACACAGAAAATCCTGACGCGACACGTTTTCTGAGCTCATTTCCCCAGGTGCCAATCTTCAAAGGAACATGAAAGTTGTATATTTGTGAAGGCTAACTCGGATACTCGGGCATTAAAATGCTCTAAAGGTCTTTGACAGGAAACATCAGTCCCAAGCAGTTGCTGGCTCAGGGCAACTTTCTGCTTTTGGAGACCTTCAGCCACTGGATGGAAGTTCCTTCAGCCAGGCCGTTATACCGACAAAATGGAAGGCACTGCTTCCAAAGAGCCTCTTCAGAAATTATTGTGAATATAGCTGGAGGGGGCACAATAGTGATTTACTTCATTTCTGAGCTGCACCCAAGACAAAACACTGCTGCTTTATTTGACATTTGTATAGGCACACTGGATTGCTTTTTTCCCATCTTATGTTCCTTTGAGTCATTCCCTGTGAGCCATTCCTCCGCAGTGTTTCAGGTCCAGATGCTACAGATCCAGACCATGATTTTGTTTCTTCCAAACAGGTGAGTACAATGTGACAGTGACTCTTTATGCTCAACTCGTTGGTAGAAACAAATCTTGGTCTAAATTTGTAGCTTCTGGACCTGAAATGTCCAACACTTCATCCAGCACCCCAGAGCATTTTTTGGGAGGGAGCTGGTGTTAAGGGCCTAATGGATATATGAGTGGATTCTGCCAAGCACAGGTTTCAACCAGTGACCTTCTGATCACAGGCACTAACCGACACACCGCCCCCTAGTGAGACAATCCCTGTAGACAGAAAAGTTGGATCTTATCACTGTACTGGATTACACTGACCCTGTCTGTTATTGTGGACAGAGGAGCAAAACTAAGAAAAAAAACTTACACTGATTAAGTGTACAATTCCACAAAAAAAGCAAAAGCAACATGTACAAGTTCCTGAAGGTCACCCCTCGCTTGCGCTCTCCCTTCCTGGGCTGCTCTGTACATCCCACAGCCTTATCTGATGACGGGCTGCCCCACACTCGAAAGAAGCCCCCAATGCGTGCATTTAACCTGCCTCAGATACCACAGCTCTGCTCAGCTGCATGTGCTGAATGAGATTTATTTCTGGCTGCCCGCCGGACTCCGAGCACTATCAGGCCTGCCGCAGACATCCCCTCGGCAGGGGGGCTCGATGTTAATGGGAAATTGTATTTTATCCGCTCACCTGTTTTTCCTGCCACATGAAGGCATCTCATGGTGGCACGCACTGACCCCCCCCCATTTCCACGTCTACCGGTTATTCAAATTGCAACCCTTGCAGGTGGCCAAGGGGGGTGACCGCGTGCGCTGTGTGGCGGTCTCGCCACTCCCAAACCTTATGTTCGGCCGCGTCTGCCTACTTTACCCTAATTAGCACTTGCTGTCAGGAGGCCATCAGAGGATTAGACAGTGCAAAGTGCTCGACACCCTGGTCCAGAAGTGCTGGGATTACACGCCAATCTGGGCTCTTTTCATGCCAGTCACTTTAATCTGAACCGGTTTCCCCTCATGGAGGGACTGCAGCCTAGGGACAGGGACAATATTATGCCTGAGACACACTGACCTAATTCATCACAAGACAAGCTGTCGGGGATCTGCCGTTTTCACCCTGTGCCCTGGTTTTGCCGCCGATTCTGTAGGCATCTGCACACTCCCATTTGACACAGGCATTTGTGCCAGTACGTGGAAACCATACCACTCCTCGGCAGCTCCGCCCACAACAGATTTCCACTCTAGGGGGTCATGTGGATTGGCAGGATGGTCAGGGATGGGGCCATTTGCGATTTACTACTGAAAAATGGGACAATGGTTTTGTGCAGGAAGTGGGCGCGGGGTTATCCTCCATGCACCGGGGGGCAGTGTTTTCATGGGAGGGGAAGATCTTTCACAGACACCACGCATAACGCTATTGATTTCTCTTTCCATCTATGAAGAGGCGCAAAGAAGACAACTGCTCAACCCCATGTCACATGACATCCACCCACACCCCCATAACCAGAAGTCATCCTAATCACCGTATTAGCAGTGACACGGACAGCCAATATCAATCGCCTCAGAGCGCCATCTCTCATCAGTGCGCACCCCAGTGCGCCTCCCTGGTTTCTGGAGGCGGCAGAAAACTCATCAGGGAAGGACCCTGCAGCCTGCGGGTTGTTAACATGGGTTTGGCTCTGGCTCCCCTCCTCCTGGAGCCCTTCATCCCACTATCTGTAGCTCTCAATGCCCGAGGGGAGAGACAGTGAATCACATGTTGCAAGTTTGCCAGATTTTAACAGCTACACCTGCATCGTTACAAATTCTCCAACTGTAACCAGTGTCCAGTCCCATCCACAAGGATATCTTGGGGAAACATTATACAAATGTATATACACAATCATCAGATCTGGCATAGAACTGTTAATGATCACCTGACATTCCAGCCAGGTCATGTGACTAGCTTTAATCTCCTACCTTTGTATTGATGCAGGTCACGTATATATTTCAGTTTGGGACTAAATCCATAGGCAGTGGATCTGTTTTAATATGTAACCATCAAAGGGCTGACCTCTGTGCCCTGACCTATTGAACTCTTCTTCTTTGCTCTCATATGTGGGCTTCTATCTGAAGATAAACAAACAGCCGAGTATCCAGCATTTTATTAGACTGCTGGCTATGCGATAATAAACCTTTGATTTTATTCCATGAGCAGAGGACCCTAACATGCCAAGCCGAAGTGAATTATTTCCTTCTCTCAATACAATATACAGTAAGAAAACAAAAAGAGAGAGAGAGAGTCACCGCCATGGGGCACCTGGCAGTAAATTCCATTTGAAGAACATTCCAGATGATGCCAATTCTCCCTCAGACTTGAATAGGTTTTATAATACATGACAGAGGCCTGTGTGCTATTCAACACCATCTGAAACGCAATCTGCCTCTCATTCTCCTTCATATCTCAGATCGCTGTGAGGAGGAATATTGTTTTGTGCAGATTTGCTCAGACACCCCTCAATCTCCAGAACCCAATACAAAAACATCAAGACTGAGGCAGGTTGAGAAGGACGTCTGACAGGTAACCACAGCAAACGGATGCGGCGTCCCCTGAGCATCCCAGCAGAGCAACAAAGAGTGTGTCAGTATTAGTGGACTCCTACAGACCACTTCTGTCTACCGCCAGGAGAGCTGCAGATCCCAGCTAATCTACCCCAGGTGTTTATAGACTGTGAGAGGATATGCCGCTTTTGGCTACCATAATCGCATAAGCCGCTAACGACTTAAGTCAAATTTCTTCAGTAGGCAAAAACACCACCTCCACACCGTGATAGTGAACCCTGCCCCACATGCTGACAACATATTGTTGATAAAATATGCACTCTGGTCGTTTGCCAAAAAAAATGCACTTGTCACTATCCAGAAACAGAATCAAGCGCCTTCAAATGCAGATGAACAATGCACACCACTTCTCACAATCCACAAAATCCCAGGCACTCCGAATCAGCCACAGAACCATGCAGTTGGTGTCAGATCATTTGGCACAAACTCAATACCATAATGTGGCTCCATCTGTTTCATACTAGCTTCACAAATGCAAAAGGAATGTTGATTCTTATACTGGAATCAATTTTTCATTGACAAAAATGTCAACAACCAAAGAGTGGTTTCACTTCTCCTCTGTGTACCCCTGAGTGTCTGAGTGTTCACAGCATGTCTGTAAATCTGATAATATGCAGAACCAGGAGAAAAGTCCAGACAAACACTGCGGGCTCTGACCCAGGAACTGAACCCAAGGCCTTGGTGCCAGGATCAGACAAAGACTAGACGATGCTGCGTAAACGTGGACAAATTCTCCAGCTCGCCCAGTGTCAGAGGCACGAGGTCCAGTTCTCATTCACCAAGTTTAATAAACAAAGGCACAGCCAGATGCCTTGTTTTGTATAGTGAAGAGACAGGCTGCAGTTGAACCAGTAGCCTGGAACAGCCTTGCAGCTCGTTTGCAGGAGCCACTCTGTGGTAAGACCTTGACAAGGCCTAATGAAACTTTAATGCATTTTTACATTAGATGTACATGTTTTTGCGTGAGCCGTCCTCTAACATGTCTAAATGCATGAAACGGGCCCTGACACCTCGTAACATGGACATATTTGAAGATTCTGTGCTGATACACCTAATGCAACCTTGGAATCTATCAGTGAACAAAATGAAACGCGTGTTAATGCTAACATTTAAAATTATAACTGAAATAATTACAAAAATAATTCACACTCATAGCTAAATAGCTGATCTACAAATGACGTGTTCTTTCTTACAAATAAAATTAAAATATTCCTCCGTACTTAATACCAAGTCAACAGCCCCTATATCCTGCAATAACCAAACTTTTGTTATAGAGGTGCACCGATCCGATATTCCGATCGTTATCGGCACCGATCCAGACATATGTGATCGATCCACATCCGATACTTACCTATTTGTAGTAAGAATATAGCTCCTATTTCTCGTTAAATCGATTTGTACAATCAACCGCACGACAGCTGTTTCCCATTTCGGATGTTTTTTGCAGCATCCAAGCCGGTTGCTAACGCCGCCACGCAGTCTTTTTGCCACTCAGTGAGCGTGAGCGGAGTGACTTTCGCCTGCTGTGACGTGACGGGCATACCTTTCCAGTACGAAGAGCTTAAGAACCTCAGATAAGAGGGAGACGATCTGGAAGTATTAGTAGCACAGCGATTTGCAGTCTTTGTAAAAACAAAGTTTTGAGAGGTGAAAACAGGGTTTAGTGGAAAATCTCACTAAACAAAGCGCACGCGACTGTGCAAGACAACACGAGTAATTTGAAAAAAGAAAAAAATGTTTGAAAAAAATGTTGCAATGGATGATATGGGGAGTCGCTACCTTGGGTTGCGCACTCCCTACAGCTTGTGATACAGGAGGGGCTGCGATCGCAGCGAAGTGCAAGTGACGCTGTTGCCAAAGGGAGAAAAAAATCTGGGGCATTTTAAGGATTCCGCCACTTGCGTAACCTCGTAAATTGAACTGCAAATATCTTTAAAACGCTTAAAACAAGATGTACAAGGTGGAACAGTACATTATATATAGGCCTATTCCTATAGTAGCCTACTTAAAGATTTTTTGGCATACTTTTTTCGTTTGTATATAATAGTTTTAAAAATTTTACTGATATATAACGTATAAATATTGATATATTATATATACATTTATCATATTCAAAGATTAAAGTAGAGCTCTTGTATCGGATTCTATATCGGTATCTGCAGTATTCTATATCGGAATCAGATCGTAACTGAAAAAATGTAGATCAGCCCATCCCTACTCTGTTATATAGCATTGAAAACACTTCTGCTTAATGTGTTTAAGATAACCCTTGCGTTCCCCATAATGACAGCAAAGGTTTAATGATATATTTTTAAGCGGAAAATAATATCTCCTCAGAATGAAAATTATTCAGGGAGCCCGACTGGTCCCCACTAAGATTAATTTCACTGTTAAGGTGGCTATCACCTATCAGTATACCCACTGACAAGAAAGCTTTAGCATTAGAACAACCAATATAAAAAAATAAGAAAATCTCATCCGTTGCCAACAGATTAAGAAAACAATAAGGACAGCTTGCAAGGTCCTGTTTTCACTTTAAATGTGAATAAGTATCATGTGCCATATTTTGGTGAGAAGGCATACGGGGGCATCGGAAATGGGGGAACGTGTACCCTTGGATATTTAATTTGGCCTAATTCGCAACAGCCTAATAAATAGACCTTTGCATTTAAATTATGTTATGTCCCCCAAATATCAAATCGCTCCTATGTGGATTCTAAGATTCATAACTGAGACGGATTTGGATATTTCGGCTTTACAGCTGTACCTCAAAACGTCTATTTCTGTTCAGTACAGAAGAAAACTGTTGCACCGTCGCTTAAACAAAGACTTCACAGAAAACCCAATTCCCATCATAAGCAGGGCACACTTCTCATGTGCTGTGCTCGCAGCCCTCAGAATAGTACGCAACTCCATGCCCCTGATTCAACATTGCACTCGTGAGATGAATAAAATTAAATAATGATCCCCACAGAGGTCTAACGCGCCAGAATTCCAGTGTCTGGATGTTAACTGCTGAGAAAGCATAAACGCTTGGGAACAAACAACACAAAGCGCATAAAAGTGATGCTTTAAAAAAGTGTCCCCCGTAGAAATGCTGTTCATTTAAATAACGAGTGATGGAAATGGTGCCCTCTAATGGTGAGAAAAGTCCATTTAATGCGCTCTTCCAGTTTAATTTTGTCTTTAATTTGTACGACAGTCCACCTTCAGTCCGTATAGGCCTAGTTCATGTCACGAGGGATACAGGGAATATATGTAATGGCGTAGGTGTTGGTGAGGAAGAACCATAAGATCCATGCTGTTATGCTCATTAATTCTTTCTCCTTTGGCCAAACTGACAAAACTTTAGCCTATTTTATATTCTGTAAGTCCCCCACAAAATGTTGCCTGAGGGGCTTAAGCAGTTGAGATGCTTCAATGGCGAGCAAAAACAGAACCTGCAAAGTACTCTTGTGAAGGTTAATAAATTAAAGCAGAGAAATGCATTCATAACAAGCGCATGTGGTGCCGAATTTTCTCTACCAGACCCAGAATTACACTCCTATAATAAAAGCGCAATCGAGTCTACTCAAAGGAGGGCAAATTACAAGACCACCTGCGCCCATTGCAACATTTAATAACTGAGTGATATCACAGCTTTCATTTTATACGAGCACAATTTAAAATTGCAAATATATTTTACAATCATTTGTAGGTTCAACACCCTAAAATTAAAATAGTGATATGAATAACGGTGCACACACACAACACATACCTAACAAAGACATTTGATAAGAGTATGGTCTCCCAGAGTCAACAGTGTCGGGCGTGTCTACAACTATCTTGCTTAAAACGTCTTTTCTTATTGTAGCACATTGACATTGGATTTAAGAGCATCTGAGACGTTTGTCTGTAGTCAAGTACATTCCCTATAGATTCTACGTGTACACCTTAGGTGGGAGAGCAATGTTTGCAATTAATAATAAAAACAGAAGAATACAATACGCTTCATCTGTCGTTAGAATTAATTTTTACATACCTGCCAAGAGCCAGAAGGAATTTCAGCGAATCTGCCCAGCCCGCCAAATGTATAACATCTGTACATGTGGTCCAATGACTCAGAGCAGTGCCAAAGTAAGCCGAAGCTCACGGAGTCCTTATTTTTCAGGTGATCTTTAACAATCCACGCAGGAGAGATGAAACTAAAACTACAGATGGCAACCAGAGCCGAAGATAAGAGGACCCAAAAACAGCCCACACAGCTGAACATCCTCGGAGCTTGGGGCAGCGAGCTCTGAGACAGATCAGTCCCAACCCCGGCTTCTTTCTTTTTCCGATCCAGCAATGAATGCATTTGTTCCGAGCACCCAGAAAATGAAAAAACCCCAAATTCCCATACGTTGTATTAAAAACCTAAAGGTTCCTAAACATCAAACAGTGAAGCGCCTGAAAAGAACAGACAAAAGATCCAAACATCCGAATGAAATGTAACTTTAAGCAAAAATGGCCCGTCGTTTTCCATCCGCAAACAATTTCATGCAGTACCTCCGTCTCCTTATCTTCGATTTCTGTTGCAATTTCAAAGGCATGGAACAAAACATTTGTCACACCCAAATGTAAATGGTCCGGCAGAGCTCCTCTGCAGCTGTCATGCCGCAGCTGCGCTTCATATCACAATATCTACCATATCTCTCCCAGGTCCAGTTCTGCATGAAACGAAATCCCGGCTGCGGTTATTTTTAGGTCCGTTAGCATCGATAGTGCAGTAAATACGCCTCGTTTTCAGATCCTTAGCGGGTCTGTTTTGCCCAGTACAGGTTGCCAGCGGCAGCAGCAGCAGGCGCGGGGACAGAGCCGTCACTGCGCTGCCTCTTAACTCAGAAGTGGGCGTCTCCTTTGCGCTCAATTACACAGCACTCCATGCCCACAATTAAAAAATCTCAACTTAATTTATGTGTATTTAATTTAGCCATGTAAATAATTTATACAGACAAAATGAAAAACAGCTGGAACCTCGGCTTAGAAATAAACTGCATTGAGTTCTGAGGCGACATCAATTTCAATCCATAATAACTACATTTCCTGGCTAAGGAATCAATCACGAAACGAGTCGAATAAGAATAAAGGTAAATATTCACGCCCTGCTGCTAATCATACCATAATTTAGGGCAATAAGTGTTTGCCTACTGTTAAAATATTAACTTTGCTGCACAGATTAACGAAACCACTATTTAATATTTTATATTGGTTCGTACGCTGTACCTTTCCACCCCCTACTGACCAATATGAAGCACAGCATGCTACACCTTCCCATTAATACGATTTGGTACGATAGACAGTAAAATACAGTTTAATAGTTTACTACTCAGTCATAACATGTATTTACAGAACGTACTTTAAATAGCCGATTTATAATATTTAAGTAGCCTATATTATAAAATATTTCGCCTAATAACTAAGGTAAAACGTTCAAAAGATTTACGCAAATAAAAAAGGGAAGTGGTGATAGGAGTAAACAGCATGATGTTATAATTTTTAAAATTATCATACCCGAAATGACTAGCTCAGTAGGCCTTTTTGAAATGATGAATAGTTTCAGACCAATCTGAAACACTTTCTATGTCCCCCGCTCCGAGCTCAGGCGTATTAAATAGAAAAGATAACGCGTGATATTTATTCTCTCACCTGTGTAGCAGGACGCCGGCGGATTTCCCCTCTGCACGGGTGTTGAAAAGCATCTCCTCGCCCCCATACAACCCAAACGCAGTCAATTTATCTCCCAACAAAGCCGCGGCCTAGAAAATGGCCTTAGATCTCCTTTGATACATAGAAACTTTATTATTCCCGAAGGGAATTTCTGAGGTGACTCGTACTACGATTTCTGAGCAAGGATAATATAATTCTTCATATTATTGCAAAATGCATATTCACACTTCTCAAAGGAATCATGACATTATATTACTTTATCACATTATTGCCCCGATAAACCAATACAGCTAAGGAATCTTCCTACTATCACCGATTCATTTTCCATAATCTTAGACGTCAGCGAAACAAGGATGACTGCATTTAACACACTATAAGAAGTTCCAGTTGGTAAAAACACAGGTTTGACGACAAACATTTCAATAGTATGTATTTAAAATCAAACACAACTTAAATATATTATAGATTAAGTACACATATACATCAGAAAACATATCGGCGGTACATAGTACCAAAAAAAACTTCTCTCTGCGTTTAGATATCAACGTGTTTCATAGTAATACCATATCGACCGAGATTACTAGCCCATGAAACGTTTTTCACAGACATGAAATGAAAATTTTGGGCATATATGAAAATAACGAGTGGGGAAAAACAGGAACATTCAAAATCTGGAGTTGACCAGGAAACCACATGAAATGTGTAGCGAGTTTGCAGCAATTACAGTTCTTTGCCCCAGATGCGGTTGCGGAACACTGTAAATGATAGTGACGCTTATACGGTGGCCGCAGAAAGGGGGGGGGCGAACTCACAATGTGGATACTTAAAATACACACAGGGATCGCCTCTAATTAAAACTGTACACAGCTAAACCGTAAGGAAACTCATAGAGCGACGGCGCCTCCTTTAAAATGTTTTTTTAAAATAGTCTTCTTAAAACAAAAAAAGGAATGGGAATACAGAGTGAAACGGTCAGAGTCATCTTCAAAGCACACTCAGAGGAGTCTTTCGTTTCTTCCTGGAAGATCTTCTCGTTGAGACGCAGTGCCCTGCAGCGAGTCTCGACGCTCCCATTCAACGCGCTACTCCCGCACTTTCCCCACGTTGTACAACTAAAAGTCTTCATAGTGTTTGAGCCAGGGCTGGTGGGCACACTTCGTAACTTCACACGCACAGCATGATGCAAGAAGTCAGGGAATGCCTCGTTTACTCTTCATTTTAAAGTAAAATACAGTTAACGTCGGTTAAATGCAATGTGCAGTTCATCGCCGTCCGGGCTTCATAGGGGGGGGCGGAGTGTCCTTTGGTAGGTCAGGAGCGTTATAGCTAGAGAGATGGGGGAAGGAGGTCATTGACACTTAAGGATAAGGACAAATTACACGACACATGAACGGGCAAGTAACAAAACTTTGGTGCATGCGCATATTGCATGAGGAGAGGGGACGAGGTCATCACAAATTCACAATTCAGGTTGAACACACCCATCGGCAGAGAACAGCACGGCTCTATGGTGAGTAATTAATCGCAGGTAGAGCCGACCCACACGCCAGCCGCGAACGCACTCAGCGCGTACAGCAGGCAAAGCCCGGTATTTTCATAACTCAGTAATTACTGAGTCCCGCGGGAGACGTCTACGGTAAGACTTAAAGCCCCGGCGTCTAACGAGCGCATACCTCGGTGTCGTTTCAGGGACGGCGTGGAAAGGCGATACCTTAGTCGATTTCACGTAAGGGCTTTCATAGTCTGCCTGGTGCACCACGTCGTTCACAATCATCTTGGCGATCTTCCAGGCCATCTCCTCCTGGGCCTGGGGAGGGGGAGCACGTACACACGCAGGCAGACAATCATACATCAACATACATATTGTGATGACACGTGATTGGGAAAATGTCATCAGGTGGGTGTTTAGCAGTTGAGAGGATTAGCAGGGCTTGATTGGGTTGGATGACAGGCACCTGGGGGGAAGTTTTAAGGGGAGCGGACTGGGTAGGAGAGGGTAAAGTTTTGTTCGGGGGGGGGGGG
>JAODJW010000106.1:16341056-16354486 GCA_026777045.1 Hyperopisus bebe | reverse complement strand
ATGCCACCGTTGCTCCCCCAGTTTGGTAAATATAGACCGATTGTTCTACTACTCTAAAACCAAGGGAAGATGTCAAAAAAAAAAAAAAAAAAAAAAAAAAAAGTGGTGGCAGCCTTATGGAAATTGCTGTTACATTACAATATTTAGGATTCAGGAATAAGAAAGCACATGGTGGAATTGTTCAAAAGTATTTGGGACCATGGTTGCATATCCAGAGTAAGATTAGATTATGTTTTCTGATAGAATAAAACACATTTGTCGGTTTTTGATATCCTCGGGAAAAGCTGGAGGACAATCAGCCATGAATCAACTTGTTAATAAACGAGGCTATATAAAAGGGGGCAACAAGTGCGATAACAGCCAGGCTACGCTTTTAATTTGTGAATGAGCATCCTCTAAATGAATGGTTATTGTTACTAATCATTAGAATCTAATTTAATATAATCTATTTAGAATATAATCTAATTCACTGTTCAGGTGTGTTGTTTGGCGACAAACATTCAACCTCCTTTGAGATTAATGAAGTATCTAAACAAGGCCTGGGGTACCTCGTCAGAGTTTCCTTGCACCCATTTCTTCATTGCTTGGGAGAACATAGAACCTGCAGGAGACAAAATAGAGCTTCAGGGAGTGAATATTACATACGTGCTGAGGAGACGAGACACACCAGCTAATGTCAGTGTTTCTAATCAGGATAACCTCTACATGGACACCATCTTAATGGCAGCGGGCCACTGGCCCTGCTCCCTGGCTTTTATAAAGGTTAGAAGCCCCTGCCTCAACAGATGGTCCTCAAACCTGCCTAACGAAACTGTTTAAAAGTACATTGGCAATTATCAGCTCACTAGATATTTATTCTGGTTGCCCTCACGATTAACCTTAATTATGCTGCTCATTAAATCATAACTCCAGATTCAGCATCTGTTAACATGCTGAAAAATTTCTAAACAATTGCCTTGAGATTTTTTTCCCCCCAGAGGTGTGATGAAACAGATGATTCTCTTTAAAGACCAAATAATTACTATAATACATATGCTGACATGATTAGTCACAAAAGCATCAGAGCACCAGAAACATTAAGTTCATTAAGTTAATAGTTATTTGGGAGTAGCACGGTGGCTGAGCACTGCTGCCTCACACCTCCAGGGCGGAGGTTCGAGTCCCACCCTGCGTGTGGATTTTGCAGTCCCAAGACATGCAGGCAGGCTGATTGGTGTCTAAATTCTCCATAGAGTACGATACTGGGATAGTCTCCTGTGCAAGATGGATGGATGGATGCATTGTTAAACAACACTATATTAAATAAATGATAGAAAATGCTGACTTGTTCAGTTTAACAGCCCAATTAGGGCTAATGAAATACAAGGTTAGCTGAATGTAATGTCCCTATTAGCTGAAAGTGATATTGTTCCCCTCTCCTTCCTGTGTGGTGCCACAAAGTCACTGTAGGTGGGAAATGCACTCAGTCACCTTTGGATTTCTTCACGTCCGGTTCTGGTTCAGCCTCCCTGATGAACTGGCCGAGCTCGTTGACCTTCCCGAAGGTCATCCTACTGGAGAAACAGCAGACGTCAGCATTCTGCATGGAGACCGAAGATGACCAAAGACACACAGGAGATGAAACAATCACTCAATCATACAACACGTGCTGATAAAACTCGCTCACTGCCAACCTCGGTCATGTATGTACATCTTTCTGAGACGTCCGTTTTTCAAGAGGAGAGACTATGTTCATGTCAGCAAGCCTGGTGCAAGGTCCAGTAATAAAGACTAAGGCTGCCAAATCTCCAGCCTAGACACCCAGACCAAACATGGTGAACACTTCATGCCAATGACAGCGAGCGGTAGCTACGGTCCATCTGGTGAGTTAAAAAGCCCATCCACCGTAGGCAAAGCAGCCGCCAAGAGAAAAGTATGGGGCTTTCTAATCAGCAGGTGGAGGGAAAGGCAAAATCAGCTGTGAAGCTGTCAACAAGTCGGTAGTATAAGTACTGAAAAACCACGGAGTGCTGTAACTGTGGGGAGGACGCACCCCCATATAAACTTACCCAGCATATGGCCGCTGGTACAGCGACTCCGGGTCCAGGCTGGCAATGTCCACTGTTATCGCCTCATCGAAGTTTTTCAGGATTTTAACCGCTGCTTTTTTGGCTCCCTGCTGCAGAAAGGCAAAAACCTTGTGATGATTCACAAACACCCCACATCTGCACCAGACAAGGTCCCGCGACCCTAGAAGGCCACAGTGTGATGGCCAGAGGGGGTTTACCTGGGACTGTGGCCCTTCAGCGCCACCCGCAGCGCGGTCCCCGTCGGGGGCACCGCCTTGCCCAGTGGGCAGCACACTCCCCCCAAAAAACTCATCTCCTTTCACAGAGTTAATCAAGTCATTCAGGTATTTGTAGTAGAGGTTACTGCACAGGAAGCCTGGCAGGAAGACCTGTAGGAGACAGGGCTTATGAGAAGATGGCCGCCTGCAGTGATTCAATTAACCGGTCACTTGCTGCCATGCTGTTTCAGAAGCGGACCCAGCTAGTGAGTCAGCAAGCCGGTGTCTGAGATATTACACACCAAGCCTGGCTGATATGCCGCCTCTGACTCTCTGTTGCATCATACCGTTGCGGCAAAGAGGTCTCACATCTCCTAGCCTCCGGGAAGAGCAGCCCACCCATGGAGAAGGCGCAAGGAACATGTCACGAGCCCTAAGGGCGAGGAGGCGGGAATGGAACCGAAGGCACTTTGGCGCATACCTTTTCCATGGTGGTCCACGCCTGCCGCAGTGGAGTGGTGAAGCAGTCAGGCAGGGGGCCACCCTCCCGGCAAATATTGGACTCAATCTCTAACCGAACGGAGTCATCAAAGCCCAGCGGGTTCGTGGCTTGAAGTGAGAAATACCTGCGAGTAGGACATGGAAATAAATGCCCAGAAAACCAAGGCGCCATAGCTGGCGATTCATTGTCTAGAAGCCGGCAGGACCCTGCATTCACACAGGACGGGGATCAGACATTTCACCACATCCCTGGAGCACTGCAGCGAGGCTCACAAACACGTCCAGTCCAAAACCGTAACAAAGTGTACCAAACGACACCACACTGCTCACTTGCATACACTTCTTCGTCTATTGCACTAATACCTTACTTATCCACTCCATTGCAATATTTACATTTATTTATTACGTATTTATGTTGCACCAGTTTTATGTATGTATTCACAATTCCACCCGTATTTATTGTCTTACTGTAAGCACTACAATTTGCTTTTGTGTTTCGTGGTTACTTTGCATATCCTTCTGGTCACACACAGAGTGAGATTTTCATTAATAGTGTGACAGCTTATTGTGCACATAAAGTGTCCTGAATCTCACTACAAAGACCATCAGTACAGTCAGCATGTGAAGACCCCAAAGTAAGACCTGACTACAGCAGCCCCTGCCCTGATTGGTGGATCAGTCCTGGGCTCCCCTTACTTGTCATAGAGGATCATGGCGTCGTTTTGCGCCTCCTGCCCGTCATACTGGCCCTTCTTAGACGCCAGCTGATCCTGGAAGTTATCGGCCGCCAGCCAGAACTGCAGGATGTTCACTGCCTCCTCCTTCTCCATGTACTTCAGGAGACACCAAAGGTCATGACATTTCAGAAAATCTTACATAACTAGCTGGTTAGCAGAACACGCTGCTACTCCTAAATAAGGAACGGACTTATTTAACATTTAGTGTAGGGACACTTTGTGAACAACAGGGGGCCTCATGCAAACGTGTGGTGGTAGGCACCATCGCTGGGGGTTTTCAGAGCTGAGTAACAGAGATCAGTAAACCATAAAGCAGCAGAGTAGGTCACAGGTTCCTCTACGGCTTGGGGACCAAAACGTGTTCGTCTCGCTGACACCATGAAGTTTCACAGAAACAGGTGTGACTTGGGAGTCCATATGGGGGGGACAAAATACAGCAGGACGGGTGACCTGCCTCCCAAGCGATTGCCCCCCCCCCCCCACCTCCGAGAAGTAGAAGAGAGCCGACTCGCAGAACAGGATGTCCGCCAGGAAGACTGTGCCACTCGTCAATACTTCGATCTGGTACTTGCAGAAATGATGACTCCGCAAGAATTCGCTAAAGTGCCTGGGGATGACAAGCACATACATCAGAGGTGGCCACAGAAAAGGCAGCAACGCAGCTGTGCTGGACGGGTATCTCTGCACCGCTGACAGCATCACAGTCACCTCCCTGCTGAATAAGACCAGCATGCACAGTACCCCACAGTACAATTAAAGTAATCAGGTCGACTTTATTTCCTCTGTTGGTGAACCAGGAGGTCATCACCTGAGATCTACTCCTGCCACAGCCCCACATGATATTGGAACACTCCCCCCCAGCACAATGAGAAATTTCCTGAGACACGACCAGGAAAACTGGAAGGGAAGCCACGGAGAATGACTCACTGTTGTTCCACGATCCCAAAGACCATGGACTGTGCGATCACAAAGCAGTTGGGATCCACCTGGCCATCTTCGCCGCAGATCTTCGCTGTCAAGCGGGAGCAAAAGGAAGAGCTTCAGTGTGTCCGTAAGAATCTTTCAGAAGGCTCATGTCACCTCAGGTCTAGCCAATAACTACCAAAGATTCTGAACGGACTGGTAACATGCTTAAAACACGTGAAGACGGACTCTTACCGACTATGTCATTCCTCATTGATTCCGTTATGGGAATGGGGCGAGCAGCGTCAGGTGAGATGTACTTGGTGAAAATGTTCACCGCGTCCCTCTCTATGCCTGAAGAGAAATAAAGGCTGGTACAGAGCTTGCAGACTGTGCTTTATGGCCTTAAAAAATGCAGCATTCAGCTAGAAAAGCCCATACAAACACCATCCCCAGATCACTATGTGTATAAATTCTTATTCTGAGTAACAAGTTGAATAACATAGTTCATAACTAAAAGCTCAGTACTGTCATCCAGTCCTCCAGCCAACTTTGCTAAACTATGTCGTCTTTCGACCTAATATGTCTTGACTTTCTTTGGTTGTCTTTAGTCTGTGTGCGTCAGGCTCAACCAAAGAGATTTTCTGACCCACCAGCCGAGTCATTGCCGTGTGACTGAAATTTTCTTAAAATTGCAATTCTGTGATGATACCCAACCACGATGCAGCAGTCGGTCTAAATAATGAAAAACAGTTCTAGGGAATGGTCACAATCCCAAAAACCTCATACATATATTAAAAAGATGAGAAGGCCTGACTTTATAGAGTGGTCTGTATGGCTGAGAATTTCCAGGGGCAAGGGACTCACTTTTCATGAGTTTTTCTGAGAGATCCTTGAGCGCACTCCCGGGTTGCGTCTTGAACGGGGTCCCTGTCCTGGAGGACGGATGCCTGGATGGCGTTTCTGGCCTGGGGAGGCTCTGAAGATCAGATCCCTTCCCCCCATCAGAGTCCGAGGAGGGGTTGCGGAACATCTGCCTGGGGCTGTGGCAGTTCGTGTCCAGAGGGCCGGTCTCCTGCACCCATGGCGTCCCTTCAGGCGAGTCGTTGCTGCCGGGCCTCTTGGTGGATGGTGACGCAGGCTCCGCCAGCGAACTGTGCTTGATGGAGTTCAGGCTATGGGCTCGCACCCGGGACCAGCTGGTGGAGCGGAAACTCTCGGCCTCTAGCCAGAATTTGACCAGATGGTCAGCGAGGCGCGTCTCCATGAACTGCATGAAGTATGGGATAGCCATGTTGTCCCGTAGGACCTGCTCCACAGTCTTGGACAGTCGTGACCGCGTCTCCTGGGCCTGGTAATTCACACTGGAACGCCCTGCATGAGAGTCAAAGTGTCACACGTGACATGAACATAAGCTGCAATGACAGAAAACATGTCACACTCAAATACGATCAAAACATCAGACATTACTGCCCGCCTGACCCAGGACATTGTGCATATTTGTATAATAAAAAACTGCGGGTCTATTAAAGCCTCAGAATTCTGAGCCACAAGCCAGCTGCTCATCACGTACGAGGCACGCCCTCAACTTCAGGCCACATGAATCTCTAAACGTGGCCTTAATGCAGCACAGACTCCCCAAAGACCCTTCAAACTCCTGCCTTTGAAGACGAGGCCACATATCAAAGCTTTGCCATCTCAAAAATGATGGCACAGCAGTAATATCTGGGGGGGGGGGGGGGGCACAGCGCTTGTGTTCAGAATGTCACTGGCTCAAAGCATGATCAGAGTGGTTTCATGTGACATGAGGACTGATGTTACTGTTGGACCCCTGTAAAAGGCCCTTAAACCACAATTGCTTCAGGGACCGGCTGACCCCGCCTTTTCAAAAAATGTCACTTTGGATGAAAGCATCTGCTAAATAAAAAACTATTTTTTCTGTTATGGAAGGGGGGGGGAACGTAGCCCACTGCTTTGCTTCTGTGTTGAATACATATGTATGTTTTTAACCAATGATAAACACGGTGAGCTGTGAGTTATATTTTCATTTGCTGAGGCACACTTTGGATGTGAATGACTTCCAAATGTAGATTGTTATTCAAGTACAGAAGAAAAGAAACGCCAAGATGACAACCAAAGCATGTTGCCAATCAGTAACACTGATGTTTTAAATACAGCCACGCATCAGATCAGAGACCACACAGGCAACTGAATGCATTAGTTGTATGGGAACCCGGGAGCATCTCAGAATCTCCTTCACTCAAACTGCACATGCCCACTTGAGGCCACGACCCATCGAATATGGCTCTCCCTGCAGTCTTATTTTAGCAAAAACAAAGCATCACCGGGACAACATGCCTGGCATGCATAAGCCCCGGTAACAGCAGGACCGCTGGGCAAGGCGGCACGGGTTTGTGTCGACCAGCGGTTAGGCAACACGCTCACCGCATGATACAGTGGGACGCTCAACAGTGACTGTCACCCTTTTCTAGATCTCCCAAACCTGGAGCTGAAAACAGGACATCTCCCGGGACATGTGGAATCATGGAGCCAATCCACAGGAATTCATTTTCATCACTAGCGCGTGGCTCGGCACAGTTTTGTAGCATGTCACGTACAAGCCGACATGCTACTACGCGATAGGCGGACGTCTCACAGCCTTTAGGTGCCACTAGACCTGTTTGACCTGCCAGTGCCCTGCTCTGAGGTGCTAATTTGCACTGCGAAATCGGGCCAGATAAATACAAAAGAAACAGCTCACAGAAAAATCTAGAACACCTCGTCCCAGCAGTTACATGCCATCATGAATTCTGGATACACCGCTGCAGTCTAACAGGCTAATTTGGACTACATGCAAAGTGACTGGCTCAAGGCAGATCGATGTGTTATTATGGAGGGTCCCATACCCAAGTCACCGAAGTGCGCTGCCTCCATGTGGCTCGGCTGCTTCTTGAGGATGGCGGTACGCCCGCGCGCGAAGGAGTCCATGTTAGCCGAGATGGCGTTGATGGCCACGTGGCTGGGTCCCGCCGCCTCCAGGATGGCATGGTGATTGCGGCCACCAGAAGGGGACGGAGGTGCTACCAGGGTGGGGGAAATGCAGGCTGGACCAACAAGACAAAGACAAGCAGCCACAGTCAATCAGAATCAGGCAGGAGTCATGTAACACAACTGTTGGGCCACACTGCGTTAGTAGCTATTAAACCCTATTAAACTGCTGTCAGCTTTACCAAGAAGTACTCACCTTTCACCAGACAATACCCAAAACCCTGAGGCCTGGTATTTTAAGCATGAGAATGTTGAACGCTTTGTTAAAATCTCAGACAAAGACACCCTTTTATGTTCAGCAATTGCAGTTCAACTAAATTCCAGCCACGCCTAAATTTCAGCAGCAGCCTAGCATGACAGTTCACTGCAGCTTCTTTCCCTCCCTTCTGGGTGTGATCGAGAAAAAGGATGTGAGCATTCCTTCAATCACACCACAAGCCTTGCAGCAATGTTGCTTGTACGTATGCATTTGACGGCCCTTATCTTTATGCAGAAACATATCTTTAAAAAGTGCCCTACTGACATTCCCAGCACATAATAGGGGTAACATACACCGGCTAGCACCAAGAGAGGGGACCTGTGAAATGAATACACATGACCGTTCTTGCGAGCTCCTGGTCCAGTACTTTAGGCCTATCTATTGGGCTGCCTTAATACTCAAACGGCACAGGAAAATATTCAGACACTCAAAGCTTTTGGATCACTATGGGCACTTTTCCACTGCACAAAGTACGGTACTTTCAGTACTTTCTCTTTTCCTTTGACTTCTGATCGAGTACCAGTACTGAAAGTTCGCAGCTGGGGTACCTCTTTGGTACTTCGGTACTTTCGGGTGGGACTTGCAAACGTATTTGCTGTCGATTGGTTAATGCAAATAGCCTGCCGCTGAAACACAAAATACAACCTCCATCTTTTGAAAACACACAGCAAACAGCGAGAAATGAAATAAAAAGCAGCAGAAACAAAAATATAAAAAAGTAAAATGGATGGACGGACAAACGAGGAAAAACAGGTTTTAAATGCCATATGGTCGGATGAACAGATCCAACAGGATTTGGATGGCACGACTCGAAATAAAAAAGTATTTGCCGTAGTAGCAAGCCGCTTGGAAGAAATGGGGTACATGCGAAACACCAAACAATACCGCTTGAAAATCAAAAAACTTAAGCAGGACTACAGGAAAGTATGTAATGATGACATCATCAGTGACCGCCCCTGACTGACATTTGGCGCTGGTACCAGTTTTTATGCCAGTGGGAAAACAGACACAAAAGTACCACCATACTTTTGGTACTTTATGGAAGTACCGAAAGTACGGTACCTGGTGCGGTGGAAAAGCGCCCTATGAAAATTGATCATCTTAATATATACATTATTGTCATTTTTAAGACTGGTCTATAATCAAAACAAATATCCCTCAAGTGAAAAAAAACAACAAGTATACTAAAGTTTGATCCGTTTACTAGTTTAATATAAACTTTGAATGTACCAAGAACCTGGTGCTTGGGCAGGGTAGATGTTCTTTGGGAAATATTAGCACAATCAGTGGATTTAACACATAAATCAGTGGTCAGTTCCTAGAGGACAAGCAGCATTACTGCATTAACTAAACCATTGGAAACTTACAACTTTCAGTTTTGAACAGATTCATTGCACTGGTATTTCCTTACCTCTGCTGGTTTTTATATCAGCCGATCTCTCGTTTTCCTTGCCTTTTGCTATAAAAAAACAAAAACAAAACAAGCAAACAGTTAGTTCCAGGCTTAATATTGACTGACATCACCTGTGGAAAAAAGTTCTTTATATTTACAGTATTTAGAAATATCCAACAAGCCAGGAGATTCAGTGTAATCTGAAATCAAGTGAGTTCAGTTGTGAATGGACACAGACATATCTAACGAGGTGTCCTTTTTGGTGGGTGCTGGCCAGTCATTTAGGGGTCTGTCCCACATACAGAAGGCCTTGGGTTGGATTCCCATCACCAGCAAAGTAATCATATCACCACTGGGTCCAGCAGCAAGGCCCTTATCCCAAAAACCATATGGGGATGCTGGCTGACCCTGCTCTCTAAGACCAACCTTTCCTCACATGGATGGTGTTTTGGACAAAGGACTCTGGTCAATGCTCAATGAGTAAATTATAAATGGCTTTGTTTCTCTTGTTAAAGCACCGGGTGCTGGCAAACTGCAGCTATCTGGATCCCTCGCACATCTGGGAGCATGAACACAGGCTAGCCTGCTCCCAATTCTGTCCTTGGAAAATCTGCCTGGTCCTGGCCAAATGAATATTGAGCAGCTGATGAATCTCACAATGTAACCATGTACTTGTTTGGGCTGTTCTTAGGGTAATAGGACCCAAACACACGTTTGTGCGGACGCTTGGAATACGCATGGCTGAACAACATCACTATTTCAACTGTCGCAGTTACAAATTTTTGGTTATCAATACAACGTATTTATCTAACCTGAATGTATCTGGAATGAACAACAGACACAAACTTTCCACTATGCTATCATACAAAGAAACTGTTAACTTACCACCATATTCAAAGATCAGATTTAACATGCTGGTCTACTTTACTTTTTAAAACAGTAGGCAGCTACAACACTGTACTGAGCAGTGATCACTAACAGGGATATACAAACGCTGGGCAGTCCTGGGCATCACGTGGCCTATGATGTATAACCACTTCAGCGCGGTAAGAATCACTGCATTACATTACATTCTTGTACTATTTAAATCAGGGGTGCCCGGTCTTATCCCCAAAGGGCCGGTGTGTATGCGGGTTTTCGCTGCAACTCCCTAATTAGAGGACTCATTGGCTGAAGAGTCCTCACACCTGGGTTTGAACAGCTGACCTACAGGTTATCCCAAAAACCTGCATACACACCGGTCCTTTGCGTATAAGATTGGGCACCCCTGATTTAAATGCAGTGGAAATTTAACACTGCACTGGCAATTAAGCAGAATGAATGTTAGCAAAGCTGACCTATTAACCGTATAGAGAAAAACGTGCTTCTTATATTTTAAAAACTGCTTTAAGTTTAGGTCATGTCGACTGACTTCGGTTTTATGTATTCATACAGCAAACGGTGGCCGAAATCTTACACTGATATAAATTATGTTAGGCATGCTTTACAAATCCACAACCGCACACTTTCTCAATTTGTGATTAAAAAAAAACAGCTGGAGGCTGAACCAGAAAGACGATCACGACGATGAGCAAACTTAAAGGCGAGTCAGGTAACCGTCACATCATGCACGCTGTCCAGGGTGCATCAGGTACCAGCACTCATTCGCGTTAATACATTGAATTATGAATTTTAATAAAGTAAAAGTTTATCTATTTAATGCGAGGGTTAATTTAATCACCGACGTAGACCACGAACGGAACGCTGCTGCAATGGCATCTGATATTAAATGACACAGAGCTACAAATAAGAAATAGCTACTAAAGTACTTGGCTTTTCTACATAACTGCGCAACTAAGTGATAATTACTATCGGGCGATCGGTAGAATTTCAATAACTTGCATTAAATATATTATTAGTTAGATGCAGCTGACGGAAATGTATGTAGCCACAGTGCAAACAAATGATTCTTGGGTTCCAGCGCAAGGAGACAAACTAACATTGAGGTACCTTATCTTGAGTCACTTGTAAGGGGTTTAATGAGCTGTTATTTGGTATAGCGACGTATTTTAATGATACAATACTGCAATGACTGCAGTGAAAAACCTTTCATTTAAAAACGCAGTGCTACATACAATCACGTCTAGTAAAAGAAGGATCACTAGTCGAGCGAATTTGGTAAATGCGAAAGTGCCATCTAAATATTTGCATCGATCATCTGATATGGCCACGATGGCTGTACCAGAAACTAAAACTAAACGATGCGTTCCGATTGCACAATTTTTGACCTATTTCTTGTTTCTGAAGTTTAGACGTGACGATATTAACAAAAATCAAGCTCAGAGGCCTTCATATCCAGCTAGAGCTGTCAAGCTGGTGTCTCACCATACATTCCCAACAGGCTCCCTGCTAATATCCCCGCTCCAATACCACTTCCTTACCTTTCCTCCGAAAAAACGACATGGTTGTTTTCGTGCTCCGATTTTGTCCCTCAGCTCAGTGAACGCATCCCGTGAATTCCAAGCTCCCTTCATTCATAGCTTGCTTCCCTCGTTAACCCTACAAGCTTTTAGGCATAATTAATCCAGAACCCGCAGACTGCTACAGTACAGACTTCCTTCTTCCCCTTTAGCTAGAACGGCCCGCCATATTGTCAATAAAGAGCTCACTTCCGGTCCATAAAATATGCATTATGGGTAACGCATGCTGTTCCTGAACTGCGCCCTTCGTTTAACAGATACTGGCTCTGTTATATGGGAGGTATTTTCTGCAAAAAAATAACATGAAAATGAAAATGATAAAAAGAAAATACAATCTCCATTTTGCCATTTAGTTTCCAAAGTCTGTGCGCAAAAATCCTGCAAAAATTTAAATTAAAATGAAATGGCACCATTTGCATTTTAATTTTCCACTCATGTATGAGTGGAAAAATTAAAAAATAAAATTAAACCCCCTTTTTGTCTTTTCATTTTCCAATTTGCCTTTCATTTTCAAGTTCACAACATGCAAATATATGTTAATCGGAGCGGGGGCGGTGGGCGGAGCTACGGATCACAGCTGCGCTTTCTCAGTACGTTTGCCGATTCCGTTGTCTGTTTCTTGGCCATGGTCAACCTTGTCGCCCAAACTAATGGCAAAGTTACACGCCGCTTAAGTTAGCTACTTATCTGCAACTTCCGTTTCGTTTAGCTTCTTATGCGTAGTGTTTTATTTCGGTGCTTAAGTTACTTCCAGCTTCTTTATAGGGGAGTGTTCGCAGCTGCACATGCTGTACAGTTTTTAGCAGTTCTTAGCAGACGAAAACAGGTAAGGTCTATCAGCATCGACAGATAACCGCCCGAAACTAATTTAATATAGACGGGGAGTTAAATAATTAAGCCTTTGCTTTAACGTATCAAAATATGCCCCATTCTAACTATCTTTTTGTAGCTTTAAAGGTAGGTAGAGCTTTCAGTCAGCATATGGCACACGGAAGCACGCACACAATACCACGTGCTGGTTTAACGGTTATGTTTGACCCGCGAATGGTGTTTAAAAACGTTGCCTGAGGATGTAGCGTTTCTGGTTTGTCATTTTGCTGAGCTGCCCCAACACGTTTGATGTGGCTGATTTTAGATTTATAATGGAATAATATAGATTTGCCGTAAGATTTCTTCCGTGAGAGTCTGAAAGCGTGAGTGTCACGTCAGATGTGTGACAGTTGGCAGCCCTGATGCATTAAGTAGGCACTATATGCCTGACAAATAAGTTCATTGCAAAGAGCATGAGAACAGAATCATTTTGATACCTCATTTGTCAAAATCGGTCCAGTAGTTCCTGATCTAGAGCTTTTTAAAGGTGCCACTTAGCCGCCTTTTGTTTTAATGCAATTTCCATTAATGAACAAAGAAAAATTGTGATAAGAATTGGAGGTTTGTAGTCAAGACACTGCAACAATATGATACAATTTATAGTACACTGAACATCAGTCAATTGCAATGAAATTTAGAGGGGGCCATGTCAGAAGGTTGGTGCATCTTATTCCACTTCGATAACCTTTGTGGGATGACAAGGTCAAGGTCATTAGGGGTCAACTTCTCATGAATTCAATGCAATGAATGTGCATTTTCTGTAACTGAATTCACTGTGGTTTGGCACATTTGGGTTACCAGTTATATTTGAACACAGGTATTTTTCTTACATGTAATTGTGATATTTGGTCAAATCCTTAATCGAGATCGTGATTTTTTTTTAAAAAACTTAGACCGTATTTTCGTCTGCCAGCTCGCGCATAATGCATTGTGTCCTTGAAGACCCGGGCTGGGGATGCAAGATCCCGCTTGAATTTTGTTGTGAAACGTTGCA
>JAODJW010000106.1:16299092-16309385 GCA_026777045.1 Hyperopisus bebe | reverse complement strand
AACCTGTAGGTCAGCTGTTGAAACTCAGGTGTGAGGACTCTTCAGCCAATCAGTCCTCTAATTAGTGACCTAATTAGGGAGTTTCAGCGAAAACCTGTATACACACCGGCCCATTGCGGATAAGATTGGCCACCCCTGATTTAAACTGTGGTACCTTAAATCCAACAAGTTACTCCGATAAGCCAGTAACCCCGCTTCGTAGTACAGGCCGCAGATCTTGTTGAACATGCCAGCATTGATCAGAATCAGACATACTGCACCGTTCACGTCAATCAGTGTGTAAATTCATGGTTTAAAATGGCCAACACGATACAGCCTCTCCCCCGGTTACGTTCCGATAAACCTATCGTAAGGCGAAAATATCATAGGTCGAAAATGCAATTTAATACAGTATAACATTTACCCATCGAAAAATCATAACACGGACCATCGTAACCCGGGGATAGTCTGTTTTTGTTTTGCCTTAACTGATGTAACTATTTTGCTAGTTTGTTACATGCAACTCTCACTTTAATTAACATTTATTCATTGATCAGCTTATTTAGAATTAAATGAAAATTAAATGAAAAATGTAAAATTACATCCATCCAACCACCCATTTTCCGAAACCACTAATGGGTAGCAGGGGGTCCAGCGCCTGTTCCAGCAGCTATGGGTGTAAGGCATGGAACAGCTCAGGATGGGGCACCAACCCATCGCAGGGCCATTCGCCATTCACTCAGATGTAAAATTGCCAGTTACAGTATTTTTTATTTTTCAAAATAGTTGCATAATAACATTGTGTATGTGTGTTTGGGTTGCTTTGGCTGGTAAACTGTTTCATAAATATTGGATGGAAAGAAAGAGAGAGAGAACACAGGACACTTGTGCTAATAATGAAATATTTCCATTTGAAATACCCTGTTTCACTATCATGTACTACTTTGAGATATATATATATATATATAACCTCAGATGCCCTTTGTTTGTGCAGCTGACGAAGAACGAAATCATCCTTGACCCACCTTGTTACAGAGAGCTGGAGCTGGGCCTCAGGGTGACCCTGCCTTGCTCTCTGTGATTTCAGGGATGTGCTGCAGGCTCACTACAATGTAAAGATGACTTTGTAATTGCAAACATTTTACCTTGCTTATGACTGAATTCGGTTTCTGATATTCTTAAAACAGATATGTAGGCTACAAGTGCAATTTTTCCATCATTTAACCTAAAAGGTTTCATAGCAATCGCTTGAAAATATCGACATGTGCTCAGCTTTATTTTTGATAATGCTCTATACTAAGTTTTGAATCATATACAGGTATTTTTAGATCTGATTGGAGTTGGATGTCAATCCATGGTTATGTATTTGACAAACGCACCGAAATGTCTTTTTCCTCCATCAGACCTGAGAATTAAACGTAAAATGCTTTAGTATTAATTTATTCTGAAATGACAATGCGATACACATGTGATCCAATGGAATAGATTTTATTTCAAGTTTCCTCCAACTGAGATCTAATTTAATGCATTAAAAAAAACCTGTTTGTTGATCTAGGCGTGTAAAATCAAATTAGACAGGCTTCAAATAGATGCTGATGATCAATCTCTCAGCCTAAAAGCTTTGCAGAAAACGATCTTTCAGTGCTGGGCCAAGATCTAGCAAAGTACGGGAAGATATCAACGGCTCATCTAAAGCTGCCCCATCACACATAAGGAAATGAATCACAATTTCCTCAAACTAGTTGAGTAATAACGTGCCTAAAACCCTAAGAATCCATTGACATGCCTGCTTAAAGTGATCCTGTTGTCTTTACACCCATTATGTAAATTGAACTAAGTGTTAAATATTAAAGGGTTCCATTAAGTTTATGTATTTTCTCATTATATATTTTCGCAAACAATTGAAATGATTTCACAATGGAGATGCATATTAAATATATGTCTAGCTCAAGAGCTCCTGAATTGTGTTTTTAGGTTAATATTAGCCCATCAAAATATGCACATACACAGAATAATCATGAACAGAATCATCATTCATGCAAATTTGCACTGCTCAACCTTTCTATTTAATAGGTAAAACCCTCTTCTTTAGAGGTGTTTTGTTCATCCTGTGTTTGTTTAAAGAGCATGTGCCTCTGAAATTACCTGATACGCAGTCAACTGAACCAAGATTTTGGTTTTTGGGACACTAGATTAAAACCCTCATCACTTTCCCATTTAGGTTGCTAAAATGACAAAGCACCCTGTAAGGCCTGTGTTATCTTGCTCTCCATGACACACAGATGTATATGACAGCAAGCTATGAATCTGAACATGTGACTAGGCCAAGGCTTGAATCAGTGACCTTTTTATCACAGGATCAGAAACTTAGCCCATTGAGTTACATGCTTCCGCCACACAGCAATATGATTACGTGAAACTGATAATTCTGCCAATGCAGTATTAAGCTGAGATTGTAAGTAGGCCTAATCATTTTCACTGTGCTTTTTCATTTTAACAACCTAAAGGGGAAAGTGATTTTAATCAGGAGTCCCAAAATCTAGGATGTCTGAATCTTAGGAAGGTTCAGAGTCATGTCCTCTTTAATAAACAATACACCTCTGAAGAAGGAGAGGGTTTTACCTATTAAAGGGAAAGGCTGAGTAGGCAAATTCACTCAAATGATTATTCTGACTGATCTTTCTGTGTATGTGCATGTTTTTGTTGGGTTAAAATTAACCTATAAACACAATTAAGGATCTCTTGAGCTAGACACACCTGAAAGCTCACACCCAAACACAAAAATACAACACAGACCATCTTGTGCATGTTGCTGGTTACCAGTAGGCAAGTCATTGATTTAATTTCACTCAATGCTACTTCATTATACAGTCATTCGACAATTTATTCTTACAAATCTTTTAAGAAATGCTGACATACCACAACTGCATGTGTATACACTTAGACATCCAGTTAATATAACTTAAATAGCTTTGTTTCGGATTTAACACAAAAGCAAAGAGTGCAAGTCATTCAGCAGCTCAACTTTGCCCTTCTGCAACTGCATTCCTCTGTCATCTGTTACTTAAAAGCACTCTGGTCTCATCTGGAGGTTAGGCTGGTTTTACACATACCACAGTAAACTATGTTATTATCTTACACACATAGATTATAGGTAATATAGTAGTTTTATTTATTTATAGACTATGGGATTATTTGCACACTTTTATCCCTATTGCATCACCTTTTCATTGCTCATTTATTGTCCATTTGTCCATTGATGTTTGCCCTGTCACCCCACGCAGGGATACCCTCCCCTGTATTAGAACTGTGGCATAAAAACATACGTGTTCATCAAAACACGCGGCAATACAACTTGAAACTCAAATACATCATAAATTAATCACCGTGGCATAACAAAAGAACCAGGAAACGCTGACAAACAACAGGTGCTGTATAGCTGCCGAAGATCAGCGCTGACTCCGGTAGCTTGACCGGGAGGTGAAAGTCTCCGCTGTGAAGCTTAGGCGCAGCGTCGGGTCTGAACTATCAAAGGAGGAGAACCGGGAGGTTTAGCAGACCGACGTCATCGGGATTCTGAAAACCGGAAGCCAAAAGTTTTTTTTTTCTTCACGCACAAAGTGATAGTAGAGGAGAAGCGTGAGGAGGGGCGCGAGAAGGGACGTGAAGTAACGGCGGCTGAGTTTTCACGGCTACAGCGAAGGGCAACTGGGATAGAGACATACACGCACGCAACCGTTTCTGGTCAGCGGGCCACCGACGACGCACACATTAGCCATGTGGGATCAGGACGAGTTCGAGAAACACTGGCGGAATGAGTTCCCCGACGGCGACGTGCCGAAGATGGACCTTAACTCCGTCGAGGACGTAGAGGAGGAGCTGGAGAGATGCAAAGCGAGGCTGAAGGTGCTCCAGCGTGAGCTGTCCATGGAAAAGTTCAAGGTGATATACCTCCAGACCACGGTGGCCCGGCACAGAGGCGAGGAGCAGCGGGACGGCGATGAAAAGTTGAAGAGACGGATGGATGTGAAAGCGGAGGGGACGGAAAAAGGAGTGGTTTTGGGGGGACACCCCGAGGAGCCCGCCCGGAGGAGGCACGGCAACGACGGCACAGATTCCGGGCGTGTCGTGGGGTCCGCTAGGAGTCCCCGGACAGGTAGACGTCTCCCCACGCTTCCGCGGAAGCACCCGTATCTCTACATACAGAAAGTGGCAGCGCCCGGCCGCACGCAGCCCGACAAAGCCGAGTCGGAGCAGGACATCAGCGACCACGAGTACGAGGACGTGGAGCTCAACGAAAACTTCGTGCGGGGAAACCTGGTGACCCCCAGGGCTGAGTCCCGCCGGGACATGGTCCGGACCATCCGTCTTAGCAAGGATTTCGACTCCAGCGACGACGGTAGGCTGTCACCGGCCACTATTACGGTGGCGTGCGGCTCGTCCCTGGTCTCCGGCCGCAGTACCCCTGAGAGACGGAGCGACGGCTACCTGAGCTCCGACCATGAGGACTCCTCATCCGCCGGTGAGCAGCCGCGACTCCTACTGCTTTTTATTCTTGTTATCCTACAGGAGGAAGCCCTTCAACCTTTAAATACTTTCAATAAGCTGTGTTAAACCTGTTGGGAGAGTTACCTCCATTTCCCCCCTGATTTGTAGATGCAAGAGACTGGTACTGAAATTTAATGAAATGTTACGCTTTTGTCTTTGGGTATCTTGGATTTCTGGAGAATAATAGATATAGAGTTTCATGCCATGGAAGTATAAAAATTGGCCTTCCCCCCCCCAAACCAAAACTCACACTATTACTTAAAGCAAGGCTTTGATTAGTCCTGCCCAAACAAACAACCAGATGAAAGCCACCTCCTGTAGTGAGCTTTGCAGCCCTAGAAGATGTGAAGGTGGTGGCATTTAGGTGGTGGCATGGAGATCTGGAGGTGGTGGCATGTGGACCAAGAGGTCCAGAAACACCAGTCTAGGATAATTCACCATAAAACTGCTGATTGGAGATTTACAGACCAAAACTGAATTTTAATTCCTATACCCAAGCAGTGTAATATGTCAGTTGAGTGAGTAAGTGATCCAACTGTCTGTGAGGTTATGGGACACTGAGCTTCCTGGGGCTTGGTGTTGACTTTCGGATCAGTATCATGGGGAACCTAATATTCCGAGATTCTTATTCTTAATAGGTTTAAATGCCTCTGTGAGTCAAATATGGCTATTAGTGTTATTAGCTTGTTGATGTACTTAGTGTTTGTTGTTTTTCCCCCACGTCTTTGTATTTAACAAAACTTTCAGTTCACAGATGGTACATGTCATTTGGAGGCGTTTTAAATATCCAATTTTTTTTAGTATGTTCTCAAACAGTTGTCCACATCAAAACCATTTAGAATCCTGCCATGACGCCTCAGGCTATATCTAAAGGAAGTTGCCTTTTGGGATCAGGCTTTTATCCCAGTGTGTCAATGATGTGGGCTTACAGGAAGAATCTGCTGGTTGTGGTGGTGGGGGGTGCTGTCGTTACTCATCTCGAGTTCCATTGGTTCGTCACAGGGCCATCTTTGTTTTCCCACTAGGAGGAATTTGATTATGTTCGGGCGTTTAATACGATGGTGAACCAGTCGTCATCTTCGTCAAGCATCTTAAGCGTGGGCTGTTCAAAGAGATGTGATGTTACCCCACTCCTTTTTGAAGGCTTTTGTTAGTAAAAACCCTCCCCTTTATAGGAATGCTATTGTTGTTAAGCTTTTGTCCTACTTCGACTCATTTATACAGTCTTTCTTTGTGGCCTTGAGGAAACTTTTGCTGAGGTGTGTCCTAAGACTGTACAGTGTGTGCCAACTGGCTTCTGACTCTGAACTGAATATCTTTATCTATCTATCTATCTATCTATCTATCTATCTATCTATCTATCTATCTATGCTTTTTTTGTACTGTCATTCATTTGCATTTTATGCAGTAAATGCAAAATTCTGTGTTTTAATGAGTAATATCATTTCATATCATTTCATTGCATGTTTTTGTGAAACATCTTCCAAATAAACTGTAGCTTCTAGCAGGGCTTCTATTACCTCAGTTACTTTTTTTTAAAGAAAGTTATAGACTGGTGGTTTGAAATTAGCTTCTCTGAAAAAGAGGTAAAACTGTCAGATAATTTGGGGAGCTTTGTGAAATATATTAATATCAGTTTTGGAGAAGCCTTTCACCAGTTAGGTCAGTGTGTTTTTTCTGTGGCCCTTTAGCATATGGTGAGGGCACATCCCTGCCACTGTGACGTTTATTCCAGCTGGCTGCTGCCTGGTTTGACAAGGGGTCAGCTAGGTTGTCCGAGTGTGTCTGTGTAGAAGGGTGCAAACATCCGTGAGTCATTATTACAGATGCACCGATCCGATATTCGGATCGACATCGGCGCCGATCCAGACCTATTTGACAGATCGGGTATCGGCCATGCGTGACCATTCCACATCCTATACTTACTTATTTAGTTTTTTGCAATCTCTAAAAATATAGCTCCTATTTCATTTTAAATCTATTTGTACAATCAATCGCATGACAGCTCTTTCCCATTTTACATGTTTTTTTTTTTTTGCGGCATTCAAGTCAAACGCTAACGCTGCCCCTCAGTCTTTTTTGCTACTCAGCGGGTGTGAGTACAGTACAGTGACTTCCGCCTGCTGTGACTTCATGCGCATACCCTTCACAGTATGAGGACCGTAAGATAAGACATGATGATCTAGGAGTATTTTACGTTTTTAACGGAAACCAGCGATTTGCAATGTTTGTAAAATAAAGTTTTGAGAGGAATAGCGTTTAATGGACAATCCCACTTAACAAAGTGCATGCAACTGTGTGAGACAAAAAAAAAGCAATGGACGATTTGGGAGTCGCTAACTTGGATTGCTTTGCGAACTTGCTGCAGCTTGTGATACAAGAGGGGCTGCCATTGCAACAAAGTGTAACTGAGCTGACGCCAGTGGGAGAAAAACTGTGTTAAAATTTTAAGCATTCGCCACTCGTGTATACTTGCTTGCTTTGAAGATATTCATATTGAACTGCAAATGCCTCAAACGCTTAAAACAAGACATACAAACGAGGTGGAACAGTACATTATGTATGTTTGTAGTAGTCAAATTAAATATTTCTGTCATACATTTTTTCCATCTGTATTTACTGGCTTAAAATTAACATATAAAGTATAAGAAACTAAAAAGAGCTCTTGTATTGGAATCTGTATCGGTATCAGTAGTTGTGTATCGGAATCGGATCGGAACTGAAAAAATGTGGATCGGCCCATCCCTAGTCATCATGTAGCCCTCTGACATGGACCTCTCATAGGACATGTGTGTATCAGGACACAGTGACTTTCCTGCAGACTTTTGCATGCAGGCCATTATTAATTAGAGATCCTTTCGGATTGTTAAGAAAGTCAGTTAATATGTAAGAGACAGCTCAGAATAGGGCTGCACAATTAATAGTGAAAAACGCAATCTCGTTTACACTTATATGCGATCTCATTTCTAAATTACAATGGTTCTTCTGCATTGTATTACATCAGCTGTATCAAAACAAGCTCTCCTACTTTCCCCAGAGTCTAAACCATAATTCTGCATTCCCTTTAAAGAGTGCTTTTCCACCGCACCAGGTGCCTAGCGTTTGGTACTTCAAGAAAGTACCAAAAGTATGGCACTTCACAGTGTTCGTTTTCCACTGGCATAAACACCGGTACCAGCACTGCATGACATCACAGTGCGAGGTGGGGTATTTTGCACTGAATTCGAAAAATGCCTGTATATTATAGGGCTGGCCGATGTGTGATATTAATACCAATATTGCATATTGTGCATGTGGAATTCTTACTTAGCCAGCCAGGTAGATTAAGAGCAGGCTTTTTCTTGCTTTCAGTTGTATATACAGACATTACAGTGCAGGGAGTTTTACTAAAGTTTTACTGAAACATTTTTGCTCTGTCATAAGAAAAAAATATATAAAGTTTTGCAATTTAATTATTACTTTTCAAGATTAGCTAGTATATGTTTAAAAGTTGGTTTGAAATTTGACTTTGCTGCTTTTGCATGAGTGCTGCGTGCATTCTCCGAGACAGTCATTTTCATCGTTGTTGTTTAAATCACTAATAGATGAATGTTTGAGAAATTTGTTGAACTCCTTTTTTATATAAATACCTCAATAGATGGTAATACCTGAATATGAATAAATACCTGAAGATGGCGGCGCAGACAGTTGCAGTGGCTCGGTGCTCTCCCGTTCGGAATGTTGTTTTGTGTTTGTTTATGTGTATTTTGTTTCTACTTCGCGCAACGCTTTGCTGGGCGAACACATTCTACACATTCTACACCCGTCACGATCTTCTCAGCATTGGTGTATGCGGAGAGTGGAGCGTAAAGGCAGAATTTATCCACTCGCATAACATTCCGGTGGAGATCGCCAGGACACCGCCCCGAAGGCTGGCGACGTAGGCGGCGGAAGGAGAGGAAGCAAAAGCGAGGCTGCAGGGCCAGCGCAGCAGCTAGGCTACGGAGACAGCCCCACAAACCACTGCTTCCGAGCATTTTCCTCGCCAATACCAGATCAATTGTCAACAAGATGGACGAACTGAGGCTACAGGTTGCAACAATTTGTGCGATTAAGGATAGCTGCTTGCTGGTGTTCACGGAAACCTGGCTTCATTCATTCATACCGGACTCAGCTATCGAGCTAACAGGCATAAACCCGCCTGCGCTACGACAGGACTACGGACTCTGGTAAGAGCAGAGGAGGGGGTGTGTGTGTTTATACCAGCAACAACTGGTGCACGAACGTAGCGATAGTGGACAGTTATTGCTCTCCAGATCTGGAGCACATGACTGTGAAGTGCAGACCGATCTATCTGCCGTGGGAGTTCAACGTGGTGATGATCACTGCTGTTTACATACCACCAGCTGCTAACGCTACCTTGGCTCTAAAACAATTACACAGCAGCATTAGCAGCCAACAGAGCCAGTATCCTGATGCGGCGTTCATCATCGCAGGGGACTTTAATCACGTGGATTTAAAAACAGTGCTCCCCAAACTCCACCAGCACGTAAAATGCGCTACCAGAGGCGCTAACACGCTAGATAAGGTCTACTCGAACATTAAGCTGGGCTACAGAGCTAAACAGCTTCCACACCTGGCTCCGTCTGACCACATGTCACTGCTGCTGATTCCTGCATACATCCCCCTCAGGAAATCTGCTCCAACCTTCATGCGGTCCATCACAACTTGGCCTGAGGATGCCACTCTGCAGCTGCAGGACTGCTTTGACAGGACTAACTGGGACATTTTTGTACAACCTGACCTGGAACTCTTCACAGACAGTGTACTGTGCTATATCAAGACCTGCATGGACACCATCACAGTGGAGAAACGCATCCGAGTCTATCCTAACCAGAAGCCCTGGATGACAAGGGAGGTCCAGCGGCTGTTAAAGGAGAGAAACACCGCCTTCAGGTCTGGCGATAAGGCCCTCTACAGCACAGCACGTACCAACCTGAGGAGAGGCATCAAGAAGGCCAAGAGGGACTATAGGAGGAGGATCGAGGAGCACCTGGACAGTAACAACAGCAGGCAGGTCTGGCAGGGAGTCCAGCACATTACCAACTACAGGACAAGTCAGGGAGTTGCTGAAGGTGACGCCTCAATAGCAGAGGAGCTGAACCAATTCTTTGCCCGCTTTGAGGTGCACCCACCAGTGACAGCTGCTGCAAATGCAGCAACAGCGGCTCGCAACATCATCACCCCCACCTTCAGGGTGCAGGAACATGAGGTGAGACGCTCGCTCCTGGCTGTCAACCCCAGGAAGGCAGCAGGCCCTGACGGCATACCTGGACGTGTGCTGAGGAACTGTGCAGAACAACTGGCTGGGGTCTTCACAAAGATCTTCAACTTGTCACTGTCCCAGGCCTCAGTCCCACCCTGTCTGAAATCCTCCACCATAGTCCCCTTACCAAAAAAATCATCCGTAACCTGCCTGAATGACTACCGGCCAGTAGCGCTCACCCCAGTCCTGATGAAGTGCTTTGAAAGACTGGTCCGGAGTCCTATCATGTCCTTTATCCCTCCCACCTTTGATGCGCACCAATTTGCCTACAGAACAAATAGGTCTACGGAGGATGCTGTAGCAGCTGCTCTTCATGCTACCCTGTCCCATCTGGAGCATCAGGGGAACTATGCACGCCTCCTCTTTATTGACTTTAGTTCTGCCTTTAACACCATCCTCCCCCACAGATTGGTGTGCAAACTGTCAGACCTGGGACTCCCCTTTTCCACCTGTCTTTGGAT
>JAODJW010000106.1:16254626-16272820 GCA_026777045.1 Hyperopisus bebe | reverse complement strand
ATGGAAACTAGGGGCCATGTATTGGCACTGCCCCCCCCCCCCCCCCCACCACCAATAAGAAATGAGGTCGGGTTCCGCATTGTCCCTGATCTGGGGAAGCCCAATGACTCGTCTTCACAGGTTTGTTTTTGTAGGGTTGGGCTGAGTGGGTGAGTGAGCAAGCATGAGAGGGACAGGGAGAGAGAGAGAGACAGAGAGAGAGAGATGGGAGGAGTAGGAGGCAAAAGGGAGGGGTCAGTGCCTGTGAGGTAGTCCACAAGATTGTGCAAGCAGAGCGCTCGCTGCCGTAGCAACGCTTGTGTGTGAGCGTAGGCTGTTCCTTCTGCTGCTCCGTGCATCTGCCCTGGCTCTCCGTGCAATAAGCAGCTGCCTCCATTGGCCACTCAGCCGTGTTCAGCGCTTTCTGGTTTTCCTTCCTCTAACTGCTGGATCTCTGTTTTTTCTATTTTTTTTAAGTTTGTGAGTGCCTCCCCCCCTTACTTCTCCATTGTCGTGTTTTTTCGGGGGCTCCTTTGTCACCCTGAGATGAGCGCTGCCTCTTGGCGCTGAGCAAAGAAGAAGGATTCCCAGCTGCACGTCGTGGTGGGGGTTGGGAGAGAGGGAGGGAGAGAAAGAGGAAGCGAGGTGGAGAGAGAAGGAAGCAAAGGGAAAGAACAAGCATGGAGCACCTGAGCACTCGCAGCCTTCCTCGGCTTTCGTGGATAGACACCCTCTACAGCAGTACGTATCCTTGCTCCCTAAAGTCTCTCCTTTAGCCACTCCTGCCTTTAGCCGGGGCATCCCTCATCGCAGCTGGGTCTCCACTCATCAGCAGTGCCAAATGGTGTTGCTGTGCGTCTAGTCAGATGTGATGCCACGGATGGCTTTTGGTGCTGCTGCCACTGTTGGTCTGGGGCTGGACTTCCCACTGGCTGCTTTGTCACTTGACTTGAGCCACAAGCCACGGCAGGTTGTGGGTTAGTGTGGGTGCAGGCCTCCAAATGCAGGGTATGCCATGTCGGCGTAAGTAATGGTGTGATTCGGTGCTGATAAGATGAACGGGAGATGCTCAGGCGTCGGATCAGCTGTGTTGTTTTGCTGGCGTCCTGGGAATGTGAGATCCCTCTTTTATGAATTTTTATTCATATTTTGCTCTTTTGACTTTCCGAAATGGTCGCCCTGGCTGCTTTGTCAGGGGTGCCTGTCCTGTAGGATGCCCAGTATTATCGATGGGCGAACCTGGTGTTTGTCAGGTGGCGTAAATGATAGAACCAGTGGGGGGTTGGGGAGGAGCATTTAGAGCCTGGCAGCCAATCCCAGCACCCACCCATCCTCCTCCGATGCCAGTCCTGCTCCCTGCCAACCTGTCCTCAGGAGACACGATTAAGTTTATGTAACAGCCTGTTTTTTTGTTTTCCATTCCGGGTTTCAGGGTTAAAATCCCATGATGTTTCTGCCAGGGCAGGGTGGGGAAAAGGGCACACCGTGTTGTTTTGGGAAAGTTTCCTTGTGCGACCTGGAAAAAAAACGTGTAACGTAGCAATTGGTGTGGACTGCTTAGTGTGTGTGTGTCAAGAGCGTGTTGGGGTGTTGTGACTGTTCGTCTCTGTCTTCGTGACAGATGAAGGTCCTGCTTAAATCCAGGTTCCTCTTTTCACTTGTGAGTCTTCGTTTTCAGTGCTGCCAGTTTTGCTCTGATGCATAACTACACATAAATACATTTCTCAGCATTGTACCTGGTGTCCTTATACATCTTATTAATACTGTGGTTCAATTACGTTCTCACAGGGCACAAATAACGTAGAAGTGCCGAGTTGTACAGCTTTAATGACTTTGCCATTGTTTATGATTGTAAATTGTTCTGCTGCCCCGTTTAAATAAGCTACTGTATGCTGATTGGATATTTTTTTTTATATGGGGGAGGGACAATGACAGTGCACTAGAATGGCATTGTACACCCAAGAAGGTGGCCAGGCCATCCATTTCTGTGAGTTGAAATAACACACAATTCCCACATGAAAGGAAAACAAATGAAAGTAATGCAGTAAGTAAACTTTTGTGGATGATGAGTGGTGTTGTCTAGCACTTCGTGTCTGGAGTTGAGGCTCGTTTATTGATAATTTGGTGATGGTCCATCAGACTTTTTAAGACATTTTAGGCTTTTAGGTATAACTGGGTTTAGCATTCAGCAAGAAATGTAAAGCAGTCCCCGTGTGTCTCAGCCGTGTTTTTGTTCCAGTGTAACAGTGCGGCGATTTCAGCTGCTCTCTGCTTGTCTGGAGGACTGGCCATTTTCTACCGGGCTCCCATGGATTATTTTAGCCTATAAACGACCTACTATAGGTAGGCAGTGGGGAAGATGGTGTGCAGTAAGCCCAAGAGAACACCAACTGCCATGTCATGTGCACTTGTTTCGCTGCGAAATGTGGCCCCTCTTGGAGTTTGTCTTGACATGGATAGCGGAATGCAGAATTCTTGTCCCGGTTTTGTGTGGACGCTGCTCCTTGGGGTAATTTGCCTATTCAGAAACAGTGGTTATGTAAGTACCCAGACAGCCTCAGCGCCACTTCTCACCGCTGCCCCCTCTGAAGGATGTTCCTGCTGGAGCAGAAAATCGCTGTGTTTTTCGGTATAATTGGAAAGAATTTTGAACATTTTGAACAGCTTAGTGATTCTGTTGGGAGAGTGGGTTTCCACAAAGCTGCGGTGGGCCATCCTATCCTGTCACTTGTCATTCCTCTGCCTTGAGGACTGACCTTACAACATCAGCATGATGGGTGCGCCAACCCCCCCCCCCCCACCCCATTTCCCCTGACACCCTGAAGGTGGCTTATCAGGAATGACACTGTCGCATGCTGGTGTCAGCCTCCGGTCAAAGGGCCACTCGCCATCAGGAAGGGCCTCAACAAGCTCACTCACGGACACGTCCTGCGAGATGGGGAAGCTCCTGCACTGCGTCGCCTTTGCCCTTAAGCTTGGACCAGGGAGGCAACCTTGCTTGGGCACTGTCAGGACCCCCTGGCCCTAAATGGCGAGCCGATGTCCTGCCGTTAATTAGCTCTTCTCACCATCGGTAGGCGGTCTGCCAGCCTGTGCCAGCATGTTACGCAATTTGGTGGTAGTTGCTCTCTGTTATAAGCCTTGCCCACTTTGCCATTGTCCCCATCACTGACCTGGATTAATGTTTGCTTCAGAATCACTCAGGGTTTCTGCTGCTGGTGTAGCTAGAGGGTGAAGCCCAGCTGCCAGAATTACATTCAGGCCGATGCTGGGTCATTGTATGTTTATATATTCCATCATGCAAATAAACATGTATGTGATCAAACTGCCTCTCGTGTGACGGGGGATGCCAGCATGCCCACTAGAAAAGCACTGTGCTCTCTAACGGTAATGCACTCACCTCTATCAGGAGTTCTGGCTTGTGGTCTTGCACCAGTTCTCTCAGGGTGTTTGACCCTTTTTGCAGCCCTTCATCTGCTCTGGGTCCTGGCTCTGTGAATTTTGATACAGACACTTTCTCTCATACTGTATACCTGTTTGGGGTCAGCATCCTTTGGCACTTGGCTCAAGTGGCCTTACAGCATTTGTAAGCTTGGCATCTGAGCAAAGCCTTCTGCAGGCGGCTCCCCGAAGGTGCAGCCAGAGGATCACGAGGTCCTGCTGCCCTAGAGGCCCCCAGCCATGGAGTTAGCCTACGCCCTGCAGCTGTGATCCAGTTACCAGACACATCGATGGTGTGTGACCGCAGAGCTCTGGAGCTCCTCTCCTACACTCACTATCGGCCCACGGGGGGACCATGGACAGCAGCTGTTGTGTGTGTGGGATTGTGTTCAGCTGTCAGGGCAGATAGGGGAGGTTGTGCAACCAGAGACGCGAGTTGTAAACATTTAAATGCAGGGCTGTTTAGACCTTTAGCAACTTCTGGCTAATATATGGCATGTTATATGCTTGTATGTAATGCGTGTAGTTCATGAATCCATCTTTAAATCCTGATGTAATTTTGTTAATTTGAATTAAAGGTGTAGTACCCTTCCTGAGGCCCTAAAGGTTATTCATCCATCTTGCTCTGTAATGCTTTTTTCTTATTCTGTCATGCTGTTGCAATGCTGAGCAGGTAAGTTTTTTATTTAATTATTTTTTAAATGCCAATTTCCTAGAAGGATGATTAGTAGGGGGGAAACTGAATGATGACAAGAAAGAAAATCCTCTAGTGCAGTGTTTCTGAACCCAGTCTTTGGGGACCCCTAGACAGTCCACATTTTTATTCCTTCCCAGCTTCCAGCACACCTGAACCAAGTACCCCAAATACCTTGTACAAGTGTGCTAGGATCTGGAAAGGAGCCAAAAGGTGGGTTATCTGGGAATCCCCAAAGACTGGTTTGAGAAATGCTGCTTCAGTGTTTTGTTGTTTATGTGGCAGTAAAAGTGTTGGATCTGGCTGCTATGGGGAAGTGTCTATGGGCCGTCTTCCCACGAATCATGGCTTGAGAACTGCACCCCAGGCCAAGATTGGCGCTGACATTTGTTCATTGTGGGGAAAACATTAGGGCTTATGATGTTTGATTGATGTGCATCTTTTATTTTATGTTCTTGGTCCAAGAGTTGAGCACAGAATGGTACCTGTGACCTTTATGAATAGAAAACAAAGTGTGGGATAACTGCTCAGGCTCAGGAACATCATCCGTTCATGTATCATCTGGATGATCATGCCATCCACATAGATCAATTCACTGTGCCTATTCATTTGGAATAAGGAGCAGTGCCCAGCATCATCATCATCATTGTCGTCATCATGATTATCATAGCAGCTAGTAAATGGTCCCCTACATCCTGTATATCTCAAAGCAGTTTCTTCCATTCTGGGTTTGAGCACTGCTGTCAGGTTCTGCCCATTTCCCTCGTGGGTTCCAATTCTATGTCAGGTTGTGAAAGGCTGTAGCCATTTGTATTTTATGGGAAACAAAAGCTTGCAACCTCTTCGATGGAGGGGGAGGGACATGGAGGGAGGGAGAGTGAGAGAGAGAGAATGAGGGAGGTGGGTGAGGGCTACTCTGGAGTTGGCAGCACATTTCTTCCTCCTCATTGCCCACCTGCAAGGACTCGGTCATTAGCATTGAACTGCGCCGGGAGGCCATTGCCAAGGGGCCATCCGCTTGTGATGGACTAGTAGTTCTGAACAATGTGGAGTCAACTCGGGACCCGCCTGGCTGGGCAAGGACATGGGTGGGGGTGGGCGCATGTATGCGTGAGTGCGTGAAACACTTGCCATCCTCGGCCTGTACTCAGGACCGTGGCATAGACTGTGATCACCAAGGAAATGGTTGTGAGTGTAATCGGAGGCTGTTTCCATGGATACAGAGTGTGCTCTTGTCATGGGCTCCAGCATTGCTGGGCCCTGTACTACGAAGCGGGGTTACTGGCTTATCAGGGTAACTTGTCAGATTTAAGGTACCACAGTTTAAAGGGACTTCATATTCATTCACTTACATTTTGCCCAGACTACCTTAAATCCAGCTAGTTACCCCGGTAAGACAGTAACCCTGCTTCGTAGTACAGGCCACTGGTCATTGAAATGAGTCATGGAGTTTCTCGGTGTGTGTGTGTGTGTGTTTATGTTTGTGTGGTGGGAGGGGTTTTATCAAGTGGGACCTCGCTTTTATGGCCCAAGGTGTGGAAATGTTTTGATTTGCTGCAAGTAATCAAAATAAAATTCTCAGATTAACGTCTGACAGTGTGAATAATATGCCAATTTGCTCCCGCTTCTGTGAGCAATGTTGTGTGTTAGACTATACCTCTTCCTTGGATGTGGACGGCTGTCCCCAGGTTTGACGAGAGCTGAACTTTCCTTTTTGTAAATCTGGATATTAGCAGGCAGTTTGGTTCCTGTGAGCTGTGCATTTAATAACTGCAGAGGTTTGTGGCCCACCTGAGTTTGCGCTTTTACTCCAGAGGGCTGAGCAGCATAACTAGAACCCCTTTGCCCGCACACTTGTGTAGGTACATGCACCCCTTTGTCCATCGTCTTTTCACTTCTGCCCACATCATGCTGCTGTTGCCAAGGTAACCGGCCCCTTGCAAAGTGGTGGGCAGTTAGAGCTGTGCCCCCCCCAGCGTACACCTAGTGGGACAGCCCCTGGGGCACAGCATTGACGGCGGCATATTCATAATGGGGGTGGGCTTTGTTCTTCCCTCACAGAGTGGATGTCCCCGGCCTGTCTATTATATACACTCTCACACACACACGCACACATCACACAGCACACATAATACCTGTTCACCTAAATGTATGTGCTACGTCAGTAATTTAGTTCCTGCTATTACAGGAGGTACCTCTGCCCTGCGGAAGACGCTTACTTCAATATGTGTTTTCTGGATTCTGCTGGGTATAAATACATTTTCATTCCTGCATGTGTCATTTGCAGTGCAGTCTCCTCACCCCCCTGTTTCGCATGTGGCACTGAGCTGGTTGTAGAAGCTTTCAGAGGTGGGCTGGAGCCAGCTGTGCCCACCTGGTTGCCAGAAATGGGGGGAGGAAGAATGGCAGACTGTGGTGTGAATGCTTCCTTTATAACATGGATGCATTTTATTCATATCCTTCATGTTAATATGGTTTTTGGAGGTACTGTCTGGTATTAATACAGCTCAAACTGCATATGAATGGCAAACATTTTGCCTCACATGCTAATGTAGTGATATGGCAGGTATTTTTGGAAATCAGTCCTGGACATAGAATGTCTGACACTGCTGTAGCGACATTGCTGGTGAGGGGTAATTCCATTCCACTGCCATTTAATCTCTATCATCACTGGGGGGGGGGGGGGGGTGTCACTTGCTCTTTCCTGATTTGGATGCCCTTATGTGAAATGAGAGTGTAAGTTGAGTGTGTCGCCTGAATTTAGATATGGGAAAATGGCATCTTGAATTTTTTAATGACTGATGTCTTTGTGGGTTTTCTGTGTCTGTTCGTGTGTGATATGTACCCTGCCCCACTGCCCTCTAGGGGGCGACATGGACATGAGTGTTACCTGCACAGGCACTTAACAGTTAGAACATTTGCCAAAAATCTGGTTTGTTCAAAAATGAAAAGGAACAAACTGAAGGTGACCAGAAATTAGCCGCCCCCTTAGACACACTGACAGTTGAACATATCCCAACCCCACTCAGAAAGCCAGCTTTTGCAGTTTTCACCACACTTATGGTGATGTCATGCCTTTCCTATTTTTTTCTCCCACATGTTCAGATCAGTGAGTCAACGGCTGTACTGCAGGGCTCCCGGTTATGCGTGAGCTGTCTGTGTGTAGGTGGGCGTTGAGGAACTGTGCAAAAGCCTTCATTGCTAGGATTAGAGAATGGGGGCGGAGCATAGTAGCCGCCCACCCCCTCCTGTCACTTATAGGCTAATCCTCCTGACCTTAATGCATATGATGCTGAGCTGAGCTGTGGTTCCCGGGGAAGTCGGCTAATTGGAATATATTATTTGAGACGCCATGGAAACGGCGTGGGCCCGGTGCTCTAAAAGGTGCCTGGCATTGAGGAGACCTCTGCTTAGCTTCCCCCCACAGATGCTGACCTCTTATCTGATTGATGGTGCAGTAATTTCCTATTCTGTTTTTCTGCCTCCTGATTTAAAATGCTTTATTTTTTTTGAACCGATTACCAGAGTTGTTTTCTATTCAAGATAAAATCCGTGGCGTTTCTGCATAAAAAAGGGGGGTATGGCAAATTAGGTTTGTGGTGCATCTGAATGGGCCTGAGATCCGTATCGATTGTCAGTGTTGTCGTTTTGTTGAAGCTCTGGCTTTCCAAAAGCAGGTCTCCCCCATTAATGTGCCGTCTAAATTGCCTCTAATTGCCAGACAGTCGCTCATCTCTGCTCTGTCTGCATTCCCGTTATTCTTCATACTCTACTACAATCTTTGCAACTTTTCTTCGGTAGGCAACAGATGAACTAATTAAAGATTCATTTAACAAATGTAGAGATCAGAGCTTCTGCTGTATCCTGAATGATCTCTTACTTTCTCCAGGTCAGCACTCATCCTCTGCCTCGTGCTGCTTGATTAATGTCACACAACCTTTTGGGATGCAGAGAGCATCAGCACTCCTTTTTAAATTCCTGGGGAACTGACCAGGAGGTATCTGATGATTAGAAGTGGATGTTGTCTTTGTACACTCAGCAGAAAGATTGTTTGGTGCTGCGGTGGTCCAGTGGAGCATGGAGTTTCTTAAACGATTACACACACGCACACATTTGATTTGCTCTCTTTACATTTTATTTGGAGTGTTTGAGAATATGCACGAGTGAGGAATGGCCAGCCATATTTTTGCAGAGTGCTATTGTCAAGTAATATTTTATTTAAATAAGTACCATTTTGTGTGTGTCACATTTTGCTGTACTTTGGGGATAAATTGTCTAATTTAATTTTCTGTTTGTGTAATTTCTTTGACCCTTTGGTCATGTTTTCATTAATATGAGTTTTATTGTTTAAGATGAATTACTGTGAGATGAGTCCCTTGCTTTCAGACTTTACATGCACTGCAAATACGTTTTATCCCAAAATTAGTGTTCGCACCTCTATGTAGCAGACTGATAGACAGTTGTACTGATGTCTTATCAGTTGTTCTGTGGATATTTCCCAGACCATGCGTCACTATCTTGTTTATGTGTTGCCAGAGTCCAGCCCACCCGCAGCCTGGGAAGTATGTAAATGAGGCGTGTACATGACCTCATCACTGAGGCTACGTCCATACTAATGTGTTGAAATTTTTTTATGGGGGTTTCCAAAGAAAAATATGTACATCCACACTACCATTATCAATAGCGTTGAAAAAATCTTTTCCATCCAAACTGCATCGTGTAAAAACCAAATGTAGCTTATGATATTAGCCTACACTGGGTATGTGCACTTGCTAAATGTGATTTATATTATGTTTGTTTGTTGTAGCTCGAGTACTACGTGTTTGCCAATTGTTTTTGACCAAGCAAAAATTTTTATAAATCTAGAAGTGATAATGTAGTATTAGATGTAAAAATAAGTAATAGCTTTGAGTAATAAAGTTCAGTTTTGACTGTTGCTTACTCTCACACACCACCATGCATTTAAATTAAATGTACGTATCATACTAAGCTCTTATTTAGCATATTTTATTCACTCTTCCCCTGTTTCACTGCATTCTTATCTTATTGTAATTTATCTGCAGTAAGCAGCAATTGGTAAATTCATAGTTGTCTTTGCTTGTAAGCAGCATAAATGTACACAAAACATGATTTAGCTGCATACAAGTAAGCAAGAGAACATTTTCCAGGTAGCGAAAGTAAATGGTCAATGGATTGCATTAATATAGTGCATTTTCTACTCCTACGAGGACTCAAAGCGCTTTACAGTTTTGTCTCACATTCACACACCGGTGGCAGAGGTTGCCTTGCCAAGTGCCAACCTGCTCACCGGGAGCAATTTGGGGTTCAGTGTCTTGCTCAAGGACACTTCAATGGGGTCCGGAGGAACTGGGGCTTGCACCTGCCACCCTCCAGTTGCCAAACGGTAGCACTACCTTGCCACCATTGCCCCGGGTTACCCAAGTCTTGTACGTCTTGTCCGTCTTGTCCTCAATTTGAAAACTAAGGGAAAACATTCTTCATTCCTGTGAAGAATATTCTATCAGGTAAAGAGACATTGAAACAAAGAGAGCTAATCAGAGCTGACTGCGATTTTTTAAATTTTATTTATTTATTTATTTATTTATTTTATTTTTTTTAATGTTTATGAGCATCTGCACTGATCCACTGACAGAAAGATTAGCCGCCAGACAGCGACTCTGCCTCTCAGAAAAAAGATCCGTGGGAGTCAGGATGGAAGGCTAAATTGGAAGAAATTTTTTGCGTTTCTAAATGAAAAGGTGCGAACGTAGCCTGAGTTGGGGAGTGCCTGGTTTGCAGGGCAGGGGCCTTTTAGGTTTCCTTCTACTACAGTATTTGCTGCCAAATGCGACAAGACCACTGTAAGTTGTGTTTTGGGTGGACAAAAGCCCGGAGCACTTATAGCAGATGGACGACTAGATGACACATGAAAACCCAAGACCTCAGTGTTCACTAAAGTTGGGCCTTAAGTAGTGATCTTCCCACCAGTGGTGATGATTTGTCCTGACCATCATCTGACATTCCACTACATAACCACAGAAGACCTGTATACAGACAAGTGTTCAGGGTTGCAACTGTCACTAATGTGATGATCTTTCTCAGGATTGGTTGGTGATTGGTGACAGCCCCATGGTGAGTTCCCTTACATCATATGTAATCACGGCTTCACAATGCTTCACGGTGATGCCTTAAATTTATGCAGCCTTCCCAGTCCACAATTGATAATTCAGGTGGCAAACCTTTAACCCTCCCCTGGATGGCTTCACACATAAATGCTGTGGTCAGATGCTACAGTATTTACCCCACACCCCCTGGTTCCTTCCCAGCTCTTCAGAGCTGTAATTGCATCCCTACAGCTGTCCGGGTTACCCATCATCCTCCCCTCAGCTGGGCTTCTGCTTGTCACCATCCCGAGCCTCTTGCTCAACGGACTTGTGTAATGTCATTATAGCTTTGCTAATGAGATATCGTTACTTAGGAAGACTGGCAAAAATGCAGGCTGCTGCCACTAGCTGAGGGAGGGAAGAGGCGAGATAAAAGACTGAAGCTGTTGGAGCCTGTCTGTAGCTTGAGGATTGTCAGGATGTCATTGCCAATTGGCTGAGTCTCTGCAGTGCATTGTCATCATCATCGGAGCCCGACCTGGCACTGTAACGTTATACACCCTGTTTGTGGCTTTTAAGGGTCTCATGCTGAACCTGTGTGGTACTCAAGGGCCGGAAAACTGGGCAATGCTCGCATAGTGGGTAAAAATATGTAAGCCTGTCCACGGGCTGTGTGTCGCAGGACAGCAAAATTAGTCTAACCCTAGGTGTCTCAATAAAGTTCCTTTTTTGGGGCCTTTAAGCCAGCTGAGGATGAGAATGGGGGGCGTTTGTTGCTGTGATGTGCCATTTGCAGAAGTTGGGATGTTTAAAGGGGTGGTGACCCCTGGCAACTTACCAATCACTGCTGCTGCTTTTCAATAACTGAGTACCAATAATCCCAAACCATCACCCTGTATTAATATGGATAGAAAAATTGCCAGGCTGTTCTTTTCTTTTATGTATTTTTTTTAGTACCCGTTGGCTGGGTTGGACTCAATGAAAGTTCGGTTTGCACCTGATACAGTGGTACTTCAGTTCTCAAACTTATTAGAACTCGAATTTCTTAAAAGTTGAACCAACCAATTCGAAAAAAAATTACCTAGAACTCGATCTGAATCTCAGAAGTCTAACCGTGAACGCCGACATACAATAATTTGTACGCGCGGAGAAATGAGTCACGCGGCATGTCTCTCAGCGGGAACAAAGGGTAACGCACTACAGTCTCAGCCTTGCATTCGCTGTGATAGCATCATGCATGTTTACACTAGCTGAATACATATATTTAGACAGTGAAATTGGTTTTCCATTATTTTTTATGGGGGAAATTCGATCAGAACTCGAACTTTTTAGGATTCGGTCCGGAGTTCTGAATGGATTAATTTCGAGTTCTGAGGTACCACTGTAATTGAATGCTAGCTTAGCTTAAAGGTTAGTGTTGCTGTTTCAATTAGCTTTGTCATGCAGCCACCGAACTAAGTCGATTGTAAAAAAACAAGGATTTAAAGAAATGCGGTATGATGGTGTCTGGAGGGTGCTTTCCCTCCACAATACCTGTTCTAGAGTGTGCTGTGTTACATGACACTGCTCTTCAAAGGTTGTCAGTGGTGCATGGTTGGTCCCAGCAGCCCTTGATAGTCGGCCAGTTTAATAAGCTTAATAAAGCTCGCCATTGAAACCTGCAGGACCAATGCCACACATCTAAATTTGTAAGCACCTTCAGATCTACTATAGGAGGCATTTGTTGACTCCATTAGTAGCTATTGATAAGCCAACCTTGGCAGAGCACGAAAGAGAGCGAGCTCGTCAGTGCCAGGGACACTGCATCTCTTATGTACCTCTTATTAGACTGCAGCATTTATTAATGATGTTTACTGTGTAGCAGGAGTTAAAATAGAACATCTTGAAGGTGTCTTCTTGACATTGCTGCTGTACTGCTTTGTGGCTTGAGTTGATCTCTTTTTAGCATGTGATGGACAGTTATGGAGTCAAGGAAGTATTTTCCCTGCTGGCTCAAGGGATTCTAGGAACTTAGAAACAAATCTTTGAGGCTTTAAGTTTGGAGTGGCCTCCAGAAAAAAACTTGATAGTCTCAGGATTTTCTGTCACTTTGCGTCAAATAGATTGCTGTGACTAAACCCCTTAAATGGGGTAACAATGTGCCATTGCAGTTAAAAGCAGGATTACGTGAACTACAGGGGTTCCTGGCTCTGCACACATGATAACAGCCCTCCAGGGATGGGTGACCCACATTGAGTGTTGTCCATTTTCTGCAGCATTTCTTCTGGAAAACAGTGGGGTGTTGACATTTGATGGTATTCTGTTACTTCTGTGCACACTGGAAAAGGACAGTTAATTGGAGGGCATTGGTGAGTTGGCATCTTCTCCCATGGATCCTGCCTGGCTCCTCAGGGGTAGAATTCAACCACCCCTCATCTGGTTAATGTAATGAGCTCTGTCTTTTGCCTGACATCAGGTATCCTTCCATCCATCTATTTTCTGAAACCGCTTATCCTGTTCAGGGTTGCAGGGGGTCCGGAGCCTATCCCTGAGGCTACAGGCACAAGCCAGGATGGGGTGCCAACCCATCGCAGGGCACACCTACGGGCAATTTGGTAACTTCAATTAGCTGCAGCATGTTTTTGGATTGTGGGGGGAAACCGGAGTACCCGGAAGAAACCCCACAATGACACGGGGAGAACATGCAGACTCCACACACGTGGAACCTTGATAGAGACTTGCACCCAGGTTCCAGAGGTGTGAGGCGACAGTGCTAACTATTGAACCATTGTGTTGCTCCACTTTATTTGTCTCTTTCCAGGCATTTACTTGTACATTCATTTATTTAGCAGAGGCTTTCATCCAAATTTAACAAATGATGCATCACATGCAGTTAAGCTTGTCTTCTCCCCTTATGTTCACTATGCTTTTGTGCTCGGCAGCCCAGACTTGCACCATGTTCAGGTGGCTGTTTCCCAATGAAATCTCATATATGAACTTAAATAAATAACCTTATTTACATTTTATTTATTTGAAATATGAACTTTTTTCAGAAAGTACTGGATGTCTAAGATGAGATTGAAACTCTCCTCAGGTTTGCGTCAGTTGCAATCTAGCAAAGCCATATCAAACAATCAAGTCACACTGAGCACATTTTGTCTCGATTGGCCATGGTTTGTGGCACATAAAATACACTTTCATAGCTTTCTTTGCCGCTTACGGAAAGGGTTTTCTCTGAAGTGTGTGCTGTACATTACCCAAACCCCAAAGATGATTGTAATGCCTGCTTTAGGATTTTTATCAGCATACCGTCAGCTTTTGATTAAACATTTCTTTGGGGTATCACCCCTCTAAATATGCCTATGTAAATTTCAGCTTTGCTCACATCCCTCTTTTCGTTTCTGCATTAGCGTAGCGTTGATGTGAGTTGGGGCATCTCTCCTGCTGCATGGAGTCCTGGATGCCTTCCAGAAGGACCGTGGCGTTCCACTCCTTCACTCCCACTGTGCTTGTATTTCTGTGGATGCAGCATATTAAATGGGTCTGGCTGCGGCACTTGGAGGGAGTGCGGAGCACAAAGGCTGCCGTGTTGGGTATTCAAAGTAGCAACTGCACGGTGATGCTGACTGTGTGGGAAATTCACTCTGCCCCCACGTTGTAATGTACCCTGGTTAATATGGCCAGTGTTTAACATACTACCCTCTGTCTCCTTTTGCCACTAACACTTATACATCAGTAACCTGTTTGGGAATCGCTGTGTGGAAGTATGGAGAGCCAGCTCTGCGTTGTCGCAGCAGAAAAATCGAGGAACCCATAAAATGGCCATCCGCCTTTGTCAGGGAGCTAAACGTGTGTGGCTTAGCTTGGTGTTACCTGCTTTGAATGGGAATTTGAATTAATTTGCCTGGAGCCCTTTGAATCAAACTTCTTGGTCCTGGTCTGCGTCAGTGCTTCCATCAGGCCTTGGTTGAAGGGAGGTTCGGGATGCATGTAATGTATCGCCAGTGATCTTGAGATCCGTCCAAGTGAAGTTAGTCGCATGGATTTCTTCTTTGAAGCTGTCTGTATTATCCGCTCTCTCATCACACCTAACGGTAAGACTGGCGCTAAACGTGCATGTATCGCCACATTGCTAAGGGGCTCCATTTTCAATGGGCTGTATAGGTGTGTCTGCGATCCGATGAGGATGATGACAGGGGAGTAGGGCTGTCACTATCGATTTTATTAATAATTGAGTAATCTACTGATTTAATCCTGACGATTCATCGAGTAGTTGTTTATATATTATATATAAATTGCGAGAACCAACCAGCCATTGCGGGAGCACACTCACTCACACATACTGTCAATTTAGGTACTCTTAAGTTGCATTTTTTTTAATAATGGAAGAAAACTGGAGGATTTGCCAAAACCATGCACACACAGGGTGAACATGCAAACTCCACACACACAAAGCGGCGGTGTGTGGCAACAGTGCCAACCACAGCACTGGGCTTTCATGATGTGTAATGTGAATATAAACATGGAATTTCATGCACATGCAACTGTCATATGACAATTCTTCGCTGGGTTCAAACCATCATGAAGTTGCTCTAAAACATTTTTACTCAATCAAAGGAAACAAAACTAAACAAGCTTTACAATTTTAATAATAGTTCTTTTTCAATATTATCCAGTATATGTACAAAAAAAAAAAAAATTCAAAGTTTACTGGCACTTAATGAGTTCTGCATGTGCTCTCTGAGACAGTTACAATAATTCTTGTCCTTGCTGTTGCACTCACTTATAGACGTGTGGTGCATTTGTGAGAAATTAAACAAAAATAAGTGAACAGGAGAAAGACGAACAAGAACCGGTCACAAAACATATGTCTTCCTCCATATGGGTATCATTTTATATCCCATAGCGACTATATTGAGCAAAAGCAAGTGATTTTTCAGCGCTGCTTTGTGTCTGTTGGCACAGGTCATGGCAACATCACCAACTTCTTTGCCAAACTCTGTTGGTAGATAATAAGGCCTATTTGGCGATATGTCCAGCTTCTAAATATCACAAAAACCTTTTAAATATTGCAATGTGAACTTTTTCCAATATTGTTCAGCCTTGCAATACACAATATGTTCACAAAAAACAAGTAATATCACATAGTTATTTTGTACCATATTATGTGAGATGATGGGGCTACTTATTTAGCAGCAGTCATTTTCATAAATGGGAATCACAGAAAGTAAGCAAAATTAAAGTCAAAGTGATGACAGACTAGGCTACTCTGAGAGGCTAAATGGCACATATCAGCCTAACCTCACTGTCAAACCTGAATGTCTTCTTTTAAGATTTATTTGCATGGCAGTTGTGCTGTGGTGATATTTAAGTTCTGCCTTGCAATACTCACAGACAACTGAATTAATTTTCATTCATTTTAATGTGAAGTGCTTCTACACAACTGATGCTTTTCCTCTTTTTGTCACTCGTCCGCTATGTGCCGTCTTCCTTCCCCCATATTTCTGAGTAATAGATAAGGAAGATTTTAACTGATGTTTTTAAATAATCGACTCATGGAGTGTAATCGAGTGATTGGGAATCTACACCAGAATCTTTCATGTCTGGAATGTGTCCTCATATTTGTCTGAATCTGTTTTTGAATATGTTGAGCATATATCTATGCTGCAGAGTCTGTGTTGATCCTACAAATTTTTCTTGTGTTGCACAAGGTCAAGTGTTCCTGACATAGAGGTCACCTTGTGGTGTACTCAATGGCCATGGTGTGTTTTTTTACCCCCCAAGTCTAGGAGTGCGATGGTACATGTTTTTGTACTGAAAATTTTAGGTACAGGTCTTTCATTTTGGTACGCATACCGAACAAATGCAGCAAATGCGGAACGTTTGTATGTTTCCCCCGAGCAATGTTCGGAAAGGGAGGATTGAGTTACGCCACTACGCATAGGCGTACCTCCTAATGTGAAGCTGTAAGTTGTTAATGTGAATACAAGTACAGCATGGGTATTTTTTGAAAATGCTGTACCATAATGGTTATTTATTTTGTTGTGCTTTATATTTTATGAGACAATGTTTATGTTGCACAGTTTTAATATGAAGCTGAAAGCTGCTAATGTCAATACAATACAGATCAGGTGTAGTTAATTTTAAGTAAATTTTATTTTTTTATTGGTAGGTATTGACAGAGACTTTTCGTTTAAGAACAACTGTTTAATTAAACCACTGTTTAATAAAGAAAAAAGAAGCAATTTATGTTTTGTTTTTTTACCTCCGCTGTACCGAAAACATACTGAAATGTGACTTCAAAACCGAGGTATGTACTGAACCATGATTTTTGTGTACCATTACACCCCTACCTAAGTCACATCCATTGTGTTTGTGGAAGTAGTAACTCGTATTCAACTTGAGGAGCCATTCCACCAAAGAGGAATAGAGATGTTTTGTTCAGTTAGCCATGCAGCTGACCGACTGATAATGGCACATAGCTCACGGTTTGAGATACAATGGCTATTCGAATACTGGTTCAGACACATGATACAAAGAACAGCTAACAGCATACAAATAACAGATAACAGCATACAAGTTAGTTGACAACAGAAGTGCAGTAGCACTGTGAAAACAAGTAAGACAGCATGGTTTATTAGAATTGTGGAGGCTGTAATATTGCAGTGGTCCATCTTAACTATTCACTTTGTGGGCCGCATGTATTATGGTGGCGTGAAATTTCTTTGGGTTAATTTCATCTCATCAGCTGTGAAGACCATACTGCTGACTCTCCTCATCAACCTCTCTGATTTCCTGAGGTGTCAGGAGGGTGCTCTCCTTCTGGAACTCGCATTGAATTTCCGTATGTCATTAAATGGAATATACCCCATCAAAAAGTCTGAAAACAGTTCAACAGGTGGGCTTGTTTAGAGGGAATATGTGAAGTCAATGTCAGACACCTGAATTTGTTTGCTTAAACTATCACACTGTGTACACTGCATGGCTTGGTTATTAATATTTAGGCCCGTTGCTTTTGAGGTGTCTACACCTGGGCTGCTTAGTCTTTTTCCTGAGGATCGTTGTGTTCTTGATATGTTATTTCTATTTAAAACTAGCTGAATCTGTAGCCACTGCTGGCTAATGGATTCCACTCCGGCCCTGGCTCTATTTGTGGGGTTGGTCTTTGCTAACTGCAGTCTTTTGTGCTTATGTCCTACGACTGTCTAACATCATGTGCTTTAGGTCAATTTTTTTTTTTTTTATCTAGCAGATGTTCATAGCGACATACATGTGAGGCAAATAGGACATTGCAGCTAAGATCTGTGCTGTCAAGGAGTTGACTAGCCATAAGTACAGCTATGCTGAGCCTCTAATGAATGCTTGGGTACAAGTTTAAGCACTGGAGAGCATGAGCTGCATACCATCCCCCAACAAAGCAAGAACCTAATAAGACTTTTCAGTGGCCAGAAGTGCAGAATTAGTGCCTCTAAATCGCATGTTGTGGGCACTTGTATGTGTGTGAGTTCTTTTCATATAATGGAGTGATCACCTCACACATCGTGTCCCCTGCCTTGTCCCATATGCTTCCTGGCATACACTTCAGACTCTCTGCAACCCTGCAGTGGATAAGCATTTGTGGGAGGTGATGAATGGATGAGCCTGTTCATAGAGTGCATAAAGGGTCTCGCTTTTAGAAGCTTGGTGGGCTTTCTTTGTGGCTGTGTTTCCGATCACTCAAATGCCACCCCCCCAACCAAGTAGCAGTATAGCAAGCTCGATTTCTCACAGACTCTGTTGGGAGGTGGGAGCTTTGTGCTTAGCTGCACACTGAAAGCTTTTGATCTTCATCTTCTTCTGGTATACCCTCCATCTTTCAAAACATTTCCTGTTCCCATACCCTCGTCCAGTCCCCCCCCCCCCCACTTGTCAGCACAGTACCATCTGCCTACTAAGAACATGGTCAACATAGCCTTCTTTGCTAAATTACGTTGATTTTATTTCCTTCAGAGGTATCA
>JAODJW010000106.1:16223246-16254538 GCA_026777045.1 Hyperopisus bebe | reverse complement strand
TGTCTTCCTAGCAACTGATGTCATATTCTGAAGTGTGTTTCAGGGGAAGCCTGTTGGTCTGGAAGTGAATTCATTGATTGTAACAGGCGAAGCACATTCAGCCTTCTGGCCGTGTCATATTTTTGTATCTCAATCACCACAGCCTTCAGCAAGACATGTAGTCTGGAGATGGGTGGATGAATCTCTCTTGATGTTCCTGCTAGGGTTCTTTCCTCTTTTTAATATAAGCTGACGTGCCAGCAGGGTTTAATGAAGTGGTAGCTGGAGTGACTGATTTACGCACTTGCAGCTTTCAAGTAAGTTCCGGGCAAAGCCATTTATCAGAATTGAAAATGTTTACAGCCGTTGGTCGTGCAATGCAACTCCTTCTCTACACCCACTGCACTTTCATACAAATGTTTGCGGCTGCTCTTGGTCGGTAAGGATGGTATTAGGGAAATGTAGCCACTGCACACTGACCCTCCTCCAGCGGTGCAATCTCCTTTGAGCAAGCATCCCCATCACCTATCTGGCAGAGATATCCAGCATGCAGACCCCCCCCATCATGGCCTTAGCCTCCATTTCGCAGGCTGTTGCAGCCTGATCAGATATCATCATCAAGTTTGTGGGTATTACAACGGTTGTTGGCCTGATCACTGGCAATGATGAGAGGAGGGAAGTGTCAGACCTGGTCACATAGTGTGAGACTAACAACCTCACACTGAACATCTGCTAGACCAAGAAGATGGTTGAGGATATAAGGAGAAGCGAGTGACATCATGTGCCACTGCTGATTGGAGAGACTGAGGTAAAGAAAGTGGACAGCTACAAGTTCTTGGTTGTATACATCAGCGAGGATTTAAAATGGTCAAAGAACTCAGTGCACCTGCTTAACTGAAGGCTGAAATTAAGGCGCCGTGGAGGGCATATCAGCCTCCTGCATTGCTGTGTGGTTCTGCAGCTGTACTGCATAGGACTAGCATAGGGCAGTCTGTTCTGGCCGTTATTAACGGCAGTCTGTCCTCTGCAGTGGTTCCTGCTAAACATGCAGTAGTGCAGCCACTGCTTAAGAAACCTGGCTTTGACTACACTGTGTTGGCTAATTATAGCCCTATTGTCAAGCTGCCTTTTCTTTGTAAAGTTTTAGAGAAAATTGTATTTTGTCAACTAGAATCTTTTCTGGATGAGAACAGCATCACAGAGGTTTTTCAGTCAGGCTATAAAACCCTTCATAGCACAGAATCTGCATTATTAAGGGTTTCTAATGACATTCTCCTTGCATGTGATTCTGGTAATCATGTTGTTCTGGTTTTGCATGACTTAACTGCTGCCTTTGATACAGTCGATTACAACAGTTTAATGTCACGATTACATCACCTAGTGGGCAATGGTGGCACTGCACTTAAATGGTTTAGTACTTATCTGGCAGATAGAACTTTTTCTGTGAACCTTAACAGTTCTAAATCATCAGCTGTTTCTCTGTTATGTGGTGTCCCACAGGGCTCAATTTTAGGGCCAATGCTCTTTTCCCTGTATTTACTGCCTCTAGCTTCCATCATTAGAAGGCATGGGATCTTGTTTCATTGTTACACTGATGACTGCCAAACTTACAGAAACAGAAGGATGCACTCTCCATAAAACCTGTTTTAGCTTCATTGGCCTCAAAAGCTTGGTTGGCCTCAAACTTTTTAAATTTAAATGAAAAGAAAACAGAGGTGATGGTGTTTGGACCCAGTGGGCCCTGTGAGTCCTCCTCTGTTGATGTGGGACGTTTGAAAGCATATCTTATTATTGTTGATCTTGGTGTTAAGTTGGACAGTGATTTTAAGTTGGACAGTCAAATTAGAGCCGTAGTTAAGTCCAGTTTTTATCACTTAAAGTGACTGGCAAATGTAAAATCTTTTTTTTTTCTAGGCAACATTTTTAAACTGTGATCCATGCTTTTATTTCATCCCGTCTGGATTACTGTAACTCACTTTATGTGGGAGTCAGTCAGTCATTACTCTTGCATCTACAGTTGGTTCAAAATGCCGCTGCACAACTTTTAACAGGGACTCGTAAAAGAGAGCCCATAACCCCTGTTCTGGCCTCACTCCACTGGCTGCTTGTTTATTATAGAGTCCATTTTAAAATTCTTATGTTTGTTTTTAAATCTTTTCACAATCTTGCACCGCCTTACCTCTCTGAGCTCCTCCACCCCTACACTCCTGCTTGGTCTCTCAGGTCAGCTGGTCAGCTGCTTCTGGAAGTACCGAGATCCAGGAGGAAGCTCAGACGGGATAGGGCTTTCTCTATCGTTGCTCCCAAACTATGGAATAACTTGCCCTTGCACGTTAGAGAGGCCCCCTCACTGTCCACTTTTAAAACACATGTTCAAACTCGCTTTTATGCTTTGACTTTTGGCCCCAGCAGGACTTGGTTTTCTTTTAGTTTTTCTTTTAGTTATCTGACCTTGTATTTCTTTTTGTTTTTTCTGTTCTCTCTCCAATGCTCCAATGTACAGCACTTTGTGTCAGCTATGGTTGTTGGTAGGACAGTCACTACAGCAGGTGATCAGGTTAGCCCAGAAAATCACAGGGACCTCAGAGATCTCCCTTCCCCGCAGGACATCTATCACAGCAGTGTCATCAGCGATCACACCCACCCAATCCTCGATATCATGAAGTCTAGCAATAGGTACAGGAGTCTTAATACCAGAACATCCGGACTCTGGAACAGTCTATGCCCCCAGGCCAACCTGTTCCATGGGGGGCCGGTGTGGGTTTTTGGGATGATCTCTCAATCAACCAATAATTAAACAGTGGTTCTTAACTCTATTACCATATATTATATTTGTTATTATTATTGTTCACTTTAACTTTGAGCTGTGTGGACCCCCTTTGAGCTATGTGGACCCTTATGTCCAAGACAGTCCTGCAAATCAGTTGAGAACGAAGGGCTTGTAAACTTCTAAGATCTGCTTTGTGTGGAGAAACACCATTTGATTGGTTTTTGTTCATGATAAATGTTTGGGGTTTTCCTTGTTTTTGACCACTGAAATGTGGTTTGAATTGCGTTCGGTTCAGGCCCAATCCAAGCCCCCCTGAGCTGGGGAATTCTTTGATGTCAGGGCGGAGTCTGGAAGTGTTTTGTGTGCATCCTCCCCTCCGAATTTATCCTATCATTCATGATCTTCTTTATCCCCTTTCTCCCCCAGACTTCAACTACAACACAGACGGCTATGATGGTGATGCCACAGAGGACCGCAAGTCCCAGGACGGCTCAGAGACCATGCCCTTCATCGACGAGTCACCCACCATGTCCCCCCAACTCTGTGCCCGTGCCCCTGACGGCGAAGCCGTGTCCCCCACACCCCCTGAGGGCCTTTTGCCTGGGGTGAGTCTGTGTTCCATGGCATTCTGGGTAATTGCATAGCCAGCCTTCTTTTTACTGGGTGGGGGGGGGAGGGGGCTGTACTCAGCTGTTCTCCGTTAATGTTGGGTTCTTCAACAAGCTTGTCTGACAGTGTGGCATCTGAACAAATTCAGGACGGATAATGGAGAAAATGTCAAAGAAAGTGACACACAACCGCCACCGTGACATGCAATGCTTCTGGGCAGGGCAGCGCCCTGTCACTGCTGCCCCTTTAGTGTAGTGATGGGAAGTTAGGATCATTTTACCGACTCGGACCTTTGAGTCTCGTTCAGCAAAATGAACAAATCTTTTTTCAAGTCATTTCATTCATTTCGTTCATTTTAGCAAAATATAATTAAAATGTTACCTCCCTAACACATCTGCTGCTTACACAAATGTTGATCACACTACAAACAAGACAAAACTATAATGCTATAAGAAACAGAAAATATTAATTCATTGTTTACCTGGGTCTTTAGTCTATGATTCGCTCACCTCGCCTCTTATCTGACAAGTTTTCGGGTTTGAGTCGTCGTTCATCACGTGACAGCCCCATAAGCTTAACCTATGCAGTCTGAGCCGGAAAGTGAATTGATTAGTTAATTCCTCGAGTCTTTCGAGTCGTTCATTCTTATGTTATGTGATGTGGCAGCACTGGATATAGAAATTAGTTACTAATTTACAACCTTCCTTACAAACAGGTGTATAGCTTATTATTATTATTATTATTATTTTAGTTTATAAATGTGTGAATTTCTGTCATGATGGTTCTTTTCCATAACACTGAATGTACTAAAAGGTAATAAAGAGTTGGTTATTCTTTAAATTTTGCCCATATGATGCTGAAATCACTATCAGAGATCATCATGCGCGACTGAATGAATCACTCCTACGAGACGACTCGTTCTTCCCGAGTCACATTAAAGATTCGTTCAAAATGAACGAATCGTTCAAGAACGACCCATCACTACTTTAGTGAGCACAAGAACTTTTGGGTCTGCCCCCCTTTCTGCCTCACAATGAGAGACAGGTGTCTCTTTCACAGGAATCTCTTTCAGCCTATCCCCCTCTCCCCCAGAATCTCCCTGAACCCCTCTCTTCCTTTCAGAGTTATTTCCCAGTACTGCTGTGTGCACCCAAAATCTGAGGTATTTGAGGGGGAAAAAATGTGCTTCATTTCTTGCTGGCCCCCTTTCTAGTGGAGGTGCTGGTGCAGCCACTAGCCGTTCTATCAGTACGGAAGCATCTCATTAACTTGGAATTATTCACTTCCTCTGAAAGGGGACCGGCTGTATCTATATATAAATTATTCAAGATGAGATGAAGATTACATCACATATGAATATGAATGAATGTTAATCAAAATTGTAAGATGAGAGAAATTAGTTGCCAGTGGTATGATTAGAAGAGCTCCTGCCTTCTGGTCGATAGGTGTGGCATTTGGACACTAGTGATTGCCGTCGACGGGGACACGCATGAGCTTCTTCACTGGTGGGCTCATCAAATCTCTATTGGTGCTGGTATTTGCCTTTGTATCAGTGCCATTCTGCTTTTTTTTGAAGCAGGGAGTCAGGAAATAGGCACATCTTTGCTGAATCCTCTGGATCGCAGTTATTGTGGTGGCTTGCTACATACTTTAAAGTTATTTGCACACACCCCTCGTCTCTGTAGGTGAGTTAGAGAGAAGTGGGATATAACAAGCCACCAAAGTGACCGTTTGCAGCTCTCCCACTATTTGATGGAGACATGAATGGAAAGCCCTTGTGGTTTGTTTGTTCGGCTTATGTGCTGCATTGGAAAATTCTGCTGACTGTACTCTCTGTTTTCACAACTAAACTCCTGGCTGCTAACTGCTGTGTTGAAAACCTTGTTTTATGTCGTCGTCTGGTAAAGTAATTTTAAGATTTGTGATAAACTGACTTTTTTTTTTTACTTCAGAGCATTTGAATTTACTCTGTTGAGTCAAGGCCTTGAGGTTTTCCAGGGTATGCGCAGAGTTCTATATGCAGAATAGTGGACAGCACAGATACTTAACTTTGTAGGCTAATGCCTGGCTTGATGTTTGTGTTTCATTCCAAGCAAGTCTGGGAAATTCGTGTATAAAGTTTAAACTGTCAGTTATTGTTTTTTTAGACCTGGGTAACATTCAAAATTGACCTTGTGCAAATAGACTGACTAGAATGAATTGTTTTGTGCAAATCAATGATCACTGTTACCATTGGTGATTCCTCCTATGGTTTTATCTATTTGGAGATGTCCTTCCAGAGAAAGACAAACTCTTTATTTCTTTGCCATCATTCTGTCCATGTATTTCCAGAAATGCTTACCCAGTGAAGGGTCATTTGGATTTCTTTGTTAATCTGCAGTGGATTTACCAAAACAATTTTGGAATTGTGCAATATGCACTGTATACCACCACCTAGTGGTAGCAACTAGAAAATACTCTGCATGAATTTGTTTCCCTTGAAATTCATTATATGGACAAAAGTATTGGGGCACCTGGCCATTACACCGACAGGAACTTTTATGACATCACAATATGGAGTTGGTCCTGCCTTTGCAGCTACTTTGTGAATGCGGTCAGCTACTAACGCTCCTTTGTGAAGGCTTTCTATGTTTCTGGAATGTGTTTGTGGGAATTTAGCCCATTCACCCAGAAAAGTATTTCTGAGGTATTGTGGCGGACGTGAAGGCCTGACTCGCAATCTTCATTCTATTTCATCCTGAAGGGATTGAGGTTAGGGTTTTGTGTGTGTCAGTGAACTTCTTCCACACCAATCTCACCCAACCATGTCTTTATGGACCTTGCTTTGTGCAGTGGTGCACAGTCATTCGGGAGCTGAAAAGGGCCTTCCCCAAACTGTTTCTACTAAGTTGGAAGCATAGAATTGATCAAAATGACCTGGGATACTGAAGCATTAAGACTTCCCTTCACTGGAGCGAAGAGGCATAGCCCAACCCTTGAAAATCAACCCCAAACCATTATCCCTCCTCCACCAAACTTTACATTTGGCACAATGCAGTCAGGCAGGAAACAGTCTCCTGGCATCCGCCAAACCCAGGCTCATCCATCAGATTGCCAAACAGAAAAACGTGATTCATCACACCTCAAAAGATGTTTCCATTGCTCCAGGCATACTTTATACCACTCCGTCTGACGTTTGCCATTGCGCTCGGTGATGTGAGCGGCTCACAGTACATTGTTTACTCTTTACACTGGGATTAATGCCATAAGAAGTTAAGACATAAGAGTCAAGAGAGTTGGCAACTTTTATTCACTATGCCCCTTAGCATTCAACGACCTGGCTCTGTTACTTTACGTGATGGCCTGCCACTTCATTGCTGAGTTTCTGTTGCTCCTAAATGCTTCCACTTTGCAATAATACCACTTACAGTTGACCGTGGAATATGTAGCAGGGAAGAAATTTCACAAACTGACTTATTGCAAAGGTAGCATCCAAATGACGATACCGCGTTTGAATTCACCGAGCTCTTCAGAATGACCCGTTCCTTCACAAATGTCTGTAGACCTGACTGCATGGAGGGGTGTTTGAGTTTTATACACTTGTGGCAGTGGGTCTGATTGAAATACCTGAATTCAGTGATTGAGAGGTTTGTTCCAATACTTTTGTCCACATAGTTTATAACTGCAGACTTTCAGTCAAAAGTTGTTGATGTAGGTAAGGAGACAAGCAAAGTCAAGGTAATTATGTTTTTATTCAGGAATGTATAATTATAAATGGAAGAATTGCATCATGTGTTAATTTAGGTTTTTCCTGTCATTTGAAGACCTAGCAACCACCAACCTACACATAGCAACTGCCTTCTGTTAAGGTGCTGTGCCTGACAAGAATTATGCAATTAAGCGGGTTCCTTCTTCATCTCTACACTAATTGGTGATATACTCCTTTCTTGTTACTCTAATTCGAGATATACTCCTTTGTCCCTTTCATTGTTTGGTAATACATCCCTTGCTCTTCTCTGACGTATTCCTACACCCCTTACGCTTTACTGTGACATACTTCTCTATCCCATTTTCTTTTCTGTTCTATACTCCTCTATCCATTGCACTCCTTGGTGATATACTCCTCTATCCCGTACGCTTCTTTGCGATATACTCCTCTATCCCATACACTTGTTGGCGACATACTCTTCTATCCCATATGCTTCTTGGCGATATACTCCTCTATCCCATACACTTCTTGGCGATATACTCTTCTATCCCATATTCTACTTGGCAATATACTCCTCTGTCTCATACACTTCTTGGCGATATACTCCTCTATCCTGTATCCTTCTCCAGGATATACTCCTCTATCCTGTATCCTTCTCTGGGATATACTCCCCTAACCTACTATGTGATAGACTCCTTTATCCCTTACTCTTCTCCGTGATTTACTCCACTATCATTTACATGGTGATTAACGCCCCAACACCTGACAGTTATCGACTTGCTTCAGGGATGTAAATAGGTTGGTGTAGTTATCAAGGCCATTTCTCTGTCTGTGTAGCATGTTTGATTATACCCCATGCGCACAAACCCTAACCCTGTCTTCTTCACACTCGTATACACTAAAGGGCTATTTCACATGAGGTCACTGTGCTTTGTGTCCCTGGGGCCCTGCTTCATCCTCCAAAGCTGATATCGGCACTTCTGCGTTTACACCGTCCACCTTGGCATCTGTCACATTGCTGAAACACCACACGGCAGTATTACGTCACTCTGTCTACCTTATTGCACTCCTGATAATTAATATATTATTCATCCTGCTGCACATGGGGGTGTAGACAGACCATAATTGTGTCACATGCTTTCTGTCCCGTAGCGTATTTTCCCAGTACTCATGTACTTTGAGTGTGGTAGGCATTTACAGTGCTCTCTCTCTCCTGCAACGTGGCAGGTGATGCAGGAGTTTCTGGGGGAGGGGGTGACTTGAACTCTTGGGTAAACTCTGCGTCTGAGGGGTGTTTCTGTGAATTCTGTTGTCCCAAAAGAAGGGGGACTTTGTGTCTGTCCGCCCTGTGCTGCACCACTGGCTGGGGTGCAGTTTGGAAAGAGTCAGAGTGGCACCATGCCTGGCTTGACAGGATGGCTGACTGTGAGCCAACAACGGGCCAACACCAGTTACATGTTTCTCTCTCAGAAAAGGACCTCTGTTTTCCACAAGGCAAGAAAAACAGTTTGAGGAAGTAGCTGCCTGTGTGGGGGAGGGGATAGGGATGAGGGGGGGGGGTCTTTCTGACCAACTGGTCGCTGCCGCTGCTGCTGTCATGGACGCTGACAGAACAGGAAGTCTGGGCAAGGACCTCCTCCCCATCACAACTACCACCGCCAGTGGCGCCTTTGTCGGCCCATGTGGCTACAGTGGGTGTGTTTCAGTAAGGTGGAGTTTCAGAGAAGGGAGACAGAGCTGGCAGTGAGTGAGTGAGAGAGAGAGAGAGAGAGAGAGTGAGGGGTGGGGTCAGCTAGGGTAGGCGTAGCCCAGTGGCTCGGCCACAAGCAAGAATTTGAGAGAGACCTCTGCGCTTCACAGCACCAATGTTCTACCCCAACTGGCATAGCATACCGTGACGGGCATGGAGGAGGAGGACGAGGTCATCAGCTTCCTGGATAGGGTGCTGGATGATGAAGATGTGTTTAGCAGTGTGGAGTTGGACTTGGAAAGTACCCTGATGCCGGAGGAGAACTGTCTGAGCCTCCGGCCCTTTAAGGTGAGCCATGCCACCATGGGAAGCGCACTGAAATACGTGTGAAAACTTTGACTTCTGCTTAAGCTTTGAGGCTTCTGCTGCAGCACCGTAACTAAAAATAGCGGAGCAGAGAGCACTGAAAACCCACGCTGCATGGTGTAGCATAGCATAGCATAGCCTAGCATGGCCCGTGTGGCACTCCCGAGCCCCGGGACCACACGTTTGCAGTTAGCGTGATCCTGTTCAAGGCACAACATAGCGCATTATGTGCCACACAGCTCACCAGTCTCTGAAGTCCGTCATTTCTCAGGCGGGAGACGCCGCTGATGTTGCCACATGGTGGTTTCCTTAAGAGCACTTCTTGTTTTTTAATTTTATCTGTCTGCCATTGTCAGCGTGGTTTCTGCCATGGCCCTGCAGTGATCAGGGGCCAGTAGCTGTACCTCTCCTACAATCTCCTTACCAGGGGACTCACAGGAACATCAGGGCCACTCTGTTGTCCCCATATAGAGAAGGTAGGAGGCAGTCCCTCCCACACAGATCACCTCGCTTAGCTGTTTTTCCCCTTATTCTTGCCTGGCTCGGTGCCTGACCAGTAGTCCCTCTTAGAGGTGAATAAGTGGCTGGAAAATGTCTAAAGGCTGGTGCTCCCCCCACGTGTAAATACAGCCACACAGACTGAGGTGTGCCACTTGGGGATGACACTCGTCTCATTGCACATGTCTATTGCTAGCATCAGGGCAATAATAATGAAAGGCTGAGAGTGGAGAGGGTCCTCTGATTCTCACTGAACCCTGACTCGTCCGACTCGTGCCTGTCTTCGATACTTCTGACTCAAACTTACCCAGGCACCACCGACTTGGGCCTTACCTGACCCCTCTGACTCCCACCTAGCCCTGACTCCTACCTGACATGTGTCCCCCCAGTGCGATCTGTCATTCGTGGCTACGATCTGGTCCCCCTGTGTAATGAATCTGCCTTGTACTCCTGGGGTGAATGTGCTGTTTACTCTACTCTTCCTTATAAATGGAAAATGTCACTCATTGAGCTGATCTGAGGCACCTGGGTGTTTCTGAGGGTCTGGGTGTGTGTTTTTTTTGTTTTCTCTGAGCTGTGGTTTGTTTTGAAACCTGTATAAATGCTTGTTTGGCACGGTGTGTGGTGAGGACGTGTCTGGTAAGTGGTCCTGCATTGCACCCTCAGTCATCGCTAGCTGATCTTATCACTCTCACCTGTTCCCTTTCCTGAATGGTCAGAGTAAATGATTAATGGATACTGGCTGCGTTGGATAGCCTGAGTGCCATGGTTGCTTTCGCCGTGCTGTATTTCATTGATTACTGTCCTTATTAATCTTTGTGTACTGTAAAATCATTCGGTTGTGCGGTCCATCTAGATATGGGTTCCAGTAGTTTTGAATGTGGTTATGTGACTCAGTGGGTTAGGACTCTCCTGGAGATGAAGAACCTGGTCTGTTCCTGGCCAGCAAGTAGATGTACATCAAATCTCAAAGTCAGCAGAGTGACGTCACCATTAGGCTCGTATGGGTCACAGTACGGCGTGTAGCTGCCCGGCTGAGTGTTTATGCCCAGGGCTTCCGCATCTTTCTGTGACCCACCTGGCGGCCCCATGAACAGGAAGGGTGGGCGGTGTTCTCACTCTAGCAGAGCGCAGTGCTAAGTGTGGACTCTGACCTATTATTGTGCAAATACAGAGAGGGGAAGAAAAAGAGGCTGCCAGAGTCAGAGCAGGGTACTGATAAAGGGTATCCCTGCGGTGGAGGCCTCTGGGCTGCTGAACACCAACAGTGCTTCACTCTTCCTGATGTAGCATGAGACTTTTCTCCAGATATATAGCAATGCTTTGGTTCGCATATTTATTCTTGCTCTCTGAAATGAATCTATCACTGTTACTTGTACAAAAGGCAAAATAAAGTATTGCTATGACTGCTGTAGTATACGTGAAGCCCCCGCCGCTGCCTGTGCCCGTTCCTGAAGTCACATCCACTCTCTTTCACCCGCACAGGCTGACATCGAGAAGGGGCTGGAGATGAAGAAGTTGGTGCTTTCAGGGTTCCTGGCCAGTGAGGAGATCTACATCAACCAGCTGGAGGCCCTGCTCCTGGTAAGTGCCCAGACTGTGGAGACACAAGAGAACTGAAGCAGAGCAAGCTCCTCTGGGAGTGTTGGCTTCACAAGAGGGCCCTTGACAGAGCTGCAGTAAGAGACCCTCAGCATCATGATGTTTTATGGAATCTTTATTGTTCAGATTATTTCTTAGGGCTCCGAGTTTGTGACCTTAAGGCGGAATCCAGGGGCTCTTCCTGAAAGAGCTTAAAATTCCATCGAAATTGTTTATTTCCTCTTGCAAATTGTGATGTCATTTCCTCTTTAAAGTAGTTCTTTCCTCCATTAAAAGTGCCCTAGCTAATATGAAGTCCCTTTAAAGGGATATCAGCAGTGTTGCAGAGAAGAAAGGTGTCGAGTTTCCCTTTATCTCTTGAGGTGTTTTTTTAAAGGTGAAGGCCCTGTGGAATGTGTAGGCAGAGTGATAGCACCGCACCGCCCCAGCCAATCATGCCAGGCCATTTGGACACAGCATTGTAAGAATCTTGGAGTGATACTGCTGGAATGCTGACAACCAAGGTTATCCCAGCAACACGTCTGCAGTTAGCATGGTTGCTTAGCATTAGCCGATTAACCTGTAGGACTTCTGGTTAAACTGTACAATTTGGAAGGTGTCACCTGAGCCTCATTTTCACTAAGGCTGGGAGCGTGGTGTGATCTGGTATATGGGAAAGGCTCACTCAGCCTGCTAACACAGGCCCTAGTTCTAATGCAGTGGTCATCAGCCCTCCCGGTATAGAAACTGGGTGGTCCTGAGCCACCATGTCACCTTCAGAATTTGCCAGGTGTCGGCAGAGCACCGTTCAGGTTTCTGCGCACTGATGCTGTCAGATGAATCCGTATCATGCCTCACGTCGTACCAGTGTGCTGCAGATTCACATAATATGCCTGGTTAATGCTGGTACAGAAAATACATGCCATGAAATGCTCTGAATTGCAGAGAAACATTAAGAAGGTTCTAACCAGGTTATTCCATGCTGCCAAGAAATAACACAAGAAAGATGTTCAGAGTGTTTCAGTGTGTATACGTCTGTGTTGCATTGGGCACAATGTCCTCTTTAGATGCGTAGTCGCTACAGGTTACCATTGCAGCTCTTCTGCTGAATACTCTGCAGCAGCAGTGTGATCTAAGGGCCATAATATGAAGGTGTGAATCTGAAGGAGGCCGGGGCCCATGTGGGTTAAGTGGAACTAGCTAGTGTCCCTCCTCCACCCTCCTTTCCTCTAGCGCCCCAGCTGTCAAATCTCTGCCCAATGCTGTCCTCAGTTTCTCTTATTTTCCACACTTGAACGCTGAGACAAAGGATCAGTCTTGGTCTGATGAGTGGGCATCCTCTTAGGAACCCAGAACCGCTGTTTGTCTAAAGCTGGGGGAGGCCTGCTACCGGCTCTAAGGTATCCCATTCTCCCAGCCAAGAAGTGGATGAGGGAGGCCTGCTACCAGCTCTGGGGTATCCCAGCCTCCCAGTCAAGAGCTGGACGAGGGAGGCCTGCTACCAACTCTGGGGTATTCCAGCCTCTCAGTTAAGAGCCAAATGAGTGAGGCCTGTTACTGGGTCTGGGGTGTCCCGCCCTGTGGCAGTGAGCTGTACAAGGGAGTTTGGGGTTGTTGACATCCCATAAGAGTGGAGACTCCCTCAGCTTGGTGTATACCAGCTTTCAAAGTGAGCACACACTCATAGCCCCACCCTCTGTGGCCTAAGTGGTTAAAATTACTGTCAGTGCAGTATTTTATATTCTTTTCCAATTATACAGCGCTAAACACCCTATTTTCACTGCAGTAATTTTAGATCGAGGTGTATGTGTGAATAGTGCATGTAATTACTTACCAAGTGTTGAAAAAGAGCTGCCTCAAAGATAATGTTCTCTTGCCCCCCAGCAACACATTGGCCACACGTAAATGATGTGAGGTGAGAATTTATATCAAGCAGGAGGAGGAAATCGAGAGTGGGGGGACAGCCATATGCTGGCTCACCAAGAGTATTTATGCTGAGGAGCTGGATGATGCTTTAGACTGCACTCTGTTAACACATTTGGATTCCCAGAAGAGAAGCAAGCTTGGAATATCAATCAGCATTGAGGCACTAAGACAGGGGCTACATGAACCGTGGACGTGTCATCTGTAAATTGTGGGAGGTACTGATGTGACTTGTGAAGGAGTAGTGTAGCAGTGGTGTAGATCTGGCAGTAGTATACTGCCAGCTCTATAGTATACTATAGTGTACTATAGTGAAGAACAGAATGGTGGCAATATTGGAAAGCATGGCAGTGGTAAAGGAGTGATGTAGGGTCAGCAGAAGTATGCTGTAATCAATAGAATAGCAGTACCACTACGGTGGTGGTGTAGAAAAAAATATATATATGGAGCAGCATAGTAGTAATGTAATAGAGTAAGGCATAGTAACATGGTGGAGTATGGAGTAGCATGGTAGCCATGCTGTACCTGTAGCTCATCTGATTGGCCAAACCACGGAGATTCACTCTGCCACTGATGGCACTGCTTCTGCCTTAAAAAAGGATTTTTATTTCCTAGAGTCCTAATTATTGTTCCCCATTAAATATATGATACATTTGTATTTTTAGTTATATGCTTTGTGTTTTGTGACCTTGAGTTATGCAACATGCTGCCTCCATGAAGACCACACTGTCGGTGACAGTCTATCCACCATCACGTTACTGAACATTTTGTGCTGTGTATCAAAATAAAATACAGAACATCAGCCTCGTGCTACCCAAGACTAGAAAATTCAGGTGGTGCATGACGATTTCACCCATTCGTTCTCCCTGCATTTTGGAAGCGACGGGCCCATTTGCCCTCCTACTGCTCCGTCTCCATCATGAAGCGCTGGTAGGGGGTGCTGTCCATCACTTCTGCCACTCTGTTTCATTCTGCAGGCTGCAGAACTGATCCATGAGCCATTCCAGCTTAATCAGTATTGGCTTCCGGCTGTCTGGAAGTTTGTGGGGAGGGTCTGAATTGCCCCCCCATTACCACCACCATTGTGAACATGCACACACAATGCACCAGTGCATTTCTCTGTACTCCGGAGAGTGCATTTGATAAGGAAATATAAACATTGATATAGCCCATAAATTTTGCTGGAGCCACATGACTCTCTTGGGCTCAGAGATAGGAGGAAAAAAAGTCACATGATTTAGCCTCTTGATTTATTGGTTTCTGTTTGTGGTTTGTTTTTAGTCAGTATGCAGCCTTGGTGTGTTTAGCTGCATGCTGCCGTAGTCCGGGCTCAGAAATGCTCTCGCTGACGTAGTTCTCATTTCCTCAGCCCATGCGACCGCTCAAGGCTGCTGCCACCACATCCCAGCCGGTCCTGACCAACCAGCAGATCGAGACCATCTTCTACAAGATCCAAGACATCTTTGAGATCCACAAGCAGTTCTATGATGCCCTGTACCCCCACATTCAACATTGGGATGATAAGGTGACCGTGGGCCACCTATTTCAGAAACTGGTGAGTATAGGGCTGGCTGGGGGTGGGGCTGGGGGCTAGGTCCCACTGGGCCATAGTGCTAGCGCTGAACGTGTGATGATTCTGTTTAGCTGGACTGGGTGTGCACTGCTAGCAGTGTTAAGTGTAGCACAGGCTGGCATAAGTGCCCTGACATCTGCGATGGGTTTCGGCGGGGGGTGCTGAGCCAGACAATGTGTGGGACAGTCTCTCCCCCTCGGGGCAGACCTGTATGCAGATCGCACGCTGTGTCATGCAGTTCTGGCAGATGGGTGTGTTGAGCACTCTGCGTTTCATACACACCTTGGACCTGGCAGGATAGGCGTGATGCCCTCTGCCCTGGGTGAGGCTCTTCTGTGATTTGGGAAGGATGAGGCCATTATCTATCCAGGAATGAACATCACAAATTAAATAAATGTAAAAGTAATGTATTAAAGAATGCTTTAAGGCAGTGTTTCCCAACCTTTTTGTCTGTTCTGGGCTTAGGCCCTTTACCTCACACAGCAGCTGGACTTAAGCTGATTCCTGAGCTGATTGATTCCTGACATGTGCTCTATCCTGACATGTTCTCCATTCTCGGTTGATGCATGTTTCGGTAACGGTTCCTATTTGTTTTTTCTCTCGGTGGTATTGTCACTCTCCAGCTGTGACCCCCCCCCCCCCCCCCATTTGCTCCAGTCATGCATTGTTCACTGTTGCTGGGTGATGATACTTGCTGCAGGCTACTCTCAGCCTTTTCCCCATCCAGCTGATTTGCAGTCAAATTTGTGGTCATGCTTTGCGTCTGCTGGCAGTTTTAATCTGGTACATTGGCAGAACTGGGCTCACACCTTACGGTTCCTGTTAGACTCCCGTATGCTTGATGCTCTCCGGCACTGCACTTGCTGCATGTCGGGAGTATGTGGAAGCAGTTTTCCTGCATTTTACTGTTCCACCGATTGTAACGGACTGTGTGGAGGTTTGGAAACCAAGACATACTGGCTGTAGGTGGGTGCAGAGCTAGTGAGTACATCTGACCTCATTCACCTGAAACGTGCTCCCTTCTGGGAACGGCATACTAGCATGAGGCTTCTTGTAGACCTTAAACGTGGCTCAGTACTCACCTTTTGCCTTTGTCTGACTTGTTTACGTCTTTCACACGAGTGACCCTGTTGGTTTTGGACAGAACCCCATAGAGCCTATGAGAGCAGGCTAAAGACAGAGGGTCCCCCTTCCCAGTTCCAACAGGTTGCTGGGACTGGTGGTGAGGGAGGTGCCAGACTATTGAACACGCCACAAATATGGGGACAAACCCATATCATCTAGGAATGAGTTTACATGGTGGAGGAGAATGAATCGTGTGGCTGAGCCCCTAAACGGAGCAGCATGCGAGCGGCACTGATGGCAGACAACCTCACCGCCTCGTGGAGCCGTGAGCTGGCTGCAGTTGAATGCCTTGTCATCAGGTCCGACAACGTCGCAGATGGTGCCACAATTAGCTGCACGCCAGGCCCCCAGGAAATCACCAGTGGGCGTCTGTGGTTGATTCTTGGAGGTCACTCGAAGATCAAAGAAAGATGGCAGGAGACTGATCGCTCCATTTAAAGCCATGTTGTCGGGCCGCTGAGCCTTATTGGCTGCCGCTGTCCGCCATTGGTCCGCTCGCCGAGGTGGAAGGCATGTGCGCACCTCTCACCCATTGTGTTGGGATGAGAGGGGAGCTGTTGCTAGGAGACAGCCTCCATCACAGAGGCCAATCAGCTACATCGCTTTCACGGTAGCCTCTGGGTATTGGTGTGGGAGGGGGTGGGAACAGTAGCTTACCCAAGCGCATGGCTTACTCAGGACCCCCCACCACCTCTGAAGTTTATCCTCCTTCACATGATCCCTGTCACTGTCGGGGGGGGGGGGGATGTAGGGCAGCATCTTCAGATTCTCTGCCTGCAGCTCTTACGGGGTGAATAAGCCCACCAGTGGGGCACTGGCCTCTCCCCACTGCATTTCCTCTGCCCCCGGGCTGCTGTTCATTTCACGAGGCTGACTTTGAAGCTGCTATACTGCACTTAGCCTGGAGGGATGAGGAGGTGGGCAGTGTCAGCAGGTAAACATTAAGTCTCAAGTCATTAAAGCTCCTCCAGCATTTTGCTCCAGCCCCAGAAGAGGGACAGTGTCTCCCAGGCTCATCCTAACTCATCTGTCATGGCAGCCATTCCTTGTGGCTCATAGGAGGGGGTGCTTTGGAACATGTGTTTTGGTTCCTGTTTTCCTTTCCCTGTCCATTCCTCTGCTGCAGTGTGGTCTGATATAACTGGTACTGATACCTGTGTCCCTTTTGTGGGGTTGATAGCTCGTTAGCATATTTAGGTGCTCCCTGCTGACTGACTGCTTCAAATTCAAAATCTACAATGTCACCTTCCCGGGGTGGGATGATTTTGCTGCCCACCTCTGCTCATCTCCTTATGTTCCCAGGCTCTATCCCATTTCCTTGAAGCTCTAGGTCTTAAAATCCCTTCCCCCCCCTCCCCCCTCCCCCCCTCTCTCTCTCTCTCTCTCTCTCTCTCACAGGCCAGTCAGCTCGGTGTGTACAAAGCGTTCGTGGATAACTACAAAGTGGCTGTGGAGACTGCAGAGAAGTGCAGCCAGGCCAACATGCAGTTCCAGAAGATCTCAGAGGTGAGCACCCTGCCTCGCGTTTCTGTCGGAATTCTGCTCTGAAATTGTGTAATTGCATGAAAAAAAAAGCCCGTTGAGATGTTGTGGTTTCTAGAGATTGTACTTCCTGTTCCGCGTGGCGTGGGAGTGCCAGCTTCCCCAGATCATCATTTTTAACCATGTGAGTCGTTTACCTGTAGGTCACATGGGGCCCCCGGCCCCCCCAGCTCTCGCAGTGAGCTTGCAGCCCAGAGCTTGCCCTGGCGTTTCGGTTCCTCTTTGTTAGTTTGCCGACTGTGACATGAGCTTCCACTCGCTTTCCTGGGAGAATGGGGGTTAATTTTACGCTGGCTTACTGTGCCAATTTGTGCTTAGACTCTGGCCCTCCCCTGGCCCATTGGGAATGTTTTAGTGATAGAGGCCTGGGGGGGTGTAGGTATGCAAATTTCATGAGATGTTGATCATTGCCTGCAGGACCATACTACAGTTCCTTTCCTACAGTGGGTTGTGGCCCTCCCCCAGTCAAATGTGTGAGCTTAGGCCCACGGATCACCTGTACAATCTCTGTCTCTCCTTGCAGAACCTTAAAGTGAAAGGGCCCAAGGATTCGAAGGACAGCACCTCCTCCGTCACCATGGAAGGTAAGGAGCGTCTCCAGTGCTCCATCTGCCAGGCGAGAGTAGGCAGGGGCAGGGAGGAGGGGTGGGGCAGAATTGATGCACCAGCCCTTTAAGACACCACCAAGCCCAGCCCCTCTGCTTGTGTATGCGGAGGCTGGCTGAGGCGGCTGTGCCGCGTCCCCCATGCTCAGAGCGCGCTTGCCCGCGGTGCCGGCCGGCTGCAAGACATGGCCAGGTGGCCCCCAGCACCGGTAACTGAGCTGCTATGGAGATGCTACTGATCCTCCGCCTGTGCTGTAACTGCACCTATGGTGAGTCTGGGGACCCCCTCCCCCCCATCGCACCCCTGTGATGAGTTTTTACTCCTTTTTCTTTTTATGTTTTAAATGTGGACCCTGGGTCACTTTGCAGTAGCCGGAGGATTGACGGTCCGCATATTAAAAGACAGAGGCTGCGTTTTTTGGTAATCCAGCAGGTTGTCCATGGTAAAAGCAGTATCTCGGGGGTCGTCTTCCACAAGCTTTGTGCCATGTCTCCTGCTGAACCACCATTCTCACCAGGGCTGCTGATGTGGCAAGCTCACGGTGGCCGGAGTCTGATGCTCCTCAGACATCAACTGCTTTGCTCTTCTCAGAACGGACAGGGCTGGTGCTGATTCAACGTCCCACATGGCACCTGTGATTTAGGTGTTTCCCCCACGCTGTTTGTCGGAGGTGACTGGTGTCCGTTGATGCGCTTTTTGGCTTGCTCTCGCGGTCCCCTTGTTGTGATCCAGCTGCAGTGTATGGTGGAAGGATCACTCAGGGTTAACCAGCCAGGTCAGAAGTCACGAGAGAAGGTGTGCGAGTGACAGTGGAGGTGTGAAGAGTGTGTGGGCTTGGACGTGACCATTTGCCTGTTGGTGAGCACCGTGAGCACATTTTCATTTAAGGATCATTGAAATCAGATCATATGGATACAGAGGACACGTTTAGGTCGGTTTCCCATCTCAAATGGACACTGGTCCTTTGCCCATGTTTTGTACTTTCAGTTCAGAAATAGAGGGTTGTGCTTCTGGCTTGTTCTGAGTTTTTTTTCCCCCAGGTTAAGTGCAGGCTCTTGGCATTGAAGTTTTTATTGTATGCCCACGTGGAGTAATGTTATGTTCATTTGCCAAATATGTATAAATAAGATTTTGTAGTATGCCAGTAACGTGCACGTGCTAGATAAATCTGAGTCTGTATTTGTGTCTTGTAGTGAGGAAATAAGGCTTATTAGCTCACCCGTCTTTGTGTCCTGGGAAAAACAAAGACAGATGGCCCACAGAACATAACTGTATAATGTTCCCAGTAATCTTTCAGAATGATAATTGCCCTTGTATTTTCAACAGTTTGTACTCTTTAAAGTAACTGGCATTTTCCCCACTTTGGAATCTGGCTTTTCATGCACACGAATGAGATGATCAATCATCTTTTCGTGTCCCAATTTGTGCCCCCCTCCCCCAAAAGATTAGAACATTGTGTAGGAGCCTCTTCTTGGAGAGCTAATCGACCGGATGCTACTTTAGCCTAGTAGCTGCAGTGGGACACAAGACTGACATTTTTATGAAGAGCAAACTGGCCCCATTTACACTCTGGGTCACCATGGAGACTCAGCCAGCTCTCACACCTCTTTACTGCAAGTTCTTTTTCCGGATTGCATGTTTTCCAATCCAATGTGTTGCACATTCTCTTGACGATCTCGTGTCCTCACACAATCTAAATGCAATGACTTAATGACTCCAAATTACCTTTATTGTGTCCGAATTACCTTTACTATGTGACCCGCAGTAGACTGTAATCTGGTCCACAGCATACCTAGGATAGGCCCTGGAGGACTGCAGTTATGTATGACTTGAGCTGTATTTATTCAGGGAGTGGAAAGAGTAACACTAATTGATATTTAATTTAGAGTTTAATGAATAATGAATTCATAATGTGCAATCAAAAAGTAACATTTCATTTTTATTTTGTAGATGCACAATTTCAAATGCAGCACATGGAGTCATATCTGAATGAGTCATGAACTTGGATCTAAAGGCAACATCAATGATGGTTTTCCATGCAAGCTTGAAAATCTGGGGTCTAGCTGTTAGAGACCCAGATACCAAATCCACCTCTGTCTCCCCACAGGTTATGCTGTAGCTAACCAGTAGATTGGACCACTCTTTTCACCTTAGCTTTTAATACCTCTATACAGCAAAACGCTGTTTGTTTAATCTTCAGTCATATTTTACGAACCTTGCGTGTTACCAAGACGCACCAAATAGCTGAAAGGCTAGGCTGGTGTGAAATGTTGGCCCGCGTACTAAACATGTTCTGCTACTGCTTTCCAGGGTGTATTCCGCAGCTAGTTGCTAATTTCTCTGTTGCGCTAAATGTATGTGATGTCTGGAGTGGCTATTTCCACTCGCCCCCTTTTCCACCGGCAGGTCACATCCCCTCTCCTAGGAGGGCCCGTGTCTCATATCACCCAGGCTTTGATTATCTGTAGTGCAGGGTTTAAGAAAGCTTGTTCCCTCAGCTTCCCGTAGAGATGGATGATCAGGTCCTGTATCTGTCTTCTGATATGCTAGTGGGGTAATTGACTCCAGGTCACTGCTGATGGTCGATATCCAGTTTACTAATGGGAAGCTTGTCTTGCACTAATCCTGTATATCCTTGAGAAGGAACCTACATAAAGCAACCTGACAGCTGGTATTAGTTTCATAGTCAGCAGAACTTTTTCACCTTGCCTTTTTCACCTTCTCCTGGCCCTTGCATTTGTTGTCTACCTTTAACCAGGTGCTGTAAGCCATTTTGGTGTTCAGGTCCATATCCCATTGCTTTTTTTTTCATGTGGGAGTCCACTTCTATGTTCCTGTGGTCCCATCGCACAAGAGGATGAGGTTGGTTCCTCAGCTTGTTACGTTTCTGCTTGTGGCGGAGAGCAGTGTGAGCATGAGCCCTGTGACGCTCTTGGTCTCCTTGTCTCTCCCTCGCTGTTACCCAAACTGAGATGCTTAAGCTCACAGAAGTATAGCTTATCTTCTTTTGGCTTTTAATGGCAGCATCCAGCGGCGTCTAAAAGCCATATTCTGAGAACATCAGATGCTGATAGCGGGGAAAACGTGCCATTCTGACAGAGAACTGCACACTGAAGGAAGCAAGCCTTCTGCTAGCTCATAAGACCCCCCCACACCCTTTTGATTTTGTTCATAGGTTAATCCTGCTCTGCATGGAAAGCATGACAAAAAATCTGTGGATGCTGTTTAGGGCACAATTTGATTATGTACTTGGTTCATGTTGGGTTCCTGATTTTATGCATCAGCCTTTGAGTGCTGATGAAAAGCCTGATATTAGTGATCAGTGGCATGATCACCCACCGACTCTCCTGGGTGAGTCTCATTTTAATTGCCCAATCAGTAGTTTATGTGGGATTCTGTCTGCTAGTTGGTGCTATGCTATGAAATATTCATGAATGATGTTACCATGGGCATCTTGGCAATGTGTTCCTTGGACCTTTAAGCACTTGGGCTGAAGATATTATCATGATTTAGATTTTCATAAAAAGCACATGGTAGATTTGATGTTATCCTGTAGTTAGGAGGTGCTGATTAAAAACACAAGGAATTCTTTCAAGCCATTTTTCTTAATTTTCTCTCAAGCCCTGTTGGTCTTTTGGAGATTCGTTATGCCGTCCCAGAGATTGGTGCTCAGTATGCAGCCTCTACCAAGGTTGCATGTCTGACAAGTCCCTCAAGCAAACTGCATTTGTTGGGATAAAAGCTTTGCAAGACTCATTTATCAGAGGAGGAAATTGATACTGTAAGCATTATTTATGACATTCCAGGAATAGTGTCACATTAAAGGGAATAATTTATCTTGGGGCCTCTTTAGTGTGTGTTGTTATAACATAGCATGAAATTTTTGATTTTGTTTTGAGACACAACGTTAGTCGATCGTGAAAAAAATGGAGGTCCCTGTGGATATGTAGGTTTGCGACTTGGGCGAGGAAGTTTAATGTCGGCTCACATGGCCCAGCCCTGTGGGTGATCTTGCATGCAATGCATGGTCTTCAGGGAAATAAGCTTGTCTTGCAGCGTTACTGTAATTCGATTGCAGAGAGTCAGGAGCTCCGATGGCTTCTTGTTTACTCCAGGGGAATGAAGGAGAGCTGCAGTGTCTGTGCTTTACTGAGGTGGTGATTAAGAGAGCTCCTATGCACATTAAACGCCTCACGTCTTGTATAACAGCAAATGAGCTTCCACGCATGCTGTAATTGTACCTTATCTGTTCTTCAGTCTCCTCTCATTTGGCCATGATGCTGCTCCAGGAACAAATGCACTCATTTGCTAATTATGCTGAAGGTGACAGTGCTGTGAAATTAAAATATTGTGTCCCATGTTGTACTTTTATGTGTCGGCCATGGCACAACCTTCTTTGGATGGGAGACAAACAGAAATGTGGTTTGTAAAGACGTAGGTAGGCAGTGTTCACTCATTAGCAAAGTTGTGTTTGAGTTTGTCAGCCATTTGAGAAGTCAGGACATTATGGGGGGTGCTGACCTCAGAAGAGCCTTCCATACCTGCTGAGGATACAATCTTTCTGTGGTGGGGGTTGAGGGCAGGAGAGACCTTCATAGGCCTCAGGCATCATTGGATTGGATGCCGAGGAACGTGCTCAGCATGGGTAATGATAAGCATTGACTCAGCGGGGGGATGTGAGTGACATGCTGCCTTTTAATGAGCGGGGGTATGAGTAAGGGAGGACAGAGATACAGCACACCCTGGAGGTGAACAAACACAGTCCGTGTTGATCATCCTTCACTGGCCGCCTGGGCTTGCTCACATGCCGTGATGCACCGCACCCTCCATACGCCCTCTAATCCTGTGCCCCCTTCTCCTCTGCAGCTTTGTTATACAAACCCATCGACCGCGTCACCCGGAGCACCCTGGTTCTGCATGTGAGTATCTTACTCTCCAGACGTGTGTCCTCTCTCGGGTGTGTCTCCTTCAGACTGCAAGGGTCCAGTTTTGCAAGTGCCTGCTGTAATGCTGGAGGTGAGATGAGCTCATCACTTCCCAGAGGATGCAGCCTGTTTTTAATCAGAATCTCCTGCCATAGGGTACTTTTAATTTCACTATGCAGTGGTGAGAGGGTAAAAAAGGTAACATAAGTAACGCTGAGGACTGCAGCCTGGCAAGTTAAGAGCGTGATTCCATAAAGCAAAGAGAGGGAGAAAGGGAGCCTGAACAGAGGCTCGCTGATCCTTGCAGAAAGGTGACCAACACAGCAACCGCAAGTTTATATATAGTTAGGTGTCAGTGGCTCCCCCACTAGGTGAGCACTGGGACCAGCAAGCAGGATACAGCCTGGCACTTTACCAGTAAACCTCCTGTCAGGAGCTACAGAGCCCTGACCCATTTATAGTGTTTTTTTTTTTTTCCTTGGGACACCGGCTCCTTCCCCAGTCGAAACTCAGACATGGCTTGTCTTTCAGGACCTGTTGAAGCACACGCCCAAGGACCACCCCGACTTCGCCCTGTTGCAAGATGCACTGCGCATCTCCCAGAACTTCCTGTCCAGCATCAATGAGGAGATCGACCCGCGCAGAACCGCGGTCACCACGCCGAAAGGGGAGGTACGTGCATGTCTGCGTGCGGGGCTCTCCCTACCTGTCTCCCTAATTCCTGGCCTGTCCTCCTCCCAGGTTCGAAACACAGTCAGTCAGTCAGTCAAAAATTTGTCACATGCACACTTGTAATCAGTACAATGTACAGTGAAATGCTGCCCCCCACTCCAAGACTGTGGTAGCAGTATAAAGAGACAAAACTTTAAACAACATCATAAATCTCCTTAAAATTGTGCAGTTGGCAGTAAAGTGACACGTGGTAGTGCAAAGAATCAAAAGTAATAAAAATGTCAATATTTTCGTATGTGAGATGCACAGTGGGAATACATGGGATTAGGCATGTATATTTTCAGTAGGCTGCAGTGGAACATCAGTTACACATGTGTCCCAGACACTTTGTCCTGACTGTCACTACCTGTCCTCTTCTTTTACAGTTTTGGGTGCCTTCCTGGCTTCTAGTTTTCCGATACATCATCAAGCTTTAAGCCTTCATTTCCTCTATGTGACTTTTTAATAAATCACCCATTTCAATTTTCTCAAAGTAACTGGGCAGATTGGATTGACCATATCGTGTGTTCATAATATTACTAGAACATTCTATTGCATCAGTAGCCAGTTGAAGTTTTGTGTCTGCCTCTGTAGGGTCTGGTTGTGGACAATACGCCGTCCATATACCGTACCTTCCTTCAGTAATATCTTTAGCAAAATCAAGCTTTTCATGACAACCGTTCTGACCTCCAGCTTAGCAGATAATGATAATCACAGCTAAATTTAACTGAATGGGCGAGCAGAGCTGACGTGATCCATATACCATTTGCTTGCCAGATGTGCTTTGCATTAGGGCCACCTCCCCCCCCCCACAGTGTAACACTCACACACCAAACTTTTTGTGGTCTCTGTGAGGTCCGCTTGTACCCTGCCCCCTTCTAGTTCCTGAGTTCGTTTACATTTCCTAAAAAACCTGGCTGCCAGCCAGATCTGATCAGCTCCGTTTTGCTAGCGACGTGAGGCAATGTTGGGGAGAGGAATTCAGCCAGACACCTGCCATCTGCTGTCAGGTGCATGATGTCTGTCACAGGGTTATTAGCATGTTACTACAGTGATGAGGACAATGGTTATTTATCGTGACGTAACATTGCAAACAGAGGGGTTAACATTAGCCCTTGAGGTATTGCAGCTTTTCAAGGATAAGTGTCCCGTTCAGAATGGCTGGCCTTGTCTTCCTCATACTGGCAGAGGGTCTTTGAGGTATTTCAAGGCTCTTCTTCAGCCAGCAGCATAGTGGTCAAGGATTTTTCCAATTGTGTGGGGAAGCCAATGTGATATCCAGCTGTGTGGAATTGTAAATTGCAGGTTTCCTTCAGACCACAGTGAGTATAAGGTGATAATTAAATAGTAGATAACAGTAAATAGCAGTGCTGTGGCTGGTCTGGAAAAAGTCGATTTGTATAAAAGCATAATGAAATCTGCCCATTATGAGGTGAGGATCGGATTCATTGACTTTCAGTCAGGGCTGAACCCGAGTCCATATTTATGGTTTAATTGCCCTGTGCCGGATGTCAAACAGGAAACTGTGTCACAGCCGGCGTAGAGCAGATACTGATTGGCTTTTTTCCGGGCAGGCTCGTCAGCTCGTGAAGGATGGCTTCCTGGTGGAGGTGTCCGAGGGCTCCAGGAAGCTACGTCACGTCTTCCTGTTCACGGACCTGCTCCTCTGCGCCAAGATGAAGAAGACTGCTGTGGGGTGGGTGACCGCGGTGCTGTTTGCTGGCTCCAGAACCTTTCAATTGTTCACTTTTGTTCTAAGTTCCATCAACAGGGCAAAGTGGTCCCAGAATTTGCTAACGAACCTGCAGATATATTTGCTTGCAGTTTTATACACTTGTTTGTACTGTATTGCAAGGCACTTGGTTGGGAAAAAAAAAAGAATAAACTGAATGAAAATGTAAGTCGGAGGTATAGCTGCAAGGTGGACAGGCAAACTCCACTTGCGATGATCTCATATCCTGTGTTTTGCATGTGTCTTTTAGCATTTGCACATTACCTTCTAAGCTCTCCACACGTTTCCTCCTTGCAAACGTGTAGTGGCATGCCTGTGATTGGAAGGTACCCAGTTCAAATCCCAGGGTCGGCTGAGTGATTTCATCGATGGTGTCTTCTGCAAGGCACATAGCTTGAATGTTGCATTAACTCCAAGCTACTCCAGGGACTGGCTGGCCCTGTTTTCTAAAGTTGTTTTAGATTAAAGCATCTGCCAAATAAATGTAAAATAAAATGGGTTAGCCTCTGGGCTGTCTGCTCGGCTGCTGCTTTCTCAGTATCAGCAGTAATTGCAATAATAATTAATGCAGGATATGCTTAATTTGCCGAGCACCCACTTTAATAGACACAATAGACAATTAGTCTAGTGTGGTGGTATGGCATAAACCAGACGGGACTTTGTGCCTCATTGTAGCGGCAGTGGATTTTTACACTTCTGCAAGGATGCTCTTCTCTTCCCCGTCCCCTGACCTCCAACACCACCCCGCTCGTCTTGCCCCCAGCACTGAGGAGCCCATTTGCCATCTGCCAAGTTTTCATCTCACTTTACATTTTACTTATTTAGTAGACACTTTTATCCAAAGTACCTTATGTGTTTTGGGTTAAGGACCTTGCTCAAGAGCCCAGTGGTGACATCGCTCTTCCAGCCCTGGGATATGAGCCAGCAACCTTCTGATAACAGACCTACTGCACTGAGCCTCACAACCATCTGCTGTTCATTGGATTTGAACCCACAACCTTCCGGATAAGGGCATAGATGCCTGTCCTACTGTGCTATATGCTGCCACATAAGCCCATGTGTAACCCCATCATGTTACAGTAACACAACGAGTTCTCTACAGTCCGAATCTCAGTGGCTTGTGTTCTGGCTCGCTCGTGGTGTCTGCCTTTATGATCATAAGCCCTGATCGATGACCACTGATGGCCACTGCTGGCCACGGGGAGAACATGTATGACATAAATCAGTTGAAGCGCTACTGAAGGCTTGACGTCAGCACTCCGTCTGTCTCCCCATAGGATTGCCAGGTGTTGCCACAGGAGCTAATTAACCTAAGATCCAGTTTCGACGGCAGTACACAAACCCAACAAAGTCGAACCTATTAAATTTCGTTGCTCTGCCAGTCCGACGTAATCATGATCTGAATGTACTACATTTCCTGCACTATATCTGGGAATGCTAACTGCATTCATATGCATAACATCTAATTACGAATATTACAAGCCAATGAATTACTGAGGCTAATTAAGCACATACAGGAGCAGGATGAGAGTACTGATTCATAGGTGAGGAGAGGCTGTCTGTGCATTCAGCTTAGGTTATTGGTTATTCAGTTATTCGGTAAAACCTAAATCTGGAACTGCTATTTTGGTTGTTTCTGACTACATAAATACATTTACATTTTAATTATTTAGCAGATGCATTTATCCAAAGTGACATACATTTTGAGAAAGCAGGGTCAGACAGTCCCCGGAGCATTTGGAGGTTAGGGGCCTTGCTCACGGGTTCAATGGTGATTTCACTGTGCCGACCCTCAGATCTGAACCCATGACCTTCCGATCACAGGCACAGCATCCTAACTTACTTTGCCAGGCTCCATCATACCTGAAGGGAAGGGGGCAATAAGCCCTGCCCCTTGCTGGCCACGTTCTGGGACTCTGATTAAAAGGGGGGGTCACAGATCGGGCGATTGCTTGCAGCTGTGAGAGGTAGAGGAGGCGATGAGGGTCTCGTTAGCACGGAGGTGTTGGATAGACGGCATTCAGGTCATGGCAGAGAGAGAGATGGATGGATGGATGGATGGAGGGAGGGGCAGGGGGAACAGAGAGATATTTCCATGCAATGCTTCAGTTTGACAGCAGATGGAATCCTGGAGGAGGTGCCCCCCTGGCAAACATTTTTTTGAGTTTTACACTCCTCACTTCACACGCTGCTTGTAATGTTACGACTCCTAAAAGGTCCGTACAGCACCGGTATGCGGTGTTGGAAATGCAGAATCACTGTGATCCTTTCACGCTTGCCAGAAACAGAGCATCAGTAGAAGCCAGCATGTCTGGCTTGAATTTGTCAAGCCACGCCCGGTGAAAACCATATTCAAGGGGTAAACGTTTTCTGTGGCAGCAGCATTCTTTGGATCTGCTTTGCGCCACCCCTTTAAATCCTGCCTGGGATGCATGGGATGCACAAGTTCTGTGTGTGAATCAAACGCTTCTGTCCAGATGAAGCATTCAGAGCTGCTTGTCCCACTGCAGGTTCTCTAGGCCTAACCCTCGCAATGGGTGAGGTCCTGTTTGTATTCACAGGCAGGCTTGGCTGCCTTGGACAGATAAGGTGCGACGTGCTCTAATCCTCCAAGCCTGCCTCGCCCTCCATCACATTATCAGGCGCATTGCCCCTACGCAGAACCTGGCTCCATGAATCCAATTTTCTCATCACTGTAGCCTCCAGATCCCTGCCATGTCTGTTTGACGTCATCAAAGGGACTGGAAGCAAAATGCGGACCAGACAGCTCGGTGGGAACCAATGGGACAAATTGGGCTGGTGAGGTCTCAAAAACAGATGGGGTGGGATCTCCTAGGGGCAGGTTCTGGTGACTTTGCCATTATTGTGTCAATCAGCTGGCTTCTTAACTCTGCAAATGCAAATATTGACCAATGAGCATTGAAGAACGACCTCTTAGTGGATCATTTTACACACGGTGGTGCTAAGTGTGAAAATATGGTGCCCCCACCCAGTCTCTCTCTTGATTTCCCTCTCCTCCTGTGTTTCTCCCTCTTTCTCTCTCCCTCTCTGTCTGGAGTTGCTTAATTTCTGCTGGTTTACTTGTCCAGCATTAGCTTAAGGGTGCTTGTCCTTTTCAATGTGTCAGGGCATGGGGTGCAGGCCCTCTCTGGGCCCTCAGGGTTCCTCCCTGTTGCCCTTTGTGTCCATGTCCGTGTCTGTGTTCATATTCATGCATGTGCAGGCATGTGCAGGTTGGGCCACATCCCCCTCAGCCCTCATACTGCTGGGCAAGTATTGTTATAATTGTCAAGTGAAATTTATGCTGAACATACTCCGTGATTGTGGTTATGTTCTTGGCAAACAACCATTATTTTGATGTGCACAGAATGGAATTGTTAGTCATCCTCCCCAACCCTATACTGCACATTCCAGAGTTTCCCCCCTCCTCGACTTTAATAGTTGTGATGTCAGGCTAATCTTTTTAAAGCCAGCAGTTCCACTGCTTTGCTCTATTGTCTGGTAAGTGAGCCATTAATCAGAGCCTGGAGGCCTCAGCAGCGATGGCATTTAGATCATCACATTGTAACTGGAACTGATGGAGTGTCTGATAAATGAGGACTGATCTGGGAATTTGGCGTGGGGTTCTGATCCGAGGCCGTTCGACTGCGGAGCTATGCTGTTTGGACAGTATTGACTGTGCTGGATATATCCAGACTGCTGTCTGCTGTTGACATCCATACATGTCTGAGTGACAGTATAACTGCTGTGTGATGGAGCGGCATCCCAGCCAGGGTGTCCCCCTGTTCGCTGTCCTCCGCTTCAGTCTCCCACCCCCTGCTATTGATTCTGTACTAATTGAGTAGTGTCTCCTTACAGGGGTTAGACATTGAAAATGAAAATGAAATATTTATGATAAGGAAATGAGTCACATGGCACGTCTCTGAGCGGAAACAAAAGGTAACGCTTCAGTGTCAGCCTCGCATTTGCTGTAGTAGCAGCGCTTGTTGGTGATAATGTTATTTTATTGAAAATACTGTATCAGGTAATACACTGTACTTTATATCATTTTGTTAGCAATTGCTCACCAAAAAGTTACGTAATAGTTGTACAAATGTTACAACCTAAAAGTTTGCTGTTCACGAACAAATTAACGAATACAGAGTAATGGCATAGTCTAGCGTTGGTGCAGTATTGGGGCATGGCTTGGGGTTGTCACGATTTCCCGAGCTGGGACTGGGAAAGCAGGGACAGGACTCAAGCGATTGGGAAACACAGGGTTTAATTGAGAACAACACAATGACGTTACAGTGACCGGACTGGGGAAACAAACTGAAACGCGGACTTAATACAGACGACTAATGACAACAACCAGAAACAGCTGATCACATGAGGATCCCACACGAGGTTGAGGGGGCGTGGCACACGGAAGGAGCGGACAATCGGGGCAGGACAGGGGTAATGTTGGGATAAGATCTTTATCGTTTTGGAAGCCATTAAGAAAAAAATGCTCATCTTGTTTTATCATGTTCATTTTGTGTTTAAATGCTAAAAAAAAAAACATATTTAGGTGTAAATTTGGGGGGCCGGGAATTGGTTTTCCATTATTTCTTATGGGAAACATTCGATTAGAATTCAAACTCAATCCGGAGTCTGGAACGGATTTCGTTCGAGAACCGAGGTACCCACTGTACTCAGTAGCTGGCAATACCATCTTTAGCAGCAATAACTTATAGTAATCGTTTTCTGTATAACTTTATCAGTCTCTCACATCGTTGTGGAGGAATTTTGGCCCACTCTTTGCGACACTGCTTCAGTTCATTGAGGTTTGTGAACATTCATGTTTATGCACAGCTCTCTTAAGGTCCCGCCATAGCATTTCAATTGGGTTGAGGTCTGGACCTTGACTGGGCCTTTGCAACATCTTGATTTTTTACTTTTCAGCCATTCTGTTGTACATTCACTGCTGTGCTTTGGATCATTGTCTTGTTGCATGACCCAGTTTCAGCCAACCTTTAGCTGTCAGACAGATGGCCTCACATTTGACTGTACAATACTTTGGTATACAGAGGAGTTCATCCTTGACTCAATGACTATAAGGTGCCCAGGTCCCGTAGCTCCAAAACAAGCCCAAATCATTACACCTCCACCACTGTGCTTGACAGTTGGTATGAAATGTTTGTGTTGATATGTTGTGCTTGGTTTCTGCCAAACATGACACTGTGCATCATGGCCAAATATCTCCACTTGGGTCTCATCTATCCAAAGGACATTGTTCGAGAAGTCTTGTGGTTTGTGGTTTGCAAACCTAAACCGTGCTGCCATTTTCTTTTTAGAGAAAAGAGGCTTTCTACTGGCAACCATTCCAAACAAGACATACTTGTCTCCTTCTAATTGTATTGTCATGAACGTTAACAATTAACATGCCAACCGAGGCCTATGGAGTCTGAGATGTAGCTCTTGGGTTTTTGCAGTTTCTCTGAGTATTGCATTCACCTTGGGGTGAATTTAATGGCCTTTTACTTTTACTGGCCAATTAATCAAGTGCATTTTATTAGCAGCACCTGGCTGCTATTTACCCTCTTAAGTCCTATTAAACCGGTAAGGAAGTATGTAATTTTTCACATACATGATGGGGTGTAATATGTCATGTGGTGTTGTTCATCTGAGGTTCTATTTATCTAATTTTAAGATCTGCTAAGGACCAGATCATTTTTTATGTCCTGATGCTTAAAATCTTAGAATTGAAAGAGGGTGTACTTTCTTTTTTCACATGACTGTGGATGTGAAATGTAGGAATTATTAGCTCAGGTAAATTTGAATCTCTCCACCAATATGTTTGAAATTAATTAACGTTTAATTAACTATTATTTAATGCTGATTATTAACCAATTGTTGTGCCAAATGATTGGCTCCTCACAAACTCAATTGCAATATCCCCGTGAGTCTGTTAATTTGAGACTTAAATGGGATTCACTAATTACCAGTATCGCTT
>JAODJW010000106.1:16197396-16207861 GCA_026777045.1 Hyperopisus bebe | reverse complement strand
GCACTAGCTCAGGCTCCTTCCCCACCAGAGAGGTGACATTCCATGTCCCTAGAGCTAGCTTCTGCAGCCGAGGATCGCATCGCCAAGGTCCCCGCCTTTGGCCACTGCCCAACTCACACTGCACCCGACCCCTATGGCCCCTCCTACAGGTGATGAGCCTATTGGAGGGGGGACCAACATGCCTTGTTCGGGCTGTACCCGACCAGGCCCCATGGGTGCAGGCTTGGCCACCAGGCGCTCGCCATCGAGCCCCACCACCACGACCTGGAGGGGCGTGATTGGGAGGAACGCTCCAGGGGGGGCCCCGGTGACCCGCGTCCGGGCAAGGGAAATCGTGGATCCATGTTATAACTCATCATAAAGGGTCTTGTGAGCCGCGCATCGTCTGGTTCATCACCCAGGACCTATTTGCCTTGGGTGACCCTACCAGGGGCATAAAGCCCCGGGCAACTTAGCTCTTGGGATCATTGGAACACGCAAACCCCTTCACCACGATAAGGTGTCGGCTCCAAGAGAGGATTGCAGTTTTTTATGAATTAAAATTGCTGTTCCTCTCGCCTTAGCGTTAGAGTGGTAGACTTGCCCTACCCATGCTCTTCTGAGCCTCACGTGATCTGCCATTTGTAGATGTGTTTCCTGTAGGAATGCTATACCTATGTTAATTTTTTTTTTTTGTGAGTGAAAGTGCCGAATCTTTTAACTGACCCATTCATTCCCTTAACATTCCAACTGACTAAACGCACAGGTGTCCCCACCCCCTGTGACCTGCTAGACTGACCTGTCATTTAGTGCCACTCTCATTAAGTTCTTAATGAGTACTGACCACCCACATGCATGTCTAATCCCCATACATCAAATATTCAACCATGAGTCCAAAGAATATAATGCAAAGAAATGTATTAACAAATAAAAGAAAAAGATTAATTATGGTCCTAAACCAAACAATAAACCGAACATGTCCTATGCTTGTTCCACACACTGGGCCAAGCTGCAGGCCCCCCTGTACTTGAGCCCCCCGATAGTCCATTACTGATACACCACATAGAGGGGCTAAAGACTACAGAAACAAACTCTTAAACTGCTGTAATGCTGTACATTAACAGTGCATTTGTACTGTGAGCAACAAAACAAATGTTTACCATGGATCGTAGCAAAAAAGAAGACATGAGCGTAACGCAAGATTTAAACACACTGTATGACTCTGAATGATTGATCAGATTGTTATATTATTTTAAGCCACCTATGTAGACACTGGGACAACTTTCGCTAACGGATACTATGTTATTCTGTTTAGTTTGTTCAACAGGTACATAGTAACACGCGTTTATCATAAAAGCTGAAATTACCGATATTAGCTTGTTCAGTCGGGCACTCGCTGGTTGTAAAACAGCTTTGCCTTTGAAAGTCTCTCCTTCATAAGTAACTCTGAGACGGGCTGGATAGAGCAACTGGAACTGGATGTTTCTCTGATACAGCACGTGTTTAATGGGGTTAAATGCCGCACGCTTCTTTGCCAGGGCGGTGCTGAGGTCCGGGCAGATCCCGCTGATGGCTGGCACTGCATACGTATTTCGGGAATGAGCATAGGAATGTGTGCTGTCCAGGCTGGAGCTCTGCTGTTGATGTGGAGGCTGATCTCACTGATAAATACATGCTGGGCTGATATCCCAGCATGCACCATCTCTCTTAATAAAACACAAACCTGGGAGCTTCGAATGAAACAGCATCTTTTGTTATGTGAGTTTAGTTGTCACACTAACGCATCGGTTTTCTGGTTAAAGCCCATATCGTACAACCCATAACTGCCCTCCGTATCCGTGTCCTGTGTTCCTCCTTTGGTCAGTTGTACTCTGCTCCTGTTATGGCTTGCTGGTGTGTCTGTGTAGGAAACCTGTCCTCGTTTTCTTTCCTTTTCCTCCAAGTTGGTCTTGTTGCCTGGGGGGGATGTTTAAAACGTTGCCCTTTCAAAGTTTTCTCTTGCCCCTCAGAAAAGTACCCTCAGGAAAAATTGGGTGATTAGATGGAGGATCATCTAAGATCAGCATTTCCCCCACCCATGCTCCTTGCTTAGAAACGGGGGGGAAAGGTCTCGGGGCCATGTCAGGCTTCTCACGTTAAATGGAATCAGAAAATGTCACCTTTTTATTGGCCCAGAAATGCCTTGTGCTTCTTGGATTGTTCGTTTAGCTCTCTGAGTTGCGGGCTCCTTGCCAAGCTCCGTAGCTGTTTCAGGCAATAACCGTGCAGCTCTAGGGGCTCTGAGGCTGTCGTGTCACTCTGCCGTCTGTCAGTGACGTTTATTAATTGCAGAATGAATCTCTCACCTGAGAGGATACGGTGCTGGTCTGCCGAGATGCTTCCCCATTTGCACCTAGGCATTCTGAGATATCGCTCACTGCTGTTAGACACACAAATTCACAGGGGGGGAGGTGATGTTACACCCCAGGAGTGCAGCGGGTTACGAATTAGTCAGGAGATGAGGTCTGGACCTCTGACCTCCTCTGTGCATGCAAATCACCTTTGGAAATGCCAGTTAGGGCGTAGTTGGCTGTGTGCATGAGTCCCAGCACACAGACAGTGGCAGCATCGACGTTCCCGTCCATATCCAACCGTCTTCATCCAAACCCTCCGCTTCCCTCCTTGGCGCCGCTCCTGACAGCTCGCAATCCGTCACCCCCCTGCTGGCGCATCCGTATGCTTCCTGCGGCCTGAAGAACAAAAGAGCACAGGGAGCCTGCTGTTATACCATGAATAATTTAATGCAGAGTGTGCGTTAATAATTTACAAGCGCTTCACATGTAAGTATTGTAGAGGGGGTTAGGAGCTTTGTCTTGTACGCTGAACGAGTCCCAGCTGTTGTACCCTTGAGCAAGGTACTCAACCCTCATCCATTTTCCCTGACCATTGAACCGGTACACAGCAGGTCTGGATGGAACAGGCACTTAACAAAAATGAATAAAAGCTTGCCTGTGTAAATGGGTCACAGTTTGCAGCTGTTAATCGTCGACCACAGCACTGAGCCACCCCTAAGGCTCCGAACACCCCAGGAGTATAAACGGGACACACAGGCTGCGATCTCTGACCCTACAGCAGCACAGCTGATTTGCCAGAGCGACTGGCTTCTGTAGGGCCATGTGACTTGGGGAAGGCGGGCCCCAACCTCTCAGGTGCCCAGTGTGGTGTCTCTGATCACTGGCTGCGCAGTTTCCTGCCACATTTTCCACCGCTGAGCTCAGTTATGCTGTGCTGCACTCAGATTCAGCTGCTGTTTGGGAAAAATTGCTCCCTGTACACACACACATACACACACACACACACAGACAAACACACCTGCCTTATTCAGGCAAGGCAAGACGAGATGGAACTTTTGTGATCCCTGTGGGGAGAAATTTAGAGTAGCAGAGAAGAACACAGGAAAGGATACTGTATTTAGAAATAAATTTAACAAAGGATAACGTAAGTAACAAGACAAATGCATAAAGGAAATTCAGTAATAAAAGCATCTAATGGTACATTCAGGCTGCCGGGTTGTTCTCTCATGATGCACCCTCTGACTGTCCCACGTACTGATAGTTTCCGTCGATCCCTGAGGTCGACTCTCTGGGTGATGTAGAGTGCCCACTATCCTTGATTGGCTTTGCAGACAGTCACATGACACCTCTAGCAACTGCCACTCTGTGTCCTGTCTTATGCAGCAAGTTTTCTGGCAGCTTTTTCAGTTGACTTGAGTCTGAAGTGCTGCTTAGGGAGAAAAACCATGTAGAGGATCACAGAGATGTGAGCTAATCTATCACTTGCAGCATAATTGTTTTTGAAATTAGGAGTTAATGGAATGTTTTGGATAAGTATCCTGCTGTTGATCAATAGAGACTTGCTGTGGTGATAGATGTACTTCTTATTTAAATATTTTTAGCTAATTCTTGTTCTGATTTTTTCTACTAAATTTTTTGTAGCCTCAAAGAATTTTTATGCCCATTGGTGGTAAAATTTTCTGCACAACAAAATTGCATAACAAGCTTGTACTGTTGGTATGTATTTTAACAAATTAGTAAGAGAGGCTTTAACAGCCATGGGGAGTAAGGGGCTCCCTGCTGTGCCTCTCGCTCTCAGCGCATGACGTGGGGGTGCTTGTATCTTTTTAGATGTTCGGGATTTATGTAAAGTGTTGCATAACTCAAACTGGCGTAACGTGGCTATCGCTGACCAAACACAGTATCTTGTCCCTTGGAGCGCTATGGGAAAGTTCCGGATGGCTTACTGGGTGGAATGGGGAGGAATATGATTTCAGAACATTCTAGACCCCCCCCTTCCCCGAAGAATTCCACAAACTGCCCCCCATGCCAGGCTGATGTGGGAAATGCACAGCTGGGTAACCTGTGCCAGTCAGCATGAACTAATCCTGACCAACCCCTCAGAGAGGGAGAGAAGGGGCGCGGGGGTGGTGGATAGTCTGGCCACCTGGATGCTGTTTTGAGGGCAGGAGATGCATGTTTTGTGCTGTGCATCAAACATCCAGTGACCAGAGACATGAGCTCATAGCCAGCTTGGAAATTGTAGGCTCTGCAAACTGTTTGCTTTGTTGAATCATGCATACGGGACAGCGTAAACCACGTCCCAGAGAGGAGTGTAAGCAGTGGGCTTAGTGTGTTTCAGGCCTCCTACACGCATCACCTCCCGGAAGGAACCTTGCTGTAACAGAATGTTCACTCAGAGCAAATTCCATCACAGATTAGACTGCTAGTAAGCTTAGCATGTGATTTTGGGAAAAAAGAAGATCCATAGTATGATTTGGAGCAGCCTGCAGCAGGCTGAGTGATGCTCTGAGCAGTACGTTGAGTTAGGTGAGATATCATGAACTGTCATGAGCATGCATCATCATTCATGCTGATAAGGCAGCATTCAATCCCGAGCAATGTTTGCACAAATCAATACCTAGAGAGGTCAGAGGTCAGCCAGATGTGCTGACAGGAAGCTCCTGCAGATGTCCTTCTGCCCCAGATCGCTCTCCTATTACAATGCATTCAGCTTCTTGGAGCTCTGTCCACCTGGTGGATGAGCCACGATTACAAACATGTTTTCCTGGTAGTGCGGATTCAGGTGGGTTGTGAGGAAACATCGTTAGGGTTATGGTGGAAGGGGGGGTGGTGTTCAGTCACTCATCAGTGTGGTCATCTATCAGGCATGCTGAGATCAGGTATGGAGCTGTCTGAAGAGGCAGGAATCAGAGGTACATAGAAACAGAGAAAATGGAAGGATCTCTGCAAAGGATGTAAGTACTGTCACTTTGAGATGGAAGCATTTACCATGATCTGAACCCATGATTGTTGGATGACTGGCCATATTGTATCTTGTATATTTTGCCAGTGTCTCGGTTCCTTTGGTCATTGGGTCAAAGCACTATTAGCCAGTGAGTTTATTTGGAGAAGCTGTTTTAGACCAGATTGAAATTCACCCCCTTTTGTGTTCCATAGTTTGTTCCATGTGCACTGTTTGGATGCGGATCAATATTCATTTCTTCATGCACGTTGCATGTTTGTATGTTTTGAGGTTCTAGTGGGAAAGCGTTGTTGCAACAATAATTTTTCAGGTTTGCAGTGTTTACACAAACAGAGTTGTCAGTTTTATTTTTACTGGACTGAGCTCTTGATTGAGAAACAAACGGCATGGTAAGTCTCCAGCATACGGAGTCCATTAGGAGTTAATTCACTATCTGGATGTTAGCTGCTTGATGCTGATGGCCAAATGATGCCTGGATTCTGCTGTTTTTAACTCTCCTCATTTGTGACAAAAGAGAACAGTGTAACATAGCTGATTTGTTTGTTTGTGCTCTGCAGGCTGCAGTTGAATTATCCTGGTCTGTAACAAACACAAGTGTAATTAATGTATCTGAGTGTGTGTATGTGTGCGGGTGTTTAATTGTGCAGTATTAGATTTTGTTTTAGTTCACTCTGCAATTGTACCACTCTGATTATTCGTAGATGTTTTCCCAAGAAGATTAAAGGATAATAGCCCCAAAAGTTGGTCTGTATGCTTTATAAACGCTCCTGAAGTACGAACAGTACAAACTCTGCTGACTGTAACCTAATTCAAAATCATCGTTATAGCAAACTTCCCCCTTTCATTCATTCCCGCTGTGGAGAAAGCATGCATGTAACCTCTGTATTCTGTCCGTGAGGCGGGATGCAGCTTCACCCTTGAGCCAGATTCTGTAGGTGCCGTGGTCTAGCCACGCAAAGTAGTCATTTTAAAATTTTATTCATTGAATGATTTAATGCAGCAAAGCTCCATTTCAGAAGTTTGTCGGCGGAAACTGCTGAATACCTCTGCAGAATTTTATGCACTGATCTGGAGCACCTCCTGTAATCTTACTCAAGAATCTGTGAGGTTTCTGTCCTGCCTGTTTGGTTACTGCTTATTGAGTTTTTGTTATTTTGTAATTATTGTTATCTTAGCACTGAAGACTGAGTTGGTCTGAAGTGGTGCCATACAACTGAAAGCTTGCCTGGTTGTTATTAATCTCGCATTGGAGGCAACACAGTTTCCCAAATGAGTGCAACAGGAAGAGACTGGTCACCATAGTTACTATGTAGTTTTATTACTTCAAGTGACCATTTCACCGAAATGCTCCAATGAGTAACTTAATTACGTAAACACAAAGCCAAGAATAACCCCTTCACACAGCAGACACACAGGCTGGCACTCAAAATCATTAAAGATCCCTCACACCCGCTGAACGCCGGCTCTGATGTCCCGGTTGCAGGACACAGAGGAGGAGGCCCACCTTTGTTCCTAAAGCTGTCCTCCTTTTGAACTCCTGACACCCCCCCAAACCCACCATTATCACCTCTCACGCTCCCACCTCCTCCTCCCCCTACAATCCAGACCTCTTCAGATCTGAGTCTCTCTCACTTCTCATTTCTCATTTTTTCACTTTCAACCTCATGCACCTTATTGCCTCTGTATTTAAATTGTTCATAGTTCATTGTGCAATACACAGAATATACATACATATACAGATATGTAATCTCAACACAGTTGTACCTATGCAAGTCACTATCTCACCCCTTGTTGATCACTGTTTGTTCTCTGCTAAAAATATGTCTGTTATTGTGTGTAATCTGTTGTGTCAAATGTTACAACTGTTATGTGTGCACTGCTCATCTATTTCTCCCCGAGGGGCAATTTAAAAGGCATAAAGTTTTTTGAATTTGAATTTGATTATCTGGAGAGTCATCATTGCAGTGCACATACACAGATGATGGCACCGCAACTCAGATCCTCTTAGCATGTTCTTGTGATTCTCCCTTTGTCCCATACCTTAACTGCCCTCATGTCATTCTCCATATGTCTTGTACCTTAACCGTACTCGCGTGAATCTCCATATGTCCCACACCTTATCCTCCATCGCGTGATTCTCCCTATGTCCTGTACATAAAGCACCCTTGTTCTCTACGAACTTTTGACTCACAGGCCAGCAGGTTCCTTCATCTGTTTTCTTTGGTTTTAGTCCACATTCTCTGTCAGGATGTTTATCTGTTAAAATGCTCCGATATGTGGAAGCGGCCACTTTTATCCAGATGAGGCAACCTTGGGCTGAGCTGAGCGCCAAGGCAGATGGCCCGAAAAAGAGAATAAGAAGTGTGTCATTGAATCTCCCCCATGCCTGGGTCATAGGTCTTTGCAGATGTGACCCAATGTGTGGTTATCCTCACCACATGCTTTTGATTTTGAGGGCAGGTTGAGGCAAACAGGGGCATTTTGCACCACATTATTCACCAGTGAGCTTCAGCCAGTCCGTGTTTCAGGGGTGCGATGAGACCAGAATCTCCTGATATCCTGGGTGGAGTTCCGTAGAACAAAGACTTCGAAAACGAGCTTCTGGGTTGTTCCCAGGTGTACTATTAGAGACCTGAATAAAGTATTCAAATCCGTACAGTAACATCTCTGTTCTGAAAATCCACAAGGCTTCAAATCGTTGCCAGTGCTCAGGTAGATATTGCATCAGATTATGTTAGCTGTGTAAATCTGAGTGATGAGCTGCAGCTTGAAGTTGTTCTCCTGGAGCATCAGCGATACTCCAAATGATGTCTCCATGGCGATGGAGCACCGTTACCCCAAGGCCGAGATCAGTGAATTTGTGAGATTCCACTCCAAAGTGGGTGACTCCTGACTCTGCTTGAGAGAAAAAGGGTTATGCCAAGTTCATGACACTGCTATTCTTAGAACATTTATTGAGAGATGGAAATAATCCTTAATATATTGGTGAACATTATGGCTGGTATCTACAGAGAGGGGATAAAGCCAGCACCCCTGCAGTGATTCAACCCAGAAACTATACATTGGTACCTCAGTTTTCTAACTCATTAGAACTCGAATTTCTTAAAAATCGAACCAACCAATGTGAAAAAACTACCTAGAGCTCGATCTGAATCTCAGAAGTCAAACCATGAACGCTGACCTAAGACAATTTGTACGCGTGGGGAAATGAGTCATGCGGCACGTCTCTCAGTGAAAACAAAGGGTAAAGCTTCAGTCTCAGCCTCACATTCGCTGTGATAGCATCGTGCATGTTTACACTAGCTGAATACATATATTTAGACCATAAAAATACATTTAGACAATGATAGACAGTAACAGTAATTAATATTATATAATAAAATACATTTAAAAATAAAGATTTCTTATACATTATTTTAATATTAATAAACCATTAATACATTTAATTATAATAATATTGTCGAGCTGAGTGGGGAGGGAACGGAGACAAAGGCACAGACGTCAGGGTGTCTGGGAATATGGGGTTTAATTATAGGTAAGGCAGGCAAAATGCAGACGGACAATACAATAACCGGACTGGGGAAACAAACTGAAATGCGGACGAAATACAGAGGACTAATGACAACAACCAGAAACAGCTGATCACACAGGGATTTTACACGACGTTAACAAGGGGGCGTGGCACACGGAAGGAGCGGATGATCGGGGCATGACACATTGTTTTTTTTTTTTTTACTTTACACATTTATTTTCTTACTTTTTAATTACTGTTTTGATAAATGTGCTTAGATGTGTTTAGTACAATATATGCTCTTCTTATTTTATCCAGTTCATTTTGTGTTTAAATGCTAAAAAAACATATTTAGGTATATTTTTTGCGGCCAGGAACCAATTAATTGGTTTTCCATTATTTCTTATGGGGAAAATTCGATCAGAACTCGAACTTTTTAGGATTCGATCCGGAGTTCTGAACGGATTAAATTCGAGTTCTGAGGTACCACTGTATTATATATTTGCAGATTGGCTGCGATGTGGGTATCTGTATCCCGAGCTTGTTTTGTTGATTAAATCATAAAATTAAATTAATTCAGATTATAGAACCTGCCAGGATTTATGTACGTTAAGGATTTATGTACTTCTGTCATGGCCACAGGCCTCCTCAAACACCTCTCGAACAAAGGCTCATGTTTTTGCTTTGGGTGTCTTTGGTATATTTAGAAGAGACCCCCCATGCATCTATCTAAGGGTCTTGCAGCTGTTCCTGCCATGATTTGGTCTTTCTGTGTGTATGAACAAGTGAGTAACACACATGTTCTCCAGCTTGACTCTTCATAGGGCCTTCGTAGTTCACAGGAAGTGCTGATCTCCCTCCAGGGAGTACCTCGTAGCTCAGAGGAAGTGCTGACTTCTACAGGGAGCACCACGTAGATCACAGGAAGTGCTGACCTTCCTCCAGGGGGTACCTTGTAGCTCACAAGAAAAGCTGACCTTTCTGTAGGGAGCACCTCATAGCTCACAGGTAGTGCTGACCTCTACAGGGAGCACTTTGTACCTCACAGGAAATGCTGTCCTCCCTCCAGGGAACACCTTGTACACATGCCTGAACATGGTGCATGTTTATCACGTAGCAGTAAACGAAGGGCCTTATTCACTATAAACGTGAAGAAACAATCCCCTGTCTTTTGTTGGTGTTTCGGATCATCTCAGTTTTACAGCTTTTAGACTAGCACCTCCCACTCTGTCGCTCTCCTCAATGACTTCAAGGGAGCTCCCGGGGTGTAGGCAGTGTGGCGGACATGTTCTATCCAGGCAGGGTCAACATGCATGTCCATCGGCATGTCCCCAGGATGGCATGAGAGTGACTGCGGGATCCCAGCATATGTGCGCCTGGGCTGGGCGAACGTTGGCTGCTGTGGTGGCGTTGGGGACCCCCTCTGATGACGGACCGTAATGGCTTTCATGTACTGTAGGGCTAGGGGGGGTTGGGGTGGGTGTCTCTTATCTCCTGCCAGCAGGAATGGTACTGTTGAGGTCCCATCAGAGTGCTGCTCCCTCCCTCGCTCTCTTGCTCTCTCTTTCTCTCTCTCTCTCTCTCTCCCCCCCCCCCTGCTCCCCATTCCCTCGTTCAGCAGCTGGTTGTGGGAACAGACTGTGCTGAGAGTTTGCCATTGGGAACTGGAGGATCTCT
>JAODJW010000106.1:16180495-16197296 GCA_026777045.1 Hyperopisus bebe | reverse complement strand
GGGGCACGGCAAGGGGGGGCGCCACATGGTGGACGAAGCGGAGATGCACGGAAGCCGGGAGCCGGTGAGCACTCCGACGTGAGCTGTATGTGAGAGTAGAGTAGAAGGAGGAATCAATGAAAGGGGGGAGAGCGGGGTGAGAGAGGAAGGGATAGCGCGAGGGAGGAGAAAGAGGGAGAAAGAGGGAGAATGAGAGAGGGAGGGAAGGGGTATAAGACGAGGGGTGAGAGAAAGAGGGGGATGAAACAGAGGGGTGAGATGGGGGGATGAGATGAGGGGTGAGAGAGGGGATGAGAAAGAGGGATGAGAGAAGGAGGAAAAGATAGAGGGGTAATAAGACAGAGGGGTGAGGTGGGGAGGAAGAGTAAGGAGACAAGGGTGAGAAAGGGGGAGGGAAAGAAAGGGATGAGAAAGGGGTGAGATGGGGAGGGAGAGAGAAGGATAAGACAGAGGGAAGAGAGTGGGATGAAAGAGGGGTGAGCGAGGCAAAGAGGTGGATGAGACAGGGGTAAGAGGGGAGGGAAGAAGAGAATGAGGAGAGAGGGTGAGACAGGGAGAGAGAGAGGGGAGTAAGACAGAGGGAAGAGGGGTGAGAGGCAAGGAGGGGGGGATGAGACAAAGGGGTGATAGAGGGAGGGAGAGGGAGGGGGAAGGAGAAAGAGGGAGGAAGGGAGAGATGTGTCTGCTGGTTTAAGAAGGGAAGGAGTTGGTTTCTTGTTCAGTCCTGTGGTGGTGATATTTCCATGGAAAAGGAAGTGGAGAAAAATACTGAGCTTTTCTCTAAAATCTTTCTAAGCCCATTTTTTGGATCATGCCCACCCTGCCCCCTTCCCTCTGCAGTCTTTGGAGCGTGACAGAGTGTGTGTGTGTGATATACACAGAGGATATCAGACACAGAGAGATAAGCACAGAGGATAACAAACAGAGAGATACACACAGGGGATATCAAACACAGAGAGATACACATAGAGGATATCAAACACAGAGAGATACACATAGAGGATATCAAACACAGAGAGATACACTCAGAGGAAATCAAACACAGAGAGATACAAACAGAGGATATCAAACACAGAGAGATACAAACAGAGGATATCAAACACAGAGAGATACACACAGAGGATATCAAACACAGAGAGATACACACAGAGGATATCAAACACAGAGAGATACACAGAGGAAATCAAACACAGAGAGATACACATAGAGGATATCAAACACAGAGAGATACACATAGAGGATATCAAACACAGAGAGATACACATGGAGGATATCAATCTCAGAGAGATACACATAGAGGATACCAAACACAGAGAAATACACAGAGGATATCAAACACAGAGAGATACACACAGAGGCTATCAGAACACACATAATATATAATGCACAAACTCTGCATATTAGATCTGCTAGTCTGCATTTCAGAGATGCACAGAGAGCAAACGACAGCATGTACCACACGTGGAGAAAGACACCCCGACGCATTACAAACTCACATACACCCACACACACACACACACACACACTGCACCCATGCACAGGATGGTGCATGGCTGCAGCGGAGGGGGGGGTTGCACAGGTGGGCGGAGCCAGACCCTGCGCCGGTCCTGCTGGGAGGGAGCTTTAACATTTGTTGTTCTCCCGACACTTGATTTAGACCTATGAGAGCCTGGGCTGAAGATGTCCATAGAAAGTTAAGCCGAAGAACAGTGTCCTTCCACCAGGCTGATGGCCCTGATACTGCAAAGGCGAGCCCAGATAAGAGACACACGGAAAGTGCGATTAAAACACACGCAGCTGGCAGGCAGCGTAACCACGGAGACCGAGACCCACGCTATCCGCTTATGACCTTGTGCGGATACATGCAGCACAAATAGGAGGACCCTGTGTAAGATCCCAGCACAAACACTGACGGTCACAGGGAGAGGGGTCTGCTTCAAACGCGAGAAAATATCAAATACGAATGACTGTAAGAACGACTTGAAAGGCACAGGCCTTCCTATAGCAACTGTGGGTGATGCAAACGCAGATAACAACCCAGATGAATGAGCAAAATAAAATAAAAACATGGGGCACCACGGCCGGGGGGGTGCCGACGAGCCAGAGGATCGGCAAAGCTAAATGAACAGAGAGATACACGATGATCCTGCAAGGCTTACAGTTTGTCAGTAGGGGGCGACAAGCCTGAGAACAACATAGGATCCACTCGTTATCCGCAAGGTTAGTGATGTGTGGTTAGCTGTGTTTTCCTTCTGGGTTGTGTTATTGATACAGTGCGGTCAGCATTTGACATGCACTGGTCATAGATCAGTGCCCCAGAAGATATGTCCTCCTGCCCCACACACACACACACACACACACACACACACAGAACCATATGTGTTACACAAGCCCATTTCCCACACCGAGCTACAGTCATTAGTAAGATTTTAATGGTTTTGCCTCCTAATCTGATTTATGCTGAGGCTCTGACAGGTGCAGGGACTCCCTATTACCAGTGGGGGGCAACAGCAGGCACCAGGATTCTTGACTGTATGGACCACAAACCCCCTGCAGCGGCCAAGGAGAGCGATCTGGACAGAATGGAGGACGACACCGAAAAATGGAAAGGCTACAGATTTATGGATCTCCATATAGGCCACAACCGTAACTTTGATGAATGGAGTAGAACATGGAGCCCTGTGTAATATATTTGCCGGATAAAGCCATCTGGTTGTGAGGTTCCTGCCTGTAATGGGCCGCGAGCCGCCCCTCAGTCTTGAGGCCACATGGCAGAGGGACACCAGCTAATCGCAGGTTCCCCAGGTTTGCCAGAAGAACCTGCACACCTCATCTTCACCTCCACAGGCACCTGCTCCTGGCTTCAGCTGATCTAGGGTCCACTCAGCTCTGTAGCTAAATATTAACCCAGGGGGGTTTTTGAGAGGCCTACTGCGACCGCATCAGAATGTTAACCCTGACCATAACCCTAATCCACTGCCCCCCCTCCCCGACAGAGAGAGGACCAACGGCTGGGTGCCAGGGAATGCCCGCCCGCCTGCCCCCCTGCGGACTCGACCCCCAGACCTGGCTGACCTGGGCCAGCTGTGGTGGGGGTGTGCTCCTGCTCTGGAGGGTGGGCACCAGCACCACTAATTTACCAGATCTCTACCCCTTTCTCATACAAACTTAAAAAAAAAAAAAATTAAGTGGGATTATCATTATGACAAAATAATATTTGTGTTGCCAGAGTATCTATCCATGGCACAAATAAAAAGTAGAATTACGAATAATTTAAAAAACAGCAACAAAAAGCATCCTCTTCTCTGTGACATTTCAAAATGTCAGCCTGTCGATCGTCCTCTCTCTCTCTCTCTCTCTCCCCCCCCCCCCTGCTCCTCATTCCCTCGTTCAGCAGCTGGTTGTGGGAACAGACTGTGCTGAGAGTTTGCCATTGGGAACTGGAGGATCTCTCTCTCTCTCTCTCTGACTCTTGCGCTCTCTCTCTCTCTCTCTCTCTCTCTCTCTCTCTCTCTCTCTCTCTGCTCTGCTCTGCTCTGCTCTGCTCTGCTCACATCTGCAGACTCATGGGGCCCAGGGGCTGATGACAGCAACCCCCCGCTCCCTCTCTTACTCATGCACACATACCTCTCTCTCACTTCCACACACCTCTCTCCCTCTCTCTTTCCTCCCTCCCTCACTCTGTGCCGCTCATGTTCCTGACATTCGGCTGAGGACTCTGCAGAGGCTGGCAGTTCACTGTGGAATGAGTCGGAGACGCTGAGGGATCCAGCCTTGGGTTTCTGCTCTCAGCCAGTGAAGCCTCCACACACTTCGGTCGTGAAATAAATGCTCCTTCTACGCTGCCTGTCTCTCCCTCGGAGCCTCCCTGCCCTCGCTGCTGTGACTCGGTGGATGTAGGGGCCACACAGGGGTGCCTCTGCCATCCTCTCCTCCTTCACTTCTCCTTTTTTTTGGAATTCAACTTGCAGTGTACGACAAACGCTGGATCTTTGAGCTCCGGGAACAGATTTAGGGGAATTTTGGTCAACCCCACCACTTTTATCTTATTTGCCCCCCCCCCCCCCCGGGGGTGCGGGTCTTTAACCTCCCCGCCCCCAGTCAGCCCTCTGGACCCCTCGGAAGGATGACGGAGGTGCTGGTGTCTGACTGCAGCCTGAGCTCGGTGTGTGAGTGCCTGGAGCGCTGCTGTGTGGAGACTGGCCTGGATGAGCCCCCCAGCAAGCGACCCCCCAACACCGGGGCCAAGCTGTGGGGCCGCGTGCGCAGCAAACTCCTCCGGCAGAAGGTCCGCCCGCCGCCACCGCCGCCACTACCAGCGGGGGGAGCCAAAGGGAGTGCTAATAGGAGGCTAGCATGTGTGTCGGAAGCCGGCTTGATGGGGGGGGCTGGGGGGCATTCCAGCCTGTCGCATCACCCTATTGTGTGATGCTAGAGGAAGGTGCTATCTCCAAACCTGCGTAAACTGGGGCTTCCTTACAGAAGCATGGAGGAGGGTTGCCCTGTTACCTTGGGGATGTTTCAGCAAACACTCTGCTCCCCCAAGCCCCGCCTCAGGGAACCTCAGGGCTGAGTCACCAATTTCTGACGCTCTTTTCCCATCTGACGCATGCTGATGGAATCAGCCCATGCATGGCTTGTCGGGGATATCATTTACCGCTGTGATTTCTGATTTTGCCAGAACGTTCCAGGCTAATGGCAGCAATTAGTGCCACTCGCGAGCGTCTGAACCCTGTTTCGTAGGTGGGGAGTTGGGGGTCTTATGACCTTTGCTTGACCCACGAGTGTGGGGCAGACAGACAGCATGCTGTGTTTATGTGCTCGCCCGGAGCCGTGGGGGGGCACAGCTCATCCGGCATCAGCAGTAACTTGAGACCTAAGAATGGGAGCAGCATTGAAAGAGGGGCCCTGGGCCCTCGGCTCCACATTGGTCCTGCTTCTTTAGTCACTGAATGATGTGACACTGTGTACCAACACAAGGCCTCTGAGCAACTCTTTATCCAGGCGCTGAATTCATCCAGCCTGTTGCTTCCATGGCCACTAAATCAGGCTTCTGTGGGAGGAATGGGATTGACACGCTGAAGCTGAGGCTCTGTGGGAAACAGGCCAGCCTCTGGATCTACAGGAGCTGCATGACCAAACAGTGAAGGCCTCTCTTTCTTTAGTCTGCCCTGTTGTTTAATACCAGGGCTCTGAGCACATACGTGTAAATGCCGGCTGTCACAGGCAGTCCACATAGAGATGACTAAAGAGCATTGAGTTGTTGGTTATGAATGATTCTGTATCTCCACAGGCAGCTATAATAAACTCTGAATTGTATGTGTGGAGGAGTGTTTGGGAGACCCAGCCCTGTGCTAATTACAGAAACAAGTGAATGTAGTGCTGCTCACTGTCGCCCTTCTTCTAATTACTACTACTACACAGTGAGTTTTAGTCCCACTATGGCAGATTCTGTGTTTGGCATACGTGTGTCATGCTGCAGTGGGGGCAGGCTTTGGCTGATGCTGTACTGTGCCTGTGCTGGGGAGGGTCAGACATGTTACATGTGGACACCATGTATGGCTCAATGCTCATGCCATAGCACAGAATAAACAAGCTCTAGGGCCAGTTAGCATCAGAGAATTGTGGGGGGGGGGGGGCAGTTTCTGTGCCAACCACGGATGGTTTTCTCTCATTAAACCTGCGGCTTGGCACCACTCCTTAAGGTCAGGGCTTCCAGTTTGCTGACTTACACAGCAGGTGGCTTTCATTCGCTGGGGGATTTTCCCTCGTAAGTTGTGGAGTTCTGGGAATTTGAATGACATCATGGACAGCATGTTCTGTCCATCATCATCTAATATGCTGGTAGTCTATGCCTGGTCTCTGAGTGTTCTCTGTGCAGTTTGTGCGTGGTCTTTGTATGGTCTCTGAGTGATCTCTATATGCCCTGTACGTGGTCTCTGTATGGTGTATGAGTGGTATCTGTGTGGTCTGTGCATGGTCTCTGAGTGATCTCTCCATGGTCTGTGTATGGTCCCGGTGCAGTCTGTGTGGTCTCTCTATGGTGTCTGAGTGGTCTCTGGTCTGTGGGTGGTCTATGTACAGTTTCTGAGTGGTCTCTCTGTGATCCCTGTCTCTGAGTTGTTTCTGTACAGTCTCATGAGTGATCTCTGTGCAGTCTGTGCATGGTCTTTGTCTGGTCTCTGAGTGGTCTTGCACCTTATCTGAGTGATCTGTACATGGTGTCTGCATGGTGTCTGCACAGTCTCAGGGGTTTTTTATGTGGTCTATGTGTGGTCTTCACACCATCTATGTGGTTTCCAAGTGATCTCTGCATGGCCTATGCAGTCTCTGAGTAGTCTGTGCGTGGTCTCTGCATGGTCCATGCACAATCTCTGTGTGGTCTCTGTATGGTCTATGCCTAATCTCTGTGCAGTTCCTGCATAGTCTCTGTGTGATCTTTGAACGGTCTGTGCATAGACACTCTGCAGTGTGTGTGGTATTTGCCTGGTCTCTGTGTGGTTTTGCTTGCCAGAAAGTAATTGTCTTCTTCTTCTGTTGAAAAGTGCAGCTCAGACTAGCTGTGAAGGACATCTCTGTCAAGCCTAATTTTATGAGGAAAAACATCCCAGCTCTTGTTCCTATACAGACCTGATCATTGGGGTGGTATTTCCCCTTCAAAGGTCGCCTGCAGTCAAGGTCCCAGCCAGGTCATGCTGGAGGGAAAGTGGGCCTAGGGGCCAAGAAATTAACCTCAGATCTTTAAATCAGAGACCCATGATCTTGAAGGGATTGTTCCAGAAACTTCCAATGGGGTGAAACGACAAAATGTGTGGCAGATTGGTAAGCACAGTAATTACTTTCTGTCTTTGCTGAAGCAGAAACTCCCTGTAATCTCTATACGAGGATCGGGCCCTGAAAGTTACAGTAGAGCGTTCCGTGGGCCGCGGTCTAGCACTCACTCTGGAGTGCCGATGCCCACTGCCCATCTGCCTGTTGGAGTGGACCGTTGGCATGCACAACACCCAGTATGGAGATGCAACAGATTAGAGCGAAAACATTTTGCATCTGTGTTCTGTGTCTCAGTGAGCAGTAAGGCCTCTCAATGGCCGTGTGATCCATGCACCTCGTCTGGTAGAAAGAATGACACATCCTGTCAAAGTGGTGGGTGTCAGGGTCAAAGCTCATTCAATCATTTAACACACATAAACACTCCGTAAATTAAGATCTGCTAAGCTGCTTAATGGTGATGAAGCAAGACAGATGAAAACTAAAAACAAAAGACCTGTGAGAAGGAGATTAAGCATTTGGAAATAATTTAACGTATCGAAGGGGTATGCCTGAGCGTCAATCTCTAATTGACATGTGCCAGATGTAGCTCGTTGTGCTGGGGGGGTAGGGGGTAACTCTTCCTGGATTTGACGACACATGCCTGATTCTGTGACAGAATAATAAGGCCTTCACTCAGCGAACGCATTGAATGTCTGTTTACTTTCACATGGCAGAAAATGAGGCATGCTCATACACGTCCGTACTGTCAGGTGTAACTGTGGGGAGCAGCTATGCAGCAAGCCCTGACACAGGACCCAGTGAGGCAGTTAGCCTGCGCTGCACTCATGAGTGCAAGGGATGTCCTGCCAGGGATGTGGTCCTGCTTCCACTGTCTTCCGTGCATCTCCCAGCCGGCCTGCCTAGCGCTGATGCAGTTCCGAAGCTCCCCGCACCCCTTCTGGCTCTTTCTGAATGTCAGAGATGAGGGGCCACACCTCAGTGTTGCGGCAATTAAATGACGGCACCTTTCTTTCTCACCAGATTTAGTAATTGCCCCTGTTTTTGTGCTCTCTTTCTGTTATTCCACTTCAGTTAAAAATCCTCTGGGATTTTGTTCTTCTTTGTCTCAAACAGATTTGCAACCTCTTAAATAAGGGGGTAGCTGCAGTGTTTGTCGTTATTCCTGTGCTTGTATGAGACCTGGTTTACTGATGCCCCACTTAAATCTCAGGCAGAACCATCTCCCCCCCGCAAGGTGCCATAGGGTGCTTATTATAGCTGACCTGGCAGAGTTGAATTTGCTCTGGGCCCCGCTCCCAGGGACACAGCCCAAGCGGGCCACCGCTCTCGTACCAGAACTGCCGCCAGCACTCAGCAAGGAGGCCCCCAGCAGGGCTTCATCTGGTCCCCCAAAACCCCTCTGTTTCAGAGACCGTGGCCCATTCACTTCGCTTCGAACCATCACCGTCAGCCTCTATCGCTTTCGGGAAACGAGCTTGCCGCACACAACTCATAATGTTTCTCTGGTGGGGTCTCCTGCCGTCTCTACAGATTAGTCCTGCGACCAGCCTGTCACTGAGCACACATGCAGTTAATCTCATTTAAGCTGTGGCCCACATGCTGGAATGCAGCCTCCATGTTTGCCTGGCTTGGTGGCGATTTGTGCAATCAACCTCCTTTGTCTACAGGTTCGTTTGTTTGCCGGCTCCCTCCTCTCACCTCGCCTCTGTAACTTCAAATTGCATATCAGTTTTGCTTTATAAATATTCCCCAGCTGGTCCCTTTGTAGGTTTCCGGTGAGCCTCCTTGAAAAAGTCTAAAGGAGCAGGACTCCCCCCCCTCCCACCCCACCCCCTCAGATTAACTGCAGGTGAGAGTTTGGGTAATTGGAACCGTGTTAGGGGATTATCTGCTTATGGCCTTGTCTGACTTCTTTCATCTTTAATAACAGTGATGAATAGGGGATCGGTTCGGGTTCGAACTCCATGAGGCCAGAGTCACGTTAGCATCTTGGAGGTTCTTGGCTCATGCCTCCAAGGGCCAGTGGCAGTACGTGTGCTACTCTAAGCTACTTTTAAATCCCCTACCGCTCTGATAATTTGGTACAGCAAAGCAAGTAATTTAAAATTACCTTTTTGTTGCAAGATTAATAAGTTCACTGTGCAGCTTAGCAGTGCTGCAGTAAAAATTGAGTTTTACACACAAACAAGAAGGCCATTACTTTTGTGAACAATAGTGGACTGGAATGATGTTGGACCCTGTGTGGGACCCATCATCCTCGGCCAGGATTGCTTTTCTTCCAGTTTGCTGCCATTGTACATTGGCTGGAAGTCAGTTCATCTGTGAAGTTCCTTTCTGAGTGAATCCTTGTGCTTTAACCTGGAGTATGTTACCATGATCCCATGCATGGATTAGGTGTTTAGTAGCATGGGTCACTAGCGAGGCCCCCTGGCAGGTTGGGAGGCCTGAGGCTGCTGGGTCAGCACTTTCTTGGGTGGGAGGGACGGGGGTGTCAGGCATACATTCACCACCCCCATTGCCCCCAAGACAAAAGATCAGATTCTATTGAGTGGAGTTGTCTGATTGGCAGCTGGAGTCCATGTGCAGCTGTTGCACACGCGCTTGTGTGTGTGTGGGGTGGGGGGTGGCTTGCGTAATGAGAAAAAGGAGCTGGGTGGGGGGTGGGTGGTACGTAATTCCAGAGTGCATGGGAACACGTGGTGGTGACCTTGTTCGAGCACAAAGCCCCATGTCGAGATTACATAGAAGCGGGGATCAGGTCAGCAGCGGAAAAATGTCACCAGAGATGAAAACCCAGGGAAAGTATTTGACTGACCACAGCAAAGCCATCTTTAGCCCGATTACTGTAGCCTGCGCAGAGCTCCACTTTCTGTGTTTACTACTTCCGATGATGCTTACGTGAATTTCTGCCTCTTCACGGTGATTATCGCTAAAACAACATGGTTTGGTGTGTCTTGTATTTAACGGCATGTGTTCTCTTGTGTTCAGGTTAATACTGACCAGCAGAGAATAATCCAGATGATGGTCTTTTAGTCTTATTTTAGGCTATTAATTAAGCATTGCAAACAGCACATTGGGGCAGAGATGATTTTTGACTCTGTGTCAACCCAAGGGCCATCTGCCTACCTTATTAGATCACAGGGCCAGGTCTGTGATGCACAGATCGCCCCCCCCCCTCCACAGTGTGGTGCTCTGCAGCACTGGCATGGGGGGCAGTTAATGCTCTCAGTGTCCCAGAAATTTAATAAGTAAGGGAAAAAAATGTCAACTTCAGTTCCCAGGGATTCTTAAATATAGAGGGCCAGTCTGGGAATTTCCAGAAGGCCGTGGAAAACGGATTCTTCGTCGACCACTGCGGAAATGTCCCGGGAGATTCCAGAGTCTCGAAGTGGATCTCTTGGCCGAGGTTAAAAGGCTGCGTAATTCAAACAGGCTGGGAAGCTGTTTTTGGTTGGGGGTAGTCTGGGCAGGTGCATACAGTGACTGGTGTGGGTGGGGCAGAGCAGGTGGCTCTCTCTGACGACTGTTTTCTGATTTCCACCGAGTGCCGAGGTTTTGGAAAACATGGGAGATTTTGGGATGAATGTCAACCCAGCATGTTAAGCACTGGAACGTGTAGACTGACTTGGGCTTGTGCTGGGCAGCATACTCTGCTACAGAAAATGACATCACCTCGATCTGCTTGGCGAGTTTGGCAGAAACTGCAAATGACGATTAAGTGTTTTATTTGTAGTGTACTACGGTGTTTCATTTCTGAACCACAAAGAAGTTTAGCATTTCTTAGAACATGAGTGGCACTTTATTTCATGTGTTATTCAGATGCTGGGAGGGACTGTACTTTGAAGACCAAAGTCTGTTCCATGAAGAGGAGACTCGGGTCTTGAGCAATGTTTAATTGATTTGATGTGGGAGGTTGGAATGTAGTTAAACATGCTTCTCCTGGGAGGTGCTGTCAGTCTTTGAGGGTTTGGTGAGTTGTGTGTTTGTTGGTTCCAGTGCTCATGTACATTGGAGGAGTTTTATGAGGGACATACTGCATCTCTTTTCATGGTGTTTTGATCCCTGTCAACCTGTAGGGCTGTTTTAGTCCACAGAACATTTCGGAAGTTGCATGGGAGCCTTTCTGGCAAATGGAAGTGTTTGATAAACAATTATTTGAAGTTTTTTTGTGAACATGGTACCTAACATTCAAAAAACACATGAATGGTACAAGTCCTTAAAACAAATGGTCAATCTGCTTCTCTGTCTTACAGCTGGACCCACAAACTGTACAGTCCAAGAACTGGCACATGGATGTCATAGAGATGAATGGGGTAAGTGGCCCCCTAAGGACACGAGTGGTACTGCAGTTGTGAGCACCAATTGATTGTAAAGAGACCTCATATAGGACCCCTTTTTTGCAGGAGTGGGCAATCTTATCCAGAAAGAGCTGTTGGGTGTGAAGGTTTTTGCTGTAACTCCCTAATTATATTACTAATTAAAGGACTGAATGGCTGAAGAGTCCTCACACCTGGGTTTGAACAGCTGACCTAAAGGTTATCCCCAAAACTGGCATACACACTGGCCCTTTAAAGATGAGATTGCCCACCCCTGACCAAAACTATGTATTATAGTTAGGGGACAGCATGTGGCTTGGTGGGCGAAGCCTGTGTGCCTGTGAGCAGAAGGTCACCAGTTCGAACCCAGCTTTGGCACATCTGCAGGTCCTTGAGCAAAGAGGCGTAAAAAGAATTTCCCCACAGGGATCAATAAAGTATCAATTATTATTATTATGAAAGCATGGGACCTTCTAGAAGCAGTAATGGAGTCATCTTCATATGTCCTCGCTACTCTTGGAAATCGTAACCAACCAGTGGCTGCTTCTTTCAGATCAAAGTGGAATTCTCCATGAAGTTCACAAGTCGTGATTTGAGTTTGAAGAGGACGCCGTCCAAAAAGCAGAGTGGAGTGTTCGGTGTCAAAATTAGTGTGGTGACCAAGTAAGACCCCCGACCCCTACCTAGGAGATCAATTCCTCGACAGCCCATTAGCTTTTCATTCCTCTGTCCACCTCGCGTGTCAGCAGTGTCCTGCCAGATCGCATGACGTTGTTTGTGTTGATCCTCAGACGCGAGCGCTCCAAGGTGCCTTACATCGTACGCCAGTGCATTGAGGAGGTGGAGAAGCGGGGCATCGACGAAGTTGGCATCTATAGGATCTCCGGGGTGGCCACCGATATCCAGGCCCTAAAGGCAGCCTTCGATACAAGTAAGAGAGAGACCATACAGGAATGACTGTGTCTCACCCTAGAGAAACATGCAGATCCCTCCTCTAAACCTAGGGCTTCCCTGAACGATTCCCTGAGACACTGAGTCAATCCTCCCCCATCGTCTCCCCAGATACCAAAGACATCTTAGTGATGCTGAGTGACATGGACATCAACGCCATCGCGGGGACACTGAAGCTTTACTTCCGGGAGCTTCCAGAGCCACTGCTCACAGACCGCCTGTACCCAGCCTTCATGGAGGGCATTGGTAAGCTGCGAGCTCGCTGGGGGGGGGGGCTGGGGGTTTTCATTAGTCTGGGCGGCCAGTAATCCATTATCTCACCACCCCCACTCCCCACAGTGCTGTCGGACCCTGCTGCCAAGGAGAACTGCATGATGCACCTGCTGCGATCATTGCCTGACCCCAACCTTATTACCTTCCTCACCCTCCTGGAGCACCTCAAGAGGTAAGATTGGGGGGGCTTTTACCATATGTGTGTCCCACTCCCTTGCATCCTGTCCCATGGCTCCCGTTCATGTCAGGTCCATGTTTACAAGCTTCCCAGTTTCCAAGCCCCCACATTTGCTGCTGATATCACAGCACAGGGCCTTGTGTGAAAACCTGGCCAGAATATGAATGCGCCCCTTGCTGGCCATCCCAGGTTACACGCCTCTCCCCGGGCTTTGAGCTCCCAGCTCCTCAGCTCCCTGTTTAACCCTCCGGAGTCAACGGTATTTCAGTTCATAACTTGCTGAAATATTATTATAGAAACATGAAAAAACACTGATTAAATCCGTAATCTGTCTTCTTTTCAAAATGTCCATTGTTGGAAGTATTAAAGTTTTTAAAATTAGGTTAAATCGGCAAAAAAGTAAACCATGTCACCATGTCACTTTGTTTTACCTGCATCGGGGGCGTGTAGTACTGCTGTCACCCGAAGGTCGCCATTCACATTCTAAATAGCCACATTAGCGCGTATTCAAATCGCATTCGCATGGTAATTTGAGGAACAATGCAACGGTGAAATGCGATCCAGAAACATCCCCATCAACGCCATAAAAGGGGGTGGGGGACGTGGCCAGGTGAGAATGGCTCATTCATACACATGAAAGTTGCTACATATTCAATGAAAGGAGCCAGAAATAGTGGCATGAGTTCAGTTTTTCTTATTTATTTATCCAACTGAATGTTGCAACTACACCATTTAGTCATCTTCATGTAGCCAAGACTTTGCTGATCAGATATCTGGGATCAAAACAAACTGCCAGCATTGCTTACTATGTACTTTTATAATGTTGGCTCCGCGTTTTGCAATGTCTATACTTTGATGTCAAATTACAAATTTAACATAAATCTGACATATTTACAAAGTACACTAAGATAAAGACATTTAATGCCAAAACAAAAATATAAGAAATAATTTATTTGCCATGAATTAAATTTATGATATTGAATGAAATGTGTGACCAAGCCCAGTCAGTGAAAGTGTGTTGCCTACCCCTAGACTCCAGAGGGTTAATATCTGCTGTGTCCGGATCCTTTCTGCCTCTCTGATCTCTTCCTTCTGTCCTTCATCGTGTGCAGCTCCAGAGTGGCTCTTTTACAGGAAAATGTGAGCTGGGACGACAGGAGAAAGACTTTACCCCCCCACACACCTTAGTTCCGCCTGGTTTCTCAAATAGAGAAGGGGAATTTCCATAAAGGCCAGGGGGGTAGGGATGCTAACATTGTCTCCCACTCTAGGTTGATTATCCAGCGAAGGAAATAAACATTGTTTTGGACACTCCACTGACTGACTTTTATATTCTGTTGTGCCGATCTGCCAACCAGTACTCTGATACGATGTCTTCAAAGGTCTGGCCCTTTTCTTCCTCTTCCATACTGGAAACACCGTCACCCTCTTCTATTGTGTCTCATTTACCTAAATGAAAACAAGCCACTAATGCATTTCCTAGCATCATTAGTAGCTTTGGAAATGTGGGCTTTGTATGTAGTGTGAGATGAGTGTGCAGAGCTAACATCTGCAGGCCATGTTGAAGAAGTGTGATGTACGTGAAAAATAAATTTGCAGTTAATCAAGTTTTAAACAAACAAAAAACTAAACTCTAATTAAAATTTCCCAATAAAATTGCTGTGAGGTCAGATTATATTCTTGTCTTTAAAGGTACATCTAATTAGCAAAAAAAAATAATTCTGGCCAGGCAGGATGATTGGTTTCCCTGGGCGTGAGAGCATGTTCTCTTCCTGCATCTCACTGATCTCCCTGATGACCTTCAGTCTGCACCATGGCTAGTTCAGTTAAAGAAAGGCTCTCCACTACTTAAAATAGCACCACCCCCCATGCAGGGTGGTTTGTTGTTTCTGGTTGCTCCCCGCCCCACCCAACCAAAACCTGAATAAATAGTTAGCAAGTATATTCAGAAGATTGTACCTAGCTAGCAGAACACACTGCTTCAGCATCTCCTAAATAAGGAATGGTTTTATTTTATCAGTGCACATTTGCTGGCACGCAGCTCTCACGGCAGACAGAGGACATTTTGCTAGTTAATCTTGGCAGCCTATGCCTGGGTGGTCTCTGATGTTGCTGTTAGGACCAGCGCTGTTGCTGTGGTGACACCCGCATGTGCTGATAGACTCACATGGGGTTTCTTCATCACTCTTAGTGCAGCTGGTGACCTGCTTATTGGTGCAAGCCCTGCATCACATCCTGTCTAGCGTGACCAGCAGGCCAGTCACCTTCTGGCAACCCAAAGCATCACAGTTACGCTGTTTCCGCGGTTCCACATGATGTTTTTACCTCAACAGGGTTGCCGAGAAGGAGCCTGTCAACAAGATGTCCCTCCACAACCTGGCCACTGTCTTTGGCCCCACTCTCCTGAGACCCTCCGAGGAGAGCAGCAAGGGCCATGTCACGCTGGCCTCCGACATCTGGTCACAGGACGTCATGGCACAGGTAGGCTGGGGTTTGAAGGAATGGGGACTTACCCACACATGGGACTGGTCTGATTTACAATCCTGATACCTGTGTAGCAGTATTTAGGTTTGTGAAGCCACTTTTAGGCCAGCTGAGAAAGACCAAACATTTTACTTACTGAGTCAAGGCTTTTATTATACATTTTCGAGAAAGCAGGGTCAGACAGTCCCTGAAGCCATAGGTGGTTATGGGTCTTGCTCAGGAGCCCGATGGTGACATCACCTTGCCAATGGGACTTGAAAGAGCGACCTTCTGATCACCGTCACAGCGTCTTAACCCACCCGGTCTCCCACCGCCCCCAAGAATAGATCAGCCACATGAAAATGCATTTTATTAAGTCTCTAAAACTGTGCTGTTATTAGTCAGCACGTATTTAACTACACCCAGTTTGGAGAATTTTGTGATAATGTAATAGCACCCCCCCGTACGCTGGTCCGGATGTGGGCAAGTCCCGGCACTGCAGCTAGAGCTGGACCCTGAGCAGTACTATAAACAGGAAGTGGGTTTGTGACCAGTGCTTAAATTTAGCCAAGGCCAACACAGACAGAAAAACAAGACTGGTAACCTAAAGAAGCAACAGAGGTTTAGCCCGAGATGAACCTGGAGTGAAATGATACCATGGACCGGACAGCTGTCCCCAGGCTGCGGCCCAGCTCACCCCGGGCTGACCTGATCCGTGTCCTGCGTCATTCCCGGCCAAAAGAACCTGACCTTACCACTTACCCAGCCCGCTTGCCAAATGTCACTTTGGCAACATGGTACCAAGGCAATGGATTCAAGGAAATCGTGATTGTCTGTGCACATGAGTGATGTAGCAGCGTGACTAGCTTGTCTACAGCCCATAAGACTGGGCACTGTTCTTCTTAGTGGTGCTTTACTGCTGTTGTCCCACCCCCAGGTCCAGGTACTCCTGTACTACCTGCAGCACCCGCCCATCTCCTTCGCTGAGCTCAAGCGTAACACTCTCTACTTCTCCACGGACGTGTAGCCTGGATCTGGGAGCAGGCATCACTGCAGGACAGAGGCCAGCACCCTCCCCACCTTTTTACTGTACAGTGCCAGCAAGAGCTGGTGGGGGGCAAAAAAAATACACTGTGCTCCCTTTGCATTTCTTAGTCATGTTTTTGTGTAATTTCTGTGTTAAGCGTCAGCCTAATCCATGGCTGGTGAGAGGTAGAGCGCAGCGATGGCCAGCCAGTGCCCCCCACCCCTGCCCTTAGGTCCATTCTTTGCCCCGGTGCAGGGCTCTGGGCATCAGAGCTAGACCTAGACTCTGTTCCCTTCGTCCGCCCCTCTACCTGAGATCCCATTTCTCCCTCCCATTCCATCCATCCTCCCCAGCCAGCGCAGTGCCACGCCACCATACTTACGAGAGAAACATGGGCAGAACCACGGGGGAACTGTGGTGGCGGCGCGGTGACAAGGCCGTGGGAACAAGTGCAGCACGGTGTGAACTGTGTGCGTGGTGCTTGTCTGTCCATTTAGTAATTCCAGAATGTTCTGTTACTTGTTCCCTTCCCAGAGACATTCCAGAAGCGGCATATATATGTTTTATAAATATTATTTGTTCAGTGGTTTCCTTTCATCTCTTTTGATTTGTGCAAGTGAAGAGGGAACGTGTGCATCTCCAAGGAGCAAGGAGGGGTGTGGCCTCACACACGAAACTGCCCACTCTGCGCCCAAAAGTGTGTGCATTCCCAGGAGTGCAGAGGGGTGTGGCCCCGCCCTGTTTGCACCCGAAAGCGTACGTGTGTCCGTTTGAAGAAGGCAGCCCTCTCCTATGTGAGCTTAGGCCAAATCTGCCATATTT
>JAODJW010000106.1:16164570-16180477 GCA_026777045.1 Hyperopisus bebe | reverse complement strand
CCACATTCATCGCCTCTCGACCTGGAGTTTATTACGGACAATGCTCCGAAATTTGTGGTGCAAATCACAGCTTCATAGTGATGTTTTAGTTGAGCGCTCATGTACAGCCACCGTTGACTGACCTGTACCGTAATACCATGAACAAAAAAAAATGTACAAAATTGATAGGTGATTTGTTAAAAAAAAAAAAAAAAGTCATGTATGAGGGGTAAACTGAATAGAAATAAGGGAATGTGGCAAGTTTCATTTTAAGACACTCCATTGCAAGCCAATTCTCTATATGACAGCTTTCTAGGTCACCTTGCGGACCATTTATATACCTACCCTCACTGCATGTCAAGCTTGTCAGTGGTTGGCTGTGTGACAGAGACGGAGGTCAGACGGCAGTTTTCCTGCTCTGGCCACAGCGATTTCTGTAGAGATATACAGACTCAGCCACCCTGCTGTCAAGCCTACAACATATCTTAAAATACACACTGTTAGGAGTACTATTTGATATTTTTAATATGATTAAAGAAAATTGAAATCATGTATTTTACTTCCATTCGGGAGATACTGAGTATACTGTATCAACGATAAGGTAAATGTCAATGTGAAATGTTTTTTAGGAAAATAAAAGTGTACTGAAGAGCCTGTCCTTTCGTTTGTTTCTGTGTGAAGTTACTGCTGTGTCCACCTGCTGTATGGGTCAGTAAAGACAAATCACTTAGAATCACAAGCATATTCAGAATCCGCACACAGACTGTCCAGTATTCAGCTTAATTTCACTTGCATTCAGAGCAGCATAGAAAGCATGACAAAAAGCACTTGCCTTGCAACTCAGTTTATTACAATAAATTAGTCATTTATGATTTTTACATCTAACAGCACACCACTTTTTCACATCTGTTACTACATAGGCGAAACATCCCGGCCGCTCCCATACAATAAGTTTCTGGTCCTTGCTGGTTTGTGGATTAAATCCTGACATGTTCAGCTGCTGTTCAATAATGCAGCATCAGTGAATGTCCCTGTGCCTTGGAAGGAGGCTGCTGGTCAAGACCTGGTGATGCTCATCGCAGATAATACTCAATAGCAGCGGAGAACGCGGCAAACCCTCCACATCCCAGGATACCTGCTTTCGCACCAGCTGTGGGTAAAACGAAAGGGTTCATTTGACCCAGTGTGATGTTTATGGGAGCGGTGAAGACAGCCGTGCTTAATGTGCGGATCAGGAAGAGCTCCCCAGCAGACAGTCACTGGATGAATGTCCTTGGTAAAAGCGCATCTGCTGTCACATCCACAGTATTTTAAAATGTTAATGATGCTGCAAGCCCTCTGGCCCTGATACTTTCATACAGGAAACATATATAATTTATTTATTTTTTTATTTATTTTTGAGAGGGCAGAGTCAGGTGTAAACCTGGAGTAATTGGGGGGCCTCGGGTTAACCCTGGGATTTGAGCCGATGACCTTGCAATCACAGCACAGCATCCTAACCCTCTGGGCCACACACCGCCCCCCAAGTCAAACACTACAGAATCGCTGAGCATAAAGCATGGCAGCTGCATAGTGACGTACCGCGGAATCCGATGGCCCCTCCGGTGACACAGCCGCTGTACACTGCGTTCTTCCAGTCAGACTTCCCTCTGTGCTGGTAAAAAAAACCATGAAACACTAGCTGTTACCCCTGAGATGGGCGATGGCAGCATGTACTACACTCTTTGCCCAACGGGAGCCGCCCCAGTTCGTTATTTTAAAACCAAGGTGGTCACGAGTGCCTTCTCTGGGGCTGATGGCACCTTCATGGTTTGTAGCACATGACATTCCTTGGAAGATAAGTAGATCACTGCTTTTCAGACTTGGTCCTGCGGGACCCCTGCTGGTCTTCCAAGCAAACTTTTATTCAAGGTTTATTGAGCTGTTTTATAAAACAGATTTAACTGCTTCCAACTTAAACTTGCAATTAACTAACAATGGATCCATCCATCCACCTTCTAACCACTTATCCTAATCATCGGGGGTTTGGAGCCTACCCCAGACAGCAGTGGGCAGCACAAGGCTGGGGTCACCCTGGATCAGATGCCAGGTCATCACAGGAAACTTACAGACACTCACAATAATCCTTTATGGGCAATTTAGAGACACCAGTCAGCATAACAGCCTGTCTTTGGGTCGCAGATGCAGATTCCAAACACACAGAGCATAGCTCCGGAGGTGCAAGCAGTGCCCCACTGAGCCACCATGCCGCCTCATCTGAGTTATGTGAGTAACTAAATAAGCATCATTAAAGGAAAAGAACCCACTGCTTTGAAGTTTCTGATCTCCCAAAGCAGTGTAGAAAAATGAAGATGTAGATCAGTCCACCACTGGAGAAAAACTGAAGATCAATGGTCTTTACTTACTGATTCAATCAAACACTCCGTACAGGAGAACATTGCCCCCACGATGGCAAAATTCTTTGCGTAGGACATCCCTCTTTGCCCCATGTCTCTCAGCACTTCCCTGGCGGTTGGTGTCCTCATAGGGTCTTTGGGGTCAAACCCAACGTTGGTATCAATACCTGCGGTAAAAACTCCAAACGCTCCTCCCAGAACAAATCCTAGAAGAGAAAAACTGGTTGACATACTGTCAGAGTAAAACAAGACCTGAACCTATATTCAAAATATCATACTATCCTAGATGTATTACAACCGTAGTTTTCAAATATGTTTTGATCGACTGTTGGAGAATATGGGACTATGGATTTAAATATAACAAACTATTAAACGGTACAATCCGTTGGTCTGCGCTAAATATGTGAACTACACTAGTTTGTGCTTTCAAACCACCGACTAATTCATTAGTAAACGGACTGCCCTTTAATTCACCGCCAAGGGCATATTTACCACATATTAAATTGCAGATGTACAGTGTAAACCAGGGGTGCCCAATCTTATCCGCAAAGGGCCGGTGTGTATGCGGGTTTTCGCTGCAACTCCCTAATTAGAGGACTAATTGGCTGAAGAGTCCTCACACCTGGGTTTGAACAGCTGACCTACAGGTTATCCCAAAAACCTGCATACACACCGGTCCTTTGCGGATAAGACTGGGCACCCCTAGTGTAAACCCACATGCGTTCTTCCGCACCGCAAGACCATGGGAGCAAAGCTCTGGCTGGTGTTCGCTCACTACAAATGTGGCAAGGATGCTTGGTAGATACCTCCAACGCAGGCCAAAACGGCCTTAAAAGCACAGCTCTCCATGCCCCGCTCGATCATCTTTTGCTCGTCCGTCTTGTGGGGGTTCGGCAGCCCCCCCATGATGGAAGGATTCAGATCCTGTATTTGTCTCTTATCGCCGATCAGATGTTCCAAGATAACACTGTACTGGTAGTATCCACCGTCGGGACCCGATCCCGCCGCGATAGGGCTTGAACCGCCCGGCATTGAGCCATCACCGGTGTTGGTGGACGCCGCCATGATGGGGTCATACCGAGAAGATCGTAAATGTAGAGACTTTCACGGATCCCACTTTCGCAACGCCATGGATAAAAAGAAAAGCGGTACTTTACTGGGCTATTGTTGTTAAATATGAAAATACTGAATAATTTAAATAAAACTGTATTTTTTTCTCTCGATAAACTTGAGTTATAAAATGCGGCACTAAGATGAAAAGATTCGACAGTTTTAGAATCCGGGAAATATTGTGCACTCCTCATCATTACCACGAGATGCCACTAGATATCTTTTTTTGGAAGTTACGGTATACATTTAGGTAAATTCCAACATGGAAAAAGATATCATTTTTTCCCTATGAAACACTGCTTTACCTAACCCTAACCTCAGCTTTGCTATATCCTGTGTATGTGCATATGTGTCTAATAAGAGCAGGTTGGGATATTTGATTACTAAATATCGGCTATGTGCTTGTAGCATGGCAAATAAAGCATCATCATAAACACTTTTCTGTGTCTGTTATCAAAAGGCTATTATCTATACAGTATCAGGGCTATTCAAATCATCATCCTCAAGGTCTGAGCACTGCTAATTTTCCAGCCTTCCTTTACTTTCCAGCCAGATGTGAAGCCTCCAGTCAATCAGTAATTATTAAACTACCCGGATGAACTGAAAAAAAGGCCAGGAATTGGACTCAAGGTACAGATTTGAAGAGCCCCGGTCTATATAATACGAGCAATAACATTGTCTGTAGTAGTTTCAAGTTTCATGGAACACAGAGAAATTCCTATTCCACAGTGGTAGGAAAGGGGATGTGTGCATGGGGGACAGGAGAAAGATCAGTGCAATCCAAGACAAGACAGTGCAATAAGAATGAGTGAACAGTAAGCAATGAAGATGTGTGGTGGAAATAAGGATGCAAAGTGACAACAAAATAGTAAAAGAAATATTACAAAAGTACAAAGTGGAATATAGCAGAGGTAGAAATTTCAGGCCCAGAAAGTAAAAATCCAGACCATGATTTTGTTCCAACTAACTAGTTGAATACACTGTGGCAGGGGTACCCAATCTTATCCACAAAAGGGCCGGTGTGTATGGGGGTTTTTGCTGCAACTCCCTAATTAGATTACTAATTAGAGGACTGATTGGCTGAAGGGTCCTCACACCTGGGTTTGAACAGTTGACCTACAGGTTATCCCAAAAACCTGCATACACACCAGCCCTTTGCGGATAAGATTGGGCACCCCTACACTGTGGTAAACTGGTTGGTTGGAGCAAAATTTTAATCTGGATTTGTTCTTTCTGGAGCTATGCTGGTGCAGGTCACCAGTGACCTGATGGCTTTGGGAACAAAACTGTCTCTAAAATGAGTTATGATACACCAGTAGTGCTTTCCAGAGGACAGGTGTGTGGAGAAGGAGTAAGATGGGTGGCTAACATCCCTGATGATGGACTCGGCCCTGTTCTGACAGAGGGATCCTGTAGTTGGTATAATACTGCGCTAAAATATGGCCAAAAGAAACATAAAATTACAGCAGTTAGGTGACGTTCGGCCATAAAAATGTCGGCTATGATGCAGTAAGTAAACGACACATCCCAGAATGCCACACGGACACTGCAGTCGCGAGCCGTGCCTCGCGCGCACCATCTGGCGGAATAGCGCGAATCTCAGTCAGAGCGGTTTCTCCACCGCACATCGGCGACCGTGAACAGGTGAGGCGGGGGCGGCTGCTTGCTTAATACCTGGACTTCCAGTTGTTTATTAAATTACGCCTTGTGTTGACTGTGGTTGGGGTAATTTCTTCAGGATAAGCCGACTGTTACGTCATACCCGTACTGTGTCAGGTTAGCCGATAGCTTAGTTTAGTTCGGCTCGTGACGGTTGCAGTGTCGTTAGATGTTGATAAATACGTCGCGTTTCTTTATGAACACCAACTTCATATATATAAGTGAAGCGGACAACAGGCATAATATTTATTACATTTTCACTAAAAGTACATTAGTTCCGAGTTCTGCTCACCGGATGTCCAGCCACTCACATTTTGCGAAAATACTGCAGTGTGGGTCTCTTTAATTCTCATGTCATCACATCGGTAGAAGTGGGGCATCCCTGCTGTAATCTGCCACACACTCCTTCTTTCTCGGAAATTACGCTGCTACTAGGGTCTAAATTTTACGCTACAGCTACTGGGCATGCTCTTTTTTTCCAAGTTGAGAGGATGACAGTATGTGCGCATTTGGCGGGGGTCATGCGTTAACGCAGACTTGTGGAGTTTGCGGATGGTCGGACGTCCCTCATGGAAAATTAACCGCGGCGTGTAAAAGGAGAAGGAACAGGGTTATCCTGCCGGTGCACTCTGTCATAATGTGTCTACTTTACTGGGATCCGATGGATGATGTGCTTTTCCCACATAGCCAGTTATGGGGTGCAGTGCGGGCGAGGTAATGCGGTACATTTTAGCGATCATCTCTTGCAGCCTGACCTGCTTTTTCGTGTCATTTTTTTTAATTGTATGTGTATAGCCGGTGTTGGTGCGCTGTCGGATGGGTGTGATGGCTCAGTTTTAATCCACAGCTGATTAGTTGCGCAATAACTATTTATATATTTTTTACCATTTTAAATCAAAATTAACGATTTTCCAAGTGTGTTTTATATGGTAAACGAACAGCTTGATGTGTTTTGTTTGTTGTGAGAAAATTGCCATGCCCTTATTGCAATTTTGTAAGATATTTAATTAATTAGATGTCCTTTAAATTTTACTTTTTGTAGGCGTTGGGGGTCAAAATGAAACAACGTAATAACTAAGCAAACAATAAATGATGTACTAAGAACGGTTTGACTTTTAGATTAAATAAAATTCTAATTCTAAGTTTTACTACATGTATTCTAATTACAAGTTGCTACTGCTAATTATTCTGATGCTCATGAGATTTTAAATTAAGTCTGCACGAAATTTATAATATTTAGTCATTAACAAAAATAGTGGGGAAATATATTCTTTAACAGTAGGCTACGGTGACCAGATAATCCATGTCAGGGAGGACACTTTGAGCTACTTCGGGTCTTACAAACTACTTTCAAACTGAAAGGCTCCAGTCCTCGGCTAAATAGTTCAACTCTTCTTGTGCTTTGACTGGTTTGTTTCCTTGACTGAAAGACTCATCCAGCTGTTTCACATTAGCATTAGTGACACATGCACGATTATAGGAGACTGACTAATCAGCGCACAGTGAGAACTCAGTGCTAAAGTGAAATCCAGGTCCTTTTAATTGAAACGGTAATCTACAATTCCTGTCCTAGCTCAGAGTGTCCTCCCTGACATGGATTATCTGGTCACCCTACAGTAGGCCTTACTTTGGTTTTCATGAGCAAAAGCTGTAAGGCAAAAATCTCTCTCTTCCAAGTTAAGTAAAAGCTTTTGTGGGCGACTGCAGTCTGATTTTCTCATAATTTGTCATCCAAGAAATGGAAATACCAAGTGTTTGTCACTGGCACAAGGTGCTGAATTCCCTTTGTAGAACGTGGCATTTTACAACGAGGACGTGTTACCAGACTTTCAGAGGCTTTCAGAAAAGTGTGCAACTTATGTAAACAAAAACCTGGCCTTATAATCTATCAGCAGTTCAGTTGTAAAATCTTATCCACCATCTCCCTTAGTACCAGCTTAATGTATGCAAAGAGATAAAAGCATTGTAGTTATGCTATTAATTTAAGCAGCTAATGGATTCTTAAGTGGTCTTTGTTTTGTAATAATTGGCATTCAAAACAAGCATCTGAGTGTTTACCTTTCACTTGTGCTTGTTGTACGGTTGTCTGACACATAGTGACCTCCTGCCGTAGGTCTTATAAGCACTGGCTTATACATTATGCTTTCTAGACACGTCTCCTACTGCTGAGCTAAATTTAAAGCCAAATGCTGAGGAAATAGGTCCCTATAAATAGCCAGCAACAGTGTGCTCTGCAGAATTTAGGATATTAACTATAATGGTACAGGCACAGGAATGTGAATGTCTAATGGTCGCAAGGTTTGGCTATTGTGTAATACAAATTGAATCACTTTGCGTAGCACCACATTATCAGCTTGTTCATTGTGTTTGAAAGTATTGATTCATGAAGCTGAATGAGAATTGTAGGTAAGGACCTCATTTTTTTTACCTGTGGTTTCAGAACCCAAGTACCCAGAGTAATATTACTATAGGGCTTCCTTTTCCATTGATACGCAAAATTAATCTGCATGTGTGTGTGTGCACGCGCATACGTGGTGTGCGTCTGTGAAAGGGAGGGACTTAGCTGTTAAAATCCTGGGTGATTATACGCGATTCTTTGCATGATGATGCGTGACGTAGAGAACTAGCATAAAAGAGTGGTGTTACCTTTCCCCAGATGTATCTGGAGTGTGTTCTCCACCCAACCCCAGTGAGGCATCACTGGAATTCATTTCACTGCAGACTGCCACGTGTCCATGTTCCCTGCATCACCCTGGCATTCCTATCTGCAAAGCATTTAATCTTTGCTTTTTAGCCTGTGTCTGATAAATATGTAATCAAGAGCTCGTTTTTACTGTGGTTTGTAATCAAATGACAAATTAAGAAATAGCCTTGGGACAAATATTGTAGTTTTGTGGTTTGTAGTGGCTTAATGTTCCACAGAGATGAATGATATTTGATAGATGTGTATTTTTATTTGCAACCTTTTATTCCAGGATGGTAAAGCAGCTCATTATCTCCACCTAGCTGTGTGGTGCCAAAATGCTTGCCACACACCTAGTGCAGGGCAGCTTGCCAGTTAGTTATACAGGGGCATGATTATGTTTCTCATCTGACAGAATAATACGAGGAATTCTAGCCATGGAAACCAGGGATATTACCCTTATTCTATCCAGTAATTGCCACCACTTCTTTATAGTCCTTACTGAATCAGGACTTTGGTTTAAACACCTCATTCAGAAAAAACACCATGTGATTAACTGGAGTGTGGCCACTCTGTTGGGCTCTGGACGTGTGACTGAGAGTGTTGTGTGAGCCAGATAGAATGCAGGTTAGTAAGGAGAGCATAAGGTTGGAGATGTGGGATACTTGATGCGCCACAACTGATGCCAAAGCCCTTTGGGACATATGCTACCTAGTAATGGAGATGACATCAGTACAACAGAAATGCAAGCAGCATGTAATTCAGGAAGTACAGCAGGTGAGCTACTGTGTATACTGTGAATACCATAGAGAGCCACGGTCTTCTACTTGTTGCTCACAGTGGAGCAGAAACCCCATGATTGCTAAGGCCCTGTGCTAGCCAAGAGCATTATGGAGCAGGCAGCCATTGAGCCAAGGTGTCACGCCTTATTCTATGTTCAAGCAATTTGGAAAAAGTCAGAACACACCTTTATGCTCTTTGCTTGGTTGAGATTTGGTTACTCTCAGAATAATCTTTTTTTTTTTTTTTACTTTATCTTTTATGCTTTTACTGTAAACTTTGAAATTAAGTGACTTAGTCTTTGTCTTACATGGGTGACATTTGCTTTCTTGGGTGCAGCACAAAACAGTCATCGTATACTCTGTTAAAACCGATGAGGATCTGATTATACAGAGTTGCTAGATTTTAAGAGATAACTGAGTGTAATATGGTAGATTCTACAAGAGTAGCAGACAAACACCTGTCCTGAATGTAAACAACCATAGAAGGGAATTTGCAATGGAATATGTATGGAAGCTCTGCTTTTATAGACCCAGCATGCAATTGGAAAGTCACATGGTGTACCAGAGAGAGCTTGCAAAATACAGTTTGCTAAATTGCCTCTATCTCAATGACTTCAGCTGCTTGAGTTGAAATTAATTGCACTGTACTGCAGGAGAAGCGTTAGGTACTTTTAAACAGGCAAACACTGACATTAAACATTAGACATTATATTCAAACATCATGAAATAGAATATTAAAATTTCCCTCTAAGCCAGAGGTCTCCAACTTCAGTCCTGGAGAGCTACTATCCAGTAGGTTTTCTATCCTACTTGGCTTCTGATGAGCCACACCTGGCTGTGGTATTTACCTGAGAACAGGTGTGGCACATCAGAAGCCAGGTAGGATAGAAAACCTACTGGATAGTAGCTCTCCAGGGCTGGAGCTGGAGACCCCTGCTCTAAGCAATTCTCATAAATGAAAAAGGTTGCAATTAAAGGCTTTCACACAACAGTAGGTCATATTGTCGTTTGCATGTGTCACACAATAATTCTGCTTTTAAGAAAAACAAGTTTAAGGATTTCTTTAAAAGAACCACCTAGGTTTGGTAAATATGCCAGTAACTGTTTGTTCATAACCAATTAAGAGTCATTCAGCTGTGACAGTTCTATTTTCCACCTGCCAAATGTAACACCAACACCCATGAACTTCAAATAACTCTTGTGAGAGCACCTGAGTCCAGTATCCATGTATGTATGTTTTTACAGCTCTGTGAGTTCAACTAGAATGAACATTGTTCACTTCAATTCCATATGGCCTTCTGGAGCATCCGTTGGGAGTAACAGAAGTAACATGTAGAACCTGGTCCGTTCCTGTGGAAATCAGGTAGCATCAGATGTGAGCAGCTTATCTTTAGACATCACATGGCTTGCCGTGTTCACAAGAAAAAGTACAGTCTTATGCAAAAGTTTTTATGTCATAATATTGAACAAAGATAAAAAAATAAAAACATTATTGTGGCACTCTGCAAAAGTTTGGGCACCCTACATAATCAGTACTTAATAACATCTCCTCTGGCAAATATCACAGCTTGCAAGCGGTTTTTGCAATGCAATAGATCTAACAAGCTGATTAAGGTCTGAAACCTTGTAAAAAGAATCTGAGACTTTGGAACTCTTAGGGTGCCCAAACTTTTGCAGAGTACTATAATAATGTTTTTATTTTTTATCTTTGTTCAATTTACGACATAAAAAGTAACTGCAACAATGTATGAAAATATTGTGCATTTTTTCGATTGTGCATTTTTTCCATTACAGAGACTGTGTTTACATCTTTTCAATTAAAAAATGACCAAAATGTTATTTATTGAGGGGTGCCCAAACTTTTGCATAAGACTGTATCCACTTCCGTTTGACTTTGGGAAGTAATGTTAAACTTCTTATCTAGTAACCAGAAATCAAGCCTCTTGAGAATGTTTCTGAAGAAGGGCTGTCAGGAGACTGAAAAGAAAACCACAATGACTGTACAGAACCAAGGCATTTCACATCATCGGCATATCACAAAGATGTATGGTTTCTGTGACATTCCTAATAAAACCGGGTGTTCTTATCTTAAAGGAAATGATCTGTGATCAGTGGTTAGCTTGTATCAGGAAGTGCAAAGTGTTCTTCTATACATTGATCTGAAAGTGCTGATCACAGTTGAGTGGCTTCAAAGCACTTCTCTCCCTGCAGGCTGTTTATTACTCTCAAATGGAGTTGGGTTCATTCTTTTATGAAGTTCCACTGGAAAATTTCACTTCTCTAAAGCTATGTTTTCCAGTACTCTGGAGCCTACCCTAGGAACCTCAGGGCACAAGGCAGAGGTGGCAACAGTAGCACCCGTTGCACCACCTCATTTCTGACATATTACTCTCTGAAAATTGCTACTATAGAAATAGACATCATGGAAATTAAGCTACTCAGTCAAATGAGAAATTCAGTTGTTATGATGATGTGATGAGTTTGGGAAAAGATGAAATTGCTTCAAACTGTCCTAAGATAAGTTGGGAACTTGGATAACTTACAGTGGAAACTGCAAAATATCTCCTATTTCAGAGCCAGCTGGGCCTACTGTGAGATGGAATCTGAGAAATGTGACTCAAAGCATTAGGTTTATTGAACAAATTGTGGTGCCAAAGAAAAAAATGGAAAATAGAGAAGAATGCAGAAAATGGGGTGTGTGTCTAAGCAGGTTAAGGCCTCTGTGCCTGTGAAAAGAGGGTTATTGATTCAAATCCAACAGAGTAGCCACATCTCCACTGGACCCTTCAGCAAGGCCCTTAGCCACCAAAAAATGCTCTGGGGATTCTGGGTAAATGGCTGACCCTGTGCTTGGACCCCAAGCTTCGCTCTCACCTCCAAATGTTTATGTATGTCTTAAAAAGAGAGCAAGATGGGATATGCAAAACAAAAATTAAATAAAATGTTCCTATAAAAAGCTTGGTTTCATAATGCTTATTTTTGTGGGTGGCCATTAAGTGAGCTGAAGTCTGCACCTTGTAAGCTGTATGCTTTATCTCTGGTGTATTTTGGTGTATGATTTTTTGCACCCACTTAACTCTCCTTTTTCCCAGTTTCTGACGTTTCTGGGTGTCAGAGGACCTCTTTGTGCTCCTGAAATCTCTTCCTCTTGGCCATTGCTTTTTCATAAACCAGTCACTTAGCTGGTGTAAGGCTTCACAGACATCTGAATTGATACATGGGTTTTGGTAATTAATAGTAAAAACACGCAAGCAGGGCATAAGTCAGCGTAAATGTGAGGACTTCATATAAATTAAGCATACAAATGAAGTGAAATTCTCAGGGACACATCCTTCCCTGATTTCTAAATACACTTTCCAGTTGTGATATCAGCCTGTCTTGATGTTTAATAAAGATGATTCTGATCAGTGCATAATAATGTGTCAGATATAGAATCAGATTTAAATTTAAACGTCGGCCTCGTTCAAGGTATCCGTTTTGCATTGGCAATGTTGTCTCTCATTCCTTGGTCTTTCCTGAAGTCAGCTTGTACATCTGAAAATTCTCCTTCTGTTTAGGCCTTTAACGTACATTTAATGATCTTTCACATAGCCTTACTGGCATGTGGTACGAGGGAAACTCAGGTTTACTTCATTTGGTAATGCAATATAAATAAAATGCAGTATAAATCAATATCTTGCAATGTATAGGTTATTGAGTTGTTTTCCAAATTTGGCATATTTTGTCCAACACTTTTTATTGAGATTTTTTTTTTTTTTTTTTTTTTTTTAACTTGATACACTTACTTGTAGTAATCTCTTTCTCCTGGGATGATAGCCTTCCCTTTCAGCAGTGATCCCCAGGCTAATCTAAGCTTCTCATACATCAGTGAAGGTGTCTAGTCTCTTTAGATTTACCTTAATTATTGTGTGCTTGGTATTCCTATGTATTCCTTCCATGTTTTCATGATCTTTGTTCTGCCAGTCGTTTTGTCTTTCAGCACACCCACTCAAATTACAGAACTTCTTATTAATCTTGTGACTAGATGACTAGTTTCTTCTTCTGTGATTGTGTTGTTGCATTTGCTATTTTATTCCTTCATTTTAGTTTTCTTTAATTCATAATTTAGTACTTGTAAGATATCACTGTCTTTTCTGATATTCGGTTTCTCTTCTGTCAACTGTGTCTTCTATCATAGACTTAAATTGTTTTGGCTCTTTCATTTTGATCTAGGTGTTGGTCTTTTTTTGGACTTCTCTTGAATGACATCTTTAAACTCAGTTCCACAATTCCGCTGGTTCTCTACCAAATAGCTCCAAAACCAAACACTGTAAACATCACGTGACCAAAAAGATTATGTGTCCATCCTCAATCATACAATAATTCTACCTGTCTTCCTAAGAAATACATTGGCCAGAATGAAACGGTCACATTGGCGATCCCTGCCTTCCTCCACAAATACCATCTTTTCCCCTCTACAGTGAACCTATCAGTTGTCCTTATGTTACCTCTTTCATGATGGTCAGAATTAATCACCTTCCGGTCTACAAGATTATGCTTGACTGTTGTGGAGGGCTGATTGAAGTGCATGGTTTGCCTCAGGCATGAAGTAAACGCGATAGCAAACCTCTCTGTGAATGTTGACTTTAAGCCACGCCTTGCTTGCTTTGCCCAGATGATGTTTTTTTTTGGCATGCTTTGAATCTCCTCAGTGCTCAGAGAATGCCAACCGTCTCTATCAATCTTCCTCTCGAAAATGGTCCACCTACTTCTTCTCTCCTGGTTCCATACATGCATATGCTGGGGTGTGATAATGTGTCAGTTATACTTTCACTTGAAGGTGTGGACTTGGTTGTGTTTTCAAGTGGGGGTGTGGCTACATGGTTGCGTGGGTGAGGCTTTACAGTCTGTGACTGACCTTATGACTTAGATCATAGATATGTTTTTGGATTCATGCCAGTGCTGTAAATATGCTAATCAATAACATATCAATACTTTTTTATTATACAGTTTATTGCTGAGTTTAATGTATAAGCAGTACATATGTAAATTTTGATAAACTTTTTTAAACAATACTAGTAATAAGCAAAAATACTGTTGTAGTACTATTAATCTACCCCTCCATCTGGCTACTTTCCAGTTGTTTTTGAATTAGCCTGGAGTTTATCTCAGGAAGCACAGGGCACAAAGACAAGGCCTGGATTGGATTCCAGTCTATCACAGGGCACACTGCTATTAATTGAGCGACAGTTGCTTCAAAACTTGCTGCTTATCCTCCTAATTTTTGTGTGGGGAATTTAGCATCATGAGTTTCAGTATGTGGAGTTTTCTGTGCAGGATCTGTCACTAGTGGTCAGTGTTCCCATCCCTTCACTGCCATTTCATGCCATTTTCTTCACTCAGCAATGTGAGCATGGCAGATTTCTATGGTCACATTGGGGTCACATTCTCTCTTTTTGGGAGACATTCGTTTAACATCTAGCCTGAGGAAGGTTCCATAGCAGATTGAATCCAGTATGAAAAACGGTTCCCAGCTGACCCGGAAGTGGAAATTGAATGCGACATTGGTGCCGGGCTGCAGAGCTACTGCGACAGGAGCATCTGGGAGAATATGCGGCCCCACAGGGACCCCTGCATGGGTGATAGGCTTTTCCACCGGAAAAGAAGCAAAGTGCCGAGAGTGGGGAAAAAAAGAGGACAGCTCCAAGGTCCAGTGTTTGTGAAAACTTCTGTATGACTCAGGTTCAGGATGTGTAGGAGTCAGGCCAAGACTGACTCACTGTACCTTTTCAGTGACTTGTGTAATTTCTTTCTGGGTGAGGAAGTACCATTTTTACTACTTTGAGAACGACTGGAATAATTTGTAATGCTTTGCCTGGTAGTGATACACACATTAGTTAGATGGATAAATAGACATTTTATTAATCCCCAAAGGAAACTGCTGGATTACAGTAGCATAACGCACAAACATTTAGACTATACACACTGTGTAAAACATTACACATTAATAGACACTAACAACAAATAACAATAAATAGCAAAAGTTAAAGAATGTCCAAGAAAGTATGGTATTCAGTAAGTAAATCGTAAACAAATTAAAGTTTTGGTGGATGTGCCTAAGCAATTAATGGAAGGAAGCTTTACTTCTAAACCACAAATAGTTAAGGTCTGTATTTTAGCCTCATGGTTAAAACTCGAACAGTGTGGTGTTTACTTTCTGGAAGTGCCCTGTACCCAGCCCCTGATGCTATCGACTTGGCCCATTGAAGCCTGGCATTTTGTTGGGCACTCTCTACAATGATTAGAAAATCTGTTCAAATATAGGGTCGGTACTTTATGGCTTTAGACGGAGGGTGTTTTCGGGGAATAAAGGGAACATAATGTTAAAGTACAACAAAAATAAAACATCCATAATATGATTTCTTTCAGTGTAGTCAGTGTTTGGCTTACTCCAAGCTGTGATATCACTGTTGGTTTATGTTCTACTTATAAAAGAAAACTTTGAGTTTTAAGCGATGTGTGATAATGATTGACTCACACTTCCTTTTCTCTTTAAGGGCAAAGTACATTTTTCCAGAATGAGGAAATTTCCAGTAGTTTGTTTTTCTTTGCATTGATGGGGAAACACTGGCAGATGGTAGCAGAAATGCTAGTGTATTAAAAAACAAGATCAATACTCCATGAACCATATTTGGCTCCACATCTGAAATAAGGGGATGGCAGTTCATTTGTCTGACTGCTCACCTTCAGGTTTTGTGCAGCTCACCGTTTGGGCAGTGGCTCATTTGCCAGAGACAGACAGGGTGCTATGAACAGAGGCAGTAATGCAAAGGCACATGTGGGCAACTATTAGTCTAAGGTGGCATGAGCCCTACAGGTGGCGTTTAAGAACCTGATGCAGGGTTGCATTCCCCCACTGAATATGCGCGGTTATAGTAGCAAGTTGGATGGACTGTCTTGCTGAGCCACACAGGATTGGAAAGCAGAGTCTGTGCTAGGGCTGCACGATACATCGTTTCAGCATCGTCATCGCGATATACGCATGCGCGGTAGTCACATCGCGGCAGTCACGATGCAGGGCAAAATAAAAATTGTGTGTGATTTAAAAATGTACTTTCTATATTTCTAAACTTTCTATTCACGGTTCTATATTTGTCTAATATAAAGTAATTAACTCATATTTAAGGGTTCTTTAAAAGCTCCAAAGCACACGTTGCTTCACCTACTTCATGCATGCAGTCTTGCGTGCGCATGGCGAAATGAGCGCGGGACGGGAGAAAAGCGCCGAAATGGAAGATTTGGTCGCAAAAAGAAACGCA
>JAODJW010000106.1:16132073-16151079 GCA_026777045.1 Hyperopisus bebe | reverse complement strand
AATAAATATACGTTCTATAGCTCAAACCTTTTATTCATACGTTATTTTGTATTTCCAAAATGTCTTGTAAAAACTGCATCATACGTAAACATTCCCTTCTAGCGGTGCTGTGAATAAGAAGCTAACTTAAGCACCGAAATAAAACGCTATGCATAAGAAGCTAAACGAATCGGAAGTTGCAGATAAGTAGCTAACTTAAGCGGCGTGTGCCGTTAGTTTGGGCGACAAGGTTGACCATGGCCAAGAAACGCAGACAACGGAATCGGCAAACGTACTGAAGAAAGCGCAGCTGTGATCCATAGCTCCGCCCACCGTCCACTCCATTAACATATATTTGCATGTAGTGAACTTGAAAATGAAAAGTCAAATTGGAAAATGAAAAGACAAAAAGGGAGTTTAATTTTATTTTTTAATTTTTCACATCTGACTCATACATGAGTGAAAAATTAAAATGCAAATGGTGCTATTTCATTTTAATTAAAAAATTTTGCAGGATTTTTGCGCACAGACTTTGGAAACTAAATGGCAAAGTGGAGATTGTGTTTTCTTTTTTTCATTTTCATTTTATTTTTTGCAGAAAATACCTCCCATACAGATGTCTGCATGCACTGATGAATGAAGGGGCCCCTCCTAGTGTATCCTTACATCTCATGGCAAGGGAGGCTGTCATGGACTTTTCTGTGAATATATTGCTAGTGGCCATTTCCTGACAATCACCCTTTTGCGTGTTCTGTTACAGTCTGTTACAGAACTGTAAACTTTGAGTCATGTGACCCAGAGGCCTGCTTTCATCATGCGCAGTGTGAAACCAGGGGGAGAGTGAAGGTCTCGGGGACGGGAGGGCCCCATCCCTCCATCCCTCCTTCCCCCTCTCAGGTTGTCAGAATGAGAGTTAGATTGTCTCTAACCTATAGGTTAGAGAGTTTTCTGGTTATCCTGTAAGCTGCTCAGTTTGCCTTCTGAACTCAACCCGGAAGCATAAAAAGGCCTCGTTCCATCTTCTAATCCCCTTGTAATTCTAATCCCCATCTTCAAATCCCTTCTAATCCACACTGTGGGTCTGTTCACCATCCAGAAGACCACTCTTTCTACATGGAGTGTCTTGCCCACAAGACCCAGAGCCTACAGGCCAGCAGAAGCTCCTCAGCTGACACTTGCCTCTGCTGATTTTGACCTGATGCTTCGTGTTTTAGGATCTGCTTAAGGAGTAATAATTGCCAGAGGGCCACCCAGTGCACAGAAGGGTTTACTACAAGAACTTCTGCAATTCAGCTCTGCCTTTAGTCTATGCTGATGGGAAGTATAATTAGTAAGAGGTGTTGTTGATGCAGAACCCTGATGCAGGTTCCTCAATCAGAGTGAAGAGATGGTCTGTTTATCTTGTGATTTGGTACAGCTGTCTTCATACATTTGTCTAAAAGTTACCGTAGTGTTCCTGTAAAAGCCCATACCCCCCTTCACGTAATTTATACCTGAATTAGATACCTAGGGTATTTGCATGTAAAGGTGTCACTGTAAATGCCTGAGAAAGGCTGGAGTAACAGGCAAATAAAGCCTTCAGATTTCGGGTGTGTCAGCTAATCTCAGCCCTCCACACCTGGCTGCATTCAGGTACAGCAGCCGAAACCAGCAATTCCTGTGGGACATGAATGAATGGGACATGCTGCCTGTTCAAGCATGTGTGGGTGGATCCTCCCGGGTTATGTACCTAATAGACATGGGGTGATTAGCGATGGTGTCAGCATTCCGATGCTTTACCCTTGGGCTTTTCAAATTACATCTGTTTTTCAAAAAGTTAAAGAAATGTTTCCTAATTGATAAAGCCCTTGATTCTAAGGATATTCACGTTACAGGGATTTGGCTGTGCGCTGGTCTTAACAAGGCTTATAGTTAAGTGAGCGCATTAGTTCATTTGGCAATTTCTCTGTTCTTTGCTTTCAGAAGGAAAACATTTGTTGAATTATTCTATCCATCCATCCATCCATTATCTGCCGCTTATCCGGGGTTCGGGTCGCGGGGGTAGCAGCTTCAGGAGAGGATACCCAAACCTCCCTCTCCCCAGCTACCTCTACCAGCTCCTCGGGGAGAACGCCGAGGGGTTCCCAGGCCAGCCGAAGGATAATAATCCCTCTAGCGAGTCCTGGGTCTGCCCCGGGGCCTCCTCCCTGTAGGACATGCACGGAAAACCTCTCCGGGTAGATGTCCAAACCACCTCAACTGGCTCCTTTTGACTTCTACTCTGAGGCCCTCCCGGATATCCGAACTTCTCACCCTACCCCTAAGGGAGAGCTCAGAATCCCTGCGGAGAAACCTCATTTCGGCTGCCGTATTCGTGATCTCATTCTTTCGGTCATTACCCATAGCTCATGACCATAGGTGAGGATAGGGACGAAGATGGACCGATGGATCGAGAGCTTTGCTTTTTGGCTCAATTCTTTCTTAGCCACGATGAAACGGTGCAGGCGCTTGTTGAATTATTTTTTAATTGAATTCAGGTGCAGGTACCTTTTGATGCTGCAGTCTTCTTTTGTAATGCTTGTAACTGTCTTTCTGAATTCAATGCTTGAAGAACAGGGTTAGAATTATTTGAGCTAAAGCTGTTCATCCATTCATGATTTATATCGGTCTCTAAAAAACAGTATTTTTGAAAAGGTTACACAATGAGACTTTTCTCAGACTTTTTCATCTTTTTGAAAGTTTTTTTTTCCTGCCGCATGTCACTGTTGTCCTGCGTGATGGAGTCCACAGTGAGGCAGTATGACAGTCACTCACTCATGTAACATGATTCATTTGTTTAGACATGAACATCCCCCTCTAGTGTCATTCCTATTAAGTGCAACCATGCCAGGAATATACTATTTGCTCTTTGGATCAGCGTGCTTTACACATGTGGAATATGTAAGTGGCCGTGCACAGTGTCGTGCAGTTCCCAGTATTGATTACATACGCCTGTGATGGAGGCTGGTCGGATGCCGTGCGGTTTCCAGTGTTGGTTATGTACCACAGAAATGGAGGTCAGTCTGATACCTTGCAGTTCCCAGTGTTGGTTATGTACCCTTGTAATGGAGGTCGGTCGGATGCCGTGCGGTTCCCAGTGTTGGTTATGTACCCTTGTAATGGAGGTCGGTCGGATGCCGTGCGGTTCCCAGTGTTGGTTATGTACCCTTGTAATGGAGGTCCGTTGGATGCCACGCAGTTCCCAGCATTGGTTACATATGCCTGTAATGGAGGCTAGTCAGATGGGGCACTTCACGGACTCCTAGATTTCAAATGGTGTTCAGCATCTGCTAGCTGTGGAACCAAAAAGACATATTGAATTCTCCTGTACCTGCAGGGATCAGCATAAAGTCACTGTATGGATAATTAATGTAAAGCTTCATCCATATTTTAATGAATCTTTCTACAGAGGCTTCCTCGGTTAAGTGTGAATTTATTTAAACAGGACAGAATTGACTGTGTCGTTTTCTATAAATTAAACACTTAGCAAACTAATAGGCAGCCTTTATGTATATTAGAGGGGGGTGGCCCATTTTTTGTCCAGAAGTGTACGCAGGTGCCTTGCAGCCTTTTTTATTTTGTATTTATATCAAATACGTATCTGGGGTGGTTCTAAGAATGGAGGTATGAAGTTATACTTGTTATTTCTACAGCCATAGTAACTGGCTGGCTGTGAAATGAAAGCTGAACAGTGTGCCTATTCCCAGCAGCTGTCTCTTTGCCTTTTCACCTGTAAACAGTCAGTCGCCCAAGGTGAAGCATCGTTGCGAACAGAGAGACAGTCTTGTCTCCTCCATTGGAGATGGACACTTTTTCTAGCCCCTACGCCTGGCTGTGATCTGGCATAAGGCTGGGCATCCCAGTGGGGCTGTGCTTTCACAAGCCCTCTTCCCGTTCCTCCATATTTAATAAGATGATCCCCCCTCCCTACCAATTACATTCCACCTCTGTCATCCTGCATTACTTCCACACAGTACCCAGCATCCCCGCAGCATCCCTTGCCCTCGCATCCTCTCATTGCCCACCAGGATTAACATGCAGATGTCCCAGCATGGCGACAGACCCTGATCTCAGATGAGCTCCAGCCAAATGTATCTGCACCCTGATACCTTTGTCGCACACTGGTCGCGGGAACAAGGGGGAACCCAGGGGCTGGATCCACATGGAGGTGGTGCTGTGAGGATGAGGAGCATGGGACAGGGTGCAGCGGGGATGAGGAGTGTGTGCTGAGAGGATGAAGAGCACAGGGCAGGGAGCTGTGAGGATGTGGAGCATGGGGGAGGTCCTGAGAGGATGAGGAACACGGGCTGGGAGCTGAAAAGGTGAGTTGCATAGATGGGGTGCTGAGAGGATGAGAACCACAGGGTTGGAGCTGAGAGGATGAGGAGCGAAGGGTGGGTTGCCAATCGGATGAGAAGTGTGGGGCACTGACAGGATGTGGAGTGCGGGGCAGGAGCTGAAACGATGAAGAGCATGGGGCGGGGAGCTGAGAGGATGAGGAGCACAGGGCGGGGAGTTGTGAGGATTAGAAGCGCAGGGTGGGAGCTGAGAGGATGAGTGAGGGGTCTGTTGCCAAGAGGATGAGAAGCATGGGGCACTGACAGGATGAGGAGCACGGGGTGGGGTGCTGAGAGGATGAAGAGCATGGAGCGGGGAGCTGAGAGGATGAGGAGCACAGGGTGAGGGGCACTGAGAGGATGAGGGGCATGGGGTGGGGCACTGAAAGAATGAGAAGTGCAAGCTGGGGCGCTGAGAGAATGAAGAACCAGGTACTGACAGGATGAGCGCGGCACAGCTGCTGTCACAGTGTCTCAGAGGCATCATTGAATTAAGGAAAGCGGCATGCCAAGAGCCAGAAGACAGTGTGAGTTTGCTGAGTGGGCTGGTGTATGAAGGTGCCCTCAGTGTGTGGTTGCTTGGACTCCATTTCCCTCCTCCATATCTCTCTCTGTCTTTTTCTCTCTCTCTCACATCCACTGTTCACTGCTCCTTCTCTCCCAGCAGCTAAAGTTTGCAGAGGTCCTGGGGGTGGTGTCTAGTGCTCCGCAAACAGTTGTCATAACAACAGCTCTCCCCCTTCCCTTTGACCACTCCCCCTTCATTACCATACTCACTGCGTTGGCCAAGCCCTCGCTGCTACCGGTGGGGCGTGACAGGCTCACCAGCTGGGAGGCGTGTTCCCTGGCTCTGGCAGGGTGGCCCATGCCTGCGGTGCTCCGGCACTGACACGGAGTCACTCGCTGGGTATGCATGCGCTCCATGGACTAACCGGCTGGTAGCTGGAGAGCGAGAGCCACGGAACCAGGACATGGGGAACCAGGAGGGCCGGGTTGAGGAGCCGGAACCAGGTCTGCCTTTCTGTCCGTATGAGATCATGAGAATTACCTCTGTTTACCGTGATGTTCTTTGATGTTCCATGATGTTCCTCATACCATGATGTTTCAAGGTCCTCTTTCTACATTCACAGTACCCTGTTCAGGCTTCAAAAGAACCTTATTAAGATTAATAAGACTTTTCTAAGACTCTAGTAGTCATCAGTAAATTTTCTGCAAACTGTGCTTTTGAGTAGTTTGTGTGTTGTAATTTAAGCTAATAGCTCTAAGCCTCTCCTTCTGACGTATTTGAAACATGAAAGCGTGAGAAAAACGTATCTTGGTACCATTTAAGCTAAAAATTGTTTTAGGAGGAGATGTTTCCTTCAGATGGTCTTCTAGTCATAGAGCCTCAGACAGCAGTGCTCTGTGCCGCCTTCTGGATTGTTCCCTGCATCGTGGACTCCTTTCCCTTGCAAAGTGCTCTCTGACATGCTGTCTGCTGGAAATAGACCCATTCATCTTCTGCCCCCCCCCCCCATCTCCCACACATCATGAGCCAGCTGGATCTACTTGCTCTTAAATGTCTTTACAAAGTAAACCATGTTTTGTGTGTGTGTGTGTGTGTGCTGGGTGGAGCAGTGTTATCAGCCACTCGTCCTCCAGCATGCCTGTTTATTTACGGCAGATAAGCCCATGCCGGACAGTAGGACCATGTTAGTAATCGGGGGGGGGGGGGGGGGCACTGGTGAACCAGACGGAAGAGGAAACAGGATGCCCTTATCAGCTCGGGTACCGTCGGTCACCTCGCAGGCTGGGCGCGTGTCTGCAGAGATAAAACGCAGGCTCCGAGCTGGCCAGGTCTGGGAGCTGAAGCATCCAGTATTACTCTTTCAGCCGGACCCAGGTGTATCCCGCTTCCCTGGGGTGTGGTGTTTTGGGAAAGCTGTTCATTCAGCATGATCTCTTGTTAAATGGCACGTTATTCCACTCTACAAGTGCCCCCGGGTACGTTACTGTGTTATTTCCCTTTTTCAAACTGACAGTAATCATTATGGAATTTCTCGCCTGTTAAAGCCAAATACAGGCTGAACTTGATGTGGACGTTGCTGATTACGACTGTGGTTTCATCTGCACTGTGGTGCTGTGTGCCTCTGTGTGTTCACGCCGGTAGACCTCCATAATAAATATCTGTGTCTCGTAAACTCTGACTCTGAGAGGTTGCTGGAGATCCAGGCCATTTTTTTGATGAATATGACAGCAATTCCGAAGCCTTTTGACCTCCATGATATTTCAGAGTAAATTGGGCTCGGCATCAATAGATACGGATGCAGAATGGCAGTGTGGAGTATTGATCAGGATCTCCTGTGATTCTGCCCATACTGCTCAGGATTCCTACACGCGCTGTTTGTGTCGGTGTTTAAAATGCACTGGGGATGGTGGCGGATCCAGCGCTGAAGGCCTCTGAACAAACCGCCCATTCTCTACTCTGGGTGCCACCACGCTCGATTTCACCATGAAGGTCCTCTTTGTCTGAGGGGTCTGTGTCCTGCATGCAGTTTTCACCACTGTTATTGTTGGAAGTGATCCCCCCCCCCATTACACAGCAGAAGAGAACAGGCACACCGAAGTTAATTTAATTCCTTGAGACCCTCATATAAAAGCACACAGATTTTAATATAATCACAGTTCAGTCTGAGTAACCAACCAGTTTCTGGTGGTCACTGGGTTCACATCATTCACATGACGTTACCTGTGATGTATAGTTCAGTTGTTTTCTGGTCCAGTCCTATTTTCGATCTTTTTTTACTGGAACATGCAGTGGCATTGAGGAGAGGTGAGGTCAGCCCAGCCCACACCTGGCGAGACGGGAGAGTGTGAATCGGTCCGTCAGTGCTCACAAACAGACAGCGGAACATGCTGGTGACCACCCGGGGAATCGCTGGAATACTTTGGGGATTGGCAATGGTGGAAGAGCCGCTGAGGGAGGGGGGGCATGAGCTGTTTTGCTTTTAGCGATAGCGAGGCAGTAATAACAGTCATGTCATTATGATAACACTTGCCTGTTTTCTCAGAAAACGGGATTGTGGGTAATCGAGGTCTGGGGACGGGGAAGAAAATAAACTGGGAATTAAAAAAAAAAAAAAAAAGATTGACTGAAGAATCTTTTTTGAGCAGAAACCTGTTATTAGACTTAGGAACACAGCATTGTCCCAGGAATGTAGCCAGCCTGTGGTGTGTCTTATGATTCCGATCGTGTCTGTGGCCAGTGTCTGTGGCTATACAGTAAAGCCGTCGGGGGTCATCACTTGGTTACCAAACAGTAGCAACACCTGATGATTTTGTGACATCCCCTCCTGGCTGCAGGTGCCAGGTGGGAAAACCGAGAACAGGAGCTGGTTACCCAGGGTGGAGTGAACAGCCTGTGGCTGCGTGTGAAACCGCAAAGATGTATACAGTGGCTGTGTGTGTTTGTTGTAAAGGACGACATTAACTTCTGGGAAGTTCAGGCCCACTAAATGGTTGAGGCAAGTCTACATTTAATCTTAAGGCCCATCAGGAATGTGTGGAGGTCACCCTTTTTCATTCATACTACATGAGTCTATAGGAAGTCCCCTGTAGCTGATAATATTCTCTGCCACTGTCAGTCTCGCTGGCCAGGCAAGAGTTTCCAGGGACAGCTGGTTTGTTTCTGTTGTCCTTTGCTGAACACAACATCTGCCAACATCTTACAGTTTTCACTGTAAACATTAAAATGCCTTATTTGTGATTGCACTCCACATTTAGAGGTTAGTTAACACTCTCGTGAGGAAGAGCCTGACAGTCATTATGTTTTCTGAATTGAACAGCAGTGGAATGTGACTGTATTTGACACCTGAATGACAAACGGTTCCCTTGTAAGCAGAGTGAGGTCATCTTGGAAAAATGGGGCTTATTAAGACCCCAAGAGAACACAGGTATCATCATTATTATGTACACTTGCAAGGTGACCGTGTATACATTCCCCGTTACTGGACTGTTCCTATGCGTGAATCATTCATGTAGTAAAAAGCTTGTCAGAAGCCATGTGACATTCACCAGAAACTGATCTGCGGGGTTTAATCTGAGGAAGATGTGTTCATTTTATAGGTGGCCCATCTCATTCCCCTCACTCTGACCCAAACAGGCTCTCCGACTCCCTTACTGATGCTGCGACATTCACCTGTTAAGAGGGATAGCCTCCCTTTAGCTGGCTCTGTACCTCTTGTTCACAAGCAGTGGTGTGTTGCAGCTGTGTTATAAAGCAGTGTATAAAAGGCGTTTGCCTCATTTGTGTCCCTGTTCACTGCTTGCCACCCCCCCTCCCGGTCCAGAGCCAATCCAGCCAATCCACCATGTAATCAAGTAATGGAATCTGCGCCGAACAGAGCCTTTGAGGAATCACCAGCCAAAATGTCAAACTGTAAACGAGTCCGGCTTCTGGGCTCATCAGTGACCCCTTCCCCTGAGATTTACAACTTCGATTTTGTGAAGAATATCTGCGCTGATGCATATAGTGACCTGTGCCACTTCAAAGGGATGCTGGCTGTCCTGGAGTGTGCAATCTTAAAGCCAACAAGTACATCAGACATTTAGTGGCAGACTTGTTTACCCACATAAACGTTAATGTTCTTCTCAGTCACGGTTAGTTTGACCAGAAGAAAGAGGACTATTTTGGCTTCCTTATTTAAAACTAGTTTTGTCCCTGAATGTCACCAGGATGAATTTTTCTGAGGTGAATCTCTCTCTCTCTCTGTGCTGGCCCTATCTCCAGGAGACCTTGTTTCCACTGCGAGACCTAAAGCAGCTCAGAGGCAGCCTGTATCTGTAGTGACAGTGTGAGCAGTGTGTGAGTGTGACAGGGAGAGATTTGCAAAGCACACTGGCCTCTTCATACAGAGTACCACTGAGATTTTCAGCACTATCCTTTAACTTCAAAACCATTAAGTAAAATGTTGTGCCGTTTCTCAGAATGTGCTTACAAATATTTAATATTTCTGATATAAACTTTCTAACCTTGAATAGCATATTTGTATCTGTCCTATGTGTAATTACATCTATGATTCATTTCACAAATTACTTTTCCCATACAGGGGTGTGTTACCACATAATGGCCATATGAATGGTTAAGACGTAACAAATAAGGATGAGAAAAGGAGTTTGCAGAATCATGCGTGAAACCCCATTGTTTATATGCAGAGGCAGCCGGCCTGCTCAGGGTTGGTGTCTCCTTTGTCGAGGGATGCCTGTCTGATGACTGCCCTAGTCCCTGACAGCCTTCCTGTCCTCAGCTTCTCTGGCCCCAGGGCAGAGTGATGCAGGTGCTGATTGTTATTTGCCTTCTCACTTGGGAGTGTGACATGAGGGAGCGTCAGCATCCACTTGCGCAGTCTGCCTGTGGAAAAGGCCCCGGGTTCACTGCAACTGGTGCAGTACAGGAATCGTTCTGACAAGAGGGCATTGTCTGCCCGTGACGGCAAGCCACCCCCTCCCCCCCACCTGAATGGAAATGGGTGAAAGGAATTCTGGAGAGTTCAAAGGTCACCGGCAGTTACGTTAGCGTGACTCTGACACGTTCAGGGTGTGTCTGTGCTGTCACCTGGGCATGGAGGGTGTATTCTGTATGACTTACACGCAACACAGGGACCTTACAGTACCTGGTATGAAGGACTGGCCGGTTGAGGCTGTCTGTGGGGCCTCTGTAAGAGGCTGGGCTGATTCATATCCCGCAGATGTGGGAAATGCAAATGTGTTTTGTTTATAATATAACTGCGGGCAATGATATTATTTCTGGGTTGGCACGGTGCTCACCACACTCCCTCACATCCCGGGGACCAGGGTTCAAGTCTTTGCCCTGGCTCCATGTGTGTGGAGTTTGCATGTTCTCCCTGTGTTGTTGTGGGGTTTCATCCAGGTTCTCTGGCTTCCTCCTGCAGTCCAAAAACATGCTGAGGTTAACTGGAGCTACCAAATTATCCATAGGTTGTGAATGGTGTGTGAGTGTGCCCTGTGATGGGTTAGTCTGTCCTGGGTTATTCACTGCCTTGTGCCTATAGCTACTGGGATAGGCCCCTGTAACCCTGCATGGGACAAGCAGGTATGGAAAACAAATTAATTTTATTTTCTTAACAAGGTCGAATGTCAACTCATCAGCCACAACTCTTGTTAAGAGCTAATGAAGTAAGTTTCAGTCTTGTGTCTGAGCCACACATATTACACGCATTACTGTAAGACATGGGGCAGTACTGGGGTTATAGGATCATATTTTCTCTTTCCCGTTAGTAGACAAGCAGCTGCATTCTGCACTACCTGCAAACAGCCTATAGATGATTGTTCCAAACCCACAAACAATGAATTACAATAATCTAAGCATGAGGAGATGAAAGCATGAATGACTTTCTCTAAATCTTTCCTTGGTGAGTAGTTAACAGACGTTAGTCTGTATAACTGAACTCCAGACTAATAGCAGGTGAGTGTTTATGTGTCAATAAGGCCAGAGGCTCTGGATTCCTGTCATGAAAACTCCATGGTGTTATGCAGTCAGTCTCTCAAAAGCCCTTTCTTTATCGATCACCTTCCAGTGGGTTGTTTCTCCCCATAAAAAGCAACAAGAGGGCAGGGTAGCCTGGATCTGAGCCATGAGCATTGGCCATGAATGGGGAAGGGCATTGATTTCAGACCTGGGGGGGGGGACTCTGGTGCACCCCTGAGGTGGGTAGAGGGTGTGCCTTTTGCACGCGGGAAGTCTCATTTTCCTCCCAGGGCACAAAGGGCTTTCTCACAAATGTGTGTGGGAGGCCCTTACCTAGTGTTGTCCTTTCCGAATGATACAGGCCGCATGGACTCCTGGCCGGGAGGCTGTGCGTAACCTCCAGTAAAGGCTGCCCTGTAGCTCTCGTGCTATGAACAAGATTACGTTATTCTGTAAACCTGGATAATATAATGGAATTTTAATCAATATTCCTGTTGTTTTCACTATGGGGGAGAGATTTGGGGGGCAGGGGGAATAAAATATTTAATTAAGTCTCAAAAACACAGGCAGAGTTTAAGCCCTGGCCATTCACAGTGCTATTTAAATTAAAAACCGTTTTTGTAGCTAGACCCTCAGTTCTCAGTAAACATTCATACTTAAGCTATCCGAAATCACTTCCTTTTGAAATTATTGGGTTCATTTAGTGTCATGCATCTACATAGCAGGTTACAGTTCGGCCAGAAAAGGGCCTTAATGACAGGATTTTCTGAAATATACATAAATCTGTGGAGACATTCTCTGATACTTGGCTCTTCACACTAAGCAGAGAAGGTTCTGGAGAGCAGCATGCGGTCGTGGCTGTGACCTTTGACATGCTGCATGACTCCTTCCACAGCATTCCTCTCGAGCTCCTCCTTGTAGGTGTCGAGTTTGTCCAGCCGGCTCATTGACCATCCAGTCCTGCATCAATGGCCTTTACCTCCCAGACCTTTGATAAAACGGTGATTCATTGGGCATGTTCAGGCACCAGTCAGAGTGATGTAATGGCAGGGATTCTCTGGAATATGGGCTTTATTCTCCTGGCTGCAAATGGATGCAAGAGGGCAAGAATGATGGCAGGCCTGCTGCAGCGAGAGGACTAACTCCCCATCGCAGGATTCAGTGACACCCACAGGGACACATCCTTTTAATGACTTCCCCTCATCTGTTCTAATAAAGATTTGTCTTGTCTTTTCTCCAAATACCCTGCAGTTTCCTCACCTAATTTCTGCTTCACATTCCTCGTAAAGTTCTGATGTTTTGTTTTCACCCAATGGCCAAGTGAGACTCGTAAGGTCACACTTGCAGGAAAGCAGTCCATCCTCTTTCTTCATTCGGGAACGATACAAGCATTTTCTGTCCGCGCCCTAAAATAAAATACGATATGCCTGTGTCTTGTATTATGCCTATAGGCAGCCTGAAGAATATTAAGTTGCAAAACACTTACAGCATTAATCTTCTGAAAAGCCTAAATGCCATCTTATCTTGTGGCCGGAATGTGCCAGACTGAATCCACCTCCCCTTCGTTCTTGCTGAGTCTTTAGAAGCCTGTCCCTGGCTGTGCATTTGTGTCTGCTGTGTTTAGGAATGATGTGCATGTTTTTGCAAGTTATTGTGCCCGACCTGAGACAGAGAGCAGTAATCGGTTGGTGGTACCATTTCATTTACCCAAATTAGCAGTGGCAGATGCATTTGCAATTGCCCAAAAAAGGATTATGGGTTTCAAAGGGAGCATCTTGGCACTGGGAAGGCTGTATATGCGCTCGACAGGGATAGTCAGCCAAGCTGAATTACCTCTGTTGGTTCACAGAAATTTGAAGTTTAACCCTTTTCCTGTAGATAGCCTAGATGGTCTGAACTCTGCTATTCTTGCTCAGATCGTGGGGTTCACTTCACTCTCTCTCTTGGGAGCTGAATACACCCCTTTGTTTTCCTCTGTGGACTGTGTGTTTTGGTGTGTTCCTCTGTGGTCTGGTGTTTTCCTTTGTATACTAGAATGTTGTAGTGTGTTCCTCTTTGGACTGTTGTGTTCCTTTTAGAGTAGCGTGTTCTGGTGTGTTCCTTTGTGGTCTGTTGTGTTTCTCTGTGGACTGGTGCATTTGCGTGTGTTACTCTGCAGACCGATGCGTTCTGGTGTGTTCCCCTGGAACGGCATTTGGGGATGAAATCACATATAAGCTGACGTGAGATTTGCATTATACTGATGGTGCTTCCTTATTTAACAACTCCGTACGAGCCAGTTTGTGTTTTAGAACTTCACATATTAGCAGAGTTGCATTTACACTGGGGTCTACATCAGGGTCTCAGGTTCACCAAAGGAATTCCCTTAGGAATCTTCCCTTTATGTTATTCCACACCCCCAAGTGGTGCATATTTTTCCTACTGAGACACACATACTACAAGCATTACTGTAAGACATGGGGCAGGGGAGGAGGGGGTTTCTGCAAGACCGTAAGACATGACACTCTGTGGTTTTTGAAGTGTCAAACTGACTATTGCTCAGTAGTTTTTGGCGCGTGCAAAAGTCCCTGGCCCCCTGCTGGCTGATGCATGCCATCATCCCCTGGTAGGGAGCTGTTTTATATCTGCTGAAGCAAATGCAGACTCATCTGAGTGCCAGATGAAGGGGCAGCCTGTGGCTCTCAGGGATCCCGGCAAGCCTGTCATCCCAGAAAGTGAACCGACACTGTGTCTCTGTGACACGTCCCTATCCCAGGACTACTCTGGGCCATTGTCAGAATGGCAAAATGACACCCCGTGTTGAGAGTGCCTGCTGATTATTCAGAAAACAAACAATGATGCTTTGAGAGCACCGGCTCACGTGAGGCTTATTGGCCCAGAGCATGGAAACTGCCAGAAAGCATGCTTTTCAGTACCCACGCCGACAAGCCTGAAATACCAGAGCCTCTGTCAGTGCTGGGCTATCAGTACAAAGCAGCACCATTCATGCTCCTGTCAGAATCAGTGAGAACATCCAGCGTCTGCGATGGTCGTTGCCTTTTTGTGTTTGTTAGATTTCCCCGTCTCGGAGACATGCAGGTCTTTTACTGTCGGCTAGTGCTGTCTGCCTGAAGACTTAAAATCTCAGAAAAGCATGTCCATCACTCTCCAGGCTGGGTCCCACAGCTCAGGGGGTCTTTGTCTCAATTTAGGCTGATCCAGTGTCCCTGCAATCAGAAAATCAAGCAATCGAGTCCACCTATCAGCTCCTGGCACAGTATTAGCCATTTACTAAGCAGATACTTTTGCCCCAAACAATGTGCATGTGAGCAAAATAACATATTAAAAACATACGACTCGAGTCGACTAGGCATAAGTGCAGCTAGGCTGAGCTTCCTGATACAAGTGTAAGCAGCATAGGAGCAAGAGCTATACAATATCTTCTAAACAAAGTAAGAACCTACTATTATTCAAATTAGCAGAAAGTGCTACATTGAAAGCTTTGTAGAGATCATGGAGTTGTGTTAGGCTAGTGAAGGTGGAGCTGAAATGGATGGGTCTTCAATAAGAAATAATAAAGCAATTAGGCCTTGAGTTTGGTTACATATGTGAATACAGACCTGATGATTTTTGTGTGAAAGCTTATTAACCAAATTTTGGCACCTCTGAATTTGTATGTTTTCCTTGGTGAAAAAATAATTTTAGTGAAGCTGTCTTTAAGATGGTCTGGATCTCTCTTTCAGGAGTTCCGTCTGCCAAGAAGTCGGGGATTCCTGCCCCGCGTGAGATTCCTCCTACGATATCCAGAGACAGGGTCTCCCTACGGGACCAACTACGAACTGCCGGCTCCAAGAAGATGATCCCAGGCTGTAGCAGCTCCAGTCTCTCAGGGCTTGGCAAGAGTACCCGGACGTCTGTGAAGGCGAAAGCAGACGGTGAGGCTGGAGACAGGGCTGGCGAAAAAGCCGTGCTGGAGTGCCAGGTCAAGGAGTTGCTGGCTGAGGCTAAGGCCAAGGAGTTTGAGATCAGCAAGCTGCGCACTGAGCTCCAGCGGTACAAGGGCCATGGGACACCAGTCAGCAACACCCCCGAGGGCAATGAGCCAGAATCGCAGCCCCTGGAGCTGCAGGTCATGGCACTGCGTGAGAAGAACGGCAAGTTCCAGCGTGAGCTGGCCATGCTGCGGGAGGAGAATCAGGCCTTGAAGGAGAAGCTCCTGGGGGAGTCGGCGGGCATCAACAGCCCAGCCAGCCCTACCAAGCACACGGTCAACGGGGTCTTGCAGGACGGTAGCCCTCCAAAGATTTCCCCGTCCTCCAGCAATGACATCACCAAGGGCTCCTCGTCTCCAGACTCGTCTGAGTTTGAGAAAATTCCCTCCAGGTCCGACTCCTCCTGCAGTGAGCCGGTGAAAGGCTGCGGTGATGGTAGCCGGGAGCTTTCGGTGGAGTGCCTGACAGAGAAGATCCAGAGGATGGAGGAGAGCCACCACAGCACAGCAGAGGAGCTACAGGCCACACTGCAGGAGCTCTCCGACCAGCAGCAGGTGGTGCAGGAACTGACGACTGAGAATGAACGGCTGGCAGAGGAGAAGGGGCTGCTGCAGACCTCGCTGCAGCAGCAGAGGGAGAGGGTGGAGCTCCTTACACAGAAGAACGAGAGCCTCTTGGTGCGGCTGCAGGAGCAGGCTGAGACCGACGAGACACGTGCCAAGGCCTCCAGGATGGCCGAGCTGGAGCAGAGGCATGCAGAGCTGGTGGAAAGCTCGCACTTTGAGCGGGTGAAGCTGGTGGACATCCAGCAGCAACTCACAGGCAGCCTGAGGGCCTTAGAAAAGGAGCATCAGGAGGCGCAGGGGTTAGTGCGCTTCCTGAAGGAGGAGAGGGACATCCTCCAGACACGTTTGGAGAAGGGTCAGGAGGCGAGCAATGAGATGGTGAAAGAGCTAGAGGAGCAGAGGGTGAGCACTGAGGGCCTGAAGGTGGAGAATGTGAAGCTGAAGGCCCAGGTGGAGGTGGAGAGACAGAAGGTGGTGGAGCTGAAGGCCATGCAGGATGCTGGCGACAGCAGCGAGGTGGAGAAACTGCTCAAAGTGGCACATTCAGAGAAGGAGCGGTTGGAGCTACGGCACTCCGAGCTGCAGCAGGAGCTCTTGCAGGCCTCGGGCAACACGGACCGCGTCCAGGGGATGTTAGCTAAGGTACATCTCCGGCAGTTGCTGGCTCTGTTCCTAAACTTCCCTGCTGTTTGGTGATGTTTTGGTTGGACCCTGTCTGACTTCTCTTAGGAGACAGCCTTACTGCTCCTCCCAGTCAGGGGGGGGGTGACCTGGGTGGGTATTTCCTCTTCCAGTACCACCCAGGGTTGGGTGCTCTTTCTCCCAATTGCTGTGGAGAAAACCAGATATCCTGCCAGGTTCTCATGCAGAGGCCCTGCCGCAGTGAGGAAATGTCTTATTTATTGCCTGCCATCCACTGGGTGGAAAGAGATCTGTACAATGCCAGGGTAGGCCAGAGCACCCCTCCCCCTCCTACCCCTACAGGGAAATGGAAGTAATGCTGGAAGGACATTCAGGAAAGAACCTCTTCATGTTGATTTGCTGATCCTGTCTATCAGCTTAGGGGTTTATAGCTCTTGGTAGAAGTCTTGCTGGCCCTCTGCTAGGGGACAACATCTGACCCATGCTCCTTTGCCATGAGCTCCCTCTCCTGTAAAACATAACTTCACAGGGCATTATTGGTATTCTCACCCCTGAAAACATACTGTAAGGCAGACAAATTACCTGGGGGCCACTGGCTCTTCTCCTAAGGAGGGTGCCTCAGGTATTTTTATGAGCCAAAGGAGAAATGAGAGAGAGGAAAAAACAACATGTCTATATTCTGTTAATCTATAAAAAGTCTTAAGACCACTTACTGTAAATGAAAAATTATGAAGTGGATAACGATAGGTCAACCTGCGGACCAGAATTAACAATGAGTTAAAAACATGTAATGAGCTGTATTGAACAGGCTTGCGTGAGATTGGGAGACCTCTGTATGGTCTTAAGCTGTGGCCACAGCGATGCCTGAGTGGTGACTCTGTCCTGCCAACAAGCAAAGGAGCACCAAGGAGTGCCCTGACTTTCCTGGCCCGTGAGTCACCCTCATGTAGCTTCTTTCAAGCCTAGGTGGCTGATGCTTTGTGGGGGAGTTAGCGTGCACTGGCAGTCCGGCAAGGCTGGGACTTAGAGTCATATTGGTCCCATTAATGGGAGCAGGACTACCAGGTTTCCAGAAGGAGCACCGGTGGCCTGATGATGGCCCCATTGGTGCAGCTGATTTGGTATGAAGCTCACCCTCCTCAATGCATAAGGGAATGAATGAGGTTTCCATGTCTTGGTGTTAAACCGCAGGACAGGCTTCATGAGCAAGGCCTCATTGGCCTGTAGAAGAAGCACAGATGCACATGGATTAGATCAGATCTTATCTGAGACACCTGGCTTGGCATTAGGTTTTTTCATTGGCGACTGAAGGCTTAGTTTACTGCCATGATAGCTTTGGGTTTCTGCTGATATCTCGTTTCAACATGTGGAGGGGAGGAAGGTTCCCCAGAGCCCCCGTTAGCATGTGGGAGGGTCTGGAGCTGCTCAGCCGGGCCTGAAATCTTAGCTAGCAGAATGTTCTGGAGTGCCACTTTACATTTCTGCTCTGTGGGCCTGGGGGTGGTGGATTGGAGAGGAGTTAAGGGTGGGGTCTGGGGGGTAGGGGGTATGGGAATGGCAGTCAGGGCAGTGGGTGACGGATTGCACTAGCAAACAGGTGTTATGAATTAGCGTGGCGGTACTTTGATTAGCCAGTAACACATGGCTTTTCGCATGGGAGCTGGGGCCATGAGTACGTGAGATGCGGCCAAAGGCAGCATCATTAGCATAGTAATGCAACACAGCTCCTTTGTGTGTGTGTGTCAGAGCTCAGTGTGTTAATTAATCAGCTAAATTAATTAGCAGTAGGATGGGTGGAGTCTGCAAAATGATGACACTTAATTGGGCGAGCCTGCACCCTCTTAGTTTGCCGTTTGACATGGGCGGTGAACACGGTAGCTGTAAGTATAGTGCAGCAATACGCCTTAAGAGCCGAAGCCTATGTGAAGAAGGAAATGCCAAATGACCACATCGCCATCTCCTGGTGGTAGTGCAGAAAGACATTTCTACCAGAGCTGTAATGAAAAAGGGCCCTTTGGTGGTTTGGTTACTGCTTCTGTTTTTGAACAATCATCCTGCAAATATTTCAAGGTCAATCGTTCAGCATTGTAAGCACATCTGCTTCATATTTAGCCTAAATTCTTTTAGTATAAATTTCCAAAAGTCTGTCCCAAAACATCATACTATAAAAGCCACATGTCCTACATATGTGTATAAATATTACCAAATAAAAATAAATGTGCGCAATTTGAATATCTTCCTGTTATACAATGGGAAGGATTCAGCAGGCTGTGGGGGGGGTTTTCTCCGCATTTGGGTTTCTGGGTCAGGTCAGTTACTCAGAGGGTGTGTGTGTGTTTGTATGTGTGTGTGTGTGTGTGTGCGCGCGCACATGTTGCAGGTTGAGGCAGAATGCCAGCGCCTCCAGGAGCTGTGTGCCAAGCAGGAGCAGGACCATAACACCTCCCTGCGCTGCCTTGAGGAGAGCAGCCATGAGAAGGAGATCCAGATCAAGGAACTGAAGGAGACCATCTTTGAGCTGGAGGACCAGGTGGAGCAGCACCGGACTGTAAGGCTGCACACCAACCAGACCATTCTGGACCTGGAGGGTAGGTGGCCTGACCGCCCGCGAAAGGGTGAAATTCTCAAAAAACAATCAAAATTGATCATAATTAGAATGGCCAAGATGGAACAGGTGAACTTCAGGGAAAATCACCACAGCTTTATAAGGATGCTACCCCCACCACCACCATCAGGGGTGTAGGAATTATTAGCTCAGGTAAATTTTAATATTTTCCACCAATATGTTTGAAATTAATTAAAGTTTAATTAATCATTATTTAATGCTGATTATTAACTAATTGTTATGCCGAATGGTCGGCTCCTCCAAAGTCAATTGAGGTATCCCCGTAAGTCTGTTACTGTGAGACTTAAATGGGATTCACTAATTACCAATATCGCTTAGTGACCAGGGTTAGAAGGCTCGTCTGGCGAGCTGCATCACCAGGTAATGTAAACGATTGGTAGCGAAGCTCCTCTCACGGCCGA
>JAODJW010000106.1:16118011-16131973 GCA_026777045.1 Hyperopisus bebe | reverse complement strand
TGCTGTCTGTAGGTCCCTAAATCTTTGGGCAATAAAAGTTGGAGTGCTGGCCTCCCTTGTTATCTGTGTGTGTGTGTTTATGTGTGTGGGGCCACAGGACATTCTGGAAAACCTGACTACCCAGAGGCTGAGACCAGCAGGGCTCTAAGCTCCATTTGGGCCCCTGTTTGCCTGAAAATGCTCCTGTCACACTGACATGAGGGGCTGGAGCCAGAAACATGGATTAAAGATGGAGGGGGGGGCACATGTCTGAGGGATGCCAGATCGCTAATTGCTTGCATTTAATCCTCACTCGGGCACGTAGCCCATCGTATTCTGAAATTAAAGAGTAAAATCTAAAATTAAATATTTAAAGATCAGAGTGATCCATTTCCAGGCATCACACGTTTTACACAAAAAGATAATGATAATCGATTTGTTTGCGGTTAGACCAGCCACAGTGAAAATGTCCTAGTGCCATGCTGGCTTTTTACTTGGAAAACAGTAGGAGGAAGGTCGCTATTTTACCCAAAATAGCGCATAGATGAGTTTGTCAGGAGTGACCTTCTCCTTCACGGCCCACTAGGCAGTTAACGGGAGAGATGATGACATGGCATCACGTACACACGCCGGCATGTACTTGCAGGTCAGGTCAAGAAGCTGGAGGAGCAGAAACTCAACTTGGAGAAGCAGCTGAAAGCTCTGAGCAGACAGATGAAGGTAGGCTGCTGTTTTGGAGTTCTTCCTTCATTCATTCATTCAACACTCCAAAAAAGACAAAATGAACCATTATGGGAAAACAGAACATTCCAGTTTCAGAGTTGCATTAAGCTCAGTTTTTCTCCATCCTATAATGTGCCTTGAAACTAGAGGCCCACCCCTTTAAATGAGAGTAATCTGGTTCTACAGCCAGCAGATATTTAAGTATTGATTCATCTACTAGATAGTATTTTTTTTAATTTGTGTGAGACGTTTACAGTCATTTATGCATTTTACTTAGTGTACCGTGCAGTACCCCAACTAACATAGAATGTTTTCTGAATAGCACTTGTGACTTACGTCATAGAATTATTCCTTAACAGTAAGTGTTCTTGGTTAGAAACGTCCCATAAATGACGAATGGGTGAGCAATCATGCGACTGAGCGTACATGTGATTGGGAGGTCATGTGACTGGGCAATCTTGTGACTGAGTGATCATGCGACTGGGCGTGCATGTCATCAGGACGAGACGGAGGAGTGGCGGCGGTTCCAGGCAGACCTACAGACGGCCGTGGTGGTAGCCAATGACATCAAGGTAGAGGCGCAGCAGGAGGTGCGCGGCCTCCGCAGGCGGCTGCAGGAAGAGCAGGAACGGAACATGAACCTGGAGGCTGAGCTGGAGCAGCTGCAGGGTGGCAGGTGTGTCAGCAGGAGACAGCAATGTGCATGCCACTCGCCTACTACTGTTCCTAACCCAACACTTGTTAGTAGGGCTTGCCACAATCCTCAGAAGGGCTGTTTTGACATCTAAAAGAAAAAAACTGTTACGGTCAGAGGACTATAAGAGCAAAGTTAACAATTCAGGGGTGTCTGCTGTTGATTCTAGATCAAGATAATTTGCCCAGACTGGCTGCAGGGAAATGTATTATTATATAAATCACTTTGCCAAAAACAGGAATAGTATATTAATAACAGTGGCCATTCTTACACTATTTTGCAAGATTTGAAAAGTGTATGTTAGTACTCACTACTACAAATGAAGTAACCCCTAGACTGAGTTGCCTAACACAGACTCTGACGTCTAAGATGTAATATGTAAATATCTGCAGGTTCCAGTGTAACCCATTATGTCAGGCAGAGAGATAGAAACGTGGATTACAGCCGTTTAACTCCCAGGATCTGCAAACCCTACTAACTGACTCTGGTGTCCCGTGTGACCCTGTCTCTCTGTCCCCCCAATCTGCTTTCTCATGTTTGACTGCTCACAGTCTAACAGAATGTGTGATAACCTGGGTGTCACTGCAGAGTGTCCCAGGTTCAGTTTCATCACCCTCCACACTGTCTACGTTCCCCAGAGCATTGACCCTAGATCCAGCTGCCGTCGCAGAACCAGAATTCGGGGCATATGTGGTAATCGGGTCTCAAGCTTATTCGGTCTTCCTTAAGGGGGGGGGGCTCGGCTGGTCACTTCAGCAACGGCCATCCTATCGGCCCATCTTGACCAGCTGTGACGTGGCTTCACTGGCTCTCCCTCCTGGTGACTGTGCTGTCCGCGGTGGTAGCCTGTCCTGTCCTGTCCCTGCTTGTCCGGATCGGGGCCGGCCCATGTGTGTGCAGCTGCTGGCATGTGTGTGCTGGGTGGTATCATTCCCTTCCAGCTCTTATGGGTGTAGCGTCTCACCCTGGGAAAGGGGACGGCTGCCTGCAGCGTAGTGGTTTAGTACTCAGCGATTGTCGATGTGAAGAGATCAGCATCTACATGCCCCCACAACAGATTAGCCAGCACACTGCCTCTCCAGCAGCCCCAGAAGCTCCTCTGATCTCCATTACCAACCCCCTCTGGCAAGCGTCCCTTTACAGCCGGTAAGTCTGCTTCACACCACACCGCAATTTGTCCTATTGGAAGTGTGACCTTATCGTCTGTATTGAGTCTGAGCCCTGGCCTGAGTGTTGCAAGGCTTGCTTTGCTTCTCCTCTGCACTGTTCCTTACACTAATCACAATGGCTGTTTGTGGGCACTGCATTGCCGCTCTCCTGTCCAATCAGAAGATTGTGCTGTGCTTTGCTTTTTACACCCAACGTTGCTAACCACAAAACAGTGCCACCTCCTGGCCAAAGGACCACTAGATTCCAGATGAATTTACCCAGGGAACAGCTGTTGTCTTCTGATAGCAGTGCCAGTCGAAGCCCATGTGGGGCCCTAGGCAAGCTTCACCCCCCTCCCCCACTCCCGCTGGCAAACTTTACAAGTTTGCTAAATCAAAACCCACTCAGAAGATGGGGCCCTAGGCAGCTGCCTATGTTGCTCAATGGGTTGAGTACAGAGAATTTGAAAATGGGATTTTGACCTGGAAAGATGCATGATGGGAAATGATGACCAGCTGTTTCTCTGCATCATTAGGAGGCCCTATCAGCACATTTTCATGGCTCGTATTCAGATGCTGCTTTGTACACACTCATGTCTCTGTCTTTTTCAGATTCACCACTGCGTCAAGTTAGACTGTGGGACTGTAGACCACTATCAGGACTGCCAGCACACAGTGTTATTTACTGATACTGTACCGTGGATTTGCTGTCAACAGAAGACGCTGCAAAAACCTTATTTTGTTATTGATACAGGATATAAAGTGGGATTTTCCTAGGATGGGTGACATGTTGTGATTAAATGTCCAAATACCAGGTCTAGATGTCTCCAAAAAGTGATTGTTCTTAATGTCTTAATCAATCATGTTTCACCTAGTGGTGGGATTTTATAACACAGCTGAAAATTTTGGTAAAATTATTATTCGTTTTTGTTAGACTCCAGAGCAATGCACGTCACAATAAGAAAATTAAAGTTATAATGATTTTAAAAACTTTTCTTTTAGTCAGTAAATTCCAGCTGTTGTAAATAACGTATTATTCTACTTTTCTGATCTGTAATTCTGTAATATGTCCTTTGATAATTCTTGTCCTGTTACTATAATTAGTGTGAATTTGAGTATTGTGCTGTTATTCTTACCAATGTGGTTGTACAGTGGTCTGAATGAGTCAGACTGGCACTGTTTTTGTATGTGCTGCGTTTTATGTGTAAATGAATAGCAGCAGACAGGTGTGAGATAATCATTTTTTATTTGCTATGCTGAACGCACTGAAAAATTTGATGAGAAATGTTTTGTACCGATGTTTACATTTCCTGCAATAATGTTACTCCATTTCTGGAAGGATCTTAAAACCCAGTGAGGACCTCGTGTACGTGGCCAGCTGGTCTTTACGTGTGCAGTGCAGTGGTGGAAGTGATAGGTCACATTTTCTGACATTTGGAAGTTCAATACAAGTTGTGGTGCTTCATCCTGTATTATGAAATGTACAAACATCAGCATGGCACTAGATGTTACCCAGCAGGTAGTCAGGACCTTGGCAGTGCAGGATAAAACAGGCTAAAGTACATCACTTCCAGTTTACCACACCTGCCTACTCAGGAAAACCTGAAGCCTGTCACATCTCTTCCAGTGAGTGTGCTGCCAGCCTCTTGACAGTAGGTGTCGCCACTAAACAGGAGGACAGAGTGGCACCCTGCAATCTAGGCCATGCAATGCAAAGCAAGCCTCCGTGTGGTCAGGAGAATGTGATGTAGTGTATGAAACTTGGGTTTAGGACACAATTGATTTTGATGGATCAAGGCAGATTATTTACAAGGTTGCATCCCTGATCCAGAGTAATTTTTCTGATGTTACAATGCTGCACACCATTTGATATAGAGGATAGCTAGATGACAGGTATCTGTCAGGGCGTCGGTGTGGCACGGAATACCCTAGCAGATTCAGGGGGTCAAAAATCTACTGAGGGGGACCCCCCAAGGTGGCATTTTGCTAGGGGCCCCAGAATTTCGGTCCCTGGGTATCTGCTTTGGAAGAGAGCAATTCCACAACAAGTATCACTTCTGTGACAACCTCAGGCTGGCAGGTCACACTCAAGTGTAATCGAGGTTGGCATGATTACCAGTTGTACCTCTCACACAATTGATTTAACATCAAGGTAGGAATTGATGCTGCTAATCGATAATCACAGAGATGAAGGGTCATTTAAGGCCTGAAAGACAAGAACCAAAAACACAAATACGGCAGAGCCTTAAGCCGGCAGAGAGTCTGATACTGACCGACATGTATTGCCTGGTTCCGCTGTGTGATTCCATGCTGTAAAAACAGAACAGAATAATGCTGGGATAGGAGGTGACCAGCATGTCAGTTTTTCCACATGCATATGTGCATTGTTGTGCTTTGTAGAGCTGTCAGGAATTCTCAGCTGTTTGCACGTGGAGCATCAATCGTCATGTGATCAATGTACAGCTGTGCTCTCTCTTGGGTAGTGTAATGAACTTGATGTCTCTTTCAGTCAGCGTACGCCATTGTTTACAACACTACCTGTCACATATGCAAGGCATTTATGTTGCATGACAGACAGCAGGTAGATATCAGACACAACCCACAAGCTGGAGAACGGTGCCCCCAAGAGACAGGCCATACGGTGTCCACTGTAACAGGAGGGCATTGGTATGTTCATCACCACTGGGCCAAGCGTGGCAACCTTTCCGGCCTCGTCACGCTGTCACCCATAGGTCCCACTGGGGGTTTGTCAGGCCGTGCCGCATTACACGCCCCCACTTTGGCATTTACAAGGCCCCAGGCGGTACGGGGGGAGGAGGAGGGAAGGAGGGTGTGTTGTTCCTGACAAAGGGGTAAAGTGACAGCCACTGGCAGATCGAGCTATTAATTCCCAGGGTGTGGGAGGCAATGTTTGTGGTGTGGGGGTGTGGGGAGGGGCAGCCTGTACTGGTGACCTTTTTAGCTCATCAAGAGCGCTGCTCTAAGACACTGATGTGTGGCTCTCTTACTTATATGTTGTTTAGCCGCACCGTGTGTCCGCGGCCCCTTTAATGGAACGACCACCTTTAATTCGGCCGTCTCTCTTACGGGCACAGCGATGGCATCTTTGGCCAGTTGTTTATCATCCGCAATCTGGACTTTTTCTTTGTGGTGTTGCAGCAATTTGGTCAAACTCAGTAGCTTGTCACTGCTGGTGACCATAGCGATCAGTGCCGTCATGTAAATCTCAGGTGCGGGAGGAGGGTGGAATCGAGAAGCATTCATTTTGATGCCAATGTGTATTGGTTAATCAGGGTTTTTCGTGGAATTAAATGACCCTGTGAATGAGACCCCAGTGAAATGTGCTGGTATACCTATACTTGTCCTAATCCACTTTCATGAAACAGCCTTCTGGTGAAACCACAGTGCTACACAACAGCTCTTCACTATAAATGTGCCATTTCATTTATAAGATGCTACTGTATCATATTTAATTCCCATAATGCTCCCTAAGAATGCTGTTTATATGATTATAAAAATGTACATGCGTTTCTTCTTCTTTTGTCAATAAACGGAAGCATTGAAATGTTTTATGGCATGTGAGTTTCTTTATTATTTGCACATATAAATTTAACTGGTGCAGACCAAGATGTAACATGACTGCAACTGTAAAATTGTGATAAATCCTGTTCAAGTTATTTCCAAGTTGAAAATGGATTTCTTTTATATTTAAAAAACAAACATTACATCTAATTTTTATTTGGAGATCATTATAAAAGATGCTCTTTAGACAGTTTCATTCAAGTAATCATGTGAAAAATGTCATTAACCAGTCATTTGAATTGATGTAGATGGAAATAAATAAATCTGCGTGGATATATTGGTATTGCAGTTTAGGTGCTTCTGATAAGTATCTATTAAATGTGTGTGTGTATGAATGAGAGTGAGTGAGTGAGCGAGTGTTCCAGCTGTAGCCTGGTTTGCATCCTGCAAGATCACTGCACCCTTAAACTGGACCGATGGTCTCTATATCACTGAATGACTGACCATGTGCCATGTGCGAACAAGTGGGTGACTATCCTTCCTGTGTTGTAGAGCAGGTGACTGTGTTTCCTGTGTTACAGAGCAAATGACTGTGCTCCCTGTGTTATAGAGCAGGTGACTGTGCTTCCTGTGTTTCAAAGCGAATGACTGTGCTCCCTTTATTACGGAGACGGTGACTGTGCTTTGAGCATCACTGAGGGACTGACTGTACTTCCTGTTTCCCTGAGAAGGCACCTTTCGATCCTGTGTTGCAGGTTGAAAGGTGATGAGGTGGATTCCTCAGACACGGACGGCAGCTCTCGTTGGTGTGGAATCTCAGTCGGTCAGACAGGATCACCCTCTTCCGAACCCGGAGCCACCGTCAAGTCCCTCATCAAATCCTTCGACTCAGGCGTCCAGAGTAAGGATCACAGTGCCGCTCAGACATGGTTCCTGGCTAACAATTAGGAGCTGCTGAGGTATTTGACAAGATCTCTGAGGTCAACCAGTCACCCCAAATCCCTGATCCAAGGCCGGGTTTGGTAGGCACACTAGGACTAGTCAGGGGACTGAGGCAGGGGACATCGTATTGTTGAAGCACATCCATTGAAAATCTTTTGCTGGAGCTCCTTCAGCTGGGGTCGGAAATGATGGGCGCAACGTGAAAAAACAGCATTGTGATAACAGTGCTGGGTCCCAAATTCTATGTGGGAACAGAACTGATTTATTTCATCTTATACAGAGGGTCAGGAAGAGCGCTCTCCTTGGGGACTCATATATTGGCACCAACAAGTCTGCTTGGCTGCGTAATGCTGACCTTGTAACGTAGCCAAAGTATGTAAGAGATCTCCCTTCACCCATAGATGGGCCCAGCCACACGGTGGCGATACACTCCTCTACTAGAAGCCCCCTGAGCGGGATCCCCGTCCGGACGGCCCCTGCGGCCGCTGTCTCCCCAATCCAGGTGGGTTCCTGTCTCCCTGCCCACCACGGGAGCCATCTCACATGGATGGATTTGTCATGTTTCCTCACCAGGTCACGTGACTGGGTCTGTGTGTCTGTGTTTCTGTAGAGGCACTCATCTATCAAACCTCTCTCAAAGGCCCTGGAGAAAAGAATCAATTTGGAAGATTTCGCTCACCCAGGTATGTCTTTCCCACTTCATACTGTAAATGCACAGCAGCTGTGCAAATATATCTATCTATCCATCCATCTATCTATCTATCTATCTATCTATCTATCTATCTATCTGTCTGTCCATCCGTCCAACCTTCGATGTATCTATCTATCTATGATAAGAATGGAAAACGTTTTCTTTTCACTTCTACTTCACCAGTGATTTTTGGGCCCCTGTGATAAGGAATGGACGACTGAGAGTGTTTCTTTCAGAGCTGATATGAAGTGCTGTTTTATTCCACGCTTCACGCTGGTTTTCAGTTTTATCCCCTGTGGTCCCAGCCCTGCCCCAGGTTTTCTCCATGGTATGAATTCCTTAGACACGTGTGTTCCGACCGGTCACCCTGATCAGAGCCCTGTGGTTAGTTCCTGTGACCTTTGACCCCAGCAAGGTCAAGAAGACCATGCAAAGACCTGGTCTTTTTTTGCCTCTGAGCTGGCTGGGTCTTCAGCTGCCCAGACGGGCTGCTGAGGCAACCTGCAGTTGCACATGCAGCAGAGTCCTATATGCTTTTGTACAGATAACGCCCCTTTTACGGGGCAGCTAAGGCCAAAGATCTCTGCTGCACCCAGAGCAGGATGGTAGTGCTGAACTTTAGGGGTAACTGGGTCACTGTCACCTAGAATGATGTAATATGGAGACGTCTCAGAAGGTTTGAGGGCTCTGTGTTTAAATGGCAGGGGCGGGGGGGAGTGGTGACATGTTTTCCACAGAGCTGAGTTACATTCTCTTACGTATCATAACCTCATTGCATAGCAATAGCCTTTAAAATATCATCTTGGTTACACTGTTTAGGCTCTGTATAGCATATTTTATTTTTTTAGGGTTTTTTTAAATTGTGGCAACTGAATCCCCCAGAAATGTCTTCATCCTGCGTATCTTTGGAGAACCTTGTGTGAGGGGTTCATACCAGATAAGGGGCCACCTAAACTGGTGTGGTCTACTCTGTGTTCCCAGACAAGCTGCCGGGTCTCAGCGATGACCTGAAACCCAGCAGCCTCATGAGGAAGAGCCCATCCTTAGAGTCTGTCATCAAGTCCCCGGGTTCACTGGGCAGCCGCACGGCCTCCTTAAGCTACCCGAAGGCCAACAGCAAACTGAGGTACCCCCCCCCCCCACTCACACATACAAACACTGTGCACGTCGCTGTCTCTTTGCCACCTATTAGCCCTATTCCCAGGGAACTCGAAGACCAATGACCTTCACGCCTCCACACCATCAGATATCAGTTTGTCAGATACGATACTTTATTGATTCCCATTGGGTGGAAACTTGTCCAGCAACACAGAAATAAACACAACAAATGCTACTGTGTATAAAGATATAATCAACAAAGGACGATGTAAGTTAAAAGACAATAAATATTTAAAGGAAAATCAATAATAAAATAAGCAATAAATTTAAATAAGAGAACTGTGTAAAACAATGTACCGCAGTGCAAAATGGCTGTGCACACACACGCTCGCACATGTGGATCAGCGGTCGTCCTCTGTATGCAGAGCCGTGTGCTGTGTGGTGCCGGGAATCCTGCATGTTTGCTTGATGGAGGCCCAGAGAAATGTCCTCATTCCAACAGGACCTTAACTCTTAGCTGTTATCTCACAGTGTCTGTATCAGCAACCACCTGGTGATAACCACCCTCGAGCACCCAGGCTGGAAATGCACTTTGGGCAGACAGAGCACCAAGAAGAATGTATGAAAAGTATCAAAAAGAAAAAGGGAAATAATGTTAAGAATGACTCTGTGCAGCCTTTGGTGAAATGCTCTAGGAACATCAGATATGTAAGAGGAAAAATGCATATTGCATAATTCCAGGATCTGTTTGGGGGGGGGCAGATAGGGGTCTGAGTGAGATTTGTCGGGAATCACTGCCATCTGCCCTACTTCTGCAATGGTGACAAAAGGGCCAGTTGATTTCATTATTGAATTAATGGTGCCTAACTCTCAGGACCCCCAGTATTCTGACTGATTTAGGTGTACTATAATCACAAATAAACTGGCAACCTTGGGGTTGTGTAAAGCACTATAAGTGGCAAATTTGGTTTGAAGGAAAGTAGTTTCTGCAAGACTTGTAGTCCGTCCGCTTCCCAGATAGCGGCTAAGCATGAGTGTCAGCACAGATGCAGGCCATGTTGTTTTGTAAGCCTGCAGCACCATAAATCAATTATGTTTTTCTCCCCCGGGACTTGTCTTCACAAATGAACCAAAAGACCGGCTGCATGTGTTCCGCGCTCGCCGGATCTGTGCCGAGCCGCATGCCTCCCTGCGTTCCCATGGCTGTGCGACGCATCTGATCGCATTACATGCTGTCCGCATCAGAAATAGTGCTGGGGTGAGAGCCCCGGAAGAGCGCGAAATGTGGGAAAAGACGGGGGGGATGCGCTGGCGGAGGATTCGGTGAGTAGCATTCCAGATGCCGTCTCCAGCTCACGCATTGTCCCGTCTACAGTGTGGAAAGAAAAGACCCCTTGGCTGCTCTGGCCAGGCAGTATGGAGGATCTAAGAGGAATGCGCTTCTGAAGTGGTGCCAGAGGAAAACAGAGGGCTATCCGGTAAGAGGCAGGGCTCCCCACGGCCCTCTCACCACCATTGTCTGTGGGATTGTGACCCGGTGGACTGGATCCGGAGGGGAATGGGGGCGGAGTCCGGCCAGGCACAAAGACGTGAACGACGACAAGTAGAGCATAGGGTCATAAACAAGCAGGGGTCCCCTCTGTGTGAGGATCCCGGGCCTGGAACGGGGGTCCCAGTACCTTATATTACTGTCTGATTAGCACTCAATGCTGTAAGAGTGAACATTCTCAGGAGTGACCAGCAAGTTCTGCCGTTGGTACTAGCGAGGCATTCCGATCCTTTCCAGGTTTTCAGGTGTTATTTCTCATGTTTATTTCATTAACTTGGTGCAATGATTGAAGATTACCCAGAATCCATCTCTCTGGATAATGCAGCCCCTTTCAGTTAGAGGAATTGGATGCAGGCAGTGACTGACAGTCAGAGCTGGCTGGTATAGTGATCTGATGCCAGGAGAGAGACTGGGATGTGGGTTTGATTTTCCTAAGAGAAAATGAGGTGAGTCTTGATATCCTGAGGGAAACATCCCCCCCCCCCCCGGTGGGAATATTGACATTCCACAGTTCAGCAGGATGTCGGACAGCTCAGATCCCACTCATCAGTTCAGTAGACCCCCCCCCCCGGTGGATTGAGATCATTCCAGTGCTGTTAATTATACAGCTGTTTCATCATAATAAGACCTTTAGATTAACAGCATGATGCTCAAGCTGGAAGGGTGGATCAATGTGAAAAATACCCACTCTGATATCGGAAAACATCACCCGTGCTCTCTGTTTGACCCCTGTCTCAGATGCATGGTGCCCCCTATGCCCACCATCATATTGCCCCTTATCTGACCGTACGTCACTTTAACATCTCTCAGCATCTGACATGCTTTACCATCAAATGACCTATGTGACTGTATGCACACGTGTTCCTTGTGATGCAGCCAAGCGCTGAAATGACGCCCTTCATTACAGAGTACCGACGCCTTGGGGAGTGATGTGCCCACTAGATCCTGTATAGTGCTCAAGTACATATATGACATTCAGCTCCCTGGGGAAATTTAAGTTGTAGAGTGAAGGCATTTTCACAGAGGCTTAATGGAGCATGTGTTTGAAATGGAAATCGATCCTGTTTCTTCCCTATCTGTGTGCATTTGCCTTTTTTCATGGTAACAGGAATCAACAAGACACAAGGAACACCATTCAGGCTACCCAGATCAGCCATGTTAGCTAATGAGCTTCCCAGGGGCTACAGGCCTCTCCTCAAGATTACAAAATACTTTGCCATTCTCTCACCAGCCAAGACACGCGTGGTTGCCCTGTTACGCCCCCCCCCCCCCCCATCCACCTGTAAATTTGTTTGTGTGACAGAAACATAAATAAACTTCAGCCATCCTCCGCCTTCCATTTCTGCCATCTGAATCGGCAGTTCCTGAAGGGTCAGGGTGTCAGAATTGCCACTGTTGCCCACGGTACACAACAAGCATCCTGTAGCTGACTTTTCCACGTATAATCACATGATAGCTTGTTAAGAATTAAACAGGGGGTCTTAATGCTGTTCCTCTGGAAGGTCAAGGGTGTGATGTGATGGTGGGTTTTCAGGAAAAGCCCTTGTCACTTTCATACTTGCATGACCCAGCCTGTCAGGAAATGAGCAAATGGCGGTCTTGGGTAATGCACTGACCACCAGTCCAACTTCCAACTTCATACGCAACCACTGTGGCAGAATGATGCAATCAAAACACGACAAAACAGCAATGTGCCGATGGCACCTTTCCGATTTCCAGCCACTGTATCAGCCTCAGATCAGTTGCGTACCCCTGGCTTTTCAGCAGCATGGTGTCTGTGCTTCTCGCTGGCTTCGATGCACATGGTTCAGGCCGCCTCGTTTCTGCAGATAACCGAAAACAATGTTTTTTACAAGATCAAACGAGTAAAAGAAAACAGAGCACAATAAATCTCAAAGGGGTAAATCAGCCGCTGCTGCTGCTGTGGTTTGCACACTTCCTGCACAGCTTGTTTGGCTGTCTGGGTCTGGGAGAGAATCGCGGTGGTGGATGGGAGTGGGGAACCCGGCAGGGTGAGGAAGCCATGGAAGGACAGGTCATGGGGCCTGTTCTACAGTTTGGGGGGGGGGGGGGGGGGAGGGTTTCTGCCTTGAACCACAGCCCCCCTCCATTCCTGCAAGACAGCCTTCCTTGTTTGAAGACTGCAAATGGTGGGAAAGCTGTCCTTGGGAAAACAACAAGTGTCCTGCTGCACTAGCATGGAGAACTTGGTCACAATCGGGGTCACAATCAGTCTTTTCAAGCGCTGAAATTCAGTGAAACCTCATTGAGGAAGTTAGCTACAGACAGTATACCTGCATCAGGTCATTCTGTTTCTCTCTCGGGCCAAAGTAACCATGAAGCCAGGGCTCCACTGGAGATGCACTACATGTGATTTTTTTATTCCGTCAAGCTGGTATTGCAGACCACCATACTCTGTCAGCTTCTGGGCATAACAGGAGATATGATTTCCTGTGAGGGTGAGAGAGAGAGGGAGGGAGAGAGAGAGAGAGAGAGAGTGAGTTGTCCCGACCTTTGCCGAATACAGATGTCTTGGTCGGCTGGCTAATGTTTATTTGAAATGTAGATACTGTATATAAGCAACATGTAACACAAGCAGAGCAGTGTATCTGGGATACGCAGTGTGACGTGGCAGTACGCAGGGCTATCGCCTGTGCATGTGTGTTTACATTAGATGGTGAGTGTGCACTCATGAAAACAGCCATGACCTCCTGCCCGGTTGTGATCTTCTGATGGGAAAGTTCTTTAGCAGTTTGGGGGAGCCCCTCAGAGCGACGTTTGTTTGGAGGGGGGGGCGATAGTTATGGGGCAGCAGTGCCTGCTTCCACTCCGAGGCATGTTTGAACACCCACTCTCGTTAAATGAGTCACTCTGTACCCTCTGCATCAGCCGCCTCCCCCAAAAGAGGGGAAGTATGTGAGTGTTTGTGTCCAGCGTTGGGTTGCAGTGGAATACAAGTACTGGCGTTATGTATTCAGAATACAAAAGTATTCAGGATTCAGCTCGAGGTATGTTTACAGAGCTGTTCAAGAATAGATACTTTGTGAAATTTGAATACTGAATACTTTTACACTACTGTTTCTGACCAAACACCTTTCCTCCAGGTCGTGTTACGAAGCGGTATCCAGCGTGTCCGAGCTCGATGCTTTTGCCTCTTGGAGATATTTCCACCATTTCTGATTAAAAGACGTCAAAGGCAAAAACATTTATGTCAGGTGCCAGCTATGCTTATCAGCTACCAAAGTCCTTTTTTATTTTCAATTAAACACAATCTATGTCTAAAACTTGTATCGGGTCAGCATTTATGTAAAGGAATTTGTTGCTACAGTATTATCTTTTTCATATATTTAACTTAAATTATTGATAAATTCTTAAAAAAAGTTGGTTGTCCCTTGTTTTTAATGAACAGTAAATCAGAGCTTCTGTTTTATGTGAAGTTTAAAGTGCATTTTCAGTTCAAGTTTAAATATGTTTACTGTTCTTAAGAACTAGGCTATATATCAATTTCTGAAAGTTTTTGAAAAGTATTCAAAAAGTATTAAGAACATAAGAACATAAGAAATTTACAAACGAGAGGAAGCCATTCGGCCCATCAAGCTCGTTTGGGGAGAACTTA
>JAODJW010000106.1:16086290-16097297 GCA_026777045.1 Hyperopisus bebe | reverse complement strand
TTATGCGTAGCGTTTTATTTCGGTGCTTAAGTTAGCTTCTTATTCACAGCACTGCTAGAAGGGAATGTTTGCGCATGTTAGAAGGGAATGTTTGCGCAGTTTTTACAAGACATTTTGGAAATACAAAATAATGTATGTATAAAAGGTTTGAGCTATAGAATATATATTTATTTCGTATCAGAATGTCTTCCTGTATTGAAAATGGTGAAATTACCGGGGCATAATGTGATTTTTCATTTGTAACAGTAAGCTGGCCGCATGACACTTTGATCAATTGTTCACACTCATTTGAATAAGAAGCTATATTTCCGAATGGAATGCGGAGGTCTTATTCATCTTGGGTAAGGCAAATATGAAATGCATAGTACACAGCAGGCATGCCACTTTAATTAATGACACTGAAATTAGCCTAGGCCAGATAGCTACCTAGCTGAAAACATGGCTAATTTCAGTGTTTCCTTACAATGGCATGCCTGCCATTATGTCGCACGACATAATATCTTATTACGTATTTTCAAAATGTCTAAAAACTGTACAGCATGTGCAGCTGCGAAAACTCCCCTATAAAGAAGCTGGAAGTAACTTAAGCCATGAAGTCGCTACGAATAAGAAGATAAACGAATCGGAAGTTGCAGATAAATAGCTAACTTAAGCCACGTGTGACTTTGCAATTAGTTTGGGCGACACCATAGCCAAGAAACACAGACAACGGTATCGGCAAACGTACTGAGAAAGCGCAGCAGTGATCCATAGCTCCGCCCACCGCCCCGCTCCAAATAACATATATTTGCATGTAATGAACTTGAAAATGAAAAGTCAAATTGGAAAATGAAAAGTCAAATTGGAAAATGAAAAGACAAAAAGGGGTTTTAATTTTATTTTTTAGTTTTTCACATCTGACTCGTACATGAGTGGAAAATTAAAATGCAAATGGTGCTATTTAATTTTGATTTAAATTTTTGCAGGATTTTTGCGCACAGACTTTGGAAACTAAATGGCAAAGTGGAGATTGTATTTTCTTTTTATCATTTTCATTTTCATTTTATTTTTTGCAGGAAATACTTCCCATAAAAAACCCCTAACCCCAAAAAAAACACTAAAAGCTCAACTCATCAGAACACCAGCATGCATTCTACGGCAGGGACGCCCTTTTTCGGCATAACACCGGGAATGCGCGTGCAGGCATAAACTGATATGGATTTTACGTTTTATCATCTTGAATGCAGGGATTTTTTGTGTATCACTGAAATATAGCCCTAGGGTATTTTTTGTTGGCACATGATGTTTTGAAAACCGCAATTTAGACCCGTGCTCTCCTGCGTCTGACCCAACCCGAACCCGTATCCGACACAGTAGAATATTTTTCAACCGTTTCATTAAAATTTGCGGGTCACCCGTCGAGTACCCGAACCCGTGCAGGACTCTGCCTGGCAAGACCTTTATGGGAGAGATGGTCATACTAATATAGATGAAGTTATGACACTAGTCTAATTGTATTAGTTTCATAGCTTTTGGTTCTGTGTCTTTTTTTCTTCTTACTTGCAATTTACAAAACCAACCTGTGATTTTAATATAAGATAAAACCAGGGAAGTTACTTAAAATGTTTTCATATTTTTGCAGATTTGCACGATAAATGTTCTACATTCATGACTACTTTGAAATGTGTTAACAGTTTATTATACACCTTCCTGCTGCAATGCCTTTGCTATGGACATATGTTACCCTTTCAAAAAGTAATATTGAAATTTACAGATCAAATCATACACCGCAATATATACCGTCTACCTTCTATGGTTCAAATTATATTGCAATATGAATTTTATGCCATATCGCACAGCCCTAGTTCTCACCACCAGCACTTGAGCAAGGCCTGTAACCCCCAATTACTATAGGGACAGTCTGATGCCTCATTTCCACCAACACAGAGCCAGCCAGTGCTGGGCTGGTTATCGCTTGGTGTCTTTGGAGAACCTGCCCACATTTCCACTGATTTCAAAGAAAGAACAGAATGGAAATGTTATATATGTGGAAGTGAGAGTAAAGAAAAGGTTCATATGAATTCAGTTTTCAGAATTCCTAGTCTGTGTGTGTGAGTTTATTCTTGTTCTTTGTTGTACCGCTGTCCTTTTAAAGATCGTGCAATAAGTCTGCTGAACTTTGTTGTCCTTCTCTTCGCCACTCGAGCGCCACAATATTTTATTTATTCGACCTGCGACATAGTTTATTATTAAATCTGGCCAGTGGATCAATCTTTCATTTTCCACAGAATAAGAAAATGATGTGACGTTATTCTGCTAATAAACTGGCAAGTTGTTTCTCTGCTGACACCAGTGACATTAGACAAAAATATCGGTTATGGGTTGAATTTTCCAGGCATGTGGCAGATTTGGATGTGACAGCCCATCCAACTTTCGCTGATGTTACAGTTCCAAATTATGAGACCACCTTTTCTGTGGTGCTGTGCTGGAGCTGTTTTTTCATGTGCAGAACCAGTTCCGGATTGGGAAAAATCCCTGGCACCGTGTTGGTGGAAATGAGACATGACTCTGCTTTCTTTATTGTATGATGCTTTGGATAAAAGCATCTGTTACATAAAATGTAAAATGTAAGTAAAGGTTAGTGATAGTGCCTACTGCTGTATTCCTTTTTTCTCTTGCTAGGTTTTTAACACACTATGACCCCTTATTACAATTCCAGTGAATATAAACATGGAGGGTATTTATTGAAAACTGGAGTTGCGGGGAAAACCAGGGTCGGGGGGGGGGTCTTTTTCCCAGGCCCCTGGTCTTTTCATTCAGCCACAGAAAGTCTGAACTGTGCCTTCTTTTGGGCTCCTACAACAACTTCTGACAGAATGGATACTTTGCCAATCTGGCATAAGTGTGCAGACTTCAAATAAATTCCCATTAGTGCTTCTGCTGAAGCCCTTGGGATTGTTGTCCTTCAGGCAGCTCAAGTCATTACATGGGCTTTGGACCGGGACTTAAAGTGACTGCACTTGATCTGGATGCAGGTTTACCTTCTTTGCATACTGGGGGCAGCAGACACAGGTGGCTTCTTTAGCCTTTGTGAAAAATCTCTGGCAAGCAACTAGTTCAGCTTCGGATCTTTCAGCCAGTGCTCAGGAAGTAGTTGCTGGATGTCTGAATGGATAACATTTTGCAGGTTGTAACATGGGTGAAAACCTTTATTGTATTTGTGCACTTGGCTGGCCAGAGTGGCACCGAGGAAACATGCTGTGCTTAATGCTAACATGTTCCATAGTCTCACGACTATCGTTGAGGGACGGGAGAGTCCCGCTTGGCATGCGAAATGTGCCCTGGAACTGCCTGCCGTTTTTTTTTTTTGGCGCCTAGCAAAGGTTGCAACTCTGGAGGAAGCAGCGCAGCCACAGACAGGATTATAGGATTGGAACGGGGGGTGGGGAAGGGGGGAGAGAGGGACACTGGAGTGCTGCTGTTGTGCCAGGATTCATCCATTCAGCCCATTCATGGCCCACAGAGAATTCCGGCAGCTTCATTAAAGGCCTGTCCGCACTTGTTATTAACAGCTAGGTAGCGGCTCCAGTTCGATTTCCCCAAAGCCTTGCAGAAGGCTGCCCTATCACGTCTGCACACAGCAGGACCGCCGGAGAAGCCTTGAAATTAACGGGCGAGATAGTCTGTCTGAATGAGGTGGGCCGTCATGGCAGAAGAGAAAGGGTGAATAATTCAACATTAGGTCACACAAGTACAGCTCTCCTCATGACCGTCACAAACACAGATCTGGTCTTAGCACATGAATCTCAGTGGAGCCTTACAAAAAACACTGGATCAGTCTTCTATCGAGTTTCGCTTTCTTGGTCAGTGGCTGGTCTTTCTGTAGGGCCCTAAATGTACCTAAATGTTTAATACCTAATCACGACTACTGCTCCCACACTTAAAGGAAATTGGCACAGTGTTTATGAACAAAATTAATGATGGTTCTAATGATAGAAACTGTAGTGGGAACAAAACAAGTTATGCCTAGTCTGTGTATCACATGGTGTGTTTGTCTGCATCAAACCCAGAATTGGTCAAGCAAACACAGCTGGATAAATGTTATTGCTAGTTAAGCAAGCTGCCACTGCTGAGTACATTTTGTAGTCAAATGTCTTGTAAAGCTCTTGTATGATAAGACAAAACACATGATCTTTGTCATACTCTTAGTTTCTGTCTCAAGCAGAGATCAGGGAGGACCACTTGACTTGAAAAACACTTCACTGGTTAATACATCATAGAGTTGCTGTCAGGTGGTTATTTCCCACAGGTGTCTATTCTATTGCCAGGGAATATTTTTGTGGTTCTCCTGATGGCCATAATTTTAATGGCAACACTGAGCATTATCACACAGTTTTAACTGTACTACAGGATCAGTTTGGAGAGACTAGGTTATGTCCCTCTCTTATCTGCTCCTTCAGTCTATCGTTCTGTGCTGGTCATCTTGAGGTTTAGGTACAATAATTCAAGCCTCAGATCTTTCTAAAATCAAATGCCAACAAGAAGTAGTCTCCAGACTACTATCACAAGATAAATGGAAGCATCTGATCACACTTTTACATTCAAAGACACAAATGCAGAAGGAGATGTTGTGATGTAGTAGTGGTGTTTCCTTTAAAATGAAACTGCAGAACTCATACGAATGCAGCAACTGCACACTGCAGCCCAGGGGAAGCCCAAACCCTCAGTTCTTCATTTCTTTATACTGTTAATTACACAAATACCACAACATTGTCATTTGTTCATCCTGTCAGGGAATTTCTGTCTCTCTGCTGTAGCATAAACTTGTTAACATATGTAACCTTTTGGTGGCACTCATATTGGTGTAGTATCAATCTGAAACATCTCATCCTGGTAACTAGATACTGTTGGAACAACAATGTATTCCCTGGACGGCTCCATCACTCCTTACTCCCATCTAATCCCTACTCCTCCCACACCAGCAACCTCTATCTCTAGCCGCCCTACACTAGGCTTGTTAGTGTCTAATTTTTCATACTGTCCACACATTATACCACAATATATGTTATTTGCAGAAAAATACAACTATTCTGGTATTTTGAAATCTTGGCAGGGGGTTCCCCACGATAAGATTTGGCGACCAGAAATACCATGTTGTACTGAAAATATTTATTAAAAGCTCAGCTTTGTATGACTTATTTCAGTGTAATCGGATGTGCTCACCAGATCAGTGCCTGTTTTGTGTGCCACCTCTGACTAGGGTTAGTGTATGGGCTGCTATCAATACATTTTGCTGGACTGTAATGGAAAAAACTGTTTTTAAAGCATATTCAAAAGAATCATTTTGCAGTTTGGCACCCCAGAGTTTAAGAAACACTCACCTGTACAATGTTCTTGGGAAGTTTGAAAAAGATTCATGGAATACTTTTACATTTACTGTGTTTGCAAGATCATTTTCAGCTGCCCTTTCCATCCTTTGTTGCCATCTAGCACTGCTCCTTCAATTTTGCAAACTGAAATTGTGTTTTTTGTGAAATGGTAATCAGATCAAATCCAACACCATAACATCAAATACTTTTTAAGTTATGTTGACAAGGTCAAATATACCTTTTGAAGTTACCTTTCCCTTTGCTGCCACTAAGCAGCGTTGCTTCAGTTTTTGTGCAAATAGTTTCAAAATGAAATCAGAAATAGAGCGTAATTCATAAATTGTTTCTGTGAAGTAATAAAATCCATCAAATACTTTTTTGACATCATATTCACAAGGTCAAATGTCTTAAGTCACCCTTGCTGCTACTAAGTAGTGTTGCTTCAATTTTGGGGTGATTTGTCTCGAAATCTGAGCAGTTCCAGTTCATCATCCAAAAAATGCCTCAGCAAAATTTGAAAATAATCTGTGAAATACTTTGAGTGTCTGAAACTGTCCTTGCTATTACTATGTGGCTACTTCAATTTTGGTGCGATCTGTTTCGAAATTTTGTAAAGTTTGAAAAAGATCCATGACATACTGAGTGAGTTATCGCAATTAGGAGAAAGTGTCTGTGGTGGTAGTGTACCAGACCCAAAACCATATATTTTCCCTCTTTCTGGGTCCCTCAGGTAGTTCCCCTTTGTCCCTGTAATTTAAACTTGGTTAAATCGATCTAGCGGCTATTTAACAATTACTTTTCAATCGGAGGCTTTCTGAGACTCATTCTTCTGGAAATTATTAGAAATTATAATAGAGAGCATTTACAGGATTCTTGTGTAGTTCTGTTGGCAGATGTATTCCCTCAGAAGCGTAGATTGGCTGCTTAGATCACGGTTCAGATTGGGTTGGGGGCAGTGTTTGGTATCTAACCCTAACCACCTTCATACAGAAAAAACAATCCAACCCTGGTCCCTGAGCTTCCTAGTCTTCTATCAAATTTGCCAGATTCTGGGAGATTGGAGAACCCACTGAGACTTAGCCAAATACCAACAGCAGAGATGATGAAGAATAAAGAGTAGTTTTTGGTCACACTGGTTAAACAGCAATGATCTAAAACCAACAGTAATAATCATGTATCTATTAACTTCTAGAGCCACTGTACCTTGGCCTTGAAAGGAATGCTTCTCAACAGAGAATAAATCACACTTTAGAAACCATATAGCCTTTGCATGTAAAGCAAAAGAATAGTCAGAAAAATTGTGGAGACTGGCTGAAGGGTGTAATGGGGACATTTGGTGGAACAAAAACCCAAATAAATTATGAGCTGCAGGAGCACAATTTCAGTAACTCTACTTTAGTGACTGAAACGCTTAGCATTATGTAAGAGGGACTCCACATCACCAAGACTGTAATGGAAAAGAAAAAGCATCCAGCCAGACATAAGAAGGAAAAGTAGTCAGAAAAATATTCATATTGCATGGGATGAGCTGACAGCAGCCCCCCATGTTCAGGCTTGCGGGTTTGTTTGGTATGGGTGGCGTTTCTGCATTTTCACCATGTTTGTGTAGGGAACTGGCATCTCAGAATTACCCTTGGTATGTGCTCTGACAGACCAGCATCCCGTCCGGTGTATCCCCTGTCATGTGCCCCGCATTGCCTGGGATAGTGATCACAGAAGTGGTTATGAAACATGGTTGGATATCCAAAGAACCTTAACAAGTGATTCAAACATTAATCTGACTCTTTGCACAGGAAAAAAATAATTGTTTATTCCTCATCTCTTCCATTTGTAGATACAAAGAACTTGTAACGGGGAAGAGAGTCCGAACAGTCATTGCTATCCTATGGATCCTCTCCTTTGTCATTGGCCTCATTCCATTCCTGGGTTGGAACAAGAAGCAGGCTGTGTGCAGCAATGAGAAGTCTGGGAATGCCAGCGACAGCACCACCCCGCAGAGCTGCCCACTCAAGTGCTACTTTGAGAGTGTGGTGGACATGAGCTACATGGTCTACTTCAACTTCTTTGGCTGCGTCCTGCTGCCACTGCTCATCATGCTGGGGATTTATATCAAGATCTTCAATGTGGCACGCAAGCAGCTGCGCCAGATTGAGCTCAAGTGTATCAATGGTGAGAACTCCCACAACCTGCTGCAGAGGGAGATCCGGGCCGCCAAGTCACTGTCCATCATTGTAGGCCTCTTCGCCCTCTGCTGGCTGCCTGTGCATATCCTCAACTGTCTCACACTCTTCTATGAGAACCTGCACAAGCCACCCACTTTAATGTACATGGCCATTGTTCTGTCCCATGCCAACTCGGTGGTCAACCCCATCATCTATGCCTACCGCATCCGGGACTTCAGGAACACCTTCCGGAAGATCCTGTCCCGGCATATCTTGTGCAGGAAGGAGGAGCTTTACCTCAGTGCAAAAAGCAGTACATGCCACATGGATCAAATAAATGCGACTGTTGATCCTTTACTATAGAAGCACAAAGGCTTCCTCTTCTTTTGTCGTTCACAGTTTGGAGCGACATTTACAGACTAAAAGGATATCATGTATAGAAGGAAAAACATGAAATCCCGTGTTTGTGCATTGTAATGTATGAAGTTGTAGCAAACAGCAAGTCCTCCATGGGTGGGAGTAGATTGTTCTGAGATTATCTTTTGTAGAAATGTTGATGGTAAAACAATGTCCAGGACCACAGATTAAATATGACAAGTTTTTTGGAAAACAACATTCTTCAACTGAAATCTAACCCTGAACCTATTTTGCTCAGATTGTAAACTTGACAACTTTTCCATTTTTTTTTAGCTTTCTATCTTTAAAAATTAATTATGCAGTTATTGGGCACATTTTGCCATGGAATATTAAATGGATTGGCTAGGAAAAGACGCATAGAACTGTCAAACCTCGTCAAGCAGCACACATGGACTTTGACGAAGATTAACTCTTGCTGAACAAAACATGATCTACCCACTGACTCTGGGTAGCTCTGGGCTGACATCAGCAAGTCCAAAATGTGCAAGTGCTGAAGCTGGCCATAAGAGAATTGCTTTGTCATCAGATCACAATTAATCGTGTCAATGTGTTATGAAATAGGTCAAGAATTCCTGTGAAACATCAAGGACTCTTCTAAGGAACTGCTCTCTCTGCAGATTCTGTGTTTATTTAGTAACCTCAGGAAAACCACAGAATGAGTGGACAGAATCACAAAAGAAATCGAACCATTTACCTGTACAAATGAATCTCTGGTGACACGATAATGTGAATCATACAGTACTTAATCTCTTTTGTAATATTCTATGGAAGATGTTTCAAAAGTAATAAATTATACCTTAGTATTACCTACACATTCTCCCTGGCAAGACAGGGTACATTGAAGATGTAATTAACTTTAGCCAAATGTGAATCTAGTCATCACCATGTTACTGGAAACCTGAATCAGACTTTTTTGATGAGATATCTGTTTTCAGTGCTGAACCCCGCATAAACACACGCAGTAGAACTCATGCGAAAATGCAGCTGTCTGCTAAATGTGAGAAAATAATTTATATTTCTGTCCTTTGTAGAGCAGAAGCCCAGTTTTCTGTGGAAGATACCACAGGTGGTGGAGCTCTGGCTCTCAGCACAGCCAGCCAGTTTCACTTCCTCCTCAGTTTCCTGTCATATCAACTGTACCTTCTAACATGAACATTGACATAAATCGAGAAATGTGACCCAATGACATATTCAAATACAATCATTAAGTGGACCGTAACTCATTGGTGTGGTGCAGAAATGAACACAGCAGTAGAAATCTGTAATGGCTAGCAGCACTGACTGAAAAGGAGAGTAAAGGCTGTGGTTTTGCCTCTTACATAAGATCAGCTGAGAGATGAATACCTGGTGACCTGACTCACAGGATTGTCAATTTACTCACAAATACATAGAACAGCTTACTGACAAATCATGTCTATACGACGATATCCGTAATCTAGTTCCTGCTAGAGATCATAATTTTAGTTTTATTCAGATCGTAAACCACATCAATCATTCTCATATCTGTTGATTCAGGATTTATCGGATTTATATCATTACATGGTTTTCCTCTCACACTACTTTTTAAATATATCTTGGGAGTTAATATTTCAAAGTCAAAATGACAGATAGGCTGTTTTGAAAGGAAAGCATACCTGAAACTCAGGACTTTAAGGGCTAAAAAAGGAGCAGTAACAGGATCAGGAAAATCTTGGTTTCTCTAACTAAACAAGCTTAACTCCACCAACTTGCAGGGTCATAACCTACAAAATCTCTCTCTAACATAAGTTAACATCTGTCATCTGATGGCAGGTCTCCTTTACCTAGGGCTGTGCTAGGTAAATTACATAACCAGTACAAACTTACGGCAACTGTACACAATGACTGCTCATTGGAAAAAAAATCTGTAAGAGAACTGATTTTTTTTTAATAAAAAGTAACATTTCTTTAAATGGTGTTCAGTATCTGATCAGAAGGAAAGCACTTAAAGAACCTTATCAAAGTAAAGTGTGTCTGTATTTCAGGAAGTGCTTGCAACCGTTTTCCCCAGACTCAGACACTGCTGTAGGTGTGAGTGATTAACATCAGGGAAATAAAGCTGTAATCTCCAGCGAAGGCACCATCACGTGGCTGTGGGCGTGTGTCGGGTTGGCTGCAGTCACTTCCTGCACTGCTTCACTTTATAGCCATCTCTGGAAGTGGCTCTCAGGCTCTGCAGTGGCCAGCAGAAGGACAATCATCTTATTCATTTAATTTGAAAATAAACATTTATGCCTTATTCCCAGAGGAATGATTTTTAGAACAAACCGGTTCTTCTACGGATCAAAGTTCACAGCTTCACAGACAAGATGATGGGTGCTTAAGGATAACAAACCACTCCTCAATAAAGACAGAGTAAGATAGCATCTGTAGCATAAATATGGCTAACGCAAAGTACCAGCAAAACCATGTTTTGTTTATCATGTTTATCGTAACTAGATCCCAGGACACACCATTTATCAGTGGACACAATAAAGCCTACTTAAAAAAAGCAACTTGCAGAGAGGGTCAGGGCAGTGGGGAGGATGTGAGATCCATTCAGCTGGACCAAGTACTTGAATCTAACATAGCTGCATGTCAGAGCATCCACTAAATAAGGCTTCTCGAACCAACCTGCATAAAAATAATTAGATTTGAAAGGCTGAACCAACCAACCAAATGCCACCGAGCCTGTAGAGGCTATGTTCCGTTTCCCAGTCTCCCAGAGAGAACGTCGGACATCTGCCGGTCAGACACGGACTCCTGCTGGGTCAGACCCATGGCCTGACAGAGGTGCACTGCCAAGATGTGTTTACACTGTGAGAGAGAGGTGGGGAAAGAGACTGTCTCAGGTCCCAGTGAGATGATTCAGAGCAGAGGTGGCGGACAGCAAAGAGAGAGAGACAGAGAGGGGAAATAGAAGTAGAACACACAAGTTAATGCTAACCTCACCCCTATGCTCCATCCAGCTCAGTTTTTAGATCAAAGAGAGACAAACGTACTAGGGGCGCACCGATCTATCGGCCTCGATCACGTTAATTTGAGGGGATCGGAAATCGACCATATTCCCATGAGATCCACCG
>JAODJW010000106.1:16048924-16059138 GCA_026777045.1 Hyperopisus bebe | reverse complement strand
TACGACTTGGAATATTTTCTAATACGCACTTAAAAATTCCACTGTGTAAGAGTCAGTAAGCCAACTTGCAGGGCTGGCCGTTTAGAGATGAGGGGGCGGCGGGGAAGGCTGCTCTTATCCTAAACATGCATCTGCCTTTGCGAATCTCTGCCCTCCCCCCTCACCTGGGAAATGGAGCCCCCCTGGATGAAGGACGGCTTGTCGGAGGGCTTGGACGTGGGAATGAGCGGGGGCGGGGATGGAATGTTGGCTGGCCGGCTGTGCCTGGAGAACGCCACCCGGACTCCGTCGGACTGGCTCTGGAGCACCTGGTTTGGAGCTGGCTGCAGCACTGGAGAAGGACAGGGACCCGGAGTCCAAGAAACATCAGCACACACTGCGCTATCATCCATCCATCTTACCTGTCGCTAGCAATCACGGAGTCAGAGGAACACTCCGAAGGTCCCTGATCTGCGGCGAAACGTGCAGACGCGCTCAGCACAGTGCAAGGCGTACAGGTTGACACACACAGTACAGCTGTGTCACAGTCACAAGGTGTTAACGACCAGGAACAGAAACCCACAGAGCTACATATATCCCCTGACCCGGTTCTGATGCACTCTCCCTTTGTTTCTTGGCCTGCTCGAGCTTCAATATTGCATGGGCCAGCAGTGCTGACATCCCTCAACGTGCCGCCCTGCCCCGCTCTCGAGGGATGACAGGCCGGCAAAGCCAGCTCTCCTTTCCTGTAGTGTGACATGGTCACTTCCTTTCAGGACCTCGCCGAAATGGAAACTCAACTCCGGCCCCAGGCGGCGTACGTGGGGTGCTTATAAAACATTTAAAACGCGGAAGACAGGCAGGCGACGCAGTCTCGGCCCAGTCCCAATATACCATGCCCCGGAGGCCAATTCGGAGGCAGGCCAGGGACACAGCGCTTCACGGACAGAGCAGGACAAACCAGATCTGAACACACAGCACTCCATGTCGCTGATCACATTTACTCAATTAGTCTTTAGGAAATGTAGGCCGCCTGGATATTTCATGCAGCCACAGACCAGATAACTATTTAAAAATTAAAATCTGATTGATTAATCAGTTATAAGCAGAGATAAAAATGGGCTGACCTGGAGGGACACTGTAGCGGGGTGCACTGGGGTCTGGCTGCGGCGAAGCCTTGCTCAGCTCCCGGGGGGACAGCCTGTAGGGGGACGCGGACCTACCCGTGCCACCATGGGACTGAGCCTCCTGTTCGAGAGCCAGCTTCATGTCATACGGCATGTAGGTGAAGGGTTTACCTACAGGGAGGGGGATAGAGGACAGGGACAATACACTCAGCTGCTGCAAAAAAGCCTCCTTTGACATGAGCAGCTTTGCTTTCGTTACTCATATATTCAGTGAAATCACGAATTCAGGGAAACCACAGAGCAGGATGTACATGCTTGCATATATCCTGTTACCAGGACACCAAAAGTATATAATTGACTATGCCAAGTATAATCCGTGGGATTAAATATTTAGAGCCAAAGCCACTGCTCGGATTTGAGTGATCAGAGCGTTGCGCTGGCCCAGCACGACCTTACCATCCCGGTCCAGGACAGTGGGGCTGCGAGTGGTGAAGCGAGGGGGCGGCCGGCGCTCCGAGTCGGCCTGATCCTGCCGCTGCTTCTCCTCCTGGTGCGCGGACTCATGCACGGCCTTGATCTGATGCTGAAACATGGTGTAGCCGCTGAGCGGGGTGCCCAGGGGCATGCCACCAGGCCCAAAGGGAGCTGGCACCTAGGAGGGGGGGGAAGAAGGAGGAGAGGGAATTTGTCAGATAGACCATGTTGGGACAGGTAGAGGCGTGCACATGACCGGCGTCAGCCACTGACCATGGCGGGGATGGTGGCTGCGCGCTGGTGCAGCTGCTGCATGCTCAAGTGGCCTTGCTTGGCCGAGGACACCAGCACTGAGCCAGGTGGGCTGAGCAGGGACGGCTTGTCCATGGAGAAGATCCTGAGGGAGAGGGAGAGGGAGGGTAGATGGCCGCGTTAGATGGTCAGGGAAGCCAGCTGGTGGAGAGGAGCAGGAGATGAAAGCGAGAGTAGGCTGCGAGTCAAAAGGTGGCTGCTTGCAGAGCATAGTGCTGATCTTTAACCTCACGCCCCCCCCCCCCCCCCAACCAGAATGGCTGTAGCAGCTGGAGGAAGGGCTTTTCATTCCATGGGACGTGGTAGCGAACCCCATGCCTTCCCATAAGTCTGCCAACGGTGCTGACCTTTACCCGAGCCTCTGCCCCACTCTTTATTTACTTATTTTGGGATGAGAACGACCAACCTCTTGCATTTTTACCATAACTTGGCCCCCAAGACTATGGAGGCTTAGCTGCTCAAACAGGCATCGACGTGGTGATGAATATTTCAGCTCCAGACCAGTTAAGTAACGTGACGCTCACATAAAAAGCCTAAAAATAATAAAACACAAAAAGCAGCCCATAGAACGGCATGAAATACATGAGAGAGCGTGGCTGCTCCAAGTATCTGCTGGAATGTGCCTCCCAGTGGCAGATGTGTTTTTCTTTTGGATGGACTTCTTGGAAATGGAGGGAAACGCACAATTGGACAAGTGGGCCGAAGTCTTACATGCCAAAGAATTGTGCGAGCCAGCCACACCTGGGACCACGCGCTGCCAGTCCCACCTCAGTCACACGATCAGCCCAAAGTCAAATATCATTTTACAGTTTCAGCATAAGCAAGCAGCTGCGTTCTCGAGTTCGCTGAACACTGGTATCCTGGTGTTCTGATGAGTTGAGTTACCTATTGAGACATACTATCGAGCCTTTTTGCGCATGTGCAGTTCCACCGTTATGGGGTTAGGGTTAGGTTTTAGGGGTTTGGGTTAGGATAAGGGTTTTAGGGTTCGGGCTATCGATTAGCACTACGGTAGCCTAACTCGACAAAGTAGCTCAACTCGACAGAACACCGGCAACCCTCATGGCACCTCTGCCAAGCAAGGCCTACCTCTGCCTGTCAGGCTCGCTGTCCACGTCCTCATCTGCGCTGCAGGTGGCGCTGGAATCATTGTCAGAGTGGGCCTCCCGCAGAGGTCCCCTCTGGGAGGGCCCAGGCCCCTGCTCGACCAGCTCAGCACGGTCCGCCTTCTCCTTGGCATCGGGCTCCACCTTGATATGCACGTCGCCTGGCAGCTTGGTGTCCGCATCCGGCGGCTCAGCCTTAGGCTGCACCGGGGCCTCATAGTGGGTACGGGCACGATCGTCGGCACCCATCGACTCCCCCGCCTCTGGACTCTTTTCCAGCTTGACTCGTAGCTCGCTGTACAGGGGCTCATGGCTCTTGCCGGACCCATCCCGCTCAGGTGTAGCGTCGTCCTGGGGAGCTCCGTCAGTGCGCTGCTCAGCTGCCTTGGCTGAGTCCCCCTGGGACGGGGACGGAGCACTCTCCGTGTCCGAGCTGTTCTCCGCACCTGGGAGGGGACAGGACACATGCTAACAGCTGAGAAAGTGAAAGACTTTTGTAAGTGAAAATGACTCAATTTTAGAAAATCAATGTGAGCGATATATACAAAACAAGAATAGCACCAACAGGCTATGATTTGCCATGATTTACCAGTTTTCACGGCAGATCTAAAGTCCAAAGAAAATGCACAACCCTGACTGTAAAAAGGAAAGAAAAACCTTGGGTGCAAAGTCTGATTGGGTCTCCTTGAAGATGACTTTAACGAATGCTGTGACCTCCTCCCACAGACACAACCAGAGGCCGGGCCAGTCGCGGTGGCTCTCCTGCTGGCACCACAGTCCCCCAGAGGAGGGCAGTGGAGGCCATCTGACACCATACGACAATGACCTAAACCTCCCAAGCTGGGGAACCTCATAAAATAGAAACAGGGCCGATTTCTCACCTGAATTCACCTCCACCCCTGATTATAGACTAACAGAAACAAGTGCTACCCCATTACACAGACGATTAAGCACAGGTTTCACCAGATCTTTTACACACAAGGTGCTCCAGCAAAGTTCAGGAGATGGCCCAGAGGATGAAAACAGCTCAGTTTCCTGGATTTCCTTGTGGTTTGGGTAGCTTTGACACCCTGCCAGTTTCAGTGTGGCCTCTCTCTGCATTCCCCCACTGACCTTCACTGTCCTCGGGGTTCTCCTCCTCATTGTAGCCCTCGTTGTCCTCCTCATCAGCGGCTGAGGTGGTGGAGGCCACGCTCTCACTCTGGGATACGTCACGGTCTGCACGTGAGCGCCGGACGTCCTGAGAGCAAATAGGGGAAGCACACAGGGATATGAGCAGGGCACTATCAGCGCTCGCCAGACATGATGTCACAACAGGCTGGTGCAGTCAGGCCCAAACCTGTTTGTGCTGCTGAAGCAGGTTGTCCAGGTTGTGTCTCCTCTTGTAGTTGAAGTAGAAGTTCTTGCACTGTGCCTCACTCTTGGTGCCCACCATCTTGGCGATGGCTGACCAGTTGCGTCCGTGCTCCACTAACCCTATAATCAGAGTAAGGGTAAATGGCTCCCCCAACAGGCTTGCAGCTGGCCCATTGTCACTGATGACAACCCAGGTAAAAACCCAGGTTTAATCTCATATGAAGGGACAGGGCAGAAAGCAGCTGCATTAAACTCTGCCCCTTCCTTCCAAAGAGTCCCAGTTGCTCCCAGACTGACCAGGAATCTGGCCAGTCTGCCCAGACACTCCAGTCAGCTTTGCCTTTCCCATGGACTGCCAGGACATAGCTTAGTGTCAGGCTGGAATTTGCCTGTAAGCCTCATCTAACAAGACGGCGTGGCCAATGTGACCTGGCCACGGGGGTGACAGCCCCAGGGACATCACCAACAGTGTCAATGCACTGCGGAATGTGACTCCACCCACCCTCAAATGTTAACAGCACTTATTACCGGTGATGTGAGTTGCCATTTCCCAGGGTTTCCTTGGGCTGGCGGTACAATACTCTCTGACTTCGTCTGGAGGGCAGGGTGTGTGTTTGAGGGATCACCCCTGAATGACCCCTTCCCTGTCACGTGCCAAACACTAAGGCCCTGTAACACTGAATAGATCACTCTGCCAACAGCAGCCTGGTATGCTGAAGACGATACCTCATGTCTGTTGAGGAGTGAAACAACTGGCTACCCCCAGGAGATTTAAGCCATGCAGTAGAACTGTCCCCTGAGAACCAGAAGCAGACAGGCTTTATATATAAACCCATTTTAGACATGAACATACTATGCCTTACCAGCACAGAGGGTTCATCATCACTTGAGGTTTAATAACATTTACGCATTAATGTCACGCTGCTTTTGAGAGCCTGTGTGTGCCTATCACGCCTGCCAGTGAGTGCTTTAACATCTGAATAAACCATAATTGCTAGATAAACCTGCACAAACCCATCTCACTCCTAATCTCTAAATGGGTTTAAGTTCTGCTGACCATGCTCACCTAAGACACCAGGACTCCAGAGTGTCACACATCCGAGGTCCTAGACTGAGCCTGTAACCCTGCCGACGCACTACTGCTTTCTTAATGCCCATCTTCCCATGGACGTGTACGTCCTTCATCAAAGTCCAAAGCCTTTGTCCACTATGAAGGATTACTTTCAGGCCACTGGCTCAGTGACAGAACACCGGTGCTCGTTTGAGTAGGAATGGCTGGCTGGAACCAGCCCCTGAAACCAGCTCGCAGGGAGGGTTACTAGTAGCAGAAGGTGAAGGCAGCGACCGAGAGGGAAGCCCTTTACCTTTTTTGGCCACTTCCATCTCTTCCTCAGTCCAGCGGGAAGTTTCACCTGCCTCCACGGTGCCTGTGAATCAAACAGGTCAGCCATGTCAATAAGGTTGTCACTGTCTCTCTCGGGGGGTCATTTAATGCCGGGAGTACTGCTGTTTCACGCCGGGGGTCATGTCAGCGGCCTGCTAATCTAATTAAACTGTTGTGATCCGCCCCTTTCGGCCTGCATTCCGCATCAGCTGACCACACTTCAGCCAGAGTCTTGCCACGCCACCCTCGGTAACCATATCTCAGTGTGGCCCTTGGCCACGTGACTCAACATTTCGGAGAACGTGGAGGTTGCAGAGGGGCAAGCTGAACCTTGCCCCCTCCACCTTCTCCCCCAATGCCAACAGCCAGAACTCTCCGAGACTGTAAACAGAAGACAAATATAGCTCCAGATGACCCTTGACATTTTCATGATTTAATTTTTTCCAAAGCAAAGCTATGAGTGAGCGGCTCTGAAACTCGTCCAAAGGTGCCGCTACATGGGGGAAGCCTCTGCTCGAAACATATTGAGCTCAAAAGCGGCAGAGCACCAGGCATTTAAACTGATAAAGGAACACAGATTCGTAAAATCTTTTGTTTTTTTTAAAGAACTGAACAACATCATGGCCCAAACTAACTGTGTGCTGAATTCATTGTATGCATTTTCTGTCAGGGCTCAGAACAGGAGCAGTCGCACATCCTCAAAACGATTCTGTCAGCATGCACACATGAAACCAAGTGCAGGGGCTCCTTCCCATGACATACATCAGCCCGGCCACCTCACTCTCTGAGACCTTCCTTCACTTATTGAAGAATAAGGAGAGAGAGACAGATGACTGTCAATACTCTGTAGCTGACAGCTTCTAAACCGGGGCCCACTGATTCTGGCATGATTCAGCAGGTGAAGGGGAAAGTGAGAGATCAAAGCAAAGCACGGCTTGCCCAAGGTTTATAAGGACCTCAAAGGAAAAAATGAGACTACAGGAACAAGAGTGGAACCCGCAAATGTGTGCTACTACTTTCATACGTTGCCTCTCTTATAAATTGTTCAGAAAACTTTTAAAAGTGACAAAATTCAAGGGCTGCCTTTGATCTCCAGAGGTATGCTAAGTGGATCATTAAGCAGATTATACCATGACGATTTGGTGGGGGGGGGGGGGGGGGGAAAGGAGGGTGCCTGGTGGCTAAAGTTAGTAATATCACTTAACAAAAAGGCAAAAATGTTGAAAATCAGACACCCTGCTCCCTCTAAATCATGCCCACACCAATATATCTGGGACCAGGGAAGTGCACCAGAGACAGCAGATGCCACCTTCCCAGAGCAGTGAAATGAGTCCCAGTCAAAGGTACCATTGGAGGGCTGGAGGGAAGGGAGCCGCTGCAAGTAGCAAATGTGAGAAAACTCTGTGAAACAACAGGGTATCCCTCTATAGTGCCCGCCAACTGTGAGCCATACGGACAGGAAATGCGGCCCGAGCTGAATGCTAAACCTAACCTGGCTGCTACTGGTCTGATTTTAAAGGGACCGACCCTAAAAAATCTCCACTTTAGGTACTCATGCCAAATGCCTTTTCCGCAGCAAAGCTTTGTGTCTGCCAAAAGGAGGTGCAACTGGATGCGGAGGATGCCCTCCCTGGGGTATGAAACATCATGCCAGACAGGGGGTAAGGTCTTACCCCTGGGGACTTGTGGGTCCATGGCTACAGGGGTAGCCTTGATCTGGTCACGCACATTCCTCTGCACCGACTCGGTCTTGGGCGGCTGGGCAGGTTCAGGCAGCACTAGATGATGGACGAAGGTGAGCCAAGGAGGATGCACATAGGTGAGCAAACAAGACGAAAACACAAAAAAAAAGTCAACGAAGGAGCAGAACTTTGGAGAATGTGAGTGTAAAGCGAGGCCTCAGAAGGCCCGTTTTCTATCCTTGGGGAGGGAAGGACACTCCAGGCTTCCAAGGAGATAATCTCCTGCTGGCATGCCATGTAAATGTTATGGCAAAGGGGGCAGACTAGCGGAGGCAGGCGGTGGTGGGCTTACCTGGCTCGGGGGGTGGAGGCAGAGGCTCCTCCACCGCCACGGAGGCAGCCTCGCTAGCCATGGAGCGCGTGGTGATGCGGCCCTTGCGTCGGCCCTGGCTGTTGGCAGTCTTCCTGCCACGGGGGGCGCTCTGTTCCTTCCCGTCCTCGTCCTCCCCGCCGTCACACTTCTCTTTGTCTTTGATGTCCCTGGAGGGGGTTCAGAGAGCCAGACAACTTTGGTCACCTGCTGCAGGATCATGGTCTGATTAATCCTTCTGCCATAACAGCCACCTTCAAAAACGTTCAAGCAGAGGTTATGAGGTCATTCTCAGCACCACAGGACTGCATGGGATACAGTAGGTAACTCAGAACCCTCCAAATACAGACCTGATTCCATCAGAAACTCCTGGGGAGTCACATGAGATTTAAAGCAAACCCTAAGACATCTAGAAAATGAGCAAAGCCTGGTTTCCACAGAAAAATCATTTCATCCAGAAGCCTGATTATGGTCATGAAGAGCAAGCTGGAAGGTTTTATACTCCAGGGTTCCTCGCCCACCCTAACCCTAACCAATACTCACTTGAGTTCCTCCTTCTCATCTTTCTCCTCCTCGTCTTTCTTCTCCTCGTCCTCCTTCTTCTCTGACTTCTCCGATTTGTCTTCCTCGGTCTTGTCTTCAGATTTCTCTTCCTGCGAGGGTCGCGTTATCTGTTGCTAAGGAGATGCATCAAACCCCATCAGCATGCATTGCTACATGACATCGTGAGCATGTCGGGAGTGGGGAGGCAGATTGATCCCTATTTGTCATGAGCTACTGCTTCTTAAGTGGACCACAAAATGCCAGGTTATGGTTAGACAGACTCGCGGGCTGGGGCATGTGCTCTGGAAACAGCACGTTGGAAAGACAGCAGCCTTGTGTAGCCAGGGGTCACGGGTGCAATGCCAGCACTCTAAAACAACACTCATCGACTCTTTTGACTCACATTTCAGGCCCCGGAAATGGTGTATACACTAACAGAATGGCTCATGCCACATATTTGAACCAGGGACAGCAGAATGTTCTCAGTCTGGTTCATTTTTCCACAGCAGTGAGATGATGATAGTTTGGAGGCTGCAATCCAGCTGCATTCCAGAAGCAGGCCGGGAACCGAGAGGCAGGCTTCTTATGCTCAGTAACCTCATTAGGAAGGGCAAGTGGAGGGGAACAGCACCAGAACAACACACCAAGCCCAACTGAACTTTAATCCCGGGGCTGACCAACATCCTCCATCATGGAATGGAAAAGATCAGAAACCAGCGCCATCAAACGGTCTGGTGATGTTTTCCATGTGAGAAGGGCATTTTATTTCAGCATAAAAAAGAAAAGTCACAAATGCTACAGAAAACACTTGCAGGCAACTACTGTGTGTTCATCATGGGGTGGGGTGACTCGCCTAAGTCCTCATAACAAAACAGAACCAATGTTAACGGGTCTAGCTGATGAACAAACTGCATCCAAATGCAAATGACTGAACAGGTCCTGTTACTGTTTAAAAAACTGCATTGTCAAAATGGCGGTTCCTCGGGGGTGCCACTGACAAGGAAAGTTCCGGACTGCTGTGTCAGTGCGTGCGGGTGGGGGGGGACCCAGTAGCAAACAAGACAAGCGCATTAGAAATCAGCAGGAGGCCCACGAGAGCCCATATGGCCGCATCTTCCGCAAGGAAATGAAAAATGTAAAGCTTATCTCCCCCACAGACTGTCCCACGAACCAAAAACTGCACATATTGGGACCATTGGATTTAAAGCAGGGTCCCGACACCCTGTCGATGCCCTGTCAGTTTGGAACAGCACAGAGACACAGTAGCCAGCATCTGGAGCAACAACAAAGACATCACAAATGGAAAAGAAAGAGGAAAGCGAAGAAAACCATCAGTGTACAAAGGGCCTTCAAAGCCAGTGGATTCATTATCCTTTGATATTCCCTGAGAGCCCTATCCAACTTCTACAAATCGAGTTATTTTGTGGTGTTTGGTCATCTTCCTTATTGCCAGAGCATCCTTATCATATGAGGGGGTTTCATGAGACAGCTGGGAAGCAGGAAACCAGAGTGCCAGAACAAGCTTTAGAATAAAAACACAAAATAAAACAAAATGGAGGCAGCATGGTCTTGGAATGGTCTTATTTTCCAGTGGCTGGAAAGAAAAAAGGTAGGAGATGTGAAAGAGAAAGACTCCAGAAAAACAAGTCCCTTCAAAGAGGAGAGGAGCTCATCAGCGCCATCTCCCATCAGAGGCGGGCGGAGTGGCTCACAGACAGCCCTGTGAGAAGAGGCGGGGTGGGCTGGAAGGGCCCCGAGCACGCCAAGGCAAACATCCCATGCTGTTACCAGATGGGCCGAGGAATGCCAAAACCCAAACTGCAAGACAGACGAGGCTGAAGAAGAAAAAAAAAATTAAGGGGGGGGGGGGGGGGGGGGGGG
>JAODJW010000106.1:15977342-15990593 GCA_026777045.1 Hyperopisus bebe | reverse complement strand
CGATGTTTGAGTTCAGCTCATGAAAAATGGGAGCAAAAACAAGAGTGTTGCGTTTATATTTTTGTTCAGTGTATTTCGTTTTCTCAATTCTTGTTGTTTTATGAGCCTCTGTTTCTTTATTCTAGATCCGATAGAAATTATCTCCCCCCTCATTGTGGCCTTACTTGCATCCCATAACACCAAAGGGGAGACATTACCATCATCATTTATATCAAAATATTCAAATAGATCTGTTTGTATTTCTTGTTTAGTCCGAGTGTCTGTAAGTAATGAGACATTCAGCCTCCAATATTTAAAAATGTCATTTAGCTCCATATTAATTTTCATAACAACAGGGCTATGATCTGAGATAGTGATTGGTTCAATTGTGGTTTCTTTTACTCTATATAGTTCTTTTTTGACAAGCAGAAAAAAATCTATCCTTGTGTAGTTTCCATGCACTTGAGACATAAAGGTAAAGTCCCTGTCATTGGGATGAAGATGGCGCCAAACCTCCACCAATCCCAATTCTTTGATTATATCTGATAAGCTCTTCGACATTTTGGATTGAGGTCCTATTATTATCGGCAATCTATCTAAATTATCATTCAAAATACAATTAAAATCTCCCCCTATGATTACAATTCCTTCACATTTATCTGCTAACAAGGATGCAATTTTTTTTTAAAGAAATGTGGGCAATCTTCATTCGGAGCATACACATTTAAAATAGTTATTTTTATGCCACCAATTGTTCCTATCATCATGACATACCAGCCTTTGTCGTCTTGAAAACATTTCTCATTGTTGTAATGCACGGATTTGTTAAACAGAACAGCGACTCCTCTTTTCTTTCCTTTCCTGCATGATGCACTATAAACCTGTGCAACCCATTCTCTTTTTAATTTGAGATGTTCTAACTCAGATAGATGGGTTTCTTGAATTAGGGCTACAGAGCACTGCAATTTCTTTAATTGTCCAAGGATTTTTTTTCTCTTGATTGGGCTATTGATTCCTATTACATTATAACTAATGAAGTTCAAATAAGCCATAATCTCTATATGATATTATGATAAAGTCCCCTTTTTGTTTAAGCAAATATATTATGTTGGCATACTTAACATGTATAAACATAAACAAATTTTTGTCCATAACATATGTTGATGAAAACAAAAACAGAACATTATTAACGTAGAACAGTACTTCCACCCTTCCAGTCATCCAAAGTTGTCTAACCTCGTTTGACCCCCGTTGGTATTGGGGCAGAGGGGTGTAACCTATCCTCTCTGTGAGAAAAATGCTCAATGTAAAAATGTTACGCTAATGTGCAAAAAAGGTCTAAATGAGTGTAAACCACTCATACCTAACCACAGCACCTCGTCTGCCAAGACTTTTTGAAATATAACATATACAGTTGTGACAAACTATATAAAACTTAATCGTATACATATCCTAACAAATATTTATGATGTTCCTTATTCCTTATACCACTTTAACTGTACATGTCTTTTCTTTTTTCAGTTCAGTTAACAAACCTCTATGCTTGATATGAGTTGTTGTTTCAACCTTTAGCTTTAAAGCTTTAAAGTTTGATGTTGACAGCGACGTGTCCCTCTTTCTCCTAACGTTGCTATTCCAACCTCCCTTCAACTCCTCCTCAATGTGTTCCCTTTCATTGCAGTTTACCGCAACTCCTAGTTCCTTTAACAGCGGTGCAGCGTTCAACAGTGTTGCGTAAGTCTTTTGTCTGGTATCCAGTGTTACTTTTAATTGTGCTGGATATAGACATTTTGTCTGTATTCTCTTTCTTTTAAGATGTTTGACAATTTCGTGAATTCGTCCTCGTTTCCTTTGTAGATCAGGGGAGTAGTCATGATTAAAAAAGATCTGTTTATCTCGGAAAAAGACTTGTGTCTGGTTCCATGGTTCCCATATGATCTTGTCTTTTATTGCTGCATCGAGAAATCTCACTATTATCGATCTGGGAGGCGTTGTAGGATCTTTAGATTTAGTTACAAATGCGCAATGTGCTCTCTCAATCTTAATGTCCATGTCTGATGGTAATTCCAGAGTCTCTTCGATCAATTCTTTCACAAATCCAATCATATCATTTCCTTCACTTCTTTCTGGGATCTGGAAAATCCTTATATTGTTATGTCTCAGTCTGTTTTGAAGATCTTCACACTTTGCTGAGAGATCTATGTCGTGGTGGAGCAAGTATTGCAGCGCCCTTTGGTGCCCGCGTGGCTGTGTCTTCAACCGTGCTAACTCTCTCTTCTATTTGTCCGTTTCTTTCTTCATGTTTGCTCATTTGCTCCTTTATGTCTGTAACAGGTTGTTCCAGTCATTCGAGAGACATCTGTGTGATTATGCCCATCTTGATTTTCTTTACGTAGTCTTTTTAGCTCTTTTATTAACATTGAGTCTGGCTGACTTTAGCTGTTAGCTGAGCTGTTTATGCTAGCTGGACTCAACGGTCTCTGTTTATCTTCCTTTCCTTTACATGTCTCTTTATTGTTTTTTGTCTCGTAATAGTTGACATTTTATAGGGATTTATTTACTTTTTGAACGCCTTTTGCCTATAGTTGTCACTTATTTTTCTTGTTTTCTGGTGGAGCTCTGTTTCTACGCTGCCTCACTGTCCATGACGTCGCCTCATCTGCCCTTTTTTTTTTTTCCTTCCCAACAATACGGTTGACCGAACCACCATCAGTTGGAGCAGGGGCGCTTGCCTGCATCGCTGCCATCTGCATCTCTACCCTCTCACACTGCGCTGCTAAATCAATGGCGCACGCTAAAGTCAATCCCGGCTCTTTCAGTAACTTTCTCCTGACATAGTCCAACGTGCATTTACTGAGAATTGCGTCTCTGTTCTGGTTGTCATTATCAGCCCTGAAATCATAGTCCCTTGCAGCCTGGCATAATCTCGTCACAAACTGCAGTATCATCTCCCCATTTTTCTGGGTTAAATGGTGAAATGTTTGTCGAGCAAAAGCTGCATTAACTTGTGGCACAAAATAAGTATTCAGCGCCGCCACAACTGCATGGTAGTCAGTGCGCTCACCTGTATTTGGCAGAGTGGAGAAAATGTCCTGGACATCTGCGCCCACCTGGTGCAAAAGCAAGGCTTGTCATCTTTGCTCCACTGATGCTTCTGTGTTATCCGTAAGAATCAGGCCTTTATTGACCCATGGCCGGATCTTTATAGCACTCAAACTGCGGTAGAGCGGCCTCCATTTTTCACGTAAGCTGTCTTTGAGCCCACCTGACTCGTACTTAAACTAAGAAAACACCATCCTCATCGCCATTTTTAGGTCCCCAACCTTCGTACTATGAGTAATCCGCTCGCTCAGTCACAGATACAAGTTCAGAACAACTTCTCCGTCCTTTATTATCTTTCCTTCTTTACACCATCGCTGTCCCCAAATGCATGTTTTCCATCTAGTGGAAACATCAGTACATGACATGTGGGTCTGGTGAGTGCCTAGAAACCACTATGCTGGGACAGGAGGGCGACAAGGGGACTGCAGGACTGGAAATAGGGGGTAACGTACTGTAGGAGCTTTGAAGGGCAATTAAGAGACTGCAGGATGGGAGCTGCCAGCCGATGAGGGAGTTGGGTCTGGGTGGCTGGCCCAACTGGTATATCCCCGTCTCCCCCTTTGGGAGACAGAACTGACCAGGGTCTATGCTGGGCCTTCACCTGTGCCATAGGCCTGCCTGGGTGGAGGCAAGAGCCTGAAATGTGGACCTTAGGGCCAGGTCCTGGGGGTCCCACTCCAAGTCCTCTGGAGAGGTTTCTTCCAGATCCATCCCCACTAGGTTGTGGGTGACCTCGGGCAGAGCTGCAGGGGCAAAGTCAGGATGAGTGGGCCCCTGTGGGACAGGCTTGCGGAACTCAGGCAGAGCAGGAGCAAGCTGCTTCCTCTGCCTCTTTTTTTAGAGAGGGGACCTAGCACAACACTCACAGGGAATATTCAAAATCTCCTGTCCTCCTTAGGACCTAGATGTACTGGAAGCACTCCCTCTGGGCCAGAGACTAGGGACTCTGACTGGGTGGCAGCGACTTCCCCCTGGGCAGCGCTCTGAGAAACTCACTCGAACCTGGGTCAGGTACCCCAGACGGCTTTGCCAGGTCTACAAGATGATAAAACACCCTCTACGCTACACACCTCCTCTGGAGATGCAGGAGAGAGCTGAAGGAGTTGTTTGCCAGCTTCAGTCAGTGTTGCATAACCATGGAGTCTGGTTGGGGTTTCAGACAGCAGTTTCCAGATGGTCTATAGCGTGCAGAGTTCCTTAATATGAGCCTGAACAGAAACTAGAACTTTTGGGGTAGTAGGCATCTCAGAGCCTGTGGATCATCCTTTTGAACTCATGTCATTCTGTCATGAGAATGAGGCATGGTACAGGCAGAAATAAGGAGGTGATGATCCACTAGTGGCTCTGACACACAAAGGGGGTTTATTACAGAAACTAAATACACAGGGTAAAACTACAAAGGAAAGGACGACAAGGAGTCAAAAAGCAAAATGGAGAAAAAGACTAACTACCAGAAATGACAAGAAGACAAGGTCCAGGAACAAGGCAACACAGGGAGCAAGAACAGACAAGGGCCCATGGCACAAACTCATAATACAGCACAGGGTAACATCTAATGTTGTGACACAATGACCAACTAAGAAACTGACTTAGGGAAGGAACATAAATACACAAACGGAACTGGGTAATGAAGCAGGAGGAATAAGATATGAAACAATTCACCAATTAGGGAGGGTGCTGGACAACGAGTAATCAGGTAGAATAATCATGATGAACAGGGAAACAGGTGGGTCAAATAAACTTAATCAAGGAACACAGGGACCAACAGAGAAACTAAGAAATGAAAGAATACAACAAAGGCAAGTAATATATAATCATATACACAGTTCCCTAGCAAAACCCAAAACAGAATGCAAAGCAAAAACTAGGAACAAGAAAACTAAAATAGAAAATAAACACTGGGGAAAAAATAATTACAAATGAAGAGAAAGCTGGTTTCAAACTCATGACAAATGGTTTATAGCTATATGCTCAGCCCATAACCCAGTGAAGTGGGGAAACACACTAAGCTCTTGGACAACAGAGAGGACATTATGCTGGCCAAAATGGGGGGAGGGACGAAAGGCTGAGGAGGATAGATGCTGACCCTGACACTGTGTTTATTCATATAAACAACTGTCATACATCATAAGATCTTTTAATCATTTTTGAAATCTCTTATTCCTTTTTTGATGAGTTTGTTTGTTTTTAAAGCAAAAAATCCATTTGGCCTCCTGACCTTTTTAGGTCAAACTAACTGTGATGCATACAGCCTAATATTGCTGATATGTCACAAGGTTATCTTGAGTTCTTGGCTTCTGAAGAATTATTTTGTACAATCAAAACTAAATCCTTGTGATACACGAAGGATACCAGTCTGTGTGTACCACAGAATAGACCCCATGGTGACAAGCTTTATTCACTTTTACACTTACTTAGCTGGCAACAAATTATATAGCTAATGTGTCATGAATTAGATGCATAAAAGCTCCTAGATGTTTCTTTGTTTTCTTTTCTCAAATAATTTATTATATATATTCTTATACTTTGATATTGTGATGCTGCAGGGCCGGACAATAGAGATTTAATTATTCACATGCTTGCATGCCTTGTGCTGCAGTGTCATTGTAATATAATACAGCATTACTAATGCAATATATAGTATTTGTAGTGTTGTACGCATTGTGCGGTAAGTTCTGAATGTAATGTATTTTTACCATGGTGTGTGTGTGGTTGCATAGTAGTTACCCTGAGTGTGACTGTGGTGTAAAGTTTCTGCTTTCCTTGTTTGTGCCTGTGTTATTTACCTCTAGCATTGTGCTATCTGTAAACGTCAGCTCCTTTTTTTTAAAAAAAATACCAGTTTGTCTATATCTTTGAAATATGACCTACTGCCCTGATCCAGCAACACAATTTTTGTTATTGTTGATTCTTATAATATACAGTTTAAAAAAATAAAATAAAAATAAAAAACTGGGATTTTGAGCCCACAAATTTTTTGTACATCTGTTATCAGGGTATTTTGGTAGGGTTGTAATTTTGGTGTAATGTTCAATTATTGTTTTTGGTTTTTCAGGAAATAGCCACATCTTGAAGTGTGTGTGTTGATGTGAATAACGGCTCGTTGAAGGAAGCCGCATATTATGAGAGGTGTCTTCCTTTCTGAGAACTGCCCATTGTTCTTTTTTCTTTTTTTCTTAGGGGGGCAGGCTTACTAGGCTTATTTGAGAAATAATCTGTAGGACAAAAACAATAGCATTCTAGCACGATGTGCTAGTACCCCTAATGGTAGGTAAGATCTGGATTGTATTCAGACGTCCCACAAATACATTTTGCATATCTGGACTAGGTTTAGGAGTACTAAATTACTAGTATTGCCAGACCTAATATTAATGATCAGCATTTTAAATATGATACAACGTGACACTATATCCCTTTGCATTGTCAGTAAATGAATTACTTTGAATTTACTTTTTGTAAGAAATGTGATATGTAAATAAAGTTTTCTTACCTTGAATGCAATTTACACAACACTTAGTATTTGAAAAAAATTTATTAGCATTACTTTTGTACAAAACACATGTTAGTACAAATCAGGTAGATAATCATCTAAGAAACATTTCACACAGGATTTTTTTAAAAAATGCATAGTAAAACAAATAGAAAACATAGTAATAATACTTTGTGCAAAAGGCCCATACCACAGCCAACTTCTTAACAATATTATAAAAAAATAGAAAAACATTAGATAAAACCAAGAGTAATATCCAGATACAACTACTATAAGATCTGGAGTGTGTACACACAAAGGGGTACGGAGTAGATTTAGAACAGGAAGTGAGATTTGGGCACAATCTGCATATTGAAAATAAGATGTTTCGTTTATTACTTTCACTTGTGTCATCAGTAAAGAATTGCAATAAAAATTCTGTTCTGTTCTGTTACTACCACTTACTACTTTCCTGTCGCACAACAAAAATTTACTTTTCAACAGTTACTATTCATAATTATCTACAGAACATAAACCTATAAATGCACAAGCAAATAAATTAATAAAGATGTTATGCAAAGTGCTTCAAGCTGAGATAATTTTAGGTCTGAAATACATGAGTAACTAACATGTATTTTCGATAAATAGTAAATGCAGTTAGGGTCACAGAAAGCTCAGAGCCTGGCCTATACAGCCTGCACCTTGGATGGGATGCCAGTACAATTTAGAGACACAAATAATCACCCTAATGAATGAAATCTCTTGCAAAACCAACACAAACACAGAGATCTAAGTAGAAACATTTAATATCTTTATTTCCTCCTTAATTTTGCTTGTATTGCAAGCCTACCCACAATCAGTGCAGGGATGTAACAATGCCAGAGTGCTACCCTCAAAGTGACCAGCACACCACACGCGGTGTCAGATTTTTAATTGCTGCGTTTACCTCCACCCATGACTCAAGCATTTGGAAGATGGATGGATGCTATTTTTTACAGGTGATCTTAAACTTGTTTTGACTGGGTTTTGAAGTCATGGACCTGGAACAAGGCTGTTTTTGACAGATTTTATAATATTATCTGGAGTCATAGACTCTTTTGTTAAGAACAGTGTGTTTGTAAAGGGGACCTGTTTAATATGACTCGCTTTGACTTTACAATGACACCTGGCTGTGTATTGATGTTGGACAGAAGATAGATATAAACATGTCAGAATTACACACAGGAGGACGCACACCGTGTGTAGGGGTGTTAACGGAAAAATTACTGCTGCGCGAAATCAAAGGCAGCTGTTGACATAGACGAAGCGCACCTAGCTCAGTGTCGGGTAACTGGTGGTTTATTTTTATACTCCCTTTTCAGTATAGTTGCGTAAATGGCAGACACATTAACACCGCTGCTCTCCTCCTGCCGGTGCCGGTGCGCTTCTCGTAACCTGTCTAACTTCCCAGAAGATCATGGCTAGAGGTGGCTGCAAGAGTGTCTTCCTCTCGGTGTTTGACTACAAAACGGAGAAGTATGTCATCGCCAATAATAAAAAAGTCGGCGTGTTGTTCCGCTTATTCCAGCTGGGAGTGCTTGTATATATAATCGGGTAAGATAAATAATTTCGTGTTTCTCATAGTCTATAGTCTATTGTTGTATATCGTATATTGTATGGTCACAGCCTCCCCGATGTGCTGGACCTCCTAAAAGTCTTTTTAGATAGTTTTTTTATTAGGTACATGTAGATGTATTATATTTAGAGATATGCGTACAGGTATTATTTATCACCCCCACCCCCAATTATCCTCACTGTCGATCTGAGTGTGCTGTTGTCCTGTTGTGTTGTACTTTGCATCTCTTTTCCCTGGAGGACGTTATTTAGTCTGACTGTGTTTTAATGTAGGCCTATATGGTTAAGATGACACTAAAACTTTTGTATATGAAGCTGCTTATTATCATGTTTTAGGACTTTTTAGACTGCTTGGAATGGACAGCTTTCTTGGTACAGTCTTTAGTTAGCCTATCTGTAATTCATCCCGACTGAGTTTTACAAATCACGGCTAAATGTGATCACATTAAATGTTTTAATTATTATGTATCTTAGATACTGTGAATACATTGCAAATAAAGAGAAATACGTATAAACAATCAGGTTTAATGTAGATTAAATATCAAATTTTGTTGGCATGGTATGAACTGTTTTGGTAGAATTTTGTTTCAGTGAGATAGTACTGTTCTCATCTCATCTCATTTATCCAGTTTTATTGCTTTTCTCGGTTACTTTCATGTTTGTTTCATTATTAAAAAAGACAGCTCACACATTCCATTAGGATAGATCTGCAACATAAATTAATGATGCCTTGCTGAGATGCTGTGCAGTCATGCCCTACAATATATTTTTACTAATTTTTATAGAAGTACTATCTTAATGCCTATCTTGCTGTTATTTCCCGTAGTGTAAAGTCTAAGGCAAAGTGGTAATTCATATGCACTTTTTGTTAGCTGGGTTTTCCTGATAAAGAAAGGGTATCAGGAAAGAGAGGAGTCCATCCAGAGCAGCGTGATTAGCAAGCTTAAGGGGATAAATCTCATCAATACATCGCAGAATATATCCCATGTATGGGGGCCTGAAGATTACGTCATTCCTCCACAGGTGAGTAACCTAGCGTCAGGAATATTTGGGTGCATGATAGATGGTGTACAGGTAAAACACATCCTGCATTAGAAAAAGCAGCCTTTCCATTATACTTTGCATACCCAATTGTATCTAGCCTCAGTTATTGACTGCTATGTTAAAAATCTACAATGAAATGCATTTCATTGCATTTAAATAATTAAAACTGAATGTTGAGAATAAGATATTTTATTTGGGTCTGGCATAATAAAACATTGCATGAACCATGAGTTATGACATTAACATTGAGACTTACTGAGTAACTCCCACCTTCATTACGATGGATAAATGATGTCTTTCTCTACATAATTGATTTTTGTCAGCATGAATAGACCATTCTCCCTTTTTCCCCTAATTTGCCATTGCTTGGTGCACATACAATCATTAGCTGAAGATCAATTGTAACAAGTTCGCTACTTCAGCCTTCCTTATTGCAGTGTATTATTACTTGATGTATGAGAAATATTATAGGACTGTAGAAGAACATATCTAATTATATCTTTTATTTGTCTGTCCACCCCTTCAAAATAACTGTTACGGTTACATGGATTAATTTTAGCAGAAGCCTTTCTGCAATTTCCAGGGTGATGTGGCTTGCTCCATAAGGCATTTATGAGTTAGAGCAGTGTTTCCCAATCCAGTCTTCAGGTACCCACAGTCACGGGAGCTCAGAGGGGGCAAAATCATGGACCGACTGGGTCCCTAAGGACTGAATTGGGAGTTAGAGGGACAACTGTCCATTGTCTAAGAGATGCGAACAGAATGCAATATACAAATACTTAGTTTTGTGTTACAGGGTGAAGGAGTTTTCTTTATTGTTACAAATTTCATTGAGACGCCCAATCAGAGGCTGGGGTACTGTGCAGAGGTAAGAGCAGGGATCAGTGCTGTATGAATGAAACTGAAAGGTGAGAGTGGCCCTTGTAACACCAGGAAGCTGTTATTGTATCATTTGTCACCAGAAGAATGTATTAACTCTGGGTTATTATTATTATTATTATTAATTATGATGATAATAATAATAATAATAATAATAGGCCTCATTTACCAACTGTTCTTACGAACAAATTCTTAAACCCCACATACGCACTTTTTCACAAAGATTCTGACATTCACCAATGTTTTCTTATCTGAATTTGTTCTTAGCTAAGAACAGAATCTACGCAAACTCAAGACCATTCGTATGCACATTTAAGTAATGATAGTTTGTTCAAAATAATCGGTTATAGCAGTTTTGTTCAGTCTATAGTTGATAAAATGATAGTGTTTGAATAATTTTTAAAAGTAAAATATAAAAAATAATTGTGAAAATTAGTGTGAAATAAGTGTGAAAATTATTTTCATGGTAGTAACGGCAATAGGTCCGTTTCTGCGCATTGGCTTTGCTATCATTTCTGTTACTTCTTGAAGAGCTTGCCAATTGTGCTCTGAGAAGGGAATGCATGTTTGAAGATCATTTAGAATAATTTGGCACACAGCGTTCACAGAGAAGGTGATATCTCTCCATGTATCAGCTTTCTAGGGGGCTTTATATCCACTGGTTATGGTACTAGATAATATGTGTCTAATTGCATTTACCTCCTGTACAGTAAAATCTACTTATAACGGACTTCAAGGGACCTGGCAAAACAGTCCGTTATATCCAGAGTTGTTGTATGCCCAGAACACAACTACAGGACACCATTTACTCATGCCACACCCCAGCAGACACACTTGTGGTATATGTTATTATATTGCACATGTAGTAATCCAACTTTACCTGACCAGATGTGTGACTATTAATAATCCCGACTACATATCTGCGCTGGATATCACCGGCACCCCACGTGCCTTTTAGGCGGAGCCTGCATGTCTGTTATAGCCAAACAAAACTATAGCCAAAAGCGGCCCTGGGGACCAAATTGTCTGTCCTTTATAAGCGAAATTTTGTTATATGCCAGTCCGCTATATCTAATGCTTTTTCTGCATATTCTTAAAGGCGCACAGCCGGGACCAGCGGACCTCTTCCGTTATAGATGATATTCCATTATAAGCAAGCCCACTATAATGGGATTTTACTGTATTAGTACTTCTACTTCAGCATTACTGAAGTTTTTTTTCCTCTGCCATTTTTTTCCTCTTCGCCATTCCTTGCACACGGTCCTACAGTCTCATGCCCTTTTATGGGAAATTGCAGGGCTTTTCCCTATGCTAATTAGGACAAACTGGCACACGCTTTCAATTACGAAGTCGTGGGATTCATCATTCTTAAAAACAAAGATGTGAACAATTCTGGTACTTAAGAACACGTCATGAATCCAATGTAGGTTGTTATTAACACATTTCGTAGGATTATTTTTTTAAGAGAATTCTTAAGAAAATATTGGTGAATGAGGTCCAATGTGTCGGCTTTGATAGGTAATTATTCAGCTTTTATATGGTATTTTTTTAATGAGGCCAATATTAAGATCAGAGTGGCATACCCACAAGCTAATGGAGTTCAACCTGGATCCATAGTGAAGAATTTAAGGGCAGAGCTACTGTAGGACTGTTTAACCCAAGGGGCCATTGGCTGGAAGGTCTTCAACTCAAGACACTTGATTTATTTTTTTAGCCAAAAGATAAACTGTACTTTGAGACCTCAGGTTTAACCACTATAAATATATTGATAATGTATATAATATAATAGCCGTAAGACATGCAGACGTCATACCAAATATCTCTTAATAAACAGTTTGGTGCTGTTTTGCAGAGCACAAAGGTTGTAGATGCTTTGTGTGAGGATGATGGCGACTGTATAGAGAAGGCTGCGGTGAGAGCGAGTCACGGTATGAGGCGGACCGCAGCCTGGACTGCATGTGGTGTTCATAAACACGTACTACACAACAGCTTTAATCTCTGCAATAAATACTGATAAACAAAAATAAATATTCCCGTCTTTTAAGTAAACAACACAAGTACCCTCGAGGTTTGTCTTAAGGGTCCTGTGGCTTAAAGTTGGGATTATGAGGTTGCGTTTGCTACTGCTGTCACATTCTAGCAGGGTGTGGTTTACTGAGATGTACATGATCTTGAGTTTGTACGTATTTGTGTCTGTTGCAGGAACAATGAGTGGCCGGTGCCTGAACTCTACAGGCACCTGTGAGATTTATGGCTGGTGTCCAGTCGAGGCCAACCATAAATCAATGTGAAGTCACCTGCTCTTTTTCTATTATAATTTTAAACTAATTAATTTTAAAATGCTGTAGTTGAGATTGGATATCTTGTCACTGGCCTTCAATCACTGTCAAGAAGTAATTCTGTTGTATGCTATATATATATAGCATGATTTTGTTATAAGTGCTATAGTAGTAAGATTTGAACTGATGTTTTTCTAATGAAAATCTGTCATTTTCCAGGGATGCCACCCTAATGGGTGCTGTGAACTTCACTGTCTACATAAAGAATTTCATCAGGTTTCCTCATTTTAACTTTTCAAAGTGAGTCTTGTGGTTTTTGTTGTAGAGACAGTACTGTACAGATAGGGTTGGGTTTGTTGTTTCTGGTTCCCCACTCAAAAAGTCAATTCAGGGACACCTGTTTAAAAAACCAAATAAATAGTTAGCAGTCAGAGTCAGGAGGTTGTAGCCAACTAGCTGGTTAGCATAACACGCTGCATCATGCATGATTTGAGTGGTGGTGAAAACTGCAGCTAGTGTTGTGTATGGACTGGCATTGCCTCCATGGTGTACCCTAACCTAGTGTTCTGCTATGGACTGACATTGTGTCCAAAGTGTACCCCGAACCTAGTGTTCTATTATGGACTGGCATTGTGTCCAGGGTGTACCCCTACCTAGTGTTCTGCTATGGACTGGCATTGTGTCCAAGGTGTACCCCTAGTGTTCTGTGCTGCCTGGCTCCCTGTGACCCTAGTCAGGAAGATGCACAAATAAAGCCAAATATACACTCACCTAAAGGATTATTAGGAACACCTGTTCAATTTCTCAATAATGCAGTTATCTAATCAACCAATCACATGGCAGTTGCTTCAATGCATTTAGGGGTGTGGTCCTGGTCAAGACAAT
>JAODJW010000106.1:15955688-15970577 GCA_026777045.1 Hyperopisus bebe | reverse complement strand
TTTTTCTTCAATGTTTGTGTGCGCACTTAACGTTCAACAGCCCATCTGTCTTGCTTGCTTAAAGTCACTAGCGGTGAATTAGTATAGATAAATCAGTATGAAAACACATAATATGAAAGTTACATGGTGTGCATCGTCCCCCAAAGTACACAGCACATTTATTAATGTTTTGCGAGATATCGCAAATGCTTTTCTTTTTTCGTTTTCCTCCCATATCTCCTCCCGGGCACCGTACAAAGTGTCCCTGCAGAAAAAAACAGAAGTAAAAATCAGAAGTGTTTTCACACAGATCAGATTCTCTTTTTAAAAATACGCAGCTAAAAACATTGGAAGGCATTATGCTATTTTCGGCAGCTAGCTGAAATATCACACCATACTGAGAATACTTCAGCGATTTCTTTAATGATCATAAATAGTGCTGAAATGACTCACGGTCAACAATTTTAAATGAAGATGAAATGCATTATATATATGTGGAGCTATGCTTTTTTGTAGGAACCATACAAATAAAAAGAACTTGGCAAGGGAAGTGGTGCTGGAAATGAACTGAGTTTTGAATCCTGTGACATCACTGGGCAGGATGAATCAGGTTGGAGGTTCCCTTTTTGCTTCCACCAGCCAAATGGAGCCCTTCACAGGAAAAAACCCTACGGGACACAATGTCAACAGACTCCTCCTCAGCAATTTTACAGTTACTCATCATGGATGCTGAATGTGCTCTGAAAATGTGAGTCCAAAAGAAGAATAGCACCTCATCTATTTTAAAGAAAAATGATTTTTTAATGCTAATTTTTATGCTGAACTTTGTCTTTTGTAAAGTTGCTATGTCACATAGAACAAACCAACGGAATGTCTGTTATTCAGGCCAGTTTGGCTGTGAAATATGTGTTATTTTTTCTACAATGCAATGCTAGACCCAAGGCGATTACGCATTTCCATGGGTGAAGTTTATTGCTGTGTTTAAATTCCTGGATGAGCAACCTCTTCCTAATATCTTGTTGCTCTGCTGTTACCGTCCAGTGTTAGCTTGTACTCAGAATGTAAATGATTCCAGTCAAAGTTAAACGGTTGTCGGAAGGTGACTCTTCAGACGACAAAGTTGAATGGCTGTATGAAGATTATTTTGCTAGTTGGTAGCAAAATAATCTTTAAATGAATTTGAAATTTTATGTACATATACTGACAAGTTGTGTTATATTTGACTTGAATTGCTATAATAAAGATCTTACCAAACAAAAAGTTTCTCTTTTGATTCTCACAGACTATGTCATTGTCAGAATCTTAAATAGCTGAAATGAATCCATGCTCCATTACATAAATAGCTAATGTATAGTGAGAACCATTGCACAAAAAAGGTACTTCCATACAAGCCACATAATTCATGGCGTGCTTGAGGAAACGGTGTATTGGTTATTAGATAAATTCAAGATTCAAATTTTGTAACAAGTCTGGACCACATCTCTCCATTTTCTTCTTTAATATTCCCTGACAGTATTGCCTTACACGTCTGGGACCAGGGTTCGAGTCTCTGCCATGGCTCCTTGTGTGTGGAGTTCGTATGTTCTCCCGGTGTCATCATGGAGTTTCCTCCAGATACTCCAGTTTTTACCCATAGTCTAAAAACATGCTCAAGTGAATTGGAGTTACCAAATTATCCGTAGGTGTGCATGTATAAGTGAGTCCTGTGATGGTTTGGTGCCCCATCCTAAATTATTTATTGCCTTGCGCCTGTAGCTTCTGGAATAAGCTCCAGACCCCCCACAACCCTCCATAGGACAAGCGGACACAGAAGATGGATGGAGAATCCCTTGCTTGCACTTCCACCCAGCCATATAAACCATTTGAAATGGCCTCGGCACATCTGCGGCCCTTGAGCAAGGCCCTTAACCCCCAGATCCCTGGTTGCTGCTATGGGTGGCTGCCCCTTGATGGTCAGCTTGCTCTCACCTACAGAGAGCAAGTTGGGGGAGGTGGAAAGAGAATTTCCTCAAAAGTATCAATATTTATTATCATTATTATTATTATTATATATCAGGTTGAAATAAATCCTAACTAAAACAGCATTTGATAAAGTGTGTTGTTTTGGTTGCTACTAAAAGCAAACAAAATGAAAGCATTGTGTGTTGCAAATTCACCAATATTACATATCCAAGTAACTCCATCCTTGCTTGTATTAATACCTTTAGCCCTTAACATTTCTCTTAGTAGAAAGATGTAGAATTAAAGGAAATATTACACATACATTTTAATCAGGAAAAATGACATTTCATCATTAAATCTGTCAAACAGCAGACACCTTTACACAAAACAGAAAAAAACTATTTCGGGATACTGATATTTCAGCAAGGAACTTTATCTCTGACAATTTTAGCATTTCAACCGTGCAGTGTGTAGACAATTGTAAAATCTACAAGTTATTACTGACATCCCTTATTAACAAGAACTTATGTTGCAGGCCACCTCAGCAGTATTAAGACCCTTTAATCCACTAACATGTTATGTGTATACCCCACGGTAAAACCCATGAAAACTGTGGACTAAGGGATCATGTAATCATTGGCATGGGGATTTGTCGTTAATTATCTTTGTGAATAGTTTTAAATATATGGGTAAAAGTTCCATAGTTCAATACAAAATGAAAAACGCTGCAAGTGTTCGGCTGGAGGCTACCTGTGACTAGTAAAACATATAATGCACTAACACCCTACAAGTGGTACACTGAAGTGGATTCCTGCAGTTTTAACGTGGGGGCTACGGTACATCATGACTCGGTCAGTATACATGCACCATGCCGTACAAAAAGGTCCAGAACAACACGTAGGTGAAGAGACCCCCGACCAAGCCTCCCGTGAACAGCAGCCGTCGGGACTTGAAGCACTTATTCCACCGGCGACCGGCCTTCAGTATGAGCAGCAGGGAGAGCAGAAACGAGGCGAGAAAGTAGAAGACGAAACCATAGAGGCCGGTGAGGCCCAGAATCCCGGCGGTGGCTCCAGACAGCGCGGACACTGACGTCCTGCAGTAATCCAGCACCGCTGCGTTACCTCGCACGGCCACCTCGCTGATGAACTGCGGGCCCTCTCTTTTGGCTGCCAGCCCCGTCATGTCTTCCACTATAATGTCTGGGGACCGCTCTAAACGAGAAAGCGAAACATTTATAAAACACTGACATCGAAACGTAAACCCCTCCAAAGCGTAAACAGACACGTGATCTGCATAAAAGGATGATGCTGAGGTACGTGTTAGCTGGACGGCTAACGCCTTACCGTCTGAATAGGCCAAATGACAACAAGAAGCTCTTTTATTTTTCGCAATCAGTCACACCCACATTGTTCGCATGAAGGAGTCAGTAACCTTCGGGTCGCCGAAAGCGTCCAAGCGACCGTCTGCTCACCGCCAAATGATTTTAAAAAAAAAACCAACAGCTCGACTACGTTAAAACTGCAACCCCCGTCACACGGATTCAGACATTGCTCTTTTTGCGGTGCATTGTGGGAACAAAAAAAGCAGTTACCTTTCATAAAACATATATCATTTTAAACTTTGACATTCCAGATATGTACAATATATTTAATAATTAGTTTTAAAATCCATTAATATAAGTATAGATAATACGGGATGTATATAGTAATTTACGGGATGCTCATAATTGTAACCTTTGACCCTTAAAATACGGTAACTCGGAAGGGCAAAATATATATTTACATAAAAGCGAATTTATGAAAAGGGATACGGCACGCACACAGGGACGTTTATAGTTTTAATAAAGCTAGTGATCAAGAATACGAAACATAATTATAATAAATGCAGACGGGCTGGTAAAGCATTGTTCATCGAGTTGATAAAGAAATGATTAGTCAGCTATCTTGGTTGTAACCCTGGTCACTCCGAGCAGCTGTGCATGATAAATCCTCTCTTCCGTTAACTTGGAAATTGTTGTAATTTCCCGTATAACCGGTGTAGATTTATCAGTTAAATGCAGAAAGCCGTTTGCCGTAATTGCATTTTGTGCTATATAATCTGTGAGTGCTAGAACATCATGGCATCGTCTCCTACACCTACTAAGTATGTCCTCGGTATAGACATGGGGACAACTTCAGTCAAGGTGGTGCTGCTCGATAGTCACTTAAGGAAAGTGACAGACGCTTGCAGCCTGCCTACAACCGCTGACACCAGCAACCGTGACGGAAAAGTATGCCATTAATAAACTATTTCTGTTTGAGGGGGTGAAATGATAAATATCATTTGTCGTTAATACGTGGTTTGATATTCATTTGTGACAATTGACTTCATTTGTAGAAGGGAAAGATCATTTACTGGGGATTGTTTTAGAAAGAAAAAAATAATGTTTTGTCAACTGTACTCGCAGGTCATGGAACAGGATCCTGGGAAAATCATAGATACTCTAAATGAGTGCATGACTTCATTGCCTGGAGACAAACTCCGAAATGTCACCAGAATTGGGGTGTCTGGACAAATGCATGGGGTGATGTTTTGGAAGACAAAAACAGGTAGAAACCTTTAAATATATCAAATCAGTAATAGGTCCCTGGATTTCATGTTTGCCTGCCTGCAGTCAAATTATGAATAATTTAAATAGTTGCATAAATTAGGGTGACCATGTAAGGGAGGACACTTTGAGCTACTTTAGGTTAGTTCAGGTTAGTTCAGTACGTGCTTTGACTGGTTTGTTTCATTGATTGAAAGACTCAGCTGGTTCATATTAACATTGCTGACACATGCAGGTTTATAGGAAATAGTAGTTTATAAGTCCTGTTCGAGTTCAAAGTGTCCTCCCAGACATGGATTATCTGGTCACCCTGCATGAATAAAACAGTATCAACCAAGTGTAACACTTTGAAGAGCTGCAGTACTGCAGACTGATGATGTTTGAGTAAATGTTATCAATGTTGCCCCTGGGTTCTAGGTACTCATTTCTACATTAGCAAACTGAAAAGAAAAGTAATTTTAACAGGTTCAAGATGTTTCCAAATTAAAATGTTTCATCTCTTAAGGCTATTGCTTATGTTGGTAGTGGATTTAGAGGTTTTATTTCTTTGTCCTCAGGATCACCTTCCATCTTGTTCTTCTACTGTAATGTCTCATTAAATAATAACAGTCCATTCCGTTAAGACAGGAGCCTCCAGGAAGTGACATCATTTATGGCATCATTATGGCATCAGTCAATATAAGTAATTAGGTTCATGAATTTTATAATGTTTCATGGTTTTAGTTTGTCTTGCTCACCACACTGTACCTTGTAAGATAAAATTATAAAAGAAAAAAGGAATTGAATAATGTCAAGATTATCATTGTCCTTAGAGTTGGACACTCTTGGCCCTTCACTGAGAAATGGCTTAAGATGTCCATTTTGATTCTGTTGTAACATGACTAAATGTCCCCCTCAAACCAAAATGGTGCAACAAGTTACAACTAACATTAAAGTCCATTTATTTGTGATTTCATGGTAAATAAAACTAGTATCATTTCCACCTTTTAAAATGTAATAACTTAAGAATGACCATTCAGTATGAGTGGGACATTTCATCATAGCCATCTAACATCTCTCTGTGGGTAATATGTTGTCAATAATAATAGCATTTTTAGCTAAACTGTGCCCTATAGAGAGGGAGATTGGTATGTGTCAGCAGTGCAAACCTATCTCCCGCTGTTGTCTCCATGGCTATCAGCTTGCTGTTGGGACCAAGGAGATGATGGTCACATGTTCAGGACCAAAGATGTGAGTCAGCTGATTACTTGGCAGGATGGTCGGTGTAGCAGCGACTTCCTTTCCTCACTTCCGAAGCCAGACTCACACCTTAGCGTGGCCACAGGCTTTGGGTGTGCTACCATCTTCTGGTATCTCCAAAACAGGTTTGGAACAGCTATGTTTACACACAAGCAAATATGTTACAATAGACAATATTATTATATGAGTTGTTTATCTTACAGTGGTTTAAAATACGTATTTTTGCCATTTTAATGCCTGTGAAATATATGCATTTTTGTATTATGGATTTGGGCTATTTTAATTCTGATATTTCTGTCACTTCTATATTTGCATTGCAGGCTGGAGTTTTTGGATGAATTTACCTCAGCAGGGACAATCCATGATTACGTGGTAACTATGCTGTGTGGCTTGGACAGATGCTTGATGTCCACCCAAAATGCTGCTAGCTGGGGATACTTCAACACCAGCACTAACCAGTGGAACTTGAACATGTAAGTTGAACATGTCATTTCTTGTAAGAGTGTTTGACCTTGGCTGCTTGACGTGTAGACCTGTGTGTCGAAGCACCTTGAGGAAACCTTTAACTGTTTTCACAAGGATTGCCCTAATTTGTCTCACCATTTGCATGTTGTGCACGGTTCTTTTGTTGCATTCAGAGTAGCATGCTGAAGCTAGATGTATGTGTGTGTGTGAGTGTCAAAGGAAAAATATCTTTTATTGCGAACATCAGGTATATGATGCATGGAGTCACGCACTGAGGAGAAATATTCTTGTTGTACAAACTGCAAATGAGAAAGTAATACATGAAATTCATATTTCAAAGGGCACACACACACACACATACAGAGAGAGAGAGAGAGAGACATGTAACTATAATATGTACATGGCATCTTAAGACATGAACATTAAGACACAGGCAATAAAAAGTGTGCGTGTGTGTGTGTGTGGTCTAGTCTGAGCAGGGCTGGCTTCCCCATGGAGCTACTTCCAGAGCCTGTGGCCCCTGGTTCCCGTGCTGGATTTACCTGCTCCAAATGGCACGGGATTCCTGTAGGAACCCCCGTCGGGGCGGCCCTGGGAGATTTCCAATGCGCCGTTTACTCATGCATGGTGGACAGGACAGATGCAGGTGAAGGTTCCACAAACTGCGGACCCCTCGCTGACCCTTTCTTGATTGTTGTTGAAACCTTACTTATGCCTCTCTCTCTCTCCCCCCCAGTTCTGAATATTAGCACTTCGGCCCAGCTAAGCTTTGCTATGCCAGCAGAATTCCGGCCCCCGCGTGTTCCTGATCCCAGCTCTCTGGTCTCCTACTTCCCTTATTTCGATGGTGTTTTCCTGGTGGTAGCAGCGTCCCTCAATGGAGGAAATGCAGTGGCTACCTTTGTGGATATGCTAACAGCATGGATGAAAGAACTTGGTGAGGGAATGTGAAATCGCCTTTCAGGATAGATACAGCTCCTGTAAACCATAATGCAAGTGTTTTTTTGTGACAGTGCACCAACATACTCTTCATGTGTGCAATGAGATGCTTTTCCCTGTCCTGCTGTGTGCTCTATAGGAAATATGTGATACAAGAAAGAATAATATACAAAGAAAATAAGAATAATAAGAATAATAAGAATAAAATAATCATCCATCCATCCATCCATCCATCCATCCAACAACCTCGTTCTTTCAGTCACTACGCACAGCTCATGACCATAGGTGAGGGTAGGAACGTAGATCGACTGGTAAATCGAGAGCTTTGCTTTTTGGTTCAGCTCCTTCTTCACCATGACAGACTGATGCAGCGCCCGCATCACTGCTGATGCCACACCAATCTGCCTGTCGATCTCCTGCTCCATCCTTCCCTCACTCGTGAACGAGACCCCGAGATACTTAAACTCCTCCACTTGAGGAAGGACCCCATCCCCGACCCAGAGAGAGTACTCCATTCTTTTCCGGCTGAGGACTATGGTCTCGGATTTGGAGGTGCTGATTTTCATCCCAGCCGCTTCATACTCAGCTGCAAACTGCTCCAGTGAGAGCTGAAGGTGACGGTCTGATGAGGCCAACAGAACCACATCATCTGCAAAAAGCAAAGACCTAATCCTGAGGTCACCAAACCGGACACCCTCAATTGCCTGGCTGCAGCTAGAAATTCCGTCCATAATAGTTATGAACAGAATCTGAGACAAAGGGCAGCCCTGGTGGAGTCCAATCCTCATCGGAAACGAGTCCAACTTACTGCCGACAATGCGGACCAAGCTCTGACACCGGTCGTACAGGGACCAAACAGCCCTTATAAGGTAGCCCAGCACCCCATACTCCCGGAGCACTCCCCACAGGACTCCTCGAGAGACGTGGTCAAATGCCTTCTCCAAATCCACAAAGCACATGTAGACTGGTCGGGCAAACTCCCACGCACCCTTCAGGACTCTGCAGAGAGTATAGAGCTGGTCCACTGTTCCACAGCCAGGGCGAATACTACACTGCTCCTCCTGAATCCAAGGTTTGACTATCCGATGGACTCTCCTCTCCAGCACCCCCGAATAGACCTTACCAGGGAAGCTGAAGAGTATAATCCCCCTATAGTTGGAACACACAATCCGGTCCCCCTTCTTGAAGAGGGGGACCACCACCCTGGTCTGCCAATCTAGAGGCACCGCCCCTGATGTCCACGCGATGCTGCAGATGTGTGTCAACCAAGACAACCCTGCAACATCCAGAGCCTTGAGGAACTCCGGGCAGATCTCATCCACCCCAGGGCCCGGCCACCGAGGAGCTCTTTAACCACCTCAGCGACCTCTGCCCCAGAGATAGGGGAGTCCACCCTCAAGTCCCCAGACTCTGCTTCCTCATTGAGTGTCCAATACATGCGGCCGCAATTCCGACGACACGACCACAAAGTCTGCGGCCTAGGGTGTCCTGGTGCACATATGGACACCCTTATGCTTGAACATGGTGTTCATTATGGACAATCTGTGATGAGCACAGAAGTCCAATAACAAAAGACCACTTGGGTTCAGATCAGGGGGGCCGTTCCTCCCAATCACGCCCCTCCAGGTCTCACTGTCATTACCCACCTGAGCATTGAAGTCCCCGCAGCAGAACAATAGAGTCCCCAGGAGGAGCGCTCTCCAACACCACTTCCAAGGACTCCAAAAACAAATACAATACAAATGAAATAAAAAACAATGTGGGCAATAGAAATGAAAACCACTGATATCTGTAACTGTACTTTCTGTATTTACATATGTATGGTATGATGATGTATGATGAGCAGTGAGGAGTCATGTATAATGTGTAATATTGACCTGTTAGGGGTTAAGAGTCCTCATTTCATATATGGACAGCTTGACTAAACCTATATCTTTGGAACACAGTGGGCTATCTGTTTAACATGGTGGCTTTTGGTTTGAATGATGATTCAATTTTTTTTATGCCTAGGAGTGGAAATAAGCAGCTCTTCTATTTACTCACAAATGATTGAAGCCGGTTTAAACCAGAACAGCAGTGACCTGAAGGTGAGGCCAACCATTCTGGGCGAAAGGCACGATACCAGCTGCTTTGGCCTGGTGTCCAACATCTCGGCCTCCAACGTCTCTCTGGGTCACCTGACCCGGGCACTGTGCCAGGGGATTGTGGAGAACATAGCTGCAATGTTGCCCCCTCAGCTTCTGCTGGAGTTAGGGGTGAAGAGGATTGTGGGTAGTGGCAGTGCTCTCATCCATAATGAGGTGCTGAGACAGGAGGCAGAGAGGGCTTTCCCATTTCCTGTACAGTACAGTGAAGATGCAGACTCCGCTGTTGGCGCTGCCATGATTTTGAGTGACAGAATGTGACCATTCAGACCAAAATAATGCACACTTTGTGGAATGGTCACTGTCTGACGAGCCTACTATCAAATGTTGATCAGTAATATGCTTTCAGAAATTACACTGGGTGGTAATACTGGTGAAATTGCCCAAGATGATGGTTCATTTACAGGTATTCTGTACACTATTTAAATTTCAAGTCTATGTAACATTACAGGATAACACAGGGCTTAATGAATCCTTTAAATAAAATTAGTAAAATATGCTGTTGGCTGCAAGATATCACATCGCAATATACTCGCGATTATATGGTGCATTTGTGATAATCAACAGGATTTTAGATGACAGGAGGATTAGTTCGGACGCCAGCTTTTCTGTACTATACATTTACTTACACCAACAATTTAGTAAGCAGATTACCAAAATATTAATGTTTTGTGACACCCAAAACTTAGCAATCTCTATAAATTCAGGGTATCATCATACTAAATTTGATTAGTGGAGCTCCACATACTACTGTTTTGGTATGTCTGTTACCGGGTACAGAACACACAGGAGAAAGACCTCTGTAGAAGACCTTTATTTAGATCCGACAAACTAGAATCAGAGGGGGTGTTCGGGAGGCGTAGTCGGGGCACAGAGCAAGTGGTCGGAAAAGCCGGTGATGTCAAGCCGAGGGATGCACAGGACGTGGGAAGGGTGGACACAAGCAGGAATCGGGCAAGCGGGGAGCGATGGAACAAACACTGGGGCCTTGCTGTTGTTAATGTCCCTGACATTATGGTGTCCTAATGTGATGTGATGTGATGCATAGTGCTTAACATGGAGTAATCACAGCTCCCCTGTGAAACTGTGCTGCTTCAAATCAAATTTATTCACGTGATCGGATTGCTGTTGTGGAAAGGCCACATGCTGCAGCCTCAGCACTACCCGGAATTGTGTGTCAACATTCCTGTGTGGGTTTACTCCATGTACTGTAAACTTAAGTTGATTGTAAAATATTGATGAAGAGGCAAAATAAACTTGATTATACCACAGAACTGAATTCTCTACTCTGCTTTAAAACTATAATACATGGCTAATCATGCATTACCCTTGCTTGATCTGCATGCATTAGTGAAACGGAAATAATAATAATTATAGTGGGTTAAGCCTCTGTGTCGGTAAACCCAGAGTGCACGCATAAAGAACAGTTGTTACCCTTTGAACGAAAGTGGTGGTTAAATAAATATAATCATAAGGTTGCTGTTTCGAATCCCATGTACTGCAGACCAGTCAAATTGCTATTGGGCCCATGGGCAAAGTCTTTAATCCCCAAAACGCACTAGGGGCAATGGAAAGATAACTGACCCCAAGCTTCACTCTCATCTGTGTGTGTGTGTGTGTGTGTGTGTCTCAGTGGAGAGCAAAATGGGACGTACAAAAAGAGGCTTTCCAACGTACCAAGGACTTGTACAAACGGGAAGTAAAGTTTAATTTCAGTATTGAGTCAGATCCAAATTAATTTCCAATTTTTCTTCATTGGGGGAGAGCTTTTGAGAAAATGGGCATGGAATGCATCATGTTGTCTGATGAGGAATAGGGAAAGTGATCACGAAGTGATTAGAAAGACAAAAGAATGCATGCAGAGAGTGTGGGTGGGTCCCTACAAAGTAGAATGGGAGTGTGGCTGGGACTCTATCAAGAAGGATGGTAGCGCACAAAGGTCCATCCCTGTCCCAGCTCATGTTCTGGTCTCTGTGGCTCCTCTGAATTTTGGGAAGTGGATGATGGGTGCACCTCCTTCTGCAGAAATCTCGGTGGACATGCCAACTCTTGCTGAAGTGGAAGCAAAACTGCAAAAACTCATGATTACCAACATCTCATGATTACCAAAAGCAAAAAGAGCCTGAGGTAAGGATCGAATGCTGGTTTCACAATACCAGTGATTTTTAATCATGCTGGGGGCTCCTCTTTGGAAGTATTTAAATCACATGAGCATTGAACAGCTTTGGGTGCTTCTGATTTTGTGTTGAATGCAGTCTTTAGTCTAGCAACTCGGATAATGTTGGAATATGAAAGGCCATTACCCCTTTAAGGGATCTATCCCTGCATTAGTGCATTCATCAAGTTAAAGATAGCAAGACACTCCTGATTTGTTTGATTGAGAAAGATTTTTTTCCAATCAGATTCACTGGTTATGGTGTAACATGCACTGCGCACAGGGAAGATGTATGGTGTTTGTTCCTGAGACTCCGCTGTATTGTGGAGTGCCATTAATGGGCAGTAATGCATGGTCAGACTCCCCAGGGAAGATAGAGCCACTTCCTCTCCACCTCTCCGTCATCCTGCTCATCCCATGAAACCTCAGGCAGGATTCTTGTGTGCTCTGTAAACACACCAGCTTCCATCACAGGGTAAGAGCTCTCCACAAGTCTCGACTATCAGCCCGAGAGGGTCCATTTAGCTTCTTTTGGATTTTAATGCCAAACTTGATCTGTGTACAGCAAGAAATGGATCATTAGGAACAACAGGAATCAGGGTACAGAGAAAAAAAATACTGCCTCATTATAATGTAAGTACATCTGCTTTTTTAATCTCAGAAATGCACTCAGGTGCATGATGCGTACTGTCTCAGCTAGCAAGGTTCAGGACCATTGATTATAATATCAGCCTTACAATTACATTTTACTAAGCTTCAAATCAGGTCAGATTCTGAAGCTGGTTAGTGATGTTTAGCTGTCTTTATATGAGAACATTTATTTAAGTAATACAAGCCCACTAGGAATCAACGTAGTCACATATCACATGACAATATTGACATAATGTCTCATTATTAAAAATCAGCAGCAGTTGTGTTCACTGTCACTGTACAGTCCTGTCCTGCAACATTTGACAGAGATTTAACAAATACTGAGAACTACGCAGTAACTAAAGACATCATTTAATGATGATGAAATGTGGCATCTTGTGTCAGATTGTAGACTACATTGTCATGCAGTCTCTCTCTCCTAAGGAGGTCCACTAAAGTCATAATGAAGTCTGGGAAATTAGCTTTTTGCAGGTGAGCTGAACCTTAGCCACACAAGGATCCATTATAGGAGCCTGTTACATCATAACATACATGAATAATTGATGAAAGTAACTCAGGAAAATACCACGTGGACGAATGCTATGCACAACTTAAAAAATGTAATACCATGGGCAGTCTGCATCGCCATCAGTATTGTACATTTACTTAATCTTAAACCAAAATTAGGTTTCTCATTGTCTGTCTTTGTGTTGATAAAGGATATCAAAAATTTGTCATAAAATTTTACTAAACTACTAAATGTGTTAGGGCATGATACTAAAATGGAAAATGTGTTACATGAGCTAACCGTGGGAAATGCTGCTGCAGAGTAGCTTATGGGAAATGTGAAAGCAGTAATGAAATTTCCCCTTTCTGGGGTTGCATAAATGTGAAGCAATAGCCACTAGCCGCAGATGTTGCCCTTGTCTTATTGACCATTTCTTCTTTTCAGAAAAAAGTGTTTCTTTTTAATTGAGATTTTGAGAAAAAAAATAGCTAGTTGACTCTGCTTTCACATTTTCTTTTTTAGTCTAATGATCAAGATATTGCTTTCCTGTTTTGATTGAAACAGAACGCATTTGTACTTAAAGGTCTGCTGATAAACCTCAACACTGCTGCTGTTGGTAGATTAATAAGATTTCTTTGGTGCAAAAAAAAAACATCACAAGACTGAGCATGTGAATCATCATCATGACAACAGGACAAATTTAAGGATAGCAGGCAGATCTTAGGCAAAAGGGCACACCCTAAACTGTATACACCCATGTGGTCTGGCCTTTCCCTTTGGCAGACAAACCTTAGGGTTTTTGGTGCTGGCAGGACTGACAGTGAAATATGAAGCCAAAGTGGGTGAGTAGGACTCAACAAATTCAGCGAGTTAGACAACACTGTGCAAAAATCTTAGGCAGTCGAGGAAAACTTACTTGTTAGAAAGTGTGCATGTGATCTGAAATTAAAACCGAATGTAACATTTGAATATATGCAAATAAAAAATAAAACATTAAAAAACAAGAAATTCTGTTCTTCAAAAAGTTACTGACACCTTGTTGGATGGCTCAAAGAACAATGCTTCGGTTCCCAAACCTCTCCTCAGGGGCACCTCAACCATTCCTTGTATTTATTTCATTTTAACACCAGCTCACATAATTACTTAATGTAATTAGCTAAATAACCTTATGGGGTATTGATGGCTTGCTAGTGTTCGAGTCGACAAATACACAGGTATATTGTTGTCTGATGAGGAACAGCGAAAGTGACCATATGATTAGGAAAGATAAAAAGAATGCATGCAGAGAGTGTGGCTGGGACCCTACAACGTAAGATGAGAGTATGACTGGGATGCTGTAACATTTGCTGCAAATACCAGGGTGACTCTAAGAGAAGTTTTGAAATGGTTAAGCTACCATACTTGACAGACATAATATTATAGTTTTACACCACCATGAAGATCATTTAAATATTTTCCTTAAGACAAGTTCATGTCAGTAAAACCAAGATAGCCAACCATCAAAACTGAATAGGAAAAAAAACAATCACCCATTTAAGTATGCACAACTATGATGGCACAGTATCCAACATGTTTCCAAATACTGCTCCCCCTTTTGCAACCTCAAAAAGTGAACATTCTTGTTTTTAGAAAAGCTTCGGCCATCTTTTAACTGTTTATCTTGGTTAGGGTTTCAGGAGAGCCTGGAATTTATCCAGGCAGCTCAGGGAATTTACATTACACTTATGTTGCCGATGCTTTTAATCAACATACAACTGAGATAGCAGAGACAGCCAGTCACTCAAGCAATTGGGAATTAAGGGCCTTACTCTGGGGCTCAGGGCTGAATTTACTCCACTGGTAACCTTCTAATCACAGGCACAGCATCTTAACCTAATGATCCACACACCGTACCCTGGGGAAACAAGCATGAATAACATGCCAGTCGGTCGCAGGGCGCTTACGCACACTAATGGGCAATTTAGGGACCAATTAGCCTCACAGCATATTTGGGTTCTGGGAGAAACCCACAGGCCAGGGGGAGAACATGTAGAATCCACACACACAGAGCAGAATCAGGATTCGAACCCCTTTCGTGGAGGGGTCATTTACTTGCCCTCCACAGAAGCATTCATCTTGGTGTTATTTTGCATTAGTGTTAATTTTGTTGCCCATTTTTCAGTTTAGTCTTGGTCTTGTGTCAAAGTTCCTTATTAGTCTTAGTCATATTTAATCATTCACATAGTTTTTGTTAGTCATGTTTTAGTCGACTAAAAGTCTCAACATTTTAGTCTAGTTTTAGTCAAACGAAAACTCAAGG
>JAODJW010000106.1:15891736-15916846 GCA_026777045.1 Hyperopisus bebe | reverse complement strand
ACACACACACACACACACACACACACACACACACAGGTACAAGGCACTGGTCAGTTACTCACCAGTACTTGTAGAACCTAGGCCATAGGATGAGGAGAAGCTTCATGTTTCCCAGAGAGCAAAGCCAAGGTCACCTTGGCAACGGAAATACAGTCTGTATCCGGGGTAAACCAGTGGGAGGCTGCAGTCATTCCACTGATAAAAGGACGGGGGGGGGGGGGGGCAAGGCAGGACAAAAGATGATGCAGCAGGCATACGTGCCATTGTGTTTGTGTGTGTGTGGATTAATTTTACATTATATATTGCATTGTGGGGAACAAATGTTTCCCACAATGTAATAAAAACCTATTTTTTTGACATTGTGGGGACCAATTTTCAGGTCCCCACAAAGGTCTGTAAATGCTATCAAAAAACAAAAATGCCAAAACTTACTTATGGTTAAGGTTTGGGCTGGGTAGGGGTTGAAGTCGTCATGTTGGGATTAGAGTTTTCCCCATAGAAATGAAAGGAGAGTCCCCACAATGATATAATTACAAACCTGTGTGTGTGTATGTGTGTGTATGTGTGTGTGTGTGTGTGTGTGTGTGTGTGTGTGTGCGTGTGTGTGACAGACTGTGAATCCCACCAGGCGGGGACAAGCTGCTCAGGTTGTGCAGATGAAGGTCATCCTCACCATTGAGTGATGTGCAGTTTGTTTCCAAATCCCTCCCATCAACAAGGAATTGGTGCCTGTTCCATTGCTGAATAGGACATGTATTTAGTAGGTGATAACTAGAGATCGGTGTCAGCCGATACAATCCGTGCATCTCTAGTTATCATAAAATTTAAATTTAAGTTATCATAAAATGAGCCGATATTCACCACTGACAATTCCCTTTAAAATGGTGACCCATAATGCTTTGCACATTAGCATACTAAACATAAAAATGTCTGCTGCATAGAATTATCTTAATGTTGTTAGAAATGCACGTTGCAAAAATTGCTCTGCTAATACTCCACAAGGAGGATCCATTAGTAGACAGGTCAACACAGCAAATTTGATTGCTCACCTAAAGGTGAGACAGTGAAGAGTATTAAGATTATTAAGAAAATCATTCCAATAATGAAGGCTGCAGTACCGCTGAATAACAGTAGTCCGTCAGTAACGCAAGCATTTGATAGCAAAAGGAAATGTAGTGCAGACAAAAGATATTACTCTGAAAATTCCAGAGTTTATCACACTTGATGATCAGTCCTTCTCTGTTAAAGATGTTATAAATCTGTAAGATGTATGCAGTTATAAAATATCTGGGACTGTTGCTGTATGCTAGAGTTGGTGTTTTCTTACCATAAAATAAATACTTTTCATATTTTTGGAATGTAATCTATTAATTTTTTGATTTAATTGGGTGGAGTGTCCCTTTAAACTTATGTAATCAGAACCTGAAATAATTAGTTGTTGATATCAGCCAGAAATTTCCTTATTGGTGTATCGCTAGTGATAACAACTCCTATCTCAACTCCTGGAATGAATCTGCTTCCCCTTTTGTTACCTAACAGCTTGCATCTGTGTCCTGGCTCTTGGAATCATGCTACCGGTGCTCCTGGGTGCAGGCAAATGCTTCTGCATGCATCGGGGGAAATGGGAGAAATGGGAGAGAGAGAGAGAGGGAGGGAGAGAGAGAGAGAAAGAGAGAGAGCGAGCAAACTGAGGCTAGGGTTAGGGTTAGAAAAAGTATGGCATATACAGACATCAACATGAGTTTTTATGACAGTTCTGCTCCCCACACGGATAGGAAACCACAATTCAGCATGCTTAACTAGCATATTACCTACTTTACAACAATCTGTTGATTCACCCTAAGGCCCCAAATTAGAGAGTTTTTTCGGGCACCATTCCTTTTACTTAAGGGTGTTAGACTGACTTTTTTGTGGCTCGTTTGTGGAGCTTTTGGTTTCCTAAACCTGTACAGTTACATAGTTTTTATCTAAATGTTTAGCACTGAACTTTCCTGATAGCTACCAGCAGAGATAATAGTTAGCTAAAAGAAACTGTGGGAAATGGATATTTGTTATTTATTATTTATGATATTTGTTATTTATGCCAGTTTTGCTGTATTCACCCTATACCCTCCAACAATCCAGCCTCTGGGACAAGTAGATATAGAATATGGACATATGGATGGATTTTTCTGCATTATTGTGCTTATTATTAAGCTTATCATTTTTGTTATTTATTTAATCAGCCCCCATGGCCTAGATAAGGTAGCTAAGACAGATTTAAAGCTGAACATACAGTACCGTTAAAAATAATGACTCATGGATAGTAGCTAGTCACCTTTATTTTATTTTGTGTCCAACAAGTTAAAATTATTTGGCAGTACAGTAGCTGCACACAGTACAGTAGTACAGTAGCTGCACTCCATCTGGAGCAGTGAACCCATTTGTTCCTGTGGCGTGGAGCTTTTTGTGCCAAACGGAAGGAGGGTGGGTAATTTGGAGGTCACAGGGTAGGGGGGTGCAAACTGACAAGCTGTTTTTTGAGGCCTGAGCTGAAAGAGGCTTTGTTTGTGGAGGGCCCTGCAGCCATGTCAGGGAATTGGTAGTGACTGCCTGGCATCACGTGTCACATCAAATGGAGGGAAGTGTACCATTCTGTCAAGCAGACGGAGCTTAGACACCAGGCTAGCAGTGCAGGGGGAGTGCAGGAGAAGAGCCTGGGATTTTGCACAGTTTGTACGGGGTGATGGTTAAGTCTTTAATATGGCACCTGGACTTCTGCTGCCTTGGTACTTCCCTCCTCCTTGGCCATTACATTACTTTCAGTGCATAACTGGCTCTTTTTAAGTGACTGCTTCGAGAGACACTGCAGGGAACAAGAGGCACTAAGCTTGTCCTGTTTCTCATTAAATAGTAAAATGAAAATGAAAGAAAAACTTAATTACATCTAATGTGAACCCCTCTGACAGTGCCAGGTGATGTTTCACTTAGATTTTCTGTTGGAGGCTTATGCAAAGTCAAAACTAATTCACAAATATTCAGTATTTTTTTTTTATTTTATTATTTACATGATGCTTTCATCCAACGTGACATACAAGTTAAGGTTAGAGGCAAGGGTCAACCCGTGTCCCTGGAGCTTTGGGGTTTACAGACCTTGCTCAAGGGTCTGGTGGTGAATTCACTCTGTAGGTCTTAGAATTTGAAGTGGTGTCCAATTCCCTGTCCATCTCAGCTGACTTCATTGAGCCAAAGACCTGCAGATTTTAATCCAAGGACAGGTACTGTACTAACAACCACAGCCACTGAGAAACACTTACCTTAAATTGACTTATGGCAATAAGAGTATTAGAGGATATTAGAGGCTCACATCCGTATGTAACAGTTTTTGTATTGGAAATGTCTATGATTAATTTTGATGATGCTTGATTAAAATAAAATAACTAAAGACTTTGGATGGAAGGGTCTGCTTAGCAAAGAGAGAGAGAGAGGTAAGGAGCTTGCACTGATGCAGCACAGAGTTCTGCACGAGTGCACTTTTGGAGACCCGCACAGTACAGCACCACACCCGCCCGCACCCGCACAGTACAGCACCACACCCGCCTCATGATTATTTCAAAGTTAAATCCGCACCCGCCTGGGCCCGTTAACATTCCGCCCATTACCCGCCTGTACCTGTAATAAATTACACACAATTATTTTTTCTATGCACCTCTCAACATGACAAGCGTTAGGCCTACATGAATTTTGAATTGAAACGAAAAAGTCCGTTTAACACAAAATCAAATCAGATAGATCTAAGCTATCCATACTGTGACAAGCTGAAAGAGAGAACACGACAACACACTTCAGCAAGGATTCTTTATTTCTCGGCTCAACGAGCCTCGAAGAGCAGTTTTGCACACGGAGAATACAGCACCCCCACTGGTATGTGCTGGTAACACTCTACAACGCCACAAACACTCAAACAGCTCCCCACTCACTAACGTTCTGGAGGAGGGTGACTTTCGAGAAGGACCCAAATCAACTGTTTATTAAAACACAAACACAAAAAATTTTACCCACAACAATTCCCTACTTCTATTATATAACAACTACTCCCCCTCTAATCTTCCCCAAAACATAAACAAATACCTCAATTTCCCCACATGCAAATTACTCCCTACCGCAATGCCTCACGGGAGCAGGAGTCCTGTAATGCCACTCGCTACAATACATTGTCTGCCGCATTGTAGTCTAATCAAGGTTACTGTGCAGGAGCAGTATACAGTATCATCCACAGTCCCAGGTTTGAGCTGGGTCCTGCGTTTTTAGATGACAAATCCAGCTGAAGAAAAATCTCTCTCACTGGCAGCACTCGATGCAGGGCTTTCTAAGGTACCCCCAACATACTGAACACACTGTGATGATGACAATTTGATAGTACATGATAGTCTAATACATAGATATTTTCGTTTATGTGTTATTTTTGCAGGCTACAATACTGTTTTGATTGACCTGTTACCCGCCCATGTGTAATGAATTACCCGCCCGTAAAATTCCAGAACATTAAAATCCGCCCGTTTCAGCAACTATCTGCGGGTACCCGTTGGGGGGAGTCACACTGCCACCCATTTCTTATCCACGTATTCTGGACAGGGACCTGACTCAGGGTCAGGATAGGACACAAAGCTGGGGGACAGCATGTGTGGGAGGCATTCATTATTTGTTGTGTTGGTGGTTGACACTAGGTGGCAGTGTGGGCTGAGTAAATTACAGGTCACGGTGCAAAAGGGGAGAGAAAAGCCTTAAAAGGAGGGGGTCAGGGGGCGTAAAGTGAGGTAGCAAGGAGATCATACAGTTTTACTGCTAATATGCCATAAACTATAGTAACCCTTACGTTGTAATAATTGTAACCTTTTGTAATATCGCTATTTAATGGGAACTTCACCCAAAGGTTAATGGATGTGGATCTCAAGTTTCTTTGTATATTTATTGCCATGGCGAATAATCAACAGGATCTAGCTGCCTTCACAGTGCAGTGGACGATGTTGGATAGTCACTACACTAAAACAGCTAAAATTGTTACATTCATCCATCCATCCATCCATCCAACCATCGATTTATGTAACTGTTTCTTCCATTTAGGGTCGCAGGAGTCCAGAGCATATCCCAGAGGTTATGAGCGCAAGGGAGGGAACAAGCCAGGATGGGGCACCAACCCATCGCATGCTAAAATTATTCATGCTGCAAAACTGAAAGTTGTAATTCGTCTTGTCTCGTATTTAATGAAAAAGTCTTGATATGTGATCTCCCATGAGGGAGACCCAGACTTGGCCCTTCCGATAGATCAGCCAACCACATCTAGAGGAACTGAAGATAAAGATTTATAGCTTGGGCCTTTCAGAGGGTGATCTCATGGTGTCATGGCGTGTTTGTGCCCCCTTTGCGGTAGCTACCTATGCGTACTATCTGAGCTGAATCAGAATATGGCATTAAATTTTCAGCCTCCCCCTTAGGGGGGATTGAACACTGGAAGAATCAGCTGAACTGCTGAATTGACTTCTCCCTCCATTTCCCTGTGGTAGCATCCAGCTGGATGATTAAATACCGTTCTGTTAATTTGTGGGATAATAGCATGTTCATCATTAATTTTAATGTTTAATATTATAAACACCATTATATTTCCTGCAGCTGATTGTTAGGTTCTTCCAGGACAGGTATCATTTCTAATCTTAATTGAAAAGTTTTATATATATAAATGAATACTTAACAGTCAATTATTGGCATATTTAATGCAAAGCAGGATTGTGTGAGCTCAGTGTGCCACTAGACAGAGGCTGCTGGAACACGGGGGGTGTAGTCTGCACCGGTTCAATTATATTTGTAATGTGCTATTTGCCTCATAGGTAACTTGTTTTGAATAAAAGTGTCTGCTGAAATAAATAAAATGTAAATGTCTTCTCGTGGAACAGGTGGCCAGCACCCAGACTTAGGCACCATGCCAACGCAGACACTTACACTGAAGCTGTCTTAGTGCTTCCACTGGGCAAATGTTAAAAGCAATGGTGCCTGGTGCCAGTGTCACTCTACTTTTGCTGCACATGCCTGATACCCATTGTTGCTTGATAGGGTTGTGCTCATGTCTGGAAGGTTGTGGGTTTGAATCCCGTGGTTGGTGCAGCAATCTTATAACTACTGGGCTCTTGAGCTGGAACCCATCTGCTCCTGGGGTGTTGAATACTGGCTGACCCTGCTCTCTGACCTCTAGGCTTTCCTCAATTGTTTATTACATGTGACTCTATATATGTGCAGTCTAGTGGCCAGTCTTCACTGATTGCACATTCCATCAGTAACTGCAGAGTGGGAAGGTTGAATTGGCAGAGCAAGAGCACAGCTGTACATAAAATATTACAATCCACACAACATAATAGGAGGCACATCAGAGTTTAAAAGAGGACTAATTGTTGGTGCACATCTCACTGGTGCATATATGACCAGGACAGCAACCAGGGTCGGCTTCACAGCCCTTAACTAGCAATTCTTATTTTAGCCTTCTTCCAGTATGATAACTGCACCTTATTTGTGGATTTTTTTTCTATAGATCAGCTGCAGTACAACTTGGACAAAAATCCACAAATAAATAGGAGCAGAGTCACAAATGTTGCGTGATCTACAAATACACGGGAAGTGATCCACAAATGTGCAAAACCCGTTTCAGGTATACAAATTGCTCCATATTTTTGCGGATATAATTTTACACAACACAAATAAAAATACGTATTTGTAGATAGTGATGCGCTTCCGGGATAGGCTCCGGGCCCCCCGCGACCCGGTAGGATAAGCGGGTTGGAAAATGGATGGATGGATGGATGGATAGTGATGCATTTGTGAATTTTTTTCTACAGATCAGCTGCAGTACGAAGTGGACAAAAATCCATAAATAAATAGGAACACGATCCACAAATAGAATGTGAAGAAATTTTAAAAATACTTAAAAATTTTTGTAGAAATATTTGGAAATATTTGTGGATTATGGTACATATTTGTGGATTGTCGTCTGTGGGTTACAAATAACAAAGTGCAATAAAAAAAATTAATAGTTACAAATCGGTGCTTTGGCTGCTACCAAAAATACTCCATGTAGTTTGGTGTAATTCAGCCACATCTGAATCTTCTAATTATACACTTGAAGATTGCTTGATTAGTTTATTGCGACTAGCTTTAACAAATATATTGAATAGTTTGGGTATTCATGCAGTGGTTTAGGAACCAATGTCCTAGAATGAATAGTGACTAAATAAATGTTCATTCTGTGCCTCACTTAAATAATTCGAAATCTATGAAATTCATAAAAAGTGATATTACCCTTAGTCTCTGACTGTACCTAGATGAGTGATTACTAAAATTAAATGAAAGACAGGATTTTAAGCCAGACTGTGACGGTTGCGTTCTGTTTATCTTTGTATTTAGTTTGTAAGAGACGAGGTATCTCTCTTTCATTGAGCCTCTGTCTTTTATGTTATGTTTGGAATGTCATATGACTCCGCACATGTCTGTCTGTCCGTCTGTTTTTATGTGCGTTTCACGCCTGCAGGCCTGCCGCCTGCACGGAGTTCTTCATCCACATTGAGAGAGAGGCTACCTGCCCCTATGTCTGCCCCGGCTAACCGGAAGTCCTCCTCAGGATCACGCAGGTAAGCCCCAGCATGTCGTTGTCTTCTCATCTCTCATAATTCCATCATTTTCCTTGATTTATACCACCCATCAGTTTCTCCCTTGTATCTTCCTCTGTCACGTCTGCTTCCCTGTTCCTCCACCTGACTTATCTTCGTCTCTCTCCAGCTCCCTTGACTCTCCACCCTCTAAGTGTATGCATATGTCAGCTCTCGGGGTACACCCTTAGTCCAGTGGCGGCTGCTAGTCTTTCAAACAAGGGAAGCTCATATTAGGCCTACATCATAAAATTCATCATGTTATTTGTACATAAATTCTGCCCTCCGTTCCTTTTACAGAAAGTGGTGTGTGACCCTGTCGTACCAATTGGCTGTTTATTCCAGAACCTTAACCAGTTTTCTCTCAATGGACAGGAGAGAAAGGTTGCTCAAACAATCTTGGCCCATCATGTTGCAGGTGTATGACTTGACCCATTTTAAACAGAAGAAGCTCCTCTCTACACCTGCTGATGTAGCGCCAATTGTTGCCAATAACAACAACAGCTTATATGGCTCAGGCATTGAACTCCATGTCTTTAACACCAAGAAATCACACAGCTTACCCCAGCTCCCGTGTAAGTCAAGGTCTGAATATAGCACTTGAAGTTCAGATCTCAGTCTCCCTCAGTCAATGAAATGCCCATAACGTTTCAGGACGCTTTCAAATGCCTCCTCTGGAAACACGTGTCTCATTTCATCAAATTTCCCTGGATTGACTAGTTCTAAGAAGCTCATGCTTTCCAAATTTGAAAAACGCTAAGAAATCTGCTCCATGAAATTGTCTAGGATGGCCATGTACAGATTTCTGTAGCGGTCCTGGGGATCCTGCAGTTGTGACAGATGGTGCTTTCTCATTGGTTCATCTCGAGGGTCTGATGTGAGATTTGCTGCTTTTGCATAAACTGCTTGATAAGCTGTTGACCTCTTCTCCTTGGCAAAAACAAGGAGAGACTCAATTCTTTTTTTGAAGAACATCCATAGCCCTTTGCTGGACAATATCAAAGACAACATCTGTCTCAGAGAAGATTTGTTCATGTGTGTACAACATGAACACAAACTCAAAGTCCTTCAGTTTCATTATGAAGCCTTTGGCAGCATCTAATGTGTCATCATCCATGCTCTCATCCTGGGTAATCTTGTCAAAGATCTGCAGGAGGCCATCATAATTTTTTGCCACAGTGCTCACTATCCGTGATGTGAAATTCCATCGAGCAGGAGCATTTTTGGGCAATCTTGAAGACCCTGCAGACTCAAGAAAAGACATCCTTTTTGTGGACTTAAAAAAATGCGGTAAACACAGAGAGAGGTGCAAAAAATATTCTTGATTCAGGCAAGCATTTAGCACCCTGGAACAACAACAGGTTCAGTCTGTGTGCATAGCAACGCACAACATTGCACTAGGGGCTATTACTCTAACATTGCCCTGGCATTTGCATTGGCATTGGCATTGAGAGATGAAGCAAAGACAGCAGCCCCATCATAGGTTTGCGCCACAAGTTTTTCTCTAAAACTGTAGCCCTGCATGTTCTCGTTTAAAACTTCAAACACAGACTGAGTATCTCGACCCCCTAACACATCCAAAAATCCAATGAAGATCTCCTGAATTTTACCTACAGTGTCCACATGTCTAACAATGGCAGACAGTTGGGCATGGCAAGATATGGCAGTTGCTTCATCTACCTGCCATGCAAAAAAGGAGCAGTCTGAATTTCACCTTTGATATGATCAGAAACACTGGCTGCGAGAGCAGAGATCAAGTCATTTTGGATAAGTGGGACATACCAGAAAACACAGCTGATGACTGAAATTGTGTGGCCAAGACAGTCATATTTAAAGCAGGTCAACAATATTAGCACCGTCTGCCATTATGCACAGCTGGCTAGTTTCCCCTTCCATGAGCTACTTTAATTATATGAATGAACCAACTTTACAATGCTGAAACAAGGAGCAAAGTCAAGAACGCTATAATATTGTTTTTTTTTTAAAGAATGATTTGTACAAACAAAAATGGCTTATATCACCAGCAAACAACAGAGTGCAGCAGTTTGTCTTACGACTTCGCGTGCAAATCCGCATGGGACTGAACTGGAATCTCTGTAGTGCCGGTGTATACTTAAAACATGCTGTCAATCAAAAAGGGGTTCTGCCCTTTAGACAGCTCCTCAAACCATCAAGCAGCAGCCCAGTGTCCTGGCCCGCCCACTGCTCCATTCACTCCCAGAGATGTTGAGCTTCCCTGGAAGTAACAATTTTGGTGCATTAATCCAATAACTGTCGAGCTTTTCTGCAGTGAAAAAAGCTCTTCTGTGCCGGGCCATAGAGGTCCAGTGAGGCTGCGCTTCAGGAGGTTTTCATGCACTGTGCTGCATGGAAATGTATGAGAAGAAAATCACGTCAAACAATCTACAATAAATAGCTGATTCTGAACGAGCTCATCATGAAGTTGAACGCATTCTGGCGCATTTTTATTAAAACCAATATAAATACGATATTAGAGAAAGTGGAGCTTCCCTTGTAGTCTTAGAGCAGTCGCCACTGCCTTAGTCGCCCTCGTATCTCTCATACTTTGTATTTGCTTCTCTTTCTCTCACTCCATCCCTCTATTCTCCTATCAGAATTTAGAGAAAGCATTTAGTGGCTGACCCCTGCCTTTCCCCATAGGCACAGTACTTTCTGCTTATTTCTTAGGTATGACAGCACCTTGCAGTGAAATAAACCCTTCACCCTTCCAGCACCACCTTCCAGCTCCTCTGTGTTTTCCACGCTCTCTGACTTGTGAAATATGTCTCCCAACACCTCGATGTCGTACCTCTGCAATCATCGTTAGGTGACCTCTTATTTGGTTCCCCATTTCCCACGAAGAATAATTTAACCCCAGAGTACCCAAAAAAAGAATATAAATTCTAGTTATAAAGCAATATGAAAAAAGAACATACTGCTGTCCCTCTCAACTGACTTCATTGTGCCAGTTAAATGCTTACACGGCTGTCGTGAAGGTCATGGGAAATCTAACTTGTTGATGCTAAGTACAGAAGTTTACATGTACATAAGTAGTTTGAGCCTCAAAGATTTGATTTCCTGCTTGAAAGGCTCTTTTCGTCACATCACTGACACGACCTAAGATTCACACTTGTCCCAAAGCACAAATTTCTATGCTGAACGTGCCCATTTTGGCTTTCGTCAGGGAAAGCTTGATGTTTAATGCTGATTTAATGAATAAGCCAATATTTCCTGTATTCAAAGGACACTGTTAATAAGGGGGTTTGTTAGTTTAGGACCTTGGCAATCTGTGGACTTGGCTTATGTTAATAGCGATGTCCATCCACCCAAATTTTTGCAGCATCATTGTTTTAGGTAGAGCTTTGAGTTTCCATCCATTTTGCCTTGTTCTTGGGAATGTGTAGGTAGCATGGCGCCCATGCCTGAACGCTCCATCTATGCCTGTCCTTCTCTTGTTTCTTTCTCCAGATTCAACCCCCTGAAGGCTCTGCAGCCAAAACGGCGTTTGCAGCAAATGTTGTCCTCCCCTACTGCGTGAGAGACGCTTCTTTCACTGCGTCATGGCACACACACACGCATGCACACTCACATAAATTGTAGCATTAGTTCAGACAGGCACACACAGCTGCACGCACGTGAGCCGCTGTTGAATTTGCAATACGCCTGTGATGACCTTTACAAACAGGCACGCTTGAGTCCGTGAATCCTGAGGAAGGTCACCTGAAAAGAGACAAATGCACGTGACCATAATGATACACACATACACCAGTTTAACATTTCCACGCAGACATCATTCATGGCAGCTTGCTTGGTGTGTAAAGTCTGTTGTTTATGAGGTGACATTAGTGCCAAAATGAAATTGTGTTCAGAAGTCTATCCATCGTGGTTGATCCCAGTCAGCATCACAGGGAACCTGTACATGAGTACAAGCTAAGCTGGTTAGCTCAGTCTCATGTTCTCAGTTTATTCAATTGAGAAGGAATTATCACTTTATACTGTTAATCACCCATTTTTTCAGTTACTATAGTGCATGTGCCTTTTTTGATGTGCCAAATTAATATTTCTGTAGAATCCCTATAGAAGTAAAATTCCTAAATTGACAGTTTTGGCATTAATGTCATCCAGAGTTGATTTGGTAAAGCACCTCAACACAACTGAGGGGTATCTTCTGAATCAGAAAAGACTTCATCCAACTCAAGTAAAGCAGACGACCCCACCAACCTTACCACGTACCATAATACTAGCCGGCCTATTAGTCACATAAACCAAGGCGATGAGATGTGCCAGCAGAATGTGTGCTGCCAAGTCCCTCTGGCTTGCTTGCTTTCCATCTGTGAACTTTAAATTGCTTTCTTTGCTTTCTAGGTTTGCTTCTGCTGCTTTCACCAGTCTTTTCAGTAGCTTGACTACCCTTTATCATTCCTCTATCTCCCTTCCCCTTCCTTCATATGTAACTATAGAAGTTCAGCCTTCCTCTGGGTCCCCTCCATCCAGTGCTGGGGCCCGATGATTGGATAAGCTCAGGTCCACCTTGACTAGAGGCCAGTTGTCATTGCTTGATTGAAGTCTCATGACCTCACACCTGGCAAATGGGGATACTCCATACGCTGAGTGTTTCCACTGGTCAGAGAGAACTCAGGGTATTTTGGCATATTAAAGCCATCTTTACTGCACCATTTGTGCAGTTCCACTTACATCTCTTAATCTCTTGGAGCTGTCATTTGACTAACTGCACGCTGTTATTGCACATACATTCTTTTCTTGCTCAAAAAAAAAACATCATGCTTCCTGATATCCTTTCCAGTCATTGCTAACTGGTCAGTATTTAATAAGAATGAAGATAAAAGAGCACACAAAAATAATAACATTTTGTAAGGCATGTAAAGCAACAGGGACATAATAAGGTTATGATTAGAACTGCTTTCTGCAAAACTCTATTTTATATGCTGACTTACTCTTTGGAGAGAGAGTAATTAATCAGTAATGAACCAGGATTAAAAAGAGGTGCCCCACTAAGCATCAATTCCTGGTTCTTTTTCTGTGCTGCTAGGATCAAAGAATGAACGCAAGTTTATATTTGAGCCAAAGCACAGTTCAAGTGTCAGCTGTGTTTTCATGTAATGTGCTGCTTTTTTATTTGATGTATTGATTGGAAGTTGAGGAGCCTTCTGGAAATGGCTGAACCTCAAGCTTACTGGTCACCTGTATTCACTGTCTGTAATAGCCTCTTATTTCTGGCCAGTTTTGACTATTGCAGGTTCATAGAGCTAGACTACATTCCAATGGAGGCAGGCTTAATGGTTTCAATGCGGCAAAGTCGTGGATTTCTGTCCCCGGAGCGGCACAATCGGTCAGCACCTCCCCTTTCTCCACAGCTCCATCTCCCAGTTAGACATCCACCATTACACATAAAAAGCAGTCCCATTTTGTTTACTTTCATTTTCACTTTGTTTTTTGATTGTTGATTGTATGAAGTGCCATACGTTATTTTCCTGAGTGCTATATTTTCTATAGAGAATTCAAATGACATTTTCAGGATGTGTTCTGTTTTAGCCTTTTCTTTTTTTCTGTGTAATTGTTTTTTCCTGTCCTTGTAGTGAGGCCCTGTTTAAGATAAGCCTGGTGTCTTGTTCTCGTCTTGTGGAAATGCACTGGATATCTTGCTCTAGGAGATGTATGGCCTGCTGTGTCGTCAGTGTCTTTGTGGGTTAGACACCATGCACTGTATTGGAGCTCTGAGACCTTCTGTGTCCTGTTCTGCTCAGACGGCCTGCTGCCCCGGTCAGCACCAGGGACCCCTATGGCACCTCCTCACTCAGCAGTAGTTCTGGATCCTGCAAGGGCAGCGACGGGAGCCCGGTGCCAAGGTAACAGAGGCCCTGCACGCAAACGAGATGCCTACTAGGCCTAGCTTACTCCTGCTCTATGTGCTCCACAGTGCAAACATGGGTAACTTTTACATCAAAACCAGGTGGGACCCTCATAAGTGTAGGTTAGTGTCATAAAATTTAAATGAAAAGAAAGGGTTTTCCTGATCTAGTCTGAGGCTGAGATCTAGACAGGGAATTTCTAGGTCAAAACTGGCTCTGATCTTCATGCTGTTGTCTAAACCCTCCTCTGTTTCAGGCGTCAGGTGAAGTACACCTCCTGCAGTGACAACCATGGCATCCGTCCACCACCCCCGGAGCAGTACCTCACCCCCCTGCAACAGAAGGAGGTGTGTATCCGGCACCTGCGGGCCAAGCTCAAGGAGACCATTGACAGGCTGCAGGACAGGTGAGCAATGGGTGTGTCTTTGCAGGGCGTGTCTCTGTAGGACATGTCTCTACTGGGCGTGGCTCTGCTGGACATGTCTGCAGGCTGTGTCACTGCCGGGCGTGGCTCTGCAGGATGTGTCTCTGCAGGCCATGTGTCTGCCGGGCATGTCTGCAAGGCACATGTCTACTGGGCGTGGCTCTGCTGGACATGTCTGCAGGGTGTGTCTCTGCCGGGCGTGGCTCTGCAGGGCGTGTCTCTGCCAGGAGTGGCTCTGCAGGACGTGTCTCTGCTGGGCGTGGCTGTGCAGGCTGTGTCTGCCGGGCGTGGCTGTGCAGGACGTGTCTCTGCCAGGAGTGGCTCTCCAGGCTGTGTCACTGCCGGGCGTGTCTCTGCAGGACGTGTCTCTGCAGGCAATGTGTCTGCTAGGCATGTCTGCAAGGCATAGCTCTACTGGGCATGGCTCTGCTGGACATGTCTGCAGGTTGTGTCTCTGCAGGTCGTGTCTCTGCAGGCCATGTCTCTGCTGGGCGTGGCTCTGCCGGTTGCTCTGTCACTTGTGGGGAATTTTATCCATTTTTTTCTTCCTACCTTCAAGGCTTGCCCTCATGTGCCCTTGGAAAACCTACCATCCACAAAATTGCTGTCCACTGGACACATTGAACAGTTTCTTGGACATTCATGTTGCTGAATTTCACACCAGATGTACAGTTATGTTAAGACATAATGACATGTGCCAGTATATCAGGCCACTCCCTCAAAAACTGGATTGTATTGCCATTGCCAGATGTGTTGTCTGTTTGATTTTATATTTAACTGCCCTTGTAGCAAAAAGCGAAGTTTAATATTGTTTGCAGTTCCAGATATTATGTCTGAAATAGTTATGAAAGCTGCACGATTAAGGTGTAAAATATCTGGTTCTCTGCTAAATAAGCTGGATGTTTCCCCAGTTATGAAGCGGAAGCTGAAGCTGATCCTTTTGGAGTCTCCATCTGTCTTGTGCCCCTGTTTCTCCTGCTCCCAGGGACACTGAGATTGATGAGCTGAAGACCCAGTTGTCGCGTATGCAGGAGGACTGGATCGAGGAGGAGTGTCACCGCGTGGAGGCACAGCTGGCACTGAAGGAGGCGCGCAAGGAGATCCAACAGCTAAAGCAGGTGATCGACGTTGTACGGACCAACCTGGGCCAGGCAGACACAGGCGTGCAAAAGTACTTCCAGGACATCAACATCCAGAACCGTAAGCTGGAGACGCTGCTCTACAACATGGAACTGGCTCAGAACGGCTCGGGCCATGAGGGCGAGGATGAGGCCGGAGCGGGACCCGGACTGCCTCTGTCTGCGTCCTGCGAGGGCTCACCAGCACGATCCCTCACCCGCAGCTCCACCTACACCAAGCTGAGCGACCAGGGGCTGGCCGACAAAAATGGCAATGGGCCGGACTTCCCGAGCCTGTCAGGGGAGGAGACGCAGGACAGCGGCTGCGTCTGCGGGGATAGTCGGGCCAGTCGGGCCGACCTCCTGCTGGAGGCCACGCTGCTATCGGAGGAGACGTCATCGCTGCTGAGCGTCTGCTCCCGCCTGCCACACTCCTCCACCTATGAGAAGCTCTACAGCAGTGAGAGGGCACTGCCGCTGCGGTGTAGCCGCACCTGCCGCAGCCACCCCTGCCTGTCCCACCACCACCTCTACCTGCACCACCTCAGGGAGCAGGGCATCCAGACAGACTGTTCCCCTTACAACTGCGACCTGGACACCATCACGGAGAAGGCCTGCAAGTCCCAGGCCTGCAGCCCTACCTCCATCTGGCTGTCAGAGGAGGGCGAGGACTTTGACACCATCACCTCGGTGACCGCGACCACCACGGCCGCTGATCCCACTCCGCTGCCACTGCCCCGGTCCCCCTCCTGCCCCCTGGACCTACCCCCCATAGAGGACGAAGAGGTGCCCTTGCAGCCCCCACCACCCCAGACTTGTCAGCCCAAGAGCACGTCCCCCCCAGGAGTGACGGTGGTGGTGGTGGAAGAGCAGGATGAGGGTGGTGGCATGGGAGCCACGGAGCCATCCTCAGCGCCTCCCCAAAAGAGCTACTGGAGCCGGCACTTCCTGGTGGATCTGCTGGCAGTGGCTATGCCCGTGGTTCCGGCAGTGGCCTGGCTGTGCCGAGGCCCTCGCAGGGACAGCCAGCCCGTCTACCAGATCGGCTCACTGCTGCGGGGCTGCTGCACAGTCGCCCTGCACTCCCTGCGCCGAGGGGGGGGCACAAGGCACTACCCAGCAGGGGGCGGCGGTGGGCTCGGGGGCATTCCCATTTGAATCAGCCCGTACCCTTAGTCCAATGAGTTATGTCACTTGAAAGAAGTGCACTACTCGCCGTATGATCCAACCTTCGACCTCCTCCAGCCATAAACTGATCTCTTATATCACTTCCCTCCCCGTATAGGATTAAAGAGAGACACCAGGGATTCTTTGGATCGACGCTGATTGTAATACCCAGCCGGAGTGCCAAAGGACAGGTCTCCGCTTCTCTCTTTCTCACTCTTTCCGTCTGCCCGTCTTTGGAAGGTGATGGTTCTGGTGGCCGGGTTCCCCTGCCCCACCCACTCCTCTGTGTCCATGAGTCCGTGTGATTTTTTTCTTTTTTTCTCCTTGACAGTCACCATCATGGGGAAACTGAGTGAACAGCTGCCTTGGGCAAAATATCACATAAAAAAACATAAGCTGCTGCAGCTGTGAGTTTTAGTAATAGATATCTCAGCCTTGTGGTCATAGAATCGGTGGTGTCCTAGTCCATATTTGTATAGTATAACACATGATGGAAACACCTTGAACAAAATAGTACATGCATCCTTCCTGGTGCCTAATATTGAAGAGGTTCAAAGGGACAAGAAATGTTAAATATTTGTGTTTATTCCAGGTATGCTGAATGACAGTGCTACATTTTACGTTTGTTAGCTTGTTTTTAATTTGTTTATGTGAAAATGGTAACACTTTATATCGAAGAGCTCTACATAAGACCTTCATAACGCATATAAACTGTGTATCCTACAAACCAGCACCCCTCATTTTCCCGGGTCTCTCTCGATTTTTCCACCCCTCTATCCGCTGTACTCCTGTTATACCATTTCTCCCGATTTTAAGCATTCACACTTTTATGATCGTGAGCAGACCCAGCACAGCAGGGGGCGACAACGCACATACAAGTGTAGCATGCACCAGCAAATGAATACAAAAAGAATGTGTTTGTGTGTGTTTGTGTGTGCATTCCCTCTTCTTTCCTACATTTACACTTCCAGTTAACTCGCAAACGTCATAGAGAACAGCAAGCTAAAATGAGTGAGATGGTTACCAAAAAGAACAGGTTCTCCTTTAAGTTGTAAGACAGATATTTTAATTTGAGAGCCAAACATCACATCTTTTGTAAGCTGCATTGGACCAACTTCAGCACTGAACATGAAGGTAAAACCAATGTGGTTCATCACACAAAAAACAGCTAATCACAGACAGGGCCATATAAGCATAAGTTGTTTCATCCTATGAAGTCATTCTGAGGCAGATCAGCTTACTGTACTAAAATCTCCCTAATTATCACAACCTGATACTAGCAGGTGTGCTGTGCGTGCTTTTTCATTTGTCCCTGTAGGCCTTATGAATGCGTGATGCAATTTATGATGTTATGAAGGTCTCGTGTCACAACTGAAATGTGAAATTGTACTTATCAGTGATGCAGACAATTTTGACAGATTTCCCTTTAACCATCACTCTTTGTTGTTGCCCTAGAATTATTATGCATTTTTAACTTATTATTTAAACTATCACTTTTATTACTATTTATTTATTACTGTTAAACTATCACTTGTGTATTTGGGGGGGGGGGGCTCATTAGAAATTTTCACAAGACAAATCACATACCAAAGCATTTATGATCATCTAATCAGACACCACTTGGGGGGGAACACATTGTTCAACACCGAGTACTTTTCACTGGAAACCTATAATCGAAAAGAGTGTATCGTTTTATGTGTGTGGTTGTTCAGTCCTTGTAATCGCACTATAAATCACTTTATGAGATTAGCTACTACTTGAAGTTACATTGCATGTGTCTAAGAGGACCCCTCAGTGATAAGGGGATAAATGCATTCTTGTGTAATAATTTTTAAAGAAGGCAGGGAACTTCAGTTTTACAGGGATGCACACCTGCAAGGAAAAAGTTGAAGATTTTCTCCAATACCTGAGTTTTTAGATTATTGAACTTATCTGCAATAGAAGAATTTACTGGATGGCTGTGTCCTAGTTAATATTGCACTGGACATTTTGCCAGCTTCATGATTTATGATAGAGTTTTGTTTTTCCCTCTGAACGCAAAATAAGTTGCCTTTCAACCTTTTTTTCATTGTGAGCGTGGCAGTGTCCCTATGTTTTAGCTTGACAATCCTTTAGAGCTTTGGGAAACAATAATACAGCGCAGTCTGTCAGGTGTAGCAAACATCTCAAACTGAAATCACAAGCACTTACCATTAAACTATGAAAAGTATAATAAAGAGTATAAATGAATTAACCGATAAACAATTTTTCAAATATGGAGCAGTTCTCTCCAAAAGAGAAATGTTTAAAACCTTTAAATGATCTGTATCCTTTTTATGGGCTGAAAGTATGTTTATCTTGCATTATTGGTTTGTGAGTGTGCAATTTAATGTGACCCATGAAATGTCTGTTAAACTAATATGTGAGGTTCACATATATTTTTTTTGAAAGCCATATACTAACATAGATGTTTGTGGTACAGTCAGTGCCAGACCATGACTTTCAAGGGTGTACGTCAGGCTCGGGTGTTGGTTCTGACCCTTGTCACCTTTGCAGCCCTCCGTGTCTGGCCGCTTCTGTGGAGTCACACTGCTCTGCTGGGCATCTCACTGGCATACTGAAGGTCCCTTGGAGCATTCACGACTCATGGGGCTTTCAACCAGAATGCTACAGGTGAGCTCAGATGGAGGTGGAGAGGGACTGATATGAAATGAAGATATGCAGTCTGAGGACATTGATTTAAGGCTAAAAAACAACCAGTGTCTAATAAGCCTGGCAACCTGTAATAAATAAATATGGTAATACAAGTAAGTCCTGGCTGATGATCTTTTTAATCTTTTAATCTTTTTAATCTTTACTTTCTAACGAAGACCAGAACAAACTTAATAAATCAAGCCCTGGGGTTTGTCATTATAATGTTATTGGACCAAAGTGAATCCATTAGAGTTTTCCTTGTGGATGTTTCTGCATGGGGCAGCATGGTGATGCAGTGGTTAGCACTGCTGCCTAATGGCTTGGGGATCTGGATTCAAGTCTCTACTCTGACTCCATGAGTGTTTTCCATGTGTAATTGTGGAGTTTTCTCAGGGTACTCCAAAACATACAAACCACAGTCCAAAACATCCATCCATGCATCCATCCATTACCTACCGCTTGTCTGGGGTTCGGGTCGTGGGGGTAGCAGCTTCAGGAGAGATACCCAGACCTCCCTCTCCCCAGCTACCTCTACCAACTCCTCAGGGAGGATGCTGGGGTGTTCTCAAGCCAGCCGGGAGATATAATCCCTCCAGTGTGTCCTGGGTCTGCCCCGGGGCCTCCTCCATGTCAGACATGCACAGAAAACCTCTCCGGGTAGCCACCCAGGAAGCATCTGCACCCGTTGTCCAAACCACCTCAACTGGCTCCTTTCGACATGGAGAAGCAGCGGTTCTACCCTGAGACCCTTCCGGATATCCGAACTTCTCACCCTATCCCTAAGGGAGAGCCCAGACACCCTGCGGAGAAACTCCATTTCAGCCGCCTGTATTCGCAATCTCATTCTTTCGGTCATTACTCATAGCTCATGACCATAGGTGAGGGTAGGGACGAAGATGGACCAATAGATTGAGAGCTTTGCTTTCTGACTCAGTTCTTTCTTAGCCATGAGGAACTGGTTAAGCGCCTGCAAAACTGTAGATGCTGCTCCGATTCATCTGTCCAGCTCCTGATCTTGCCTACCCTCACTCGTGAACAAGACCCCGAGATACTTGAACTCCTCCACTTGAGGCAGTACCTCTTCCTTGACCTGAAGAGGGCAATCCACCCGTTTCCAGCTGAGAACCATGGTCTTGGACTTGGAGGTGCTAATCCTCATCCCCGCCGCTTCGCACTCGGCTGCAAACCGCCCCAGAGCACACTGGAGATCCCCAGCAGATGAAGCGAACAGGACAAAAAAAGCAGCAAGGCAATCCTGAGGCCACCAAGCTGGACACCCTCAACACCCTGGCTGCGCCTACAAATCCTGTCCATAAATATTCTAAACAGGACCGATGACAGAGGGCAGCCTTGGTGGAGCCCAACCCGCACTGGGAACACATCCGACTTATTACTGGCAATGCAGACCAAGCTTCTGCTCCTTTCATACAGGGACCGAATCGCCCACAACAGTGGACCCCGGACCCCATACTCCCGAAGCACCCCCTACAGAGCACCTCAGGGAACCTGGTCGTAAGTCTTTTCCAAATCAACAAAACACATGTAGACTGGATAGGCAAACTCCCAGGCCTCCTCCAGTACCCTTGCAAGGGTATAAAGCTGGCCCAGTGTTCCACGGCCAGGACGAAAACCGCATTGTTTCTCTTGAATCAAATTCGACTATCGATCTCACACTCCTCTCCAGTACCCTGGAATAGACTTTCCCAGGAAGGCTGAGAAGTGTGATCCCCCTGCAGCTGGAACACACCCTCCAGTCCCCCTTCTTAAATAAGGGGACCACCACCAGCGGCACTGTCCCTGACCTCGACACACTGTTGAAAAGGCGTGTCAGCCACGACAGCCCCACAACATCCAGAGCCTTCAGGTACTCCGGGCGGATCTCGTCCACCCCCGTGGCCCGGCCACCACGTAGCTCTTTAGCCACCCTGGCCACCTCAGCCCCAGTGAGGGGCAAGTCCCCCATCATCACACATGTGATGTTCTCAAACAAAACATTAATCAGGAAAACACCCAATCTGCTGTGTTCAGCTGCTGAGCTGTGATCTCAGGGGTACTGAAGGGCACAACTATAGAGCACCCCCTCCCCATACTGATCTCCTATCTCACCCTGCTGGAGGAAGTCACAGAGGTCACAGGAAGCCCAGAGGTGGTGAAATCTTGTCTCAGACAACGCCTATCCCAGGGAACATGGCGTACAGGAAGCAGTGGAGTTTGAGCCCACGCTGTCCTTCCATTGCAGCATCTTGGAAGCCCCAGCAGCATCCCTCCTCTGCAAGCTCCTCACCACGGAAACTGCAGCAGTGCCTGTGGCCACACCCACTCAGCCATCACTCAGAGCTGTACACCGCTGCCACCTGGTGGTGTGGATCATCACCTGCTGGGCATCCTCTGGGTTACACTCTGAGGGATGGGGGGGGGGGGGCACAGACATGAAATGCAACAGTAAAATACAGATACTTAAATTAACAACACAAGAGGGAACCTGTTGAGAGATATTCTGAATGGAATTTTGCAACGTAGCAAGTTATGGTTAAAAAAAAACCTAGAAGTCAAACCTTTGATTCAGGTAACAGATTAACCTAACCTTGTACATTATGCCAGTAAACAAGTGGGGTTTCCAAATCGGTATAGGTCGTCATCGACTTACGCCATATGCGACATGCGACTTATGACTGATCGACTTTACGACCGTTCCGAGACCGCAAATATGTGGTCACGATTGTGCCGCGTCTGGCAGCGCTGCCCAAAGTGTATGACAGTTTGCCCAACTGCCGGCAGCGCTGGCAGCCCAGCGAGGAATTGGTGATAAAAAGGTTAAAACACCGCAGAATTCTACTTAAACATGATATAAATTCATTATACAGTAGGCTATAGCCTACTGTACAAATAATAAATTTTGCATATAAAATAAAGGGACGATCTTAAGACCAAATCGACTTATGGACGGTCAGTCGGAACCGATCGCGGTGGTCACCAAGGTAGCACACATATGCTGAAATGACATTGATTCCATAGCAGAAAAAAGGTTGACACAACGTTGATCTTCAAACTTTTACTTTATATCAACATTAAAACAAGGTTTTGCCAACATCAATTTTTCAATATTGAAAATCTGACCAAAAATCAATTCAGTTTTAACGCCGATAATTTAACACTGACCATAATTTAACGCAATTAACTATAATTCAACGTTGAAACAATAACATGGCGCTATCTGCGTTCACACTGCCATGCTGAAGTGACTCAAATCGGATTTTTTGCCTTAATGTGACACAGATCTGATCTTTTCAGGGCCGTGTGGACACGCAAATCTTATCTTTTCAAATCAGATTTGTGTCACTTTCATATGTGGTACAAAATCTGATATGTATTCGATTCGCGGCCATGCGACCTGAATATGAACGTTCAGATCGGAATTCGTGTGTTTTTTTTGCATATACGCATGCGCTGACATCAGGTAAAAATGGAGGAGAGCTGCGATAAGTCAGTGGAAGGATGGAGAAGTTGGGGATTTAACTGATATTTGGGAAAATAAATCTGTTCAAGCTAAACTGGAAGGAACCTATCGTAATAGAGTAGTATTTGAAATAATTGCCAAAAAATGGCACAGCGCGGACACGAACGTGGCTACAATGCCAAAGAAAAATAAAGAGCCTGAAGTCAACGTTTAAGACTCGAATCAGCGCAGCGGTCATGGCCACACAACGTGCCAATTTTACGACCAGCTTTTTACCCTTGTAAAAACGTATCGATATGCGCATGCGTGACGTTTCGGAGGACCGATGCGTTCACATTACAGTCAGATACAGGTCACTTGTAGTTATGAATGTGAACCGTTAAGATAGACAAATCCGATCTGAGCAAAAAATCGGAATTGAACGACGTGGCTGGCAGTGTGAACGTTGCCTTTGTGTGTGTGTGTTTTTGTTAGGCGTATTGGTGGGCTTCTCAGTCCTATAACGGGCATGATTTCTGATTGGCAGTCAAATATTAGAGTTCCAGGATACGAACCAATTCGCATCTTCCCAAAGTAATGCTCGCTGGACGTTCAAACCTTTTCCATGGAAACGCGATCAGCTGCTTTCAGATAAAATATTGGTACGATTCCTTCACATCCGACACATCTCCGATGTACTTTTTCTCTGAGTGATCATGTCCCATGTCAAATGTAATGTTGATTAAATTACTTGCAAAATTACTTGCATTCGATGATAAATTATATGAGGTACATGGACTATTACAGACATCTGTATATCATTGTTCCAGTGGCTGGTAAACGAACTTCATGAAATAAACCAAATTAACTGAAGATACCAGTGCAGTGACCGAGGATCATTTAAAAGACTCGTTAAGGTAATATTGAATACACAAGTCTGCCTGTCGCTATTCCGAGGTACAGTACATTGTGTACAGCTCAATTGATCTCTGAATTTGAAAGTGGATGTTAATTGGCAGAGTGAATTTACTGTAGTAATCAACCAGCATCTTGGGGTGAAATACTGATATTTTTTCAAAAAACGAATTAAATTATGTGTTATTAAATAAGGCGTAATGCTTTGTTTGTACACAAGGTGTCACTGCAATCCTACTGTTTAGATGTGAAAGATGTGTTAGTTTGTCATTTTTACGTGTGACTAAGCAGTTTCCTTTCCCATTTCATTGCTTTATTTTTGGAAAGAGTATCTGGTACGAGTTTTTTTTTTAAGCTTCTGCGGCACTTTAAGCCAGTGGAAATAACACAGCGTGCCAGCAGGAGGCAGAATGGTGGCACTTGGCGGCTCTGCAAGATTCCAGCTGCAGTGCTGGGGGTATGACCCCTGGCTTCACGTGTGTGCCTTATTGTTGTTCTTGCCGTGTTGGCGTGTGACCCCTGGCTTTGTGTGTGTGTGTTTCGCTTGTTCTCACCATGTTGGTGTCTCCCACACTCCAAAAAGTTGACTGACGTCTCTTGATTGCCAATTGTGTGTGCCCTATAGTCGACTGGCATCCTGTACAGAGAGTCCTTGCCTTCCTGGGATAGGCTGTAACCTTCAGGATATTCAAAATTTCCAATTCAATTTCTCACCTTAACAATAAGCAGTATGGAATATACAATTCATCACTAAATTGTTAGTATCTATCTATAAAAGTATTTGTATAAAACATTGCAAATCGTAAAATCATTTCAAATAATGACGGCACAACTGGTTAAAAATGAAAAGAGTTTCTACTACAGCAGTGTCTAAATGTAGCTTGAAACGAGAGAAGGAAATTGAAACAGAAAGTCAGATGAGATCACCATTTTTAATTTCACATTATGGTGTAATTTCAGGGATGTTATTCGAGGCAGCAGTGATAAATCTGCAGAAGATCAGAGGAGAGCTACAGCATTATCATTTAAGGAGGTGCATCAATGAGGCATTCTCACAAAATTACTGGGTCACGACCACGTGATGAATATCGTTTTCAGTTCTGTGGCTGATGTAGTGTCCTGTTACCACTGCGCTGCTGCCAGCACGTCCTACCTGCTGAAGATGTGATATTTATAGCCCCCAAATAGGTCACTTAGATGTGGATGCAGCACCCCCCCCCAAACAGTATTTTTATCCATCTTCAGAAACCCCCCTGCAAAGTCCTTATAAGATGGCAGATTTAACAGTAATATAAGTACATGTATGAATCCTTCCAAAGTAGCAGCGAGAAAGTAAGATGAAAAAGGGCTCTGGCCAAAATGCAAGGACTAAGAGGTTCTGCAACTCTGTGATTTTTATTACTCTGTATTTTGTGTATCTGAACCAAATCTTTAGCTGGAAAGACACCAAAAAATACTGGTTAGGTCAAGAAATACTTTTAAGCAATAATAAGTGCGCCACAGGGAGCCAAACGGAAGGACAGCAGAGCGCTAATGGAGGCTGGGTTGGCTGAGGATGAGGTCGCCCAAAACTCTCCTCAAATCAGCAGGGGCTTCTGAGGTGGGGCCTCTGACTCCTCTTCCTCATCTTCGTACATCTCCCCTTCATCGTCGGCTGTAGCGTCCTGATACTGCTGGTACTCAGACACCAGGTCGTTCATGTTGCTCTCGGCCTCGGTGAACTCCATCTCATCCATGCCCTCGCCGGTGTACCAGTGCAGGAAGGCCTTGCGGCGGAACATGGCGGTGAACTGCTCGGAGATGCGCTTGAAGAGCTCCTGGATGGCCGTGCTGTTGC
>JAODJW010000106.1:15840546-15873054 GCA_026777045.1 Hyperopisus bebe | reverse complement strand
TGCCCATAGGTGTGCATGTGTGAGTGACTGGTGTGTGAGTGTGCCCTGCGATGGGCTGGCCCCCCGTCCAGGGTTGTGCCCATTGCTTCCGGGATAGGCTCCGGACCCCCCCGCGACCCAGTAGGATAAGTAGGTTGGAAAATGGATGGATGGATGGATTTCTGGGTGGTGCTTATTTCCACAGGCATAGAGTCAGGGGAGCAAGTCAGTTTAGCCCTCTGGCCTACACTCATCTGCAAGGACAAAGTGGAGGGGAAGTTAGAGTTTATCCAAAATCACATTAGGACCACCAACATCCTGCTGTCGTGTATCGTGTCAGTTAAAACTCAAAGCAAGAAGTGTAGCTAGCAAAAGATGACTGCAACTCAGCCTTACAGCCACAATGCATACAGTGTTGGATATTAATATTAACCACTGGCAACTGATGAACTAGGACTGTTCAAAGCAGATGCAGGGAATTTTTGCTATTAACATGAAAGGTTTGTTCAAAAATCTCCGTTTCGATTGCAACTCCCAGCCCAAAGCTTGTGTGTTTCCTAAAATAACTGTACCTGCCCTACTCCCTCTTCCCAACCACGGATAACTTCATGTGTACCTTTCTTGAACTTGAAGGATTTATCTCTATCCCGGGACGACTCAAATTTGCATCCATCAGTAAAAGAATCTGTGATATGGAAATCGCATCGAGAAAGATTTTAAATCTTTAATTTTTCTCCGAAATCCTCTGCTGTTGTAAGAAATTGCCAAAGCAAATCATACTCCTGCTAACTGTGATTCCAAATTGGGGCAATCTACACAGCAGATTTGCCAGTTTTACATTAATACTGCATGGTGTTTATATAATTCTCACCAATCAGTATTACATTTACAGAGTTAACACTTTACAGAGTGCAATGAGTGTTGTATAGTGTTAAATTTTTATTAGCTCTTATAGTGTTCTGGTGAGACCATAGAGCGTTAGATCACTGTAACTCCACCTTTTCCCAGATTCCAAACCCATATACAGTAGGTGGCACACAGGTACATAATGGGTGGCTTATGTCTGGGGCAGCCAGCTACTATGTTTGATTAACCCACCATCATAAGAAAGACTCTTGTGATTTTCCTGAACACCAGCACACTGTGCTCCTGTAAGCTGAACACATGCCTCTTCTTCCTGACTGCTTTAAAGTCGGGATTGAGTTAGAGAAGGAATATTTAAATTTTTCATTATTAGTTTCTTTTTTGAGCATGAATAAAATAGTTTCCTTGCACCAGTATAAGAGAAAACAAATTGAGCCCCCTTGCACCTGCCTGTGGTATGAAAGTGAAACAAAAGTGAATCAAATGTATGGTACAAGTCTTGGGGAAAACCAGTGAGAACCGACTGTGAAACAGCACTATGCAAATTGTCATGTGTTCCTAAGGCCAAGACTGGTAATCAAACTAGCCTCTCAGCAGGAGTGTTAATGTAAAAGCAGTGCTTATTGACACAGATAATAAAGCTTGTTAGACTGCATAACATAATTATTTAGCAGGGCTCAGAGAAGGTAAGAGCTCTCCTAGTGGCTACAGGAGTGCATTTTCCCTAAAGCAGATATAATGGGTGGTGGCCTTATTGTTTTTCGACCACAACTTGGGACAGATGAACAAATCAAATTATTTTGTTAATTTAACATTCAGATTGTTATTGGGTTTAAATTATAGAACACACTGTGTTCTAGGATGATATGTCATGGATATTAGTCTCTACCACATTTTCATGCTATGAATCCAGGCCTTTTCCTAAGCTTGAGTTGATGTATGCCAGGTGGTCTGAGTTGTATTGTGGCTATGATAGTTGTGTAATCTCAAAGAAATTTACATTGGTTCTGTTCCATGTGGCAAATACTTACAATGCTGACATTTATCCTGGAAAAGACTTAAGCTCTGATTTGTCATCCCTTAATATTTGCCTTATCATGGCATCTCTCTCCAGCTCTAGGGAGCCACCACAGAAGGCACCAATCACTCACTAGCCTACAAAAGCAGACCGCCACAAAATCCATTCCTGTGGCTTATTTTACTATGGTTTCTTACACTTGCCCTATTTAACACCATCTTGGTGGATAAAAAAAAAAAACAGAAAGCTGTAAAATCAAAGGTTGCACCATATCCTGGTATGCAAATAAACATCCAGCATCATTGGTTTACAGGGAGTAGCTGCATAGCAAAGGCTGTCACAACTCTTGTAACACGTTTCCACATATAAAATCCATCAACCAAGGTCAAAACGGGTAACCAAAATGGGCTTACATCAACTAATACACCCACCATTAAAATATATAGAATTACAGCTTTTTTCTAATTTATAGCGAACAGAAAAATCATACGCAAGTAAAAACCATGAAAAGCAAGGCTTTGTTTAACTTATTAGCATCCAGTTCTCTGATCTTCAAAAACAATCAGCACTGAGCCAAGAAGACTTTGGTATATAATGAGAAAAGGCTGAGAGGTCTTTTTTGGTCAATCTTTCTCATGATGATTGGTAAATTGGGGTGGCTCATATGAGTTCTTGTGTGCACATTAAAATGGGGCAGATAGGGGCCGCCGTTATGCACCTGTGTGCCACCTATATGGGCTTGGAATCTGGGAAGAGGTGGAGTTACAGTGATTTAACACTCTATGGTGTCAAATGAACACTGTAAGAGCTAATAAAATTTAACACTATACAACAACACTCATTGACTCTGTAAAGTGTTAAATGTAACACTGATTGGTGACAATTATATAAACACCATGCGGTGTTAATTTAACACTGGCAAATTTGCTGTGTAGGTGTGTTCACAAACAGTATAGTGTCAAACAGGTCAAAGTCACACAAAACAATGGCAGATTTTACCTGCATTTTTATTCATAGGAGTCCAGCTGGCCACAGACTAGATGAAACTAAGACATTTTTGCCATTATAATAACTGTTTATCTGACATATCGATGCAAAATGTGAAAAACACGACTGACAGCAACGTCAGATGTAAATTCCCCGACAGAAAAACGCCTCCACCTTGCCATAAAAACTATTGGAAAAGAAAGCGATTGTCATCTTGTCATGGGAACTATATTGCACTTTAAACCCGATCTTGTGACGTGCACCTGAACGTTATACAACTGAGTCACGGGACGTCTTAATCATACATTACGAAGCTCTCATGCTGAAAATGGAAACACAGTTTTTATTCGACTACCATTCGCTAGATACACTACAGCCACATACAAAAAAGCGCAATAAAAATTGTACGTTAGAAATCAATTACATTTTAAATTACAAAAAAACTACTCGCTTTGTAATACATGACAGGTCTGACTATGTGTCCTGCCCCGTACGGAGGTTGTAAAAATCGTAATGGGCATATTATACCAGTCTGCAGTTCAGGAAACCGTACCCAAGGGAAACGTGGTCCTTTTTATGATTTGGTGTTTTAACAGTGCCAACAGGCCAACACGCAAGTATAGAAAATGAACGGATGGAAGGACGGACGGACGGGTGGATGGACGCATGGCTGGACGGATGGAACAATGTTCAAGCGCAAAAAGCAAAAAGTTGGAACTAATTCAATGCATAGAAGCCACCGCTTAATATTTAAAATTGACACAGATGCTGCCAAATTTCAGATGCCTGTCCAGAATAACATTTACACTAATTAGCAACTAAACACGTCGAGTGCAGTATATTAAACTAAAGTTAACGAAAACTCAAACAGTATAATATGATCCTTAATGTCAGTGACAGGTATTCGTCAAGTCTCAATTAAATTATTCTTCATTATCGCTATAGCGTCGCAGTAGGCACATAACAACCAACGCATGACAACATTGTATTCGTGTTAGTATACCACTGACGAATAAGTGTTCGTGTTTATTTGTTTACGCTTTATTATGCATGCAGTGTAAAATCTCATTGTCATGCTGTTTCATGACGTTGGTAGTGTCACATGTATGGCAAAGGGGTGGATCACAAGTTTCCATCGCTGGTTTCGTTTTTAACATGGCTAAAGCAAAAAAAAAAAAAAAGTAATACACTGCAGATAGTAATTCACGCATAATTTGCATAAGATTTTATCGCTTTTAAAGAGCCACCTTGGTTTGCGCGTGTTTGTATAAGGGACAGGAAGTATTTCAAAGTGATACAGGTGGTCCAGGGTAAGCGATGGAAGATGGACTGTATTAAACTAAAAGTAATGTCGTTTTACATATATAGGCCTACTACTAATGTATGTATCTTGTTAAGAATCTATGGTGAAATAAGCAAAGTAAGACAACAAAGTGTCCTTTACTGGCAAAATACTAACTCGTGCTTATCTTGGGACGCCAGGTACACCCTGGACAGCATGTCAGTGCATTTCAGGGTACCTAGGCACACAGGCAGTACAAATTAGCTGATCCTATTAGACCATGAGCAAAAACCAATGAAACACAGGAGAACGTGCAAATTACATATGCATACAGTGGAGGTAGGATTCAGATGATTCAGACTGAAATTTACCATTGATCACTAATGACAGTGTTGTTGTTTGTATAGTTCTTTCAGTATTGTTATATTGTTTGTATTTTTCTGGGTAGCCTTGATTTAACTGGTCAAATTTTACTTAACCCATTCAAAATCTTGCCACACTACCAGAATATGTTAAGCATAAAATTGCGTTGATCTGTTTTATGTATTTTGTAATTAGATGTCTATCAATTTGCTGTTTGGGTATGATAGGAGATCCAGGGTATAGCTATGTTGCTTGGCGTAAGCTCCAGATAAGCCAAACCATAGTAAGCATTTGGAAGATGTATTTGATTTCATATTTATCTTATATTTCCACCTCAGCTATCAGAAATGAAACAATTGTATTCATGTCCTAAAATTAAAAATGTACCCATATTGTCACGCCAATTGCTTGTCTTTCGTCTCCCCGATCTCCCGTACCTGCCCCGGTTACCTGTTGTTGGACCTTCACCTCATGTGCCTTCCTTCTACAGCCCCAATCCCGTCCCTGACTTACCTGTCCCGCTGAGTCTGGCTCCCTGTGTCCTGCTCTCCAAGTGTTCCACCGTCCTGTGTCTATCCGTTGGACTGACTCCCTGGCTGCTGACCTCCCTGCCTGCTTATCGACTACGATTCCCGCTCCACGTCTTTGGTTTTGTTTGCCTCGGCTCCCTTCTGAGAGTAGCTCTCGAGATCTGCGCCTCCGCTCCCCTGCCAGGGACGGCAGCGCTTCCCTTAACTAAGTTCGCGGGAAGCCTCATCACTGTTGTTCAGCTTACCCTATTAAACTTCAGCACTCCTCGCATTACTGGGTCCGTGCTTCTCTCCTTCCTTCACGTTACACATATACAAAAACACTGAAGACATTTTCCTCCAAATATGGTAGAAAGCACTTTATTACAACCACACATTTTGATTTCTATCATCAGTTTAATTTAGCACACACATATACAGCTCAATAACACACCATTCATGCCATACCAGAAGAACAGGAAGCAGCGATGACCAGCATCTCATGACTGACTTGAGGTTCTTTCAAACACAATATAAAACATTCATCAGCCTCATCGCACAGCAACTCTGAAAGCACATGATGGTGTGCCTCTAGTGACACAGATTTTTCATTACATAAGTATTTCAGAGATAAACATTGGCATTTGAGAAAATGGCATGTTGATTTAAAATAATGGGGGAGGACAAGATCAATTTCCTCAACCCAAATTTGTTCCTCATATCACAAGTGTATGAAAATAATAATCACAGATCATATTTCTGTTTGGTTTTCAGAAATCCGTTTTTAAGGTAATTACAAGCAAAATAACTGTGCTTTTCATTGCTTTAAAATTTCACTAGAAGCGTTTACAATCTACTTTTTCCTTTTATCACTGTAACTGGTATACACCCAATCACACAAAACTTAATTTCACAAAACAAAGCAAGAAGAAAAGAACTTTAAATTCAAGATCAAATATTTTGAAGCGAATTAAGTTATGGCACAAAACACGTAAAAATTAAGAATGTTTGGAAAACAATATTTGTTTGCAAATACATACTTTATGTGAGTAAATGTGACCAGAATGGAGCTATAGACTGAAGTCTGTAACAGAATCAAGTGCACAAACTCCTATCTCTCCTGTTCCCAAGATAGGAGGCAACCTGCCAGAGAGAGAGAGAGTGTGAGAGAGAGTGAGAGAGAGAGAGACAGAGCGCGAGAGAGAGAGAGAAACATCCTAAATAGATTTACAGGGAACTCACATTACTCACATCAGTGAGACACATTTACAGTGGAGGTGGAATCTGCTTTAAAGGCTGGTCCACTGCCAGCTTCAAATTTTCACTGATAATGCCTGAGGTTAAAATATGGACTGAGAACATTAGCTGGACCTCTGCCCACAGATAATCGCTGTCTTATGCTACTGTTACGGCCTCATAATGAACAAAAAATTGGCTCTGTTACTTGCAGTGACAGTAAAAATAATCTGATATTGATTCACTTAAATTTAGAAATGGCTTGTATTCCCAAGCTGAGAATTTAGTCAGACAAATGTATAGTGTCCATTTTATCTAAGGAGACTGCTTGTGAAATGTGTGCAAGGTACCCTTAGAAGACCCATATGAACAGGGAGAGAATAGAACTCCACACACAGTGCTCTAGAGGCGCACAGCCACGTCACCAATGAGCTTTTTGGAAACTAACATATAGTCTACCAACCACTGACAGTGCAAGTACTTTTCTGGATGTGCTTCTTATATAATTCCTAAAGAGAATGCAGAAGTAGTTTTATTTCTTCAGCATGAACCTGAAATCCTGCTTGTATGACCATGTTACAATCATATTTGGCACAAGCAATACGACATCCAGCATTTATAGAGCAATACTTACCAAAAACAAAGAAGCACTGCTGTGGGGTAGGATCACTCGAGGCCGAGCAGCTCCACATCAAAGATGAGAGTGGCATTGGGCGGAATAATTCCTGGATGGCCCTTATTTCCATAGGCATAGTCAGGGGAACAAGTCAGTTTAGCCCTCTGGCCTACACTCATCTGCAAGGACAAAGTGGAGGGGAAGTTAGAGTTTATGCATCCAAAATCACATTAGGACCAGCAACATCCTGCTGTTGTGTATCGTTTCAGTTAAGACTCAAAGCAAGAAGTGTTGCTAGCAAAAGATGACTGCAACCCAGCCTTACAGCCACAATGCATACAGTGTTGGATATTAATATTAACCATTGGCAATAGATGAACTAGGACTGTTCAAAGCAGATGCACAGATTTTTTGTTTTCATCACCAAAGGTTTGTTCAAAAATTTGTTTCACCCCAGAACTTGTGCGATTCCTAAAATAACTGTACCTGCCCTACTCCCTCTTCCCAACCACGGATAACTTCATGCTTCCCGATCTTGAACTTGAAGGGTTTGTCTCTATCCCGGGATGAGTCAAATTTGCGTCCATCAGTAAGAGAACCTGTGATATGGAAATGGAAAGATTTTAAATCTGTAATTTTTCTCCAAAATCCTCTGCTGTTGTAAGAAATTTCCAAAGCAAATCATGCTCCTGCTAACTGTGTTTCCAAACTGGGGCAATCTAAGCATGCTCACAAACAGTACAGTGTCAAACAGGTCAAAGTCACACAAAACAATGTCAGATTTTACCTGTGTCTTTATTCATAGAAGCCCAGCTGGCCAAAGACTCAATGAAATTAAGACATTTCAGCCATTGTGATAAGTGATTATCTGACATCTCCATGCAAAATATGAAAAACATGACCGACGGCAACCTCAGATGCAAAATGCACAACAGAAAACGCCTCCATCTTGTAATAGAAACTATTGAGAAAGATCTTGTCATGGGGGCTATCCGATTGCACTTTAAAGGTGATCTTATGTTGTACACCTGATTAACATGCCTACATTATACAACAGAGCCACGGGACGTCTTAATCATATATTACATATATCGCATGCCGTAAACAGTTTTTATTCGACTACCATTCGATTTCTTTAAGATCGATGCACTGCTGCTGCATACACTGCATAAAAAAATAGCGCAATAAAAAAAAAAAATCATACGTTAGAAATCAATTACATTTTAAGTTAAAAAAAAAAAAAGCTTCTCGCATTGTAATACATGACAGGTCTGTGTGTCCTGCTCCTTACCGAGGTTAGCCGTAAAAATGGTAATGCACATGTAGCAATCTGCAGTTCAAGAACGCGTACCCAAGGGAAACGCTGTCATTTTCATAATTTGGTATTTTAAAAGTGCCAACAGGCATTAATTAAGCAAATATAGAAAATGAATGGATGGATGGAAGGACGAACGTTCAAGCACAAAAAGCAAAAAGTTGGAACTAATTCTGTGCATAGAAGCCACCGCTTAATATATAAAAATTACATCGATGCTGCCAGCTTTGAGTTGGCTGTCCAGAATAAAATTTCCACTAGGCTATTTAGCAACTAAACACGCCGAATGCAGTATATTAAACTAAATGAAACTCAAACAGGATAATATGATGTTCCATTTGCCCAGTGATAGGTATCCGTCCAGTTCAATTACTCTTCATTACCGCTATAGCGTCGGAGTAGCCATGTGGCTCAGAACAAATGCAAGGCTTGCGCTCTATGTGACCCACGTCCAAACATTGATTCCAACTGACCAGTTAGAAAACCAACTCCGTACTAAGAGTAATGAGATAGCTGCGCAGCCTTCATCTGAAATATTTCCCTTGTATATTGTGTTTCTTAACACAATATAGTATAGGTTAACAGAATGGTCATTCAAAAGGGAGTATTGCGATATAATGCTGTCGAGCTCCTAATGTTAAGTTTTGATGGCAGATCTGTCAGAATGTGTTTCCATACACGGATGCAAACCTAGAAAACCACCGCGCATCGTCCCTCTAAAAGCAGGTTTTCCATCGATGTTATCAAAACACGGGTGCGAAACCTTTAGAAATATATCTCAGTAAGGCCCCGATTAACTTGATTTGAAACAATACCGCAAGCATTAAGATCGTAAACTAAACTTACCGACATAATGCACCACGCACGTCTGTCCCTTTTTTGGAAAAGTCCGTCCTGAAAAAAAATGCGCAATCAACGCCAAGACCGGACAAGAAAACCCGTAAATAACAGGCGCTCTAAAATGCAAACATACAATTTAAATATTCGTCTAAGCTCGAGAAACATACAGGGGAGACGTAAAATCACTTTACCGTCGCCGGGGGTTATTGTCTCGATCTCGACGCCCATATCGTTTGCGGATCTAGCCTTCCGTCAGCACACGCGTCCTGCAACGTAGCACTGAAACGCAGCTGCTTCCAGCTCTTTGCAGAGTCTCCCACGTGATCGGCCGCGGCTGGTTCCGCGACCCCGCTGCTTGCGGCGTAGCGAAGGCTCATCGGAAAAGTATTATGATTTTCAACCGATGTAAAAATCCTGGGACATATGGTGTCCAACGAATACTAACATAACCATAGATTTAAAAGCAGTTGTCGGTATTAGAAAAAGGGAGATGCGTTATATAGAAGAGAAATTCTGTTTAGTCTTCCTTTTATCTGGTTAACAAGCTGCACAAAACGTCCGTAGCCATTAGATGGCACTATCCTCCCTTTTTTCTTAAACTGCATAGGAATGTTACCATTAGGCAAGTACAGATTCCATATGCTGTATTGTATTCTGACACTGCGTCATTTATATATTTATTTATTTATTGTTTTATTTGTTGTATTTATTATTAAGTTCACAATAAGAAACCAATAACACTATTTAAATTTAAATTTTATTGCTGTTACATAAAAAATATTACTCAAAATGTCATCATTAGCATCTCTATGCACTTTAAAATGTTCAGGTCTGTATTAAACACCTGTTCATTGTTTTCTTTGCAAAAAACAGCATCCACCCATTTGTCTTATATTACAGGGTCAAAGGGAGCTCAGGCAGCAAAGGACAAAGCAGAGGAACCACCTGGATAGGATGCTGATTCCACACATGGGCTATCATACACTATTGACAACCAACTGACCTAACTGCATGACATTGGAGGAACCTAGAATACGCATAGGATCCGTGTACACACAGGACTCAACACCAGTCTTTGAGGTGTGAGTCACTTAGTAACCATGTGTCCCAGGTCACAATACATACAGCTGTGGAAATAATTAGGAGACCACTTTTTAAACAAATCTGGTTTAATTGTGGTTCTGCTGGCAGAAGGCTATGCTGAACAGCAGGATGCTTTCAGGTTCAAAATTTCTAAGACAGCTGGACACAAAAATAAGCAGGAGAAACTGGGAACGACCAGAAACCAGCCAGGTAAAAGGCGGAAGTGGCATTCTAATGCCAGAGATGACCTTTAACTTATCTGACAGTTTCTCATAAATCGAAGGATGACATCAAGTGAACTTCAAAAGCAGGTGTGAGGTGCACTGCTAGGATAGTTTGTATCAGGCTCCTAGGAGCAGGACTGAGGTCCCATAGAGCAAGGAAGAAGCCATTCGTTAATGAGAAACAACCAGACTGCAGGGAAGAACCAGACTGCAGTTTGCAGAAAAATATATATTATTCACAGACGGACACCCATAAATTAAGAAATGAGTGAAACAAAAAACTGTGCTGTGGTATCTTAATTTTTTCCACGGCTGTATATGGGAAATACCATACAAAATCATTCATCATGTTATATTATACAAGCAGATATTTACTAGGTAATACATACAGAGAGACATACATATTTTATCTAAGGTACGTTTCATCCATTTGGCCTTTCAAAGACAGAGGCTTACAGAGGTCTGCTTTTCATAAAACCCAGCAGAATGGCTTCTAGTTGGGGCTTGATTTGGATGGGTCTGGGGTGGCCTCAATGCTGATTCGATCAAAGTTTGCATTCACCTTTCTGTTGGGGAAGACGGTGCACAAAAGCATAGAACATCAGTACAGATTGGTATGGTAAAACACACAGATCATACCTGCCAGTCAGATCCAGACCAGTTCATACAATAAATCTTTTCAAATCCATGACTCTACAAAGATATTAAAAAATACTACTCTCGTCCTTTCTATCTTGCAAAACAACTACATGCTTAAGAATGTGTAACACTGATCTTTGATGTTGTAAAATATTCGAACAGGTAAGTTGATTCAGTTCATTCATCCATGCTCCTACTATACAGGTGATGGTTGCTGTAACTATTGTAACTAATATTCTTCTGTTCAGTATTTGCAGGTTAAGTCTTAGTAAAAGTGGACTCACACTGCTTCTTCCAGCTCCCTCTGGATCTGCTGGCGCCTCTCCTCATTGATGGGGTAGAAGTAAAAGAGCAGCATCCCAACCAGCAAAAGCACAATGGGCACCGGAGCAAACAGCACCCGCAACGTGGAGATCACCCTGTCGTTGTGCTTGCAGGCACCCGGCTCGTACCCGACAAAACTTTGCAAACAGCAAAGCAGTAGTCATGTTAAAAAAACATGCATACAGAAGTGCAGCACAGCAGTTCCATTTGGTTCATCATTATAGTATCTTATTAGTAGCTTGGCTTTACTAATCATTATAATACCTTATTAGTAGCTTGGCTTTACTAATAATCCTCTTGATTTCCTGATGTCTTTATTTCTCATATCACAAACTTCAGTGAACCACTGTTGCGCTTCATGTTGTCTGTTTTCATCAGTTGTTTTATACATAGTTGAACATAGCCTCGATTGCTTACCAACTTATGTGTTGTGTTGTATTGTGAATGAAACATTTACACACATTACCTACAGGGCTTTTCAGCCATAAGGAGTGGATATTTCTTAAGTTCTTCCGTAATTTGTGAATTTTAGTTTATTTCTGCACCCCCAATAATTAACTGTTGTACTATAAATTCACCAATTGTGTTGGTGACTGTAGATGGCATGTGAAATGATGCAAAACTTAAGATGGATTTTTACTATCATGTAAAAGTACTTTGACTGTGAGTACTTTAGCTGCATAGTGAATACCATGTTATGTAAAGTAAACAGTGTACGACTAATTTGTTGCACTACACTGTAGAATACCATCCTAATAATAATAACACAAAAGTGTTAGAACAACTGCAGCCTAAGATGCTGATCTGAGATGCCTTAAGGTTTTTCCAAGTTCTACTCAAAGCTTAATTGGAGCAATTATTATGCTGAATTAACATTGATGGCCTTGTGCCCCGAAGCCTTAGTGTTCTTTTCGGTCATACTCAAAACAGCTGAGGAAATGTGACTGATATAAATGAAAAGCAAAATTTCTACTTACTGTAAAGCCAGGGTAGAAATCCCAACTGACACACCCCCTCCAAACTTATTGAAGAACACAAAGCAGGAATAGAACATGGGCTCCAGGTCCTTGCAGGTTGGGTGCTTCACTTTGAAGTCATCAACCACATCTGGTAGCATTGACCTGAAAGGCAGAGACACTCTAAATCAGAAGGGTTCTTGAATTAGATGCCAGGACACTGGGTCTTCAATCCTTAAGTTGAGCCAGTGCTTTAAAAAAAGCAGCACACGTCCATTACATCATCATGGTGAGTCAGGCATCTCTTACATACAGTAAATGCCTAAGCATCAGACCCGGCCCTAAATAACAGCAGCACTGCAGGTTTCCCAGCTGTCCATAACTACCACATAAATGATTCACTAATGCATGGAGCTTAGACAAAACCAGAGCACCCAGATTTTAGGGGCCTCCATGACCCAGATTCAACAAATAAAAGGAATAGGCTATGCTGCAGGGTTGTTGTAAGATGTGTAAACATAGTATGAAGATAAAACTGTATATGGCTTAAAATTTCACATACAGTCTTGAAAATGCACAAGTTGTAGCTGCATTGTTTCAAGTTCCTCTTTAAGTAACATGTTGATTTCCACATAATACTTGTTTGTAAAATACTAAATATAAGATGCACAAACTTCCCCATTTTATCGGTTTTTAGATGTTACGGGAACTGGTGTAGTTTCCTCTATGCCTGCAATAGTTATGACACTGCCATTTTAAAAAATATATTTTGGAACAGTGGTTTTCAACCTCTTTGTTTGTTTTTTTTTTTTTAAATCCAAGAACCCCCTTTGTCCAGGAAAACATGTTTGAGTCCCCCTGCACATGACTCAAACAAGGTTTCACACCACTATGTCCACCAACACTTTTTTCTCTAAGACATTGCTATCAAAACAGAAGGTGAATATTTATGAACAAATCTGATAAATTATTTGGTAAATGGCTCTAACATCAGAAGCCTGATAACCATGAAATAAAACAAATATGCAAAACACTAAATTACGATATTTTTAACAATTTATTAAAACTAAATGAACCAAGTAACAATGATTCCTCGCCTTTCCCCTCCATCAGCTTCCTATGAGATGCTGACTGAATGGTTTGATTTGTGCTCTGAATTCTGGGATTTTGTGTAATGTCACAGACAAAGCCATAGTACAGTTCACAACCAGGAAGGAATATTATTAGTTTCTATTAAAAACCATTAATAAAGCCCCAATGTAACAGTAGATGTATGTTGAAATAAATGATATTATGACATTTTATATCTCATTTTGAAAATATATCAATAGCAATGTCATATTTTTTCTATGCTTTTCAAGTACAATGTGTGCCTCCCCCCCTCAGTCCTCCCCGGTTGAGAACCACTTTTATAAAAAATGTGGCTGTATAAGCACAATCCTCCTCAAGACAATGGCTAGAAATTATAGCCATTGTTTTAAATTCAGGTGTGACCTATTATCTTCCAGGTTACACAAAACACTAACTGCCCACTGCCTTCTATGCTTGTGATCTGTCCAAAATAAAAGCAGCTGCTCCTTTAGCCTCTTTATGAGGTGGTTCACCTCAAAGGACAGACTCAACAATGGGTAACAAATAACTTCATAATTTTTGTTGAATAAAGATGTGGACTCACACAGACCAGGAGATACCAAAGGGTTTAAGTATCTCTGACATCTGACTGAGCTCAAACAGTTTTAAAGGCAATGGGCAAATATTAATATATCCAATGGGGCTATGCCTGTAGACATGAGCTCCACCAGAGATTTTCAGCCTCATGAAAGCATATTATATTGGGTCCCCAACCCAGACCAATCCAAATACGGTACAAATTTTTAAGGGCCCCTGTCACTCAGGGGCCCTTGCAATCACCTTATTCCCCTCCCCCCATATATGGTACCCCTGTCTGTGGATATTAATTAAAACAGAATGGCAGGATCTTGCACAAATAGTTCATATCTTGTATGTCATATATTTCTTTTTATTTGTAATTCAATTTTCAATTCACTGATGTTACAATATTTATACATGCAAGACAATATGAATTGTTGGCCCAATATCAAGGGCATGTTGACCTGCTATATTGTATGCACTGTATCTGAGTAGCAGAAAATGCTAACACTTGCTAATCTGAAAAAAACAAAACTAAAAACCTTTGTTGGTGAACCTGCAGACCATAATTTTGTAACTGAAACAATGTTTCTAAAATTTTAAAAGCATATCTGATTCCGTTTAATCCAACCCATTCTTCCGGCTTAATTACGTCAAGTATTTGTGCTATTTCAATCCATAACAGCAGTGGTTTGGGGATGCAGTGTTTAGCACTGTTGCCTCACACCTCTGGGACCAGGGTTCAAGTTTCCACCATGGTGTATGGAGTTTGCATGTTTTCCCCGTGTTGTGATGGTATGGTAAATTGGAGTTACCAAATTGCCCTTAGATGAGAATGGTGTGTGAGTGTGTTCTACAATGGGTTGACACCCTTCCTGGGTTTTACCCATAGACTCTGGAACCCCCGTGACCCTGAATTGGGCATGGGGGTACAGAAAATGGATTGATGAATCCATAAGCCAACCTTGAAACACACTACACAAATTTTCCAACATACTTTACAGAATAAAGCACCAAAATAAACTTACGAAGAAAAATAATCAAAATCCAAAAATTTAATAAGGAAACTTCAATTATGTTTTTAGGCAAGGAATGCAAACTACTAGCAACATAAATGGTAAACCATAATCTGAATAAGTGACTGTGAATGTAAATATCAGATGTGGGGAAATCCCCAGGTCATTTTCGTGTAGCCCAGACAGGAGGAGTGTCTCAGCGACAGTGAACGCTGAAGAGGAAGAACTCACCAGGGAAGCAAGTATAATGCTGCAAGACTGGATCCAGCTAGGATGGACATGAGGATGTAGGTTGGGAGGTGGGTCTTCACAGAGGCAATGATGATCAGAGTTGGGATGTATATCTACAAAATATATCAAGGTTTAAGCTTGGAATGGTGGCTTATAATATCTGAAGTTCCAGGATGGAAATAAGTTTAATCATGCTTTATTGAATTAAGTCAAATATCTTTTGATTTTTGAGTTTAATAGAATAACTCTGTAAAGATCTCATGCTATAGAAAAGACTAACTGACCGACAGTCCAATAAAGATAGTGGTCTTCTTGCCAAGTCTCAGAAGAAGCATCTGCCACACTGGAATAGACAGTGTAGAGGCACTCTGCACACAAAATAACAGTGGAAACAGGCTACAATCAAACAGTAAAACTATCTGAACCTAAACACAATGGCACCTCAGTTCTCGAACTCATTAAAACTCTAATTTCTTAAAAGTCGAACCAACCAGTTAAAAAAAAAATACCTTCCTGTTTCTGGAAAGGACTTTTTTTGTTCCTTCCAAGAAATGGATCAGTCACAGTTATTGTGATATGAATAGATGTTTTAGCACAAGCTCTGCGTCCTCGTATTTGATTATGCAGCCTATTTGGCCTAGCGTGAAATACATGTTGTGCATACACAGACTGCATGTATGTGGACATTCGTATTCGTTGGAGGAATTGCCTAATTAAGCTGCACCTATTGCTGACAGAGATGTATCATTAAGCACACAGTCACGCAATGCCTCTAAGACATATAAAGAGCAGAATGGGTGGTTGTACAGAAGAGGAATTTCCATTTGGCACCATCCTAAGTCAGTTTACCACATTTCTGTCCTGCTAGTTCTGGTCAACCGTAAGTTAAGTGATTATGAAGTGGTAATATCTGGGAGCAAGTTCAGTTGCAAAGTGGCAGCCACAAATGAAAGGGACCTGATAGGCCAATATCAATATTCAACCTGAATGGCACATCTAATGGAAAGGCTATTACAGCAACAAAGGGTTGACCAACTTCATATTAATACCATTGATTTTGCAATAAGACGTTTCAAAAGCTGGTATGCGCATACAGTTGCCCATACAGTGTATGAATATCTGAAATAAACCATTCCCTGCCACTTAATCCACTTTCACAATAAGGATGTATCAACAGGTCTTACAGGTCAACAAATTCTGGGTATATTAGTACTATTAGCTGCTGATCCCATGGGTCATGACCTTTGTTTTCATTATGCTGTATCTTGCTGTAGTTTCATCTTGTAACTTTTATTTTACGAGTATCTTCAGATCCTCCTTCTCTTCTGTGATACACAATCCTCATATGTTCTGTTACAAATACAAGTTTAAATGGAGCATAGCAGTAGCATGCATGCTTCTATATCTCTTTCACTGATCTGAAACAAATCAGTTTCTTAATATTCCATTCCAACTGTAGCTTCTTGTCCAGTGCAGAAATTCTTCATAAAGACAGTAAGATGCCCTTGTACACCCATTTCCCTATGAACATTTCTTAGACTAAAAAAGTTGAAGGATTTGTTGCAACTAATAAAATGTTGACATCTTTCCACTATTCCTTTGTTTTTTGATTATCCATCATGTACTGCCAATGAGGCCTCGTTCCTCAGCTTTTCCTGAATCATACATCAGGCAATTCACTTCCTATGTTGGGCTGTAATGTGCACTGGACAATTCACTTTCTATGTAGGACGGTAATGTGCACTGGACGATCTTTAACATAAGCTTACTGGCACATGATATGAGGGAAATCATATGAGTTCACACACCATGTCAGGTCTCTATTCCAGTCTCTTCCTGTAGGCCTTCTTCAATTACTTTGTCCATGTAAAGTGGATGTAAGTGTGGGTGTAAGTGTATGCTTTGATGTTGTCTAGACTGGTATATCTTCGGAGGGGACATTAGCCCAGGCCTATCGATACTGTGGGTACCGACATGGGCTTCCGCATCTCCCTGCCAGCCTCTAGCTGGAGCTCACACACACAAAAAGCCTGTTTATCTCCAGGTCTAATTCCTTCAGGCAGAGTTCTAGCAGAGGGTTTATTGAGTCCAAGGGAGAAAATGAACGCCGTTCATTTTCTGGACATATTTTTTGTTGTTCTGTGGGGCCCAAGACAAGATTATATGATTGGTTTTATATAAAACCGCTCTCCTGTAACTAAGCTTCACATTAATGGGATTCCTCCAGTCCAACACCTGCCAAAATACATATTAGCTTCATATTTCAAGGTAACGTCACCGAATCATTTTTGCTAAGCAATTAATATATTCCTCTCTCTTGTTACTCAAGGCTGAATAGTTTTAGTACCTGTTGTTGTTTAGCTAACCTTCTAAAACAATGAATACTCTCAATTATTTTAGATAAATTTGCAGTAATGTACTTTCTAAGGAGAGAAAGCTATACAAAAGACCATAGGCCAGTGTTATAGGTGTCTGACAATTTTTGCCTTACATTGCACCTTCCGTGAAGTACCAGGGATGAGTGACGGTAAGGCCACTCAATTTTCATATCATGTCCTACACACAACAAGCTCTGTATTATACCACATCCCTCAATGACGTGCCATTAGATGTAGGTGGATATGCTAAGCAAATTCACAGAAATAAGCTTTTTATAACTGCCATAGTACAATAACTTCTGGGAAGTCAAACTGAGAGATAGGAGTTGAGTAATTTTCAATAGTTTTTAAATTATCCATTAACTTTGAATATTTGAAGAGGATCTGCCATTAAGCCATCTCCACCATGTAACATAAAGCAGAATACTGGTCCTACAAATAAAAGCAATGCTCCAGCAGCAGGTCTAAAGCACAGTACACATGAAGAAGGGTGACCACAATGCAGTTTTGGCTAAAAGCTATCTCAGACAACATCACTGTGGTTGGAGAGTACTTACCAGCAGGATGAGGACAAGGTGCTGGAAATAGCCCCCCAGACCAGCAACATGGGTATTGAATAAAGCAAAATTCCCCTGAGCCATCTGTAAAGGGGCCACAGTGTTAAAAGCAGGCAGAGGAAGGTTATAGGATTATACTGTTATCATGTTGATCATTATGTTACTCATCATTAGCATGTCACACTCATCACCATACCGTGGTATAGTACAGGATAAGGTGTTTTATGGTTTATATTGGACAAAATAGAGATTTTAACATGTAAGACATCCATTAACGAAAACCACTTACTACACCTGGAAACCAACTTGACTCTTACTACAATTTCCTACCTGTGTTAATACCTCCTTCTGTATTAATTATCAGAATTTAACAGAGGCTCTATTTTCACACCTGACTCCTCCGTACGAACTTACCTGAAAGGCCAGGGATGAAAAAAGGAACCCGAAGATAAGCCAGGTGTAGGGGGTGTGATTCACCACCATTTTCAAGCAGGTCAAGTATGGCATACGAAGTTGGTCCAGGGTGCTGAGAGGAGCTGCAGCAACAGAATTCAAATTTCATGCTGAATTGCAGTATTAAACTTCGACTGTACTAGAACTAAAGGTAACACAACCTGGCATGAGGTGAGAGAAATATTGCAGAAAAAAAATAAGCAGCAATGAAAATAGAAATAAACAAAACTGTTATTTTCCTTACCTTTATAAGGCAGTATAAGTTGTCCAAGGTAAAACATGACTTTTTAAAAAACATGATTTAATCAATACTGAGTAAAATAATGTGCATATTCATTGACTACCTGTTAAAACACCTGGACATTGACTGAAATGCCAAGTTATCAGAAGTGTAGCCTCCTGAGACCCAAGGAAAAAAGTGTCCTTCAATTTAGGTTATTACATCTTACAATTTAGATTATTTTCAAATTTATTTTTATTTTTAATTTCACAGCATGTCCTCTTTAGTGTACAACAGGAATAAATATGTTTCCCCACATCAGTGAAAAGATAAATGCAAAAATAAAATGTCCACGACAATGGACATAAATGAATGGGTGGGGTCTGAGGAGGGTAGGACAGCAGTACCACTTGTCAGGGTTCCCCAGCCTCATCATCAGGCCCTCCTAAATCAGTCCACATTTCTAATGCTCCACCAGCACATCTGAGCAAAGCAGTAAGTGACTGACTAGCAGAATCAGATGCACTCATTTAAATTTTCAAACAGGCCTGCACTCTAATACTGTGAAGGCTGAGCTGGCTGTTAGGAAACCCAACGTTGACCTGCACCTCCTAAGCAAACATGCCTCATTTACCCCCTTCCCCCTACGGCACAAGCAGCCTCTCATGCCCTTTTCCTATCACCACCCCACCCCCGCCCAGATTTACCAAGCTGCTCTTTGACACCCAGGAATAGCACCATGCAGCACAGGAGGTACAGCATCCCCATGATTACAGCAGCAATCACATAGGCCCTCCTCTGAATGTCACAGGGGCAAGAATAAAACAAAATGGAAATTGGTATGTAATTCAAAGTCAAATTTAAAATTCAAATCTAAAAACAACCTACATGCTTGCGATAAATGCAAATAATTTACACTTAGCTGCTACAGTGTCATTCTGAGACTGTTTGACACTAGAAAAAAGTACAACTGGTGAGAACTACTGGTCTTATCGTATAAAAATCATCAATCAGCAGCATGCAATACATTCAGACTTGTAGCCATCTGATCACTGGCCTAGTTACCCATAAATATAACCTTTCTGGGAGTTCCAACACCCTGTGAAGCAAAAACTCCCCCCGTCCCAGCCCCAGCAAATTAGACATTAAAATCACCAATGATCTTTACAGCAAATTCAAAGTATTGCACCAACCAATTTAACATCTTAATACAGTCATAACTGAACGACCAACTCCATTTGTATATTTTTTTTATAAAGAGAAAGACGCCATGCATTATTTATAATTAGTGTTAAGCCATTTGTGTTAGTATCTGTCATTTGTTTGTTACAACATTTAGCCAAACAAAACAGAAAATTGTTAGGTCTGATATCAGATAACACTTATGGGTCGCTTTGCTTCTTTGTGTGGATTTGTTGGAAACCTTCACTCAGACCAAATGGTGGCCCCTCACTGTTTCCTGCAGAGTATCACTGGTGCCTGAAGATATGTTGTGCTGTGCAGCTTGGCTGTGGTTCAGCTGGCTGCAAGCGTGAGCCCTCTTGGCGTGATAAACCCCGACAATTTGACCCTGAATGCCTGCTCCAGCTAACGCGGACAACACTTCCACACCCATTCCTGTTGGGCAAAAGAAAATACTCTTTTCGAACAGGAAAGTAACAGTCAATAAATATAATCTGAATTCATTAAAAACAGACTTTCAGGTATATTGCAGAAATGCAGGCTAATGCAGGATCTTTCACAACTGATGGTTCTGTTCCTCTCACTTCGTGAACATGAGCTGGTCCACCTTCCCATGATAAGGTAATGTGAATGGGAAGAGACTCTGTTGACAGGGCCCAGTAAGCAGAGTACTGTCTCCTGATAACGGCAAACAGCGCATAATTACAGCTTTATGTTTGCACTTCTCCATTTTAGCATAAAACGGTGAAGGATGATACAATAAACTAAAAAAATTGACAAGTAGGTCCTGAAAAACTAGGGGCTCCATAAAGATAGAACACAATTAAAGGAATGTATGCAAAAATTCAAAACTAACCTAACATTGCACAGGAGTGGATAAAAAAGCATAAATAATGCTCTTATTTTATGGAGGTCTCACAGTGAAATGAAAAGAAAGCAAAAGATGCGTTATACTGTATCCCGTGGCTGAGTCTCGGTCTTTCTGGCTCCCCCCTAGGAACATGTTGAGGGATGAGTAAGGGACATGGTAACACTGTGAAGATAAGAGTAAAACAGAATAGACTGACAGTGTAAAACCAACAAAATGTATACACATAATAACATACCATTTGTAAATTAGGATGCAAAAGAATGTGGTAACCATTGGAATACAACCACTCCTTGATTAGTGACCGAGTTCCATTCCAATGACTAGGTCATTAAAGCGAAATGATCGTTAAGTGAAATTCACGGTAGCCTAGCTGTGACCATGATTGTGCTTACGACTTCAGCCTTCCATACTTAATTTCTTTGATTCTTTGTAAATTGGACATTTTTAACCCTTTGTACAATCTAATTCAAAGATCCCTCTCACTCTGATATGCATTGTTGGAAGCCATACAAAATTTGGTTATGAATGTGTGCACGGGTTGGAATATTTTTTTATTACCACCATGTTTGTGAATGGTCGCTAACCAAGGTAGTCGCTAAAGAAGGAGTGGTTGTGTTGCTAAAACAGTATTTTTCAGCTTTATGAAGGATATCTATTGAGTCAGTAACTGATAAATAGGGCTAAGTGTCTTCTACATAGGGACATGCGGAAAACAGAAGACGGTGGACGGTGATTGCCTCACACTCATAAAGGTATCGAAGAGGCAGCACATGGTGAAATACCAGGAGAAGCTGAATGTAGGAGACATGGTTTTCTGAGGTGTGTACCAGAGCATAACGTAGCAGACAATCCCAAGGGGTGTGGAGAACACTATCCTGGAAGTAACCACAATAAAACCAAATGAAAACTATGGCCCATCCATACAGAAGCTCTGCTCTAAGATAAAGCTAAATGTTGGGTTTTTGGTTGCATACACAAAAAGCTACTAGGTCTTTAAGATATATAACTGCAGTCACTGAAACATAAGAACGTAAGAAATTTACAAATGAGAGGAGGCCATTCGGCCCATGAAGCTCGTTTGGGGAGAATTTAACTAATAGCTAATAGCTTAGCTATGATTTAAAGGAAACATGTGTTTCCTCAAGACTTTGTGTGAAGATAAGACTACCAGTCACATTGTTTTATCCTCCACATTCCTTGCTGTGCTGTGCTACAGTATGTTATCACATCATGTTATGATTTCGTCCATGACTTGGATACAGGGAAGCTTATCATAGATCTCCCACTTCCAAGCTGGAAAAAACATACACAGACTTTCCCAGCTTAGATCCTGTGTAATTTACAATGACTTAACATACTACTAAATAAAATATATGTAAATGTTTTTAAAAATACATTTTGGATGGCCCAGTAGTACACCCAGTAGTGCTGGATGACAGTAGCCATGGCAAATATTGTATTGCAGCATGACCAAGCCAGCTTCATATGCATCTTCCAGTAATTCTCACACCTAAAAGTCAGTGGGATGATTCCATCCTCACATTCGTCCATTTCGACGCAGAAGCTGTCTGCCAGAACAGAACTCAGTCATAAGTTGAGGACAGTGTATACTGCATTTTTGAAAACTAAAATTAAAGAGTAAACCATTGTTATGTTACACTGCATAAGGGAAGTTTACGTGCTTCCAGAAACTACAATTGTAGGTTCTATAAATGCTGAACAAATTTAGCATGCAGAAGTTCTGGACGATTTAACAAATTGCCTGAATTAGATTCCACAGGGATGCTCTGATATCACAATGCTCATAGAGAGGCTGACCATATGTTGGGTGGACATACTTCCACAGGTCCAAGACCAGGTTCAAGCCACGTGTCATACTGCATAAATTTCATAAAATGTTGTGATAACTTGTTAATAACATAGACAACTATATTTACATGAAACATGCCACACACAAAAATAATCTTTAATAAATAATGCACATGGATGAGAAGCAGCATTGGAGATTTGCTTAACCAATGCAATGAACTTGTGCTATGTAGGAAACTATGCTGGGCCATTAAATGTTTTGCATTTAGCATTTTAGAATGACAAAACCCTGTCTAAAGCCTTGGTTTTTTGCATGCATTTCCTTACATTTTTGTGCATAGGATCATCATGTTTAAAAGAGGCACCTCAATAATCACCTCTGGGCAAATGCCGCTGACTTAGACAGGACAATAAGCATTTCAATGTTACAATTCAATTCAATTCAAAAAACTTTATTTGTCCCTGATGGGCAATTAAGGCACACAGGGCAGTTGAACAAGGGCACAGTGACGTAAAGTGATTATAGTGTTTAGAAGGTTCTGTGCAAAATTGCAGTCAATCAGGTAGATTCCATACATGCTTACTTGAGTGATAACTACCAATTTCCTAGTTCTTTTACAGCTGGAGCCAGGCTAAATGCAAAATTAAGCTGCAGTCACTAAGTTTTGTCTGATGATTGGACTGATTTTTAAAAATCCATTGAATTAGTCTAACTCCACCCAGGAACCTACAAAACCATCTGACCCAGCTCTATAGAATCATAGTTTGTTGAAAATTTGTTCCAGCAAAAAGCAACAGAGGGCAATCCATCCATTTTCCAAACCGCTTATCCTACTGGGTCACAGGGGGTCCAGAGCTTATCCCAGAAGCAACGGGCACAAGGCAGGGAAGCACCCTGGATGGGGGGCAGCCCATCACTCACACATGCACAATTTAGGAATTCCACTCAACCTCAGCATGTCTTTGGACTGGGGGAAAAACTAGAGTGCCCAGAGGAAACCCCACGACGACATGGGGAGAATATGTAAACTCCACACACATGAGACCCAGGCGGAGACTCAAACGCAAGTCCCAAAGACGTGAGGCAACAGTGCTAACCACTGCACCACCATGCCGCCCCAACAGAGGATAATATGAAAGTGATATCTTATACATAAAATATACACAATTATTTATGTTTACTTTATATCCGTGTTTGTTTATATCAAATGTGGGTGGGAGGAGAAGGAGAAGGTTATAAAAATGGAAGAAATGGCAAGTCATTTACCAGGGAATAAGTTTTCCAATACGGGTCTTGCGACTTTTGCTGACAACGTATCCCACCAGAGGGTCAGAAATGGCGTCCCAGGCTCGACCAAGGAAAAGGATCAGAGAGGTGGGGAACGCCCCCATCTGGAGATGAGACCCAAAATATCTGAATATTGAAAATATCCATTTTTTTTACCCAACAACGTGAATGGCAATAAAATTGTTGTTTTTTTATATGTAGCAATAAATGGATATTTGTCCATCTTTACAATTAGATATCCTCATTGCAAACCAATTATCCAAAATGCAAACCTCATCTTATACAAGATCTGTTGCACAGTCCTCTGCTATCACACTCCAATAGACTGATTGCAATACATGTGAAAAACAAGTTTCACGAAGTGCCACAAAACCATCACTTCCTTCTCTTTTTACACTTATTGAAATCTTAGTTACTATTATGTTTTTTTAACATTCAAAAGTACTATTTCACTCACCAAGACCCTGCAAAAGGAAAAGCGTGAAAAATGAGTGAAAGGAGCAATAGATGTTGCAAAAATTATAGAAAAAGGTAGATATTACAAATTCTGTAAGTTATACCATGTGGGGAATGTATCTTGTGGTTATAGTACAGTGTGCACAATATGCACTTTGGGTCAGAAAATGTGTCAGAGGCAAACATCACACCAATTCCCCGAAGCTCACAAGTGTGTCAGCTTACAAGACAAATGCTCACCTGAACGACATCCAGCAGAAAAATTTGCAAAAAGAAACCCTTGGTGTTGACTGTCATCTGATATGGGGCACCTCCAACTGCATAACATAGCTTCCTGGACAGAGGTAATCCTGACGGCTTCTGCAATTAATGAAGGCATTCCTACATTTTTTTTTACTAAGACCTGTACTGGGCACAAAGTATAGAAGCTGAGGAATGGATGCATGTATTATTTGACGGACACCATATACTGCCCTGGAACTCCAAGTTGGTAAGTTTGAACATGAAACATTCTACGGCTGGTATTCAAATAAACTCGAATTCTACTAGGACTGCAAAATAAGCATGATAGCAAATGGGGCGTCACATTACAACCTGTATACAGGCAAACACAGAGGAGGTGGGATTCGAACCCTCAACTGTGGAGGTGCGCGGCTGAACTACCCCGCTTTTAAAATTCCACCTGAATAATTAACGGTTATAGTCCAAGACGGTGCGCTATATTGAGCAACATTTTATTGTCAACTGCAAATACTAAATTACCTTGCTGATAACTGTTTTAAACGCAGACACATACAAGACAGCTGTTTCATATTTTACAAGATAACATTACTTCTGTTCCCTTATCGTATATTTTATAAATCGACCCGGTATCCTGCATAAAGTTTTTTTAATCTTACGGGAGACGCATTGCAATCCGTGCCTTCGGCGATGCACTTTTGTGACTCTTCCGCTGTTATTGCAGCTGAAGCATCCACCGAGTCCCGCGCCATGTCCTCTTGATTACTGAATAACGTTTAGCGACTAAAAGCAAACGTGTACGGTGTGAGGCGTGCCTCCAAAATATAGGCGTACGCCTGCCTTCGTTGTTGCCAATAGCTGTGGGACTGAGCGCCGCTTGTACTTTATGCTTTAGTTATGCGCATCTTTGCACGGTTATAAACGAATTGCGCATGCAAGCATGTTTGTGGGCTTAGAATTTAGAATTAGAATTTAGCGATCAGTGGTTATTGTTGACACACCACAGCACACAGTGCACAACAAGGAAATGTGTCCTCCGCATTTAACTCATATGTAACATCCTGACATAGCAGGGGGCAGCTAATTCAGCGCCCGGGGAGCAGTGCTGATTGGATATAATTGGATGGATGTAATTTTGTGACAGTTGTGAAGAAAACTTTAACTCAATGGACTTCTCCGCGGAAAGCATATTCATGTAAAAAATCACGTTACATTGTGCAGTTTAGTTTATAGAGCCCCCTTTCGAAGAAAGTTGCATCAGACTGCTTTGTATATACATAATTGAGGACGACTTCAGGACCAAAAGAGGACGACCTAAAGACATCTTGTTGTTTGGTGGGTTAAAAGTCTTAGATAAGGCTATTTAGATATGAGGGTTTTCTCAATATGCGTAATGACACAATTGACCGTATTTGTGTTTTATGTCATCTTCCATTGCTGAAGACCAGTTCCAATACTCCAGGACAGAAGTACAGAGGACGGTAAAAATCCCCTGATGTCGTCTTGCCCCATCCCACTTATCAAGGATACATCAGATACAGCCTCACCAAATGAGACCAATCCCATGATTCATTGCGTCCCAAGTTTGCTTTTGGAAGGCAAGTTAGCAAGACCAATTTTGCCAAGACCACAAGTATGGTGTTTGCGTTCTTGGTATTGCAGAAACACCCATGGTAAAAAACCTCTGAGGGTCAACGGTCAACTGACTTCCTACCCATCCAGGGCATACAAACCATGCAAATGCAATTAGATGACCAAGCTGTTTAGTTCCAGTCTACTGTCATCTGTTCCAGCTCTCCATTGTTCTTCCTAAGGCTTTCCATCATGACGTAAGGAAACACTGCAGTGAAGACCAAGGCTTTATTTTAAGCTCTCATAGGCTCAGTATAGTGGAACTAAGGCACTAGATGCCCATGGAAAGCAGAGGAGTGGAAAGGCCAGGAAATGAATGCAGTGACAATAAAGCTATGCAAATAGCACCTGGGCCACAACACGTAGGTGACCAAGGAATTGCATGTTAAATATGATTATGTATGAAATCCGTCCTTAAGCATCACATTTTTGTCATTCAGCACAACAGTTTCATGTTATACCACAATGCTACCTATTCTGCTGAATGGGAGTAGCTTTGTTATCCTATATTTTACAAAACTGCAATTCATTTTTACTATATCACATATTTAGTGTATAATTAGTGATATTTGAAACCATTTTATGACATTTCAAAGTTTTTCAAAGCATGTTGTCTAATAAGGAGAGGGCTGAATGGCACAGACAAAAGATCGAGTTGCTAGGCAAGAAAGACTTATGCAAGAAATGTGTTGTTTTCGTGGTTTCATGCTGCTGTCAGCAAAAGAATAGGATAAATAGGATAATACAATAGTTGGTTGGGTAACACTTCACATTAAATTGCACAATTACACTGTACGGTTTTATTGCACTGCACTTAAGGTATAACTGATGGACTGTATTATTGCAATCAAACAACATTATATACTTCAACTATGTTGCACAGTAAAACTCATGTTCTCTATGTGTGTTGCATAAGAGTCTCTCTCTCTCTTTCTGTCATATAGAAGTTCAGCCAGTCTTTTCATTTCAAATATCTTGGCATGTTTTTTTTAAGTTTTTCATTGATAATATATATTTTCTGTGCTGAAGTGATTTGTGTTATTCTGGACAACAAAATATTGTCATGCAGTATACCAGTATTTCACATAAAAAAGCAAATTTCAAAGGATTAAGTGAAAGATATAATTGATTTTTGAATTTTTTCTAGTGTAAGGCAGAAAAACTTTTAAATCTTCTACAGATTTTCAGATGTACCTGTGATACATCAAATATGTTGCACTTAAAATAATTACATTTTTATGCATAGTTATATTTCTGCCAGTCTCAATATGGATAAATAATGTTTTTATGAAAAAATGGGCATAATTTTTTTGGGAAAAACGTTACAGTGAATGAAATTTTACTAAGGGACATTCATATGAATCACAATAAATATGAATTAATGGCTTTATTCTTGAATGTAATATGAGCGCATAGGTGACACGCCAATGAACATAAAAAAAAATACCTAGAACTCGATCTGAATCTCAGAAGTCAAACCGTGAACGCCAACCTAAGATAACTTGTACGCGCGGAGAAATGAGTCACGCGGCACGTCTCTCAGCGGAAACAAAGGTTAACGCTTCAGTCTAAACCTCGCATGTGCTGTGATAGCATCATGCATGTTTACACTAGCTGAATACATATATTTAGACAGTAAAAATAAATTGACAATGATAGACAGTAACAGTAATTATTATATAATAAAATACATTTAAAAATAAAGATTTCTTATTATTTTCATATTAATAATGAACCATTAATACATTTAATTATAATATTGTTGTGCCGAGCGGGGACGGAACGGAAAGGCGCAGACGTCAGGGTATCGGGGAAGACGAGGTTTAATTACAGGTAAGGCAGGCAAAACGCATACGGACAATACAATGACCGGACCGGGGAAACTGAAACGCGGACTAAATACAGAGGGCTAATGAAAACAACCTGAAACAGCTGATCACACGGGAATTCCACAAGGGGGTAAAGAGGGGGCGTGGCACACTGAAGAAGCGGACAATCGGGGCAGGACACCTTGTTTGGATACATTTATTTTCTTCAAAAATTACTGTTTTGATAAACGTGCTTAGATGTCTTTAGTACAGTATATGCGTTTCTTGTTTTGTTCGGTTCATTTTGTGTTTAAATGCTAAAAAAAACCATAATTATTATAAATTCGATCAGAACTTTTTAAGATTTGGTCAGGAGTTCTGAGGTACTTTGAAAACCTCACATGTCTTTGACCCAGAAATAGATTTTCAGAACTATTAGGGCTACTCCAAAAAGAAAATAACCCAGTCAGGGAGTAAACATTTTAATTTTTTAAATAAATCAGAAAATTTAACTCAAATTAAAAACCCAAAGCAAATCACCAAGGTATACTTAAGTCATATTTATATTCTCATGAACATGACCATCAGTCCATCTCCTGTGCGGCATAACCAGTACAAGACACGGGGCCTGGAGCCTGTCCCAGGTCACATATGGGACAAAGCAGGGTCCATCTAAGGCAGAATGTCAGTCCATCGCAGGACACACATAAACTCATACACTACAGGCAAAATAAAGGCTATTCACCTAAACTGGAGTACCTAAAAGAAAGCAGCAAAACATACAAACTACGTACACACAGAGTGACGGCAGAATTTAAACCCACAAAACTGGGCGAGACAACAGTGCTACCAACTTTGCATGTTAGCAAGGCACAAGTGTCATAAAATGTTGAGAAATAGTGACAGTTTGAACATTAGATGGCAAACAGCCTTGCGCACTGCAGCACACGTATGATTTTGAAAGAACGCTAAAACCAAGTCAGGCAACCAACTTCAGCACACAGGAGAGTGAAGGAATTCAAAACTCAGAACATCAGACAAAGTCAGGTTTTAATCAGTTTCCAGTTCATACACAACCTCAAATAGTAACACAGTGAGTAGGATTACAGATCCAAAGTTATAGATGCACTTATGTAAATCTTCTTCAATGTAAACTGTGTTACTATAAACTAACATTTCAAGGTGCTCTGTGGGCACTGCCTTTTTAGGAGGGAAACACTCTATTCATCCATCATGTGGAATTTTTTCAGCCCACGCCTGAGGACAGACAATTCCTCTAAAAGTTTAATTTGATCGTATGTTTGCAGCAGATTTAAGAAGATAAACCACCACTTCCTGTGGGGTGGGGGTTCGTCTCCAATTGGTCTGTGCTGGACATCGCACTTCAGTGACAGTAGTAGTGTGTGTGGGGGGGGGGGGGGCAGCATATTATCAGTCACAGAACAGCAAAAACTATGGAAAACTGCAGAATAAGCCTTGAAGTCAGGGTGTTATTTTCTTAAAAATGATTTTATTCCCTTATTACTGTAGAGCAGTCTGTTAAATCAAACCCAACCTTCCTTCCTCATCCTCCCTCTCACAACTGAAGACCAGTAACGGACAGCACTGCCGCTCCCTGACGTGGAGGTCAGACACTTCCGGAGGGAAAACATGTCACTAAACAAAAACTATAAAAGCTCCAGTCCTTGCGTGGTGCCCGGGTCACTTCAACCTTTGTACGATGACAGCGTTCAGCAGGTTGGCCTCTCGCAGCGTCTGACTTTCGTCCATGAGCTCCTTGTTGGGGAAGGTAGTCATGAGAACAAACTCCCGGGCTGCCATAGCCGGACGCGCCCCCACCACAAACTGGCGCACATCGGACACCCTGGAAGCAGCAAGGGACAGGTGCAGTATGGATGGGGGTGGGAGAGCAATAGATAGAGAGAAAGAGGAGTAGGGAGGGAGAGTAAGAGGGAGAAAGAGAAAGGGAAAAAAAGAGATGGAGAGATGGAAGGAGGCAATGTGGGATAAAGAGGGAGAGAGAGATGCATGGTAAACTGGATTAGAATGATCCATTTCCTGTTTTGGGAGGTAGTTAGCCAATGTAAGAAAGCATAAGGATTCATGTTATTTGTTATTTTAATATTTCGGCCTAAAACCGTTTTTAAATGCAACCTTCTTATAAAGAACAGCTTTTGCTAACCCAAGCTATGAAACTGAGGTCACAGCACACAGCCGGGGGGCAAGAAGGCAAGGTAAGCATGCAGGCGGGTGGGAGGGAGGGCTGGCTGGCTGGGCAGAGCTCACCTGTGTGTGTGATTGAACTTCTGCACCAGCCGGCCTCCATCAGCCAGCCGGATCTGAATGCTGGTCACCGGCTGAGCAGAGTCGAGGGCCACAGAGGCGCTGGCCTCGGCCTCCGTAACCTCCTGGTCCCGTTGCCCGCCCATCGCTGCAGGGGCTGACACCAGCTCAGGGGTTGCACTGGGCCCAAGGAACGGGAGGAAACCAACGTGAGACTCATTACACCACCTATCTGCCATTTATGGTTCTTTGGAATGATTTTTTCCAAGTCTGTTAGCATGTTTACTTGTATTTTATTACTATTGCTCTACAAGACGCATTATGTCATACATTTCAGCACGTTTGCGGGTCCTTGAGCAAGGCCCTTAGCCCCCAGCTCCCTGGGTGCCCAAACAGGTGGCTGCCCTTCAAGGACAGCTTACTCCACAAAGACTAAGCTGAGGGAGGCGTAAAAACAATTTCCCCACAGGGACGATAAAGTACCAATTAATTATTATTATTATTATTATTATTATAAGAATGACAGAACAACACTGCCCTTTGTAACTGTTTGGTTACTGAGAATTATTTTCCTTAAAATACATATTAAAAGGAGTTCTTAAACACAAATCACAGTACAAAGTTGCCCACTCACCTGCCCAGTTTCTGGCCTTCACCTGCAAAGGCCTTGAAGGCTACCTTGGGCTTGGAGAAGTCCTCATCTCTGTGATCCTCCATATCCAAGTTGACCTGGCCACCCCTGGACCGCTGCCTCAGCTCAAGAGGAATCTCCCTAAAAGCAGGAAGTAAAACATGTCCGCCATCTAGTGGTCTATCAGAGCAACTGCATGTTGCCAGTGGCCAGTCCCAACTAGTTTTATCACACTCCTGGACAGCACCATGTGTCCTCAAGGCTGGTCAGAGAGCGACACACTTGCCACTATGCCTATGAAAGTAAAGAGCTAAAGAAATGGGAAAAAAATACTGTGGCCCTCTCCAGAGCTACAGCCTCACCCCCTGCGAATGGACTCCAGAAAGAGAGCGTTGCTGGGATCAGAGTAGTTCCTGAGGTCCCCGTCATCCAGGCTGAACCCAGTTTTCCACAGCTTCAGCACCACATGCACCTGCATCCAGACACAGATCCACATTACATTACCTTCCCCAACAGTGACCTCCAAAAGAAAACATCCATCTAGCCTCCAAGTGCTTATCCTGGTCAGAGCTGTAGGGGGACATGGAGCATATGCCAGGCAGCACGGGGCTATGTTACACACTGGAAGAAGTCAGATCCAAACCCTTCTATGCTGGTGATGTGAGGCAAACGTGCTGCCCACTGAACATCGGTGCCACCTATATATGAAAACAGTATCTAGTGCTTTAACTGTGATGCTGAAAAACTCCCCGAAACATTTCAAAGGAATATTTCAAACTCTAGAAAGTTAAGAAACAAACTTCCCCTATCTCCCACATCTAAAGGGGAGGCACAATGTGAATTTCTTCAAAACAGAAACCCATCCATCAATCATTTGTAACCGCATGTCCTATGCAGGATCGCAAGGGGTCTGGAGCCTATCCCAACCCATCGCACACCATCCACTCACACATGCACACCTATGGGAAATCCAGCAACTCAAATTTATCTCAGCATGTTTTTGGACTGTGCCGGGAAACCAGAGGACCCAGAGGGAACCCCAACACAACACGGGAAGATCATGGAAACTCAACACACAAGGAGCCAAGACCAATCTGTGAGGGCCAGAATTCTTGCTTGTTTGTAGGTGCTAAATACTTATTTTATGCACCATTATACAAATAAATTCTTAAAAAATCATACAATGTGATTTCCTGGATTTTTTTTTTACATTCTGTCTCTCACAGTTGAAGTGTACCTATGACGAAAATTACAGACCTCTCATCTTTTTAAGTAGGACAACTTGCACAATCGGTGGCTGCCAAATACTTTTTTGCCCCACTGTAAAGTACAGATATTTTATGGGTTCCACTGAAATAAAGGTAGCGGATTATGAGAAAGACCTCGGTGTGTATGTTGATGCTTCCATGTCCTACTCTCACCAGTGTGGGGAAACAATATAAAAGGCCAATAAGATGTTGGGTTACATCTCTAGGTGTATGGAGTTTAAGACAAGGGAGGTGATGCTACGATTATATAATTCCTTGGTAAGACCCCACCTAGAATATTGTGTGCAGGTTTGGCCACCA
>JAODJW010000106.1:15829419-15840124 GCA_026777045.1 Hyperopisus bebe | reverse complement strand
GCTATTTCAATATTAGTTTAAATACTAGAACTCATGGCCATAAGTGGAAATTAGCAGGAGAACATTTTAAAATGAATGTGAGAAAGCACTTTTTTTACATAGCATGTAGTTAGAGTATGGAATAGTCTTCCTGCTAGTGTAGCGCAAGCTAAAATCCAGGGTTTCTTGAAGTCAGATCTAGATAAGATTTTAACAACTCTGAGCTATTACTCAAGTTCTCCCCAAATGAGTCTGATGGGCCGAATGGCCTCCTCTCTTTTGTAAATTTCTTATGTTCTTATGTACAGGAAAAAGTCTCACGTCCTGTGTGCTGTCAGACGGCCGTCTCTCTCCAGCCACATAGGCAGACTGCTCCTCAGGCGCCGTCCCCAGCCGATAGCCACCCCCAACAAAGGCCTGTATGCCAGTCAGCCAGAGGAGCACAAGAAAGAGCGATCATGGTGAAAATGCTGACCTACCCCTTCAGGGTCCACACAGTCAGAACATGGCACTCAACATCCTGCCTGAGGGCATGCGAGCCCAACAGTCTGACATCACTGTAATACAGACTTAACAAGGAGCCTACTGAGATCAACAGCAATTGGGTGTTTAAAATCAATTAAGTCAGTCCAATAAATGGCCCTCGAACCTGTGCCCTGCTGGACTCCCCGGGACCCCGGCCAGGGCGGTCCACCGGCACAGCACCATGCTCCTTGGCTCCCTTAAATAGCTCCTCCACCACCTCGTTGGGGCTCCGCTTCCTAGGTGGACCCACAATCTGCTGGCCGCTGCGCTCCGAGCCTCCTGCATAGAACCTTAAGGCAGATAGTGAGAGAGTTCAGACCCCAAAGGTGTTCCTCAGACAACAGCATTACTGCATCTCAGGGGTTCTCAAACTGTGGGATTTGCTGATTGACCAAAGAAAAATCTAATCTACAAAATATCAGTATATACGGTGTGGTTGGTCTTTCCATACGCCCGTTAACCAACACATCTCTGCCTGTCAACAAGCCTGTGAACGCATCAATGCAATGATTGGTCACTATGTCATTGTCATGTTGAAACCTCATTGTATTGGATACTTTCTATCCAATCAGAGTGGTCTGTTTCAAGTCTTCATTTTAATTCAATGTGTGTAAACAGTCAGAACTAGTGTTTAATAGTCGTCCAAATGTAAATATAAAGACAAATTTATTTTAGTTGGTTTCACTAAAACCTTACAAAGTGGGGAGTAATACCTTCAGTGTGTTCTGTGCGGAGAGGTACTAAGTAAAGAGTTTTAAAATGAACAAATTAGATCAACATCTTCAGCTTAAGGACAAGGCAAAAGAGGTTTTCCAATTAAAAGAGGAGAACTTTAAAAGACAATGCTTTGATTGTGGAAGTTCGGGGTTAAGTTAGTGTCAAGGGTGCATTAGCTGTGTATGTTTGTCTTATTGATAATGTCAATAGCAGTTAAAAAATACAGTTGGAGAGTTAAACTTTTAGTTGGGGTGGGATGGAAGGTGAAGAAACTTACACAATGTTAATTTTGTTTGATGCTGTCAAAGTTTTGTCTTGAATTAAATTGTATTTTCATTGTTATGTCAGATGTCCCATTGTATCTGTTTTGTTTTCTGAAAGATGAAGTAGGGGGTTGTAAAAGGGCACATTAATTGTATTCAAGAACAATAAAAATTATAAAATTAAATCCAATTTTTAAAAAGAAAATACTTTACTGAAGAATAAATATTGTTTGTATACTTCAAATGTTGGTTCCTTGTGTTTTTATCTTTTTATACCAATAATATGTAATGGTTATGTAATGGTATTTTGGGTTTGCGTCACAGACAGATGACCTCTTTCGGGAACCTCTGCTGTATCCAGTCAAAACATTTGCCAAAGAATATCAGCTATAATAACCCTAATAAGTGGCCATGAGAGTATTTTTGTAATTATTACATTGTGGGGACCAGATTTCTCTACAATGTGATAAAAACCAGTAACTTTTTACCTTGTGGGGATATTGTTTTTCCAGTCTCCACAAGGATAACCTCAATATTTTAATGCAATCAAAAAACTAAAAATGCCGAAAGTCTTGTAATTTGTTTAGTTACTTATGGGTAAGGTTAGGGCTGGGTAGGGGTTAAGGTCGTCAGAGCTGGAATTAGGGCTATGCCCATAGAAATGAATGGAGAGTCTCCATAAAGATATGAATACATGGACTCTGCACAGTGAGCAAGAAAAATGTAAACCGAGAAGCCATTTAGGGGGCAGGAAGCCAGATGAGTGCTGAAAATGTGGAGTCATTACAGGAATAGAACAGTTCTGAAGTAAGCTGATGCCACTGTTCCACTTTCCTGTTTGTGTTTTTTTTCCAATGAAAATAACATGGAAATCCACAATGGGATGCTTTAAATTGTGTGTATGTGTATGTAGTAGCACAGTCACAATCATGTGGCCAATTTTATCTGATTTTTCTCCCTTGCCAGTAGAGCCAAACTCTCCCAGTGTGCAGGAGGTGGGCAGGAATGAATAGAGCTCACAGAGAGACACAACCACTTATGTGGAGACTCCCATTTTGTCCTCTAGCTGAAATGAACAACACAATTCTCCTTCCACCATGATGTTTTATGGCAATTTCCTGTTAATTAGTATGTTACTAGTTAAATGTGTGCATTACCACTCACCACTGTCACTTATCTTTCTGTCCTAAAAGCACAACGTTGGACAGGTTTATAATTTATGTCAACCATATATTAAACTTATTTATAAAATTGCGAAAAGCATTGTTAGCTTAAGGTAGACCAAGCTGAAGAAATGGAAACACAATCGAGGTCAGGGAGAGACAAATGCTAGTATTGATTTTGTTGTGGCTCACCTCTGTCCTTCCTCTTCATCACTCTCCTCTTCCTCTGTGTGCATCAGATCTCTGAAGGAGGTTACTCTGTGTTCACTGACAAGGGGTGAGGGGTGTGATGAAACTTACCAGCAACAAAAATTGGCAAAGTATAATGCTATTACAATAACCTGCAAACATAATAACCAAACCATTGTACATGCAGTTAGCAGAAGAAGTTTGTATTTTGTATTACAATTTGTACTGATGAACATACAAATCCTTATTTAAAAAAAAAAAAAACAGTGTAAGCAGAGGGTGAACCTTGGTCCTGCAGAACGAGAAACAGATCCCCCATCTGGCTGCGGTAAGGTTACAATGTCATCCTCAGCACCATCCTCATAAAAACTGCCCAAAGCGAGCTAAAAGGGGGATAGAGATGCAATCAGCACCCCAAAGTCCTCGGACATGCTGTTAAGATGATCAGGTTGTGAGATAAAATTGACAAAATTAGCAGTTATATGCTAGGGGGAAAAAAACACCTTCATGTGGTAAACAAACCACCGTACATAGCATAGAAAAATTAAAGACAGATGCACAACAGCCTTAAATGGCAGCGGTTCACAATATAAGAATCCAAAATTATCATCAGCAGCAACATTATTGTCATTATTATTGAATTTTATCAATCGTATATACGACGACTTTTGAGTCTATTTAAAGAACTAAAACAGCACTAAGAAGGAGCATACTTAAATGTGAAATACCTTCCTGACTCTGATCGTATAAAGTTTTCAAAAACTGTAATGGAAAACATGAGTGACTGTCCTTAAAACTGTATCCATACCTTGCTTGCCCTTGTCATTTACCGTTGCTGCCATTTCTCACTGTCAGTAAACTTAATCATTTGAATAACTGGCTACTCGAACTACGGTTGCTACACAAGAATAAATATACCTCTTATTTATCTAGTCCTTCTAGTTTCATATTTTTTGTTGACTAATACGTATATTAAACGCGTTAAACGGCATGCTTGGCTTATTGTCAGTTTCGTTTCCCGCATAACTAGTGACTATTAAAATAGTTACCTATTTTTAATCGGCATACCTGTGACTTGCACTTTAGTCATCAGTGACACAAAGGTAAACTACAATCGTCAATGTTTATAAAAATAAATCAAGCAGAATACCTATAACGTTTAACCGAATATATCAAACACTCCAGTGCTGCAACAATGACAGGTAACATTAGCGAGTTACAAAGCAAAATAAAGCAGGATACAGTCAATCGTATTTTCCTGGCATCCAAACAACGTTTTCGTGCATCGAGTGTCCTATTGTTCCCTCGCACATTAAATGCCGTACCTGCAAATCCCAGCCTGCAGACTCTAAAAAGAACCGGGCCCTCTCTTCATCTACATCAGTCACCGCAACAAATTCCCTCACAGCTTCCTCTTGGTCCGCCATCTTGGAAATGGTTATCGCTAAAAACGGTCCGCCGCTCCTAAAGGGAAACGACAATTCGCTTCTTAGTTCCGCTTCAGTCATTTTGTCATTCGATCATTGTAATTCTAATCAGACTTTATGTACATGCTTAAACTAATTGGAATCTTAATTAGAGGATAAAACACTTTACATCAAAATCAACATAGTAATGTTCTTCATTACTACATTGAAGGGCAATACATACTAATGACCCGTTACTACATATAAATCGTGGAACTACGGCCAGAGGAACGTTTACATCTGCCACTAAACTACCTTGTGGGAATTGTAGGTTCGTGCATACACCAGCAAAAAAGATCGCATATTACCCGGGTGTGTGTGTGTGATTGTGAGCGGGTATACCTTACCTTATGGGGACACAATGTCCCCACAACGTGGTGAATACCCGTGTTTCCTTAGCATCCCGTTAGCATTTTTTCCATAGAAATGAATGAGCGGTCCCCATAAAGATATGTTTACCCGACGTGAGTGTGTGTGTATCCGATATAATCAAGCAAAAATAAGCATTATCGCCATCGTTTTGTACATTTAAAATATTAAATGCAAATAAATTAAATTTTAAAAAGATGTTTGTTATGCATTTGAGTAACTGTTTATCACAATATTTAACCGCCAGGTGGGGACAAACACTGTATAAACATTACCCGGATTAGTACTTTATATTTAATTCTGAATTTTAAAATATTGCGTTGGTTCAGATTTAAAGTATTCGCACTAGCATTTGCAGTTTTCACACTTTTTTCTACATGTTTTTCTTTGTTAATAATCATACCAAGTAGACAAATGAGCCTAGCGCTGCTCAGTAAAACTGTTTGTGTCATAATCTTTATATGAACCTTGGAAGTGTTGAAACTATAGTCAATGGATGGATGTTAAAAGTGGACCGTTTTACCTAGAGAAAACCAAACAATGTAGTGTATTCCACAGTAAGAAGCTCATACCAATGGTCAGGCAAGGTGATTGTAGTATCAAGAACTGGGGATGCTTTTCTGCACTAGGATGTAGATGACTGACTTTCAGTAAAGAACTGTAACTTGGTGCAAGACCATCCATTGGTGAGCTGGAGCTGAAGACCAGTTGTATTATGCAGGTCGACAATGATCCAAAGCACAATATCAAGTCTGTATTAAAATTGTAGAAAATCAAACTAGCTTTATTCAACAGTTCATACCTAAACCTCACTGAGAGGTGACCTGAAATGAATGTTTCATGCTCATAAAAGCCACTTGATAGTACAAATCTTGCACAGGCCAAAATTCCGTGAGAGACTGATCTGCAGAATATTCAAAATGCGAATGTTCAAAAATGAGAACATACAGGAAATCAAATGTAGGGAGAAAAATTTCATTGAGGACGGAACGGTTGTATGGTGGTTAGCCCTCTTGCTGTACACCTCTGGGACCAGGGTTTGAGTCTCCACCATGGCTCCGTGTGTGAAGTTTGCATGTTCTCCCCATATCATTGTGGGGTTTCCTCCAGGTACTCCAGTTTCCCTCCACAGTCCAAAAACATGCAGAGATTAACCAGAGTTCTAAATTACCCCTTTATATGAAGGGTGTGTGAGTGTGCCCTGTGATGGGTTGGTGCCTATTCTGGGTTTTTCCCTGCCTTGTACCAGTAGCTTCCAGGATAGGCTCCAGACTCCCTGCAGTCCTGAATAGGACAAGCAAGTACAGAATATGGGTGGATGGAAACTTGTTCTATATATAGAAAACACCCTCAGGGCTCATACGGTGAACCTAACAGGTTGTTCTTAGTGCCCTATTAACTGTCTAGTACCTGTTCATTTATCTGCTCTGCCCTGTTAAACATTTTCACTTTCACCTTTGGGTAAACTTTACATAACAGGATTTCAGTTGTGTCAGCTTTTGTTCTAATCAGACAAAATTTTGCACCCTCTAATGTCAAATTGTAATTGAGTGCCAGCTATTCATTGTGGGAGACAGAGAGGTGGTCTATGTGAAGACGGCAAATTGGGCCGATGTTTCCTCTCTTACAGATTGCAGCCCTACCCCTTTCTCATGCTCTGTTCCGCAGCTGATGACGGCCAAATGTTGTCTTCATCTCAAATGCAGTTGTGCAAATTACACAGCCATCTGCTCTGCAGTGCACATCATTACTGTACCTCATAGGACATGTCAGTAAAGCTATGTGGACTGCATGCCATCCTCTACAGTGGAGAGAACTGTTTGTCATGGATCAACAGTTCCACTGGCAGCGTCCATTTATTACTGAGTGCAATAAATAAGACAGCTAGCTTTTCCCTTCAAAGGCAGAGTATAATGGACTAAGTTGGGTTGCTGTCTCACTTGGAGTACTGGTTCTGGTCTCATGTCCAAGGAAACTCTGCCACAGCCCTTCTCTCACACATCAGAATAAGAAAGAAGAATGTCACCACAGAGAAAACCACAATGTGGCAACGTGTACATTTAAAGAACCAACAAAATAGCCCAAAAACTTATTTACGTTCCTTCCCAGGGCTGATAAATATTTTTTGCACAGGTCCTTAAAGGTGCAATGAAACCTGACCTGAAAAAGTTGTGACCATGAAGTAGTCTATAAGGTGACATTTGAGCGCAAATGCACAAGTGTCATCTTTGCAGGGTGTGATGCACTCACCTGGTCTTTGCCATAGGCTTCCAAGCAGTCTGATAGGGCCTTGATCACGGGATAGATGGATGTTCACCTAGCATCTGCATCAACACTGAATAATTCCACTCAAAATGCGGTGCTTTTGACTCACAAGCTGATGATCTGGAGGTGGGGGGCAGGGTAAAAATTTTTTCATACACTCTTCAGTTATTTGATCTTTCATGAGAATTAAAGGCAGGCAGGAAGAATCCCTATGCCTCATATGTCACAGTCACCCAGGCCCCTACCTGCTCTCTGGTCTGTTGATTGATATCTCTTTTTGTGTATATAAAAATAATAACCATAATTCACAAGTGCGATGAAGATTAGCGGCCGGCGTGGGGCAGCCTGATTCAAACGGCCATGTGCAGAGGCACATGCCAGTCACAGGGCTATGTATTGTACATGTGGGGCCTGTTTGCCACCACAGCACATGTGTGAACAGGAAGAGAAACAACAAGAACATGGCCAAAGCAAAAGCCAGAAGTACAGAGAGATCCCTTGTGTTACCTTCTGTTCCTGCCAGATGATTTAAACAAGCTGCCACAGCTTCAAGCAGGGAAGCATACACAGGAGTCGGAGAAGTCAGGCGAACACGGGGTTTATTCGGGATCGACACTCTCAGAAACACAAAACAACGTCAATGACTGGACTGGGGAAAGACTAACAAGAAAGCATTTAAATACACTGGACTAATGAGACAATTAGAAACAGCTGATAACACGGGGATTCCACACAGGGTAGATGAGGAGATGTGGCACGCAACAGGATCAGCACAATCGGGGCATGACACAAGCTTACTGTGACACTTTAATTCATGTCTCTCAGGTTTGGTCAAAAGTCATTTGTGAAAAATTCATGGAGGGCTCAGTTCAATCTAAAAACAGGCCCCTGCTAGATGATGCTAGTTGCCACAATCCAGGCAATCACCCTTCCCTTTCCAGATAGGGACCACAAGTCCCATTTTCCAGTCAGTTGGGATGATGCCTGACTCCCAAATGGAAGCAAAGATTGCCTGCAATGCCAGGAGGACAGTCTTACCACCAGCCTGGAGAAGTTCACCCCAGATACCACAGATCCATGCGGCCTTCCCTACCCCCAGCTGATTCACCACCCATGCAATCTCAGTGAGATTGGGTGGTTCACAGCTGATCGGAGGGTCAGCTTCGAGAACCGTTGACCCAGAGATGTCCAACATCCTAGCCGGAGGGTCAGCTTTAAATGACTGCTCAAAGTAGCCAGTCCAGCAGGTTACAACTGCAGTGTCATCCGTAAGGACCATTCCATCACTCGCCCTGACTGTAAGTCTCCAAGGAACAGATTCAGATGTGCGCAATGCTTCGATTTCTCTGTAAGCAGGACGTGGGTCCACAGATGGTGTCACCTGCTCATAGATTTGTCTAACAAATGCCTCCTTATCTGCCCTCAGAGCCCTCACAGACATCCTTCTCAGTTCCCGGTACAGACTGGAGTTGACAGCAAGTCGTGGGCTGCGACTCCTCTCGATAATATTCAGAGTGCCCTACGAGATGAAACACCTCCTTCTGGAAACACCGGCAACACCAACACAACCCTCGGCAACTTTCAGGGTCTTATCATGGAAGGTCTCCCACATCACATTAGAGTCAGCAGTCGCACCCAAGTCTGCAAGTTCTTCACACAAATTGTGTGCAAACTCATCAGAAACAGCTTGATCTTGGAGTCTGGCTAAGTCCAACTTCGTTCTCCTTGTAGGTGGTAGCCTGCTGGATTTAAGCTGAATTTTCAGAGTAGCAACAACAAGTCTGTGGTCAGAATTCACAAGCTGGGCACTTCTGTAGACCCTGCAATTCTACCGGAGCATCTAGCATCTGCCCACAAAGATGTGATCGATCTCCTTTGCCGCACCACCAATACTGGAGTACCAAGTCCAACGATGCGGCTCAGGGCGTTGGAACCAGGATCCAGCAAATTGCAGTCCCTGACCTTTCACAAAGTCAAGGAACATGGAGCCACTTTCACCATGGTCTCCAGACCCATGGGGACTGACACAATCCTCATAGCCAGCTGTCAGTGCCAGTGGTCGCATTGAAGTCACCCATGACCAGAGGAGTGTCACCTAGTGGGCACCCTTCAACTACCGAGCAAAGTTGCAAGTAAAATGTCTCCATCAACGAGACATTACTCACGCAGTCGGAGCATACACTGAGACAATAGAAAAGACACCCAAGGAGTCTCATAATATGCTCATTGAAAGGAGTGATGTCAGACACCATCAGAAGGAGCTGATATGCTATGGCAACAGCTACTTCCTGAGTATGGCAGCAATCAGAACAACCAGACTAAAAGTAGGTATGCCCACCTATAGAGAACTGACTACTCCCTGGTCTGCGTACCTTGGAGAGTGCTGCCACCGAAATGCAGAGCTTATGAAGCTCCACCAACAGCAGAAGAAGGTGGTCATCTTACCGGAGAGACAAGACGTTCCACGCACCCACCTGGATAGGTTGTATTAAACTGGGACCCAAGTGCCGCTTTGCAGTAGGCGATGCCTTAGACACAACACCAGCCCCAATCCCCAACAGGTCTGACCTTATTAGCTGTATGATGGTTTCGACTCATCCAGGGATGGAGCTCCCGAAGGCTTTCCCCCATCCCCTCCATGGTGCGTGCAGCCTTCCTGTGGAAGGCTGCAGCAGAGCTACTCCTGCAGAGAGCAGAAGAGTATCATGCTTGTTTGTATCAAGCAGTTGTGAGTTGTTTTACAGTGGTTGGAGTGCCAATTCCACAACCAACCCCTAGAAAAAATATTTTCCTGCAATTTGGAGGACCACTTGCAGGGTTGGATGCAGTTTAATGTCATACATATACAGCCTGGCCAAAACCATCAGTTTGGATCGATGCACATTGACCCTAAATTGTAAAAACCTAATTTACATGTAATTACTTTTACGTGACTGATAAGAACCCCCTTTTCCCCCTACTACCCTGGTATCAGGTTAGGCTAATTGATATGTCTTCACTGTCTTCCTTCAGGCCAACAGACATGAGAGGCTTCTTTTGACAGAAACAGGAGGTTCTGCTAGAGGAGTACACTTTATGGATTCACAGACAGTGCCGCAGTGTTGGAAGGAGCTTAGAGGAGAACAAGCTCTATTTGACACATAGAAGGCATTGCTGCCTGCCTGTCAAGCATGGGCAGCAAAGGTGAGATTTCACCACGCAAAAAAAAAGAACACCACTGTGTCAGTTGGTAGCAGTGCAGCCTCACGCCTACCGCACTGGGAGTCTGCATATTGCGCCTGTTCTGTGTGTATTGGAGTTAGTATGTTATTCCTGTATTTATGTGGGTTTCCTTCTACAGTCCAAACCCACACAGCTAGGCAAATTGGCGTTTCTAAATCGCCCATAGTGTATGAGGATGTCCTCTGCCTTGTCCCCTCTGCTGCCTAAGATGGCTTCCAGACTCAACATGTACTGGATAAGCAGTAAAAGAGGATGGATGAAAGGGGAAACAAAAGACTTTGTTTAGTAATATTTATAAGAACAATATTTTTCAATGTTCTCAGAGCAACAGCCTAAAGTTGGCCTGAACTATATTTTTATGCATGTATGTGTGAATCAACAGCAGGACAACAGAAAGACTGGGATTCATAATTATCCCCCCAAACTGACTGAATCATCTCAGCATGCTGCCTCACTGCAGCAGCACCTTGGCAAAAGAGAGATCCCTGGGAGCGATGGCAGGGGTGTCACTGGCAGCTGACAGAACAGGCAGGCAGTGGTGGGGGTG
>JAODJW010000106.1:15795041-15827943 GCA_026777045.1 Hyperopisus bebe | reverse complement strand
GGCGCCCCCCCCCCCCCCCCCCCATCTGAGGCCAGCCCTGTCTCCAAGTCGCCTCATAGCCTGACCTTTCTGTTTGGCTCATTTCTCACTCTGACACTTTAATCAGTGAGCCCAATCACCCCGCCCCCCCACCACCTCTGTCATACGTCACTGCTGACAGGGGGGCGCTGTTCAGACTGTATATCCACTCACAACAAGTGCAACCTGTGAGATGATGATGTGCTCCAGTTTCTATTAGGACCTATATCAGACCCAGAAAAGCATACTTATGTTGGCCACTATACATACACACAACCGTAATCCTTGTTTAGGTTCATTCCAATGTTCATGTCATTAAACAAAATGGTTGCTTGTCATGACAGAGTGGCATGGTGCAGGCAGGAAAAGAAGGTGACAATCCATTGGTGGCTCACAAGACAAAGGGGTTTATTAGGGAACTGAAGACTGGGAAAGGCACAAAGTAAAGGACCATAAGGGGTCAAAGGCAAATAGGGGAAAACAAGAACTAACTGCAAAAATATCTAGAAAAGGTAACAATAAAGAGCATCACAAGCAAAACTAGAAAACCCAAACAAAGCATCAACACAACACATTCTGCCACAAACTAACACAATGACCAACTGGGAAAGTGAACTAAGGTAAGAACTTAAATATGTACACAAACTAGACAGAGCTAATGAGGACACAGGAGAAAAGTATTAACAACCAATCAAAACAGAACACAATACAAGCAACAGGTGAAACTAATGAACTGGGAGAGCTCACAGAACCAAGAAGGTTAAACTACAAAACACTAATAAAACACTGGAATTACAAGCCTGATACAAAATACAAGTACAAAAAACCAAATCCTAACACAAGGAGGGTGGACCATGGATAGGAGACCTGGCAGAAAATACTAGGAAAACCAAAACCCAAAATTGCAAACAGTGGGGAACAAAAGTCAAACAAAATCCAGAACATGCAAGACTGGGATGTGCCAACCTTGAATCCATGACCCTTGGGTTTGTAGACTGAGCCACAAACTCAGCCCACTACATTGTGCGGCAGTCTGGGGAACAGAAAAAACACATTAGGGAAGACTAGGAATGGCAGAAGGGAAATGCAGAATGGCCAGCAATGCCTGCTGACCAAATGGGGAAGACGCTACAGACCCTGACAGTTGCTAAATGAAAATCACGGTAATGTTGGCATGGTCGGGATTGTGCTAGTAACTTCAGCCTTCCATATTCAATCTCCTTTATAATTCATGAAATGGACTTTTTTTTAACAACATTTTGTACTCTCTCACTCCAGCGTGTGTTGTTGACAGGCATGCAGAATTGGGTCATAAATGTGCACATTGGTTGGAAAATGCAAATGGTCGCTAACAGAGGTAGTTTCTAAACAAGCCATTTTGGTAACATATTAAGTTTATTTTGATCCTAGGCTATTAAAAGGATACTTTCCCTTTATTCATTTATGTTGAAAGAGTTGAAAGGTATTTGATTTTACGAAACAGTTAAGTACTGTGTTGAAGGTCATCCATCCATCCATTTTCTGTAACTGCTTGTCCTATTTGGGGTCACGGGGGTCCGGAGTCTATCTTGGAGGCTACGGACACAAGCCAGGGAACAACCCAGGACGGGGCGCCAACCCATCACTGTGTTGAAGGTCATTACATGACAAATCTCTGTAAAAGTTTTAGATCTGTAGTCTTAACCATAATATTACGAGTACCTGTATGCAATTCTTACAGTTCAAAATGAAAATGAACAAGAACATATTGTAAAATTGCACCTCAAATGACACTTTTAACGAATATTAACAAACATATCTAGTACCTGCAGCAAAACATTTACCGTGGACTTTCCAAGTAGCCTTTGCGGCCAAAGATACGCAAATCACCCTTGATTGTTCTTGATTGTTAAATTGTGTTTCGACTGGGTTAGACTGGCATGTAACATTTTGCTGTCAGGACAGTAACATCAAGTGCCTATGCAGTTTGAGACAAACAGCAAAATATGTCTGTGGGTTTGTCATTCCGATTTGTTTAAATTTACCCACTGGCTCCTTTTTCACTGTTCTCCACTGGGGCAGCCATATTTTATAGAGGCCAACTGCTCTTATGACTGGCAGTGTCTTCACTTGTATTACAGGCGGAGATAGATCTCCCCTTCCTCATTTCGACAGTAATGACAGCGCAGTTGTAGCACAGCTCCAAAAGCAGGTGCATGAGATAAATGCACCATTATGATCCACGCTGTGTTCTCTCTCTCTTTCTCTCGCTCTCCCTCTCTCTCTCTCTCTCTCTCTCTCTCTCTCTCTCTAACATTTGGGGAACACAGCTGCCTCTGTGATGGGAAAGAGGGCAGAAGGGAAGACCCGGAGTGTCTGGGTCAGCTGTGTGAATGACAGAGCCTGAGAACGAGCCGAAGCAGCCTGATCTGCATCCATGCCAATCTCCCTGACCTTCGTTAGAGGCAAGCAGCTTGGCAGCAGAAAGCTACAGAGCTGCGGATTGGGGGAAGGGCTGGTCAGAGAATGCACTCCTGGCTGTTGGGCTGTTTCTGGCAGGTGGGGGGGGGGGGGGCTTGTATGTGTGCTGTGGTGGCCGTTTATGTGGCTGCTCCCTCCGCAGATCAATAATTCAATTTCAGGCCGCTTAGGGAGACGAGTGCTGCTGAAGGAGAGGGTGGAGTCACAGAAAAAAAAACCCTAACAGTCATCTGGGACATGGAGACACTGTTTCAAGTAAATCATCTTCTATAAATAATGTTCAAGGTTATGTGGAAGAAGCAGTATTATTGGCAAGACAGAGTATAAGAGGAAAGAGACACAACATAACTGTAATGGATTAAACACCTTCATCTACTCATATTGACTCCGGCGGAGCACAATGTCTTTTCTAATCAAAAACCTTTTTTTTCACTTGAGAAATGGGACATGAAGTCTGGAATACCAATGACATAGGGGCGTCTAAATCATCATTGTTTAAGTGGAGCAGCCATATTCTTGCTTGACTAATGTTTTTCTTGTGCATACGAACCTGTATTTCTAACCAAGCAGCCTTTTTCAAGATTTTTTTTTTTTAAGTAAGAGGAACCCACATTTACATTCTGCATTTCCTGCATCCATCCATCCATCCATCCATCCAGTTTTCCCACCCACTTGTCCTATGCTGGGCTGTGGGGGTCCGAAGTCTATCCCAGTAACTATGGGTGCAAGGCAGGGCATAACCCAGGATGCGGCACCAAGCTTTCTTAATACATTTTAGCAAATAGCTTTTATTTTATTGCATGAGTTTCCCTAATTTTATGTACATTTTGGATGCATCCCAACTTACATACTTGTTTGCTATGTAGTAGGTGAAATACAGTTCAATCCTCAGTTCAGTTTAGGCAGATGGCAAATGGTACCAGTATGACATACTGCATTCTGCAAAATTCTGAAGTGTGCAACTGATGGACGTTATGCTATTCCATAAGGCCACTCCAGTAGCAAAGAGCATTGCTTCCTTTGTAATTATTTTTAAGAAGGTGGAGGAAATTCCATCTCTGTAAAAATTTAAACAAAGAACAATACCCAGTTGCATATGTTGACTTGAATAAGTATTTTTTGTTGAAATGTGTCAACAGTTTCTAACTTTCACAGGGGTTAAACTATATCATTGGTAAACATCCAAGTCAGGTAATATCAAGATGGCAACCACAGTGTGTCCAAGTGCATGCATACTGTTCTCATGCATACATACAGTAGGCCTACGTTACATACTGCATTAATGGTCAAGTACCAGGCTTCTGCCAAAATTCAGTACCTGCTGTGTAAGTACATGATTTTGGATGCATCCTAAGTATTCTAGCAAATTTAGCAGATGTCAGCTCTTTATGAACAGAGCATCTGTTATCAATCTCCCTCTTCTTTGCTTCGGGCCAAACTGAAGACACAGCAGTATCAGGTGACCAGGTACACCCAAGGGAAATAAGTTCCCCATTTCCATTGAGCATAAAGTGTTGTTTGTTTAAGAAGCCTCTAATTTCATTCTTTTTCACTCTGCTGTCTTTTTCTCTCCCACAACTGCTCCAGCTCTATATTTAAACATGTCCGTTTCTCTGCTGGTTATGGAACAAAGGGAGGAATCGCGGCTTCCTACCTCATATAACCATTCACTGACTATAATGAGGTAAAGGAGGTGTTTATGCAGCCAGGATCAGAGGCAGGTGAGGCACAGTCTAACTTCCCTCTGCTGTATCGCAGAGCTTCCACCAAGAGACTTTTTTAATGTACCATTCTGTAAAGGCTCTTTTGCATTTGTGTTTCACCATGATTTTGATGGTGCCTGGTAAACACAACAGCCAGTGAGCTACTGAAGTGGGGTCTGAAATAGACCCATTCAGGAACACAGGAGCACAGGCAGGGTCAATGGGAACAAGGCGCAGAAACATCAGGAGCTGCTTGCTAGGTTTTCTCAGGAGCCCCTGGGCTGCCTTTGTACCTGCATTGCATGTATTGTGCTTTTGCAAGGGAATTTACTCACTCTCCAGACAGCTTCAAGCAGCGTCAAGCACTTTGATGGCTGTAAACACAAAGGTTTTTGAAATTGTGGCTGTGCAGATGTAATGCTGTAGTTGCTTACTTTTCGCTCAGGGTGCCATTGATAACCTGAACAGCTCCAGCTTCAAGGCGGGGTGTGATTGAACAATTTAACCAGAGAGAGAGAGAGAGAGAGAGAGCTCAGGGGGATCCAACTGACTTCTGTGTGTAATGAGGACACTGCAAAAACCAAAAGAATTGTCAAAAATATCAATGCTGAATATGTCAACTTTCTCTGTTGATATGTGAGTATATGACTCATGACCTCACAAATACAAAAAAACTGACAAGAGGTGTTTCAGGGGGAGATTAATCACTTTTTAGTTTTCCTGTGCAGACTGTACCTGAAGGTACATTGTCACATAATATTTCACCTGCTTCATTCTTATGCTTACAGAAATTGCTCAGTGTGATACTTTTATCTGAAATGACGTCAAATTCCACTACAGGATAACTTATTTGAGTCTCTCAGGGTAAATACTCCGCTTAATAATACTATATCAGAGACCCATCCTGGGACTTAAACCAGCAACTTTCAGGTTGCTTTTTTATTGCATGCATCTGAAAAAAAGCGTACAATTTCCATGTAACACTCCTGAAAAAATATCTGATTTGTAAAATGGAGCTCCTGTGTTAGCACCTGATACCAGCATGCTAATGGTAAGTTCTCACCTGAACTCCACACCTCCTCCACAGCACACCTTGCCTCACATGCCAATTGTTGTCATGGCCGCTGGTTTGAATCCCGTGAGTATGTTTGGAGTGTGAGACAATCAGCATTTGGCACAAGCCCATTAAAAGGACTGTAGGCTCCCATTGAGGGCCTTTCTTTGGTTACAGTGATGAGCGAATCGCTCACCACTAATCACTTCCACACACAGATCATGACACACTCTGCCCCCAAACTCCCAAGCCAGTGATGCACACACATGTGATGATGATGAGTCGTGGATCAGTCCAAAGCCAGTGGCTTGTCATGTGATGGTAGCACCATTCCCAGGAGTTTGCGGGCAGGGTTTGTGCTCAGAGGTTGACTTGAACCTGAAATGGAAGCCTGGTCCTACCTTGCCAAACTCCTGGCTGTCCTTAGTTTGCTGAAACTGTTTTGCTGTACACAACTTGTTAAGGTTATCCTGCTAATCTGACAGATTAGTGATCGTTTGCCGGAACCACCAAGAAAAAAAATAAGAATGATGATTCTCTTTATCTACAAATAGTAGTCTTTGAACTGGCAAAACGTGCATAACATCTCATATTTTCTATAGGATAAGTGTGTGTGGTGGTGGGGGGTTATCACTCCTGGTGGGAATACAATTGGATTCCTACAAATGGTCATTTTACTGCAATTCAGACATCTATCCCACAACATGGAAGCCCAGGGCCCCAGCGCCAGTAAGTTAAACTGCAGGCATCTCCAGATTAACTCCCTGGGATTAAATATTCATTCAGCAGTGAAGTCCCCAGACTCTACCAGGTTTCAGTGAGACAGACGATTCCAGTCCGGCACCGAGAGAATAGTTCCCCTGCGCAAAAGCCCAACTGCATCTAAACACTCTATCTCAGGAAAGGGGGATGAATACCGAGCAGGACAAGCACTGACACTCCCTAGGGACAGGTACTTAGCCTCATTTGCTCCCGTGGGAAAATAACAGCTGGGTGATGGGGAAACATAAGCAGGGCCAGCGTGAAGTGGCACAGAATTGGCCAAAATGGACCAAACACACCAGGAAGAAAACTCACTGAATCACTGGAATTCAGAATACCACACTGAGGTAAAAGCTGCCTTATAAGCAGTCAGCTCCCCTGTCAAAGCCCAGTTGAAGCCAGAGCCCTACATATCATCAGCGTTACAATCTGATGGTCCCAACCAGCCCTCACAGCTAAGACAGAAACTACAGCAATCCATCCAAAAATGTCTTTTTCACCATGTCAATCTCATTCTAGTCTACAGGTATAGCAAAACAGCATTCTCCTTAGAAAGCCAGGTTTCAAGCCTCATCAGCCAGGCTTTCCTTAAAATTGCTTCACAGTACTTTCACAAGTGTGAGTCTCAGTGCTATTTCTCATAAAAGTTCCTTCAGTGAAGATATTTGTCTCACTGGGCCGGAGCACATGCATGGTCACTCAGGCATCCAGGGAGAGCCACACAGAAAGGTGGTGCTGTGGCCCCCTCAACGGACATCAACTGAGGTCCAAAGCGGTGTCCATTTTGCATTTTTAATCAGGGATTTTGCCACTAATGGGGACCTTCATGCAACGAACAAATGAACGCACGGATGAATGAAGGAGGAAGGCTGAGAGAAGAAGAAAAAAGATGTTGTCCTTGTTGTGCTGTTTAGCTGCCCTGAATACCCCATTCCTTTCTGTGTTGAGCAATCCCCCCCTCCCCTTGAATGACAATCAGCTCCCCCTGGTTCTCTGTCATTCAGCCCCCAGTGCAAAAAAAGACACCATGCCATTTCACACATGCATATGAACGAAGAGGCCGAACACGGACAGAGGCAGCGGCCTCACGCAAATGCTTACATGTCTCTGCATTTATGCAGATTCAAATAAAGATGTGGCCAACATTAACACACACTCAACTGACCTGGGATCAGGTAAAAATCAGTCAGGGGAATGAGCACATATGTGAAAAAGTATCATCAAAACACCATGAGTCTACAGCATGAGTCTATAGCACTGCCCATTTTTGGTGTCAGTCCAGGACAGCAGTCGTGACCCAGTAAATGGTAGTAGCAACTGGTGCCCCTGCCGAACTGTGATAATCAGGGTGACAAGCATGCAATGGTTGTATGACTATGAAAGTCAGTTACGGGCAGCTGGGCCTCGCCACAGATAACTCACAGCCTCCAGGGGCACGCCGAAGCAGGGCTAAACAGTCATGACTGAGGTAAGAACGCAAATTTTAAACCTCATACATAATCAACACAACAACCTCAAGGCAGATTCAAATAATGGCAACTGAAAGGAAAATTGAATGCACATATACACAAATAAGTGTGGGTATTTATATGCTGTACATATATTCAAACAGACATATACCTAATGAATTACATGCCTAATGAAGCCTGCAGAGCAGGATCTCCGATCAGAGTGACCTGGTTCTGGGACAGAAAGAGAGCTTCTCGAGTCTGTGCCAGATCTCTGTTAAGTCAATTAAGCATTGATCCAGTCAGTCGGGGGTCTAACAAGCCATGCAGTGATGAATCACTGAGCAGTTATATGCAATTCTATCAGTTGAATATATACTTTCCAATCAATCCTAAACCTTTTTTGGGGGTAAATTTAAGATGCTGCTACAAAAACAGATTAAAACGTTGTGATGAGGCTTGAGGCCGAAAGATTGAAGCCATAGAGGGCAGAACCCAGCAAAGATGAGCCGTGCCCTTAATTTTCACCACATTTCCTTTAGTTACAGCACCGTCATCTCCCACACTTCCTCTCCTAATGCCACCGCCTTTCCCTTAGTGTCTAATTTCATGCCATTGTCAAAACAGTGTTACAAATCTCTTGGAGAAATTCAAGGCCAAAGGGACCAGAACACACATGGTACTGTTACACACCATATTACCTTTCATCAGCATTTAGTTATCAGGATAAATGAGTGTCTTGGACGTTTGTGAACTATTGTAGTATCATCTTGACTGTTGGCACAGCTTCCCATCATGCTCAGTCCTCTGCCTGTTTACAATTCCAGTTAACCATTGAGTAGGTCCCACTTTGCTCAGCTAATCCAGCAACACTGTGTAGCTGTGGGACCACCTATTACTGCATAGGCCAGTGAAAACACATCAGGTGTTTCACTTCTCTCTCTTCCCACACATTCTTGCCACACTTTGACATACTTGTGCCCATCCGGCTCTCCAAGGTTTAAGAAGCGGTTTACCATTATCAAAGGGACATTTTGTTCTTAATGTAAAAAAGACAAGGTTAGACATCACGTGGTATTTACAACCTGATAAAACGTGAAGGAAATTGTCAAAGTAAATGAGCCATGGTCACAAACACAGAGAGAAAATCCCTTTCTTCACTAAATCTAAATTTTCATTTTAAAAAGTTTTCCAAATGCCCAAACTTAATTATTGATCTGCATAAAGGAAGAAATCTTGACTAGCACTAAATTACAGAAGTCAAAACTCCAGGTACAGAATGTACAAATCCAGATCAGGATTTTGTTTTAACCAATCAGTGGAGCACAGAGAGTCACATTAATAGACTACAGAACTGGCTGGTTGAAACAAAATCTTGGTTTGGATTTGTACTCTCTGGACTTTGACTTTCCACCTGTGCAGTCACAGTGAGGACAGCAACACAGTAATGGAATAAGTATTGGGACTGGAATTCACAAACCAACTAGCCATCAGAGCTCCCGGTTCACCTTTTTTGCCACTCCACTTCATGCCAGGTCACAGAGGTCAGAGTGTGTGTCCGGGCTGCTTGACAGTCCATGTGTCTGTAGAACTGTGATGACACATGCTTCACATTATCCCTGTACGCCGCCCCCCTCAAGAAATGTCCCCCACCCCATCAGCCACACAACAACTGTTAAGTTGAACACAAGTGCAGGAAATTCCCTGCAATCTGACAGGTAGGGAAGCAGACATAATCCAGCAGGGCAGGTCTTGTGCATAGTTCAGATGGGGTTATAAGCCAGTACTGCCTTCTGGCTACTGGCTCTTATCTAAGGCCTAAGGTCTGCTTGCTCGTTGGCCTGCTTTCTGGAACATATCCATAGAAAACACCAAACAACCTCAAAAGAAAGGAGATAGTTCATGTCCATGTTTCAGGTCATCAGATCATTTTCCCCAGTATATGGTTAAAAATGCTTCATGCTCCACACAGAGCAACTGCTGAACCCGCAACATTTTGATGCCTGTCATTTGTGTTTGATAAAAGACAGACTATTTATGTTTTCCAAGCTGGTTCCTGGACTGAAGAGTGTAATGAGTGTGTGATGAAGAATAAAAGGTTGTGTACCAACTGCTACCAGCATAGGATACAGCCAGCACAGAGACTACTATCTCTCCCTGCCTACCCCTCAGCTGCGGGTTACATATTAATCAAGGCTAACTCTGATAACGTTTTTGATGTAGAGGCAGAGCAAGGTTCAGGCAATCACCTGCTGACATGCCTTCATCTGCATCAACACGTCAACAAGGTTGACTGTACTCACATTTTTGTGGTTTGGCCACAATCAGAGATCTAAAATGCCACAAAAAACATTTACCTTATAAAGCATGAATACAGTTTCACTAGGCCATCAAAGGCTTTGTTTTGGCCACTGAGGGCCCAACCTTAACAGTTGGGGACTCTGTTACTGTCTCTAAGTGCTCAGCTTCATTTACATTTTGTTCAGCAGACTCTAGGATTTGAACCTGCAACCTTCTCACCATAGACATGGCATCCTAGCTGGCAGAGCCACACCCCACCCCCGAGGGCCCAGCTTCACCAGTTAGGGGCTCCACTTCAGGTAAGTGGCAGTTAGAAGCAATTAAGGGTCCAGCTTCAGCAGTTAAATGCTATGCTTCAATCCCTAAGGGCCCAGCTTCAGCTGCCACTGTCTGACTTCTCAGTGAAAAGAATGGATACATTGAGGAGCACTGGAGTCACAGCAGGAGTTTGGAGTTCAGCCACCCCAGGAAGCCAGGAGAAAAAGCAGAGAGGCCCTGCATTCCTCTCTCCTTCACACTTCTGGCCCTTCCTGAATGAAGCTCCTGTTCCTTAGGAAGCATGTGTGGAACACAGGGCGGCTTCTGGCTTTGCATCTTTTATACTGGAATATGGGAGTGGAAAAAAGCAACAGGCATTGAACAAAGACACCCTACATTAAAAATTCATGACAAACTTCAATAACAAAATCAAACATAATATTACGGCAGATCAGAGAGTACAGAGAGACTGGGAAGGCAGGAAATTTAACTAGCGGAACAAGGGAAGCAACATGAACGGCTAAGAGGGCATGGTGAGCAGGGTGCAGGCTAAGAGGGCATGGTGAGCAGGGTGCAGGATAAGAGGGCATGGTGGGCAGGGTGCAGGCTTGTTTGCAGTGGTTATGAAATGTGCAGTGGTCCCTAAAGGTCCTTTGATGCTGTGACCTTGAGTGCTGGGCTGCAGATGTATGTATTCACACAACAGAGGCCAACTATCCTATGGAGCATCTCTGGGGTAGCTAAATGGGCATCTGATCATCGTCCTGTTTCAGAAACAAGTACTTTGGTGTTTATATGTTATGTAAATCTACAGACGAAACACTGAACACAGCCAGACAAAACATAAATATAAACAATACATTTTATGGTTTTGTTACACCGATTCTGGGGGCTCAGGCTAGTGGAGTGACTGATCTAAGCAGCCGTACCGAATGGAAAACATTTCTTTTTTAAAAACACACATTTCAGTGACGATGGAATGTCAGTGAGTCCAAATAAAATGACAGATAGGCAGCACTTCCTGAATTTCCATTTATTGACAGGTCATTAAGACAAATATGTAAGAAAACTAAGACTGAAGGTCCAGTGCAATTAATCAGGAGAACTTCAGTGTGACTCAATTAGGCCAGGACGAGCTTTTCTCCAGGAGAAGTAAGTCAGGGCATAAAAGTAGCATTTCAGAAAGCATACTTCTGTCCTAGCACACCTGCATGCACTCTCCTTGGCTGTTGGCTGACACAGGCATGTGTGTTACATGTCAGTGGGTGTAGATTCCATAAACAACATGAACATTTAAATAAACACAGTTTAATTAAAAAAATAAAATGTCCTGCATGGTTAACATTATATTAACAAACGTTAAATCAGGTAAATCAGCTAAAGTCAAGCTTTTTTCATCTGTGCCGACTGTTGTCACCGATTTCTTTCCAGTCAAACTGTCCGCCTCCTTCTCAGACTCAGTTCATTCTCAGACCCCCCCACCTTCCCCAGCTCCACGCCTGCCATAGGGCCCCCTGCTCCTGCTGTCCACCTCCTTACTTACATCAGCTCTCTGTTTACAACATAACATGGCTCTCTCCAGGACAACACCATTCACCAAAAAAAATGGCAAAAAAAAACAACACAGCGAGAATCAAGCCAGTCTGTGAGAACAGGTATGAAGACACCACACACACACTGCAGCTTAAACCACTTGAACAGCCATCATCTAACCTATGAAGAGGAACCAGAAGGCAGCAGACGGCTTCACAGTATCAACTTGCCCTCGCCTGAACATCCATACTCTACCCCTTGCAGTAAGACACTAATGCTCACTTCGGTGAAGGCTTTTCAACACCCCTACTCTGAAACAACAGGTTTCTGGCAGCACCAAGGCAAACACCTGCCCTTGTTAAAGTCACATTATTGTATTTTCACAACAGTCCACAGCCGCCTATTTTATTGCAAAGGGTTAACAGTGAGCTCCCCGTCAGCTTGGCAGTCCCGACACACAGCCGGAAGACAGGGTCCTCCCAGCCACCTCAGATTTATACTGTGAGAGCGAAGAGTCTTAATGGAAACAGTAAATCATTTAAGCTGAGCACGAGAGAAGAGCGGGGGCAGCCGTGACCCCTGTCTGCCCGCAGACATGTACCCATCACTGACCCACTCACTGTCCAAGAAGCTGTCCAATAAATAAATAGAAACAGAAATGAGAAGGTGCAGAAGTCCACTGTGCTTCCAGCCCCAGCTGGCCATCCATCTCTGAGTGGCCCGCTAGACGTTGGAGACGCTGAGGGCATCGCGCGCCTGCCGGATCCCGTAGAGCCACTTGATGACACGAGCATTCCTCTCGATGACAGAGATTCCATAGGGCGTGCGCTCACTGGCCGGGGTCGCCTCCTCCTCAGGGCCCTCGTGGCTGTGCCGGGACGGGGCCCCACACTCAGAGCTGGGTGTGCTGACGCTGCGTAGCTTTGACACAGAGACGATATCAGAGCTGGCACGGGCGAAGCGCTCCACCCCCATGTTGTCCACCTCCTCAGGATCCAGGCCGCAGTAGTTGAAAAAGCGCTCGAGGTCAGCCGTGGCCCGTGAGTACCGGTCGCTCAGGTCTGACTTGGAGCGGTGCAAAGAGGGGTGGCGGCGCGCCGAGCCGCGGGAGCTGGCCGATGACAGACGTGTGAAGGCCGGGGAGGCAGGGGGCAACGTGGCATGCAGCAGCAGGGGGCTGGAAGGCAGAGGGGAGGGCGGTGTGGCTGAAGTGGTGGGTGGAGGTGGCACCTGCGGCCGGGCCACCTGCAGCTGTGGGACAAGGCGCGGCGGGGCCTGCGGTGTTCTCTGCGGTTTCCTCAGCACCGCCTGTGGCCGCACATCCACCCGGCGCACCGCCACAGTGCCCGCTGACCCACAGGGAGCGAGTGTGCCAGCCCGAAGTGCACGTGCCGGGACCACAGGAGGCCGTCGGTTCTGGTCTGCGGACAGAGGAGTGAGGGAGGAGGATGAGGAGGTAGAGGAGGAGTTGCTGTTGAGCTGGCGGTCACTAGAACTGGGCTCTGCGGGGATGGGATTGCCAGATCGGCCCTCGGACGAGGGTGTGTGGAGGGCGCTGTGCGATGCAGGCGGCTCGCAAACGTTAATGAGGTTGTTGAGGGCATCCAGGTTTAGTGGCGCTGCGACTCCATGGCGACGCGGTGCCTTGCGGGTGACGGGGGTGCCGGCGCGGCACTGCAGCAGCACACTGGGTGATAGCAGCGGCTTGCGGATGGCGGGGGGCTTGACGGGCTCCTGCCGAGTGCTGGCCACCTGCTGGCTCTTCACGTACTTGGCCTTGTCCGCTTCCAGCCGTTCCACCGCACTCAACTTGCGGGCTCCAGGCTCCAGTGGCCGCCGGAAATATTCGGGCCCCTTGTTGAGGATGCGGAAAGGCATGGCGGAGGTGAAGGGGGCTCCAGCCAGGCGCCCGTCTGAGGGGCGCAAGGTTTCCACCGGCATACTTGATGGGGACTTACTGGTCAAAAGTAGCAAGGGGACTCAGAGAAACACCTGTGTGTCCTCCTTTACTCTCACCTCTCCCCAGTCCTGGTGCTCCTCTCCTCCTGCCTTTCTTTATAGCCTTTAATCCTCCCTGTCTTCACTGAAAGCCTTCTTGTCCGATAGGGTCAGAAAGGGTCAAATTCCACTTCAGTCCACATCAATGGCTAAGGCACTTAAAGGTTAACGGCGGCAGTTCCCTTTAAACGCTCTGCCAGGGAGGGGGGGTCAGGCTGTTTTCTAAAACCTTCATCAAGTTTCCAGACCCAGATCCGCGGTGCTGTAGGTCACCGTCTGGATGTCAAGGAGGCACCGGTCCACGGCCCTGAAAACTGGAGGCAGGCTGGCTGAAAGCCCTGGAAAAAAGAAAATAAAAACTGTAAAACAAAACAGAAAGCCAGACTGTCAAACAGTATCTTCACGGCCGGCTGTGCAGTCCACATTCACAAAGCACACTGGAGCTGCGGACCGGGGACAGACGCCTGCTTTAATATCGCCTCAGACTCCTCCCCCACACATTCAAAAGCTCCAGATGCTGTGCTCATGAACCGCCAATCGTGAGGCGCCCTGACACTCTCAACCAAAAGACAAGGGCCGGGGGGGAGGAGAGGGGGGATCACCATTGGTCGCCGGCTGGTGATTCCCACCAGTTACACCCCTCCCCCTACTGACAACAAACATGCCGTATTTTCATTCAAATTTAATTCTTTGAAAGGCAGAAACAGAGGAAAGAGAAAATACATGCATTTAGCTGAAATTTTTGTCATCTGTACAGATAAAAGATGAAAACAGTAAGATTTACGAACATGTTTCGGACCCAGCTCACAGCAGAAACAGACAGCAACATTCTGATTAAGGTGTTTACTGCTAAATCCGCTGTATCATTTCGAAAAGCGCATGCCTTATGCACAGCAGAGCCGGACACGCTACGGGATTCAAAAGTCACCTCGATAAACAAGCCCTAAAGTTCCTTGAAAGAGCCCCAGGGACCTGTGCACGTGAGCACTGTACATGCGGCCTGGTGCTTCACTCAGGGACCTGAGACTCCCACCTGAACTTTGGCCCTCAGTGGCTGATAGGCAGACACACGGTGAGCAAGAGCCGCGCTGCTCTATTCTTCATCACCCCCCTTTCCCGGGCTTCTCTGGAGCCTGCGGTAGCTGCAGACTTGGCCCCTCGACTTGATTTGTAGCCGCGGGTAAAAGTTTTGCACTGCTTTCCTCGCTATTACACTGTCAAACCTCTGCATTACATCAGACCCAGAGCCACTTGGATTCTCGCATTTTAATTAATCTTTTTATAGCTTGCCTGTTTCCCAAAGCCAAATCCCTCCCTCCCAGGCTCACCTCATACTGGAAAAAAGTGGCAAAACAACATGAACTACATTTCATCTTCTGACTGCAGAAAACTGGCAGCTTAAAATTCAGTCTCAGATCCTGGAAAATGGCCCTATTTAACCCATGATTTACGAGTGGAGGGGGTCACTGCAAGTAATACAATGCCTTAAAATGGATACACATCAGTTAAAGACTTACGAATATTTTTTCCCTGAAGATAAAACCCAGTCCTAAATGGCAGGACCCCCACAGTAATCAGAGACTGATCTCTGAACAGAAACCCATGACATTGGTCTCAGTATTCTCAAATACTGTACAGCATGTGGCGTCTGAAGCCTACGTTACCTACCTATGACAACACAACTGGGCAGTTCTCCCCATGACTGGACCACAACTCTCACACTAAAGTAAACCACATAGAAATATAGCAAAAAGAAACTGTTCAATCAATTAAGGAACCCCCAGGAATCAACCCTAAAATGACAGTCCGCCCCCCCCCCCCCCAACATACATACATACGTGTGCATGTGTGAGACCCCACATCATCCATAGAGGCTTACAATCAGACCATTAGGACAGCAGTGGGATACACCATTCTTCTGTTGTTGACATTATGCTGGTGTATGCTACCCTTTCATTCTCTGGTGTACCTTTCAGAGACATTTGAAAAGACATTTACAGCTCTGACAAGGTGTTAACCCCCCCCCCAGCCCCCCCACCCCAAACTGCCTGAACGGGGCCATTATCCTTTAAGTGCTGCCTCTTCACCATCTGTGTACGATGCAGTCCCCTGAAATGTGTGAGAATTCAACTCACGCCAACGACTCGTGATTTAGAGCGGTGAGGTGGTGAGGAGAGGCATTCCGGCAGTCAACAGCAAGTGGGGCGCAAAGGATGAGAAGTGGTACTCTGCTTTAGTGATCATTGAGACAAAAGTGAGTGTAGAAAACCATAGCCCAGTTTGTGTCAACAACAGTAGGGATTTCTCAGACAAAGAAGTGCTAAAAGTGTGTGTGTTCTGTTTTTTGAATACTTTTGTTAGGGCACTATCATTTCATTATGTGTGTAACTATTTCTTGCTTTGGCCAGCTAAAGTTTGGAGTTACAGGGTATTTCCAACAGCTGTACCAAATACGTGTAATTATAGAGATTCCCCTGCTGGAAGCAATTTGCTGATCTTAAAAAAAAAATCCATCCATTTCTGGCCAGGTCTGACCAAACTAGTCCTCGGCCTAGTATTCCAGTATTGTCATTTACACAGAAAAACAGGAGCGCGGGAGCAATGTGTGCTCTCAACGGAACTAAGGGAGGGTTGTTTTCCGGAGCAGGGGCTGCGCCAGTCCCACAATCCCACTAGCCATCTAAACACTGACCTCTCAGCACCGATTATTGACTGAAAAAAATGAAAACAACCAGGGCCTATAAAAGTTAAACTCAACGGAAGGACAAGCATAAGTTGGTGCAAAGTGGCAGTTTAAGGATTATACAGTACCTACACGTGGGAGACAAAGGCACAGAACAGTGACACCCCCCAAAAGAAATCAGGAGAAACAGGAACCAGGCGTAAACTGTGGGACACAACAAAGGCAAACTTTCCATAATTTCTGGCATGGAAAGGGGACACAAATATTTTTGTTAATTAAAAATCCAATCTGCCTGCTGCAGAGCGCCAGTAAATTAGCAAGTTCTCCAGGACAGTACCGCTTGACTGCACGGCTCCGCCGAGCCCGCGAATTACACCACACGGCGCCGGGGCCAAACGAAGTTTGTTTTTGATACCGTGAGGACAGACTGACCTTGAAGTGGTCACCTACCACAGTGCAGGACGACTACGCTGATGTCCGTCCCCGCGGTGTACTCTTACAGCAACCCACTGAAATGCCAACCCACGGTGCGGTTCATGGAGCCAGGGGGCAGATTACTGGTTAAGGGACCGGAACGGTGATGGTCAGGTTGCAAGCGCATCCTACATGTTGCAAGGCATTTTATCCAAGCTGGCTGGTACCCTGCCTGTGAGTTCAATCGGCAAAATCATTTAATATCATAAAATTCATGCCATCAAATTAAGCATATTTTAAATTTATTTTAACTAGCAGAGCTGAGATAAGAGATTTCTGGGGGTGTAGATATCATCCGTGGAATTCAAACCGAAACCCTCTGAAAGAGGCTGCTCTACACCCTTGTCATGTCAGCAGATCCAGTGGGCCCCAAGGGGAGGCCTTACATACCTGCATGCAGAAAAGTACACTGAGCTTTGGGACAGCCCACCCCCTTTATAATCACAGTCACTGAAGCGCAAACATTGTTGCTACAGTAGGCCCCCACACCCCCACCGCTGTGTGTTTAGTGCCTTCAGACATCTTTGATGTTCACATGTAACCGAAGGTGCTGGCCCCCAAAACCCCCCTTGTCAGGCCTCTATATAGGTGATGTCATGCTAATGCCAACAGTATAATGAGAATGGGGGGACCAAAGGCATGACTGGGAGGTCCCTTTGTACACCTCTAACCAAAGGATAAAGCTTTCTGTGTGTAACGGGAGAGGCCAGGAGCAACTGGCAAACTGTGTGTTTGTGCTGCATTCCCTTTGCTTGTCCGTCACACTACGAGTGTGACCTAATAAATCCTCCTCATTTCGGGCCTCATGGACCCACTTGCTGCCATTAGGAGACAAGGCAGCCTCCCAGTCCAGAGCAGACACTCCATCCAATACAACATGCCAGACTGACACACCTGTTTATACATACATGGATATTCCTCTCCTCTTTTGAAAGCCATGGGGGGGGGGGGGTTAACCACATATCACACCCATCATGATAAACAAACAGACACTTCCATGTAGCCCTTTTGAGTTATATGCGCTATTAGCCCAGTTAGCTATATGCGCTATTAGCCCAGGAAGCTCAGGACCCTGGAACAGACTGCCTAAAACAGACCAGTCAGAGAAGGTTTTAAGGCTCCATTTATAGCAGAACCACTTAAGTGCTATGTTTCGGTCCAATCTGAGAATACCCGTTGAATGTGCTTTCTGGTTGGTTCTCCACAAGCAATTGACAGTGGTCTGTGCAAAGGACTATACCAAATTCCGAAGTAACTTCCAATAAGAGGCAGCCGATCACACGGTACGGAGATGCACCTGAATACAGGAAGTGGACTGGTGCCAGTCCAGCGTGGGCTGAAATAGTACTTGAGAGCACAACTGTCCTCTGTCCAATCAAAATGGGGTGGAGAGTGATATTAATGTCAAGAAACTGAGAGCAATAAGCCCATAAAACAGAAAAAAACATAGACCAAACAGAAACAGAAAAATAACAAAGACCAACTGAGGGGAAAATTCCAGAAGCTTTAGTAGCCACAAGAGCAGAAACAAACTAAACTGATAGCTGCACTGTATAATGCATCAGGCACCTACTCTCAGTTCGTTTAACTCACGTCAGTAACACGACGGTTAACCTCATTTTTACGTAAAAGAATGACACTTATAAACAGCTTATGAATGTGCCAGTTGTTTTAAGAAGGTTAAGGAAAGTTGCCTTAAAGAGAGCTGAGGAGCTGCAGGAGCACACTGCGATCCCGGCTGCGCCGCTACTTACCTGCCGGTTGGGGGATTGTCAGCAGAGAATCTGAGCTTCAGGAGGAATGCCGTGTCGAGGGATTGTGAGTCAGAGAGAGAGAGGGAGGGGGGAGAGGGAGGGAGGGAGAGAGAGCGAGAGAGAGAGAGAGAGAGAGAGCACAATGCATATTACTTCTCCACCTTTCACATCACACCAGGAAAGAGTGGCAGGGCCAGGAAGTCAGTGCATTCCCTGCAAGCACATGACCCTACTTACTTACTTCCCTGCAAGCACATGACCCTACTTAGCTGTGGGATTCACGGTCACTTCGACTACCTGGAACTATGGACTGGAGGCAGGATGAATGAAATGGCCCAGTGCATAAAGTACAAAGTTCCGTCCCATCTCCCCAAACACAGATCTTCCTTGTAATAAACATTCATGTATTTTTCTTCCAAATAAAATGCATGACAGGATACATTATAAGGGTGGATGGTCTATGGCCCAACATAAACAAGTAAGTCAAAGCACCAACAGAGAGATGTGACCAGCCTGAAGAACACTAGGGAAGGTTAATCTCCAATGAATGGGTCACTCAAGGCAACAGGGATTCCCAGACATATACTGTACAGGTGACCATGTAAGACACACACACACAGTCGTGTAATCATATCTTTTTGGGGACCGCTCATTCATTTCTATAGGAGAAATGCTAATGCTAACTATGACAACCTTAACCCCTACCCAGCCCTAACCATAATCATAGGTAACCAAACAAAATACAAGAGTTTTTGGTCCCCATAAGGTAAAAGAACAGGTATTCATCATGTTGTGGGGACATTTGGTCCCCACAAGGTAAGGTATACCTGGACTACACAGACATACACACACACACACTCACTACTGTGAGTACAGTCATTCACATGACTTTTGACCAAATCTTGACCAAAAAAAAAAGAGAAGTTATTTTCACATCACTTTTTTATTTACTTACTAGAGAAAAAAGAATGCAAGCAGCTAATTTTGATCCTAGCAGAAGGTGAACCCATGGCCTTTCTCCTACTCTGATACATGAATCGCTAGGCCAGGGAGAGGGGATATTACCACTCAGATCAACAAATCACCATAACCATCCCAGAAGACTTAGTAGTTACAACAATGCGTTACTGTGGGAAACCCTCCAGAATGTTCCAGTAGATGGCTCAACGTCTCAAATCACCACTGAGTGCAGGCGCCTGATGGACACAAACAATGAAGAATCAGATGTTCTTTATTACTGAAGACATCTTGATACAGAATGATTAACATTCACATCCCCAAATACAGCGAGATATTTACTGCTGTTTTTGATTATGTTCCTTGAAGAATATAGGCATAATACCAGGGATAAAAGTCATATATCCTGGTATATCCTTAATTAAGAACTTAATTTCCCAGAGAGGCTGGTTCCAACATGTGTCAGAAAAGCATTTCCAAAGTTCTGATTTGTCCTCTATTATAGTGCACACACCTGACAGTCTTCTATTGTCATTGTATTTCATTCATCCACATGTCATGATGCACCACTCATGTGGAACTTGAGGGACTGAGAGCCGCTATAAAAGCAAAGTGAAGCTCATCTGTTTCCTGCACCTTCAGTCCACCACGCTCGTCAAAACCAAGTCATCTCTGGGTCACTGTATAATGAATTAGCTGCAATGTCCTTCATCATTATATGAAAGGGTCCAGAATGTCAAAGATTCAGAAGGGAAACAAGGGTAAAGAATCACAGGGATGCCATGCTCAGTGCACCTTCCAGATGGACCATTTGGAGAGGAACAGATAAGATAGAGACCAACTGTTATTTTTTATTTACGATGTAAGCATTGAGCTCTCTGATGTTGAGATAATAGAGCTCAGATGTACCTCTATTTCTAACCCCGTATCCCTATACCACGGTACCTCAACTGCAAGAATCTGCTGACAGCAAATGAAGTCTGGCTGTTGAAAACAAAGGCAGACTGACAGATCTGGAGTATTCTGCCAGCTGCTGGTCTACATTCAGCTGTCTCTTTAAGATAAATGCAGTGGATACTAACTAAACGCTGCAACTGATGCAAATTAACCAACACCACTCCCTCAGGAGACTCTATAGACACCATATCTAGTCAATCTCCTGGCACCATACTAGACCAAAAACTGGGAATGCAGCCACTCAGGACCTCAGAAATGTCTCCAAATCTTGTCTGTAACCTGTCCTTTCATATTCCTCAATTTTAGTATGCACTAAAGAAAGAAAAAGCTTTTAATTACTTAATACTTAGTTAATTTAAACAAAAGAAAAAAACTATTTAGAAAGTTACTGTAATTATTGTAATGTATAAATGTAATGAGTATTGTAATGATAAAATGTTTTCCCCCTTGTAAGCCTAGTATGTGCAAATACCTAGTTTGACCTTTGTATTTTTCCAGATCATAAATATTGCAACAACAGGAATGTATTCACCCCTTTAAAAGGCTATTCCTTCCATAAGCATTAATATTAAAGTTATTCTTTACTGGTTCTGCTTACCTCCAGCGCACTGTACTGTAATTCAGGGCACACTTGGGAACATGTGAAGGAAGTCAATAAACCTAAACAGTGATACTGTGTCCATTGCTGAAAATGAAAGCTCTGAGAGGGAACCCTACACCCTCTAAACAGTCCTAGCCTGCCGAGCCTAAACCTGAGCCCATCTGCTGGCTTGGTGTCAGGCTGGGAGTGACTCTTCCACTCCCGTACCTTCCTTTGTGTCTACAGACGAGGGGCATGAATGCCGGCACCAGAAAGTTATCACAACCAACTGAAAGGTACATGCACCACAGACAGAAAGCATCAGACAGCCCTATTCCTAACCCAAAAAGCAGCTCTGCCTAGATTTATTTAGTAAATCATTCACACACTAGTATATAGCAGGTAGGAGGAAATATTATAGCAGTGATGCATGGTATGCAATTATACACATAATTTGTATGCTTTATCTTCATTTGAGTATGAGCAATGAAGAATGACAAATGAAGACTAAACAAACAGATTAAAAACTTTTAACTTTGTACATATCCAGAGGAGGTCTGCCACTACAGTCAATGACAGAATATAGTCTTTTCTATTTCCACATGGTTTTCTACCGTGTAACGTTTGACTGGCGCTCATTTAATGACATCATCTTGTTGCGCTTCTGATCAGACTCATGCAACCCGCTCTATTTGTACTTCAGACGCTTGCGCATGCGCGACATAACTTCATGGCAAATTTGTTCGTTTTGTACCACTTCGTTTCGCAACACTTTCATGATCCAGCCTGATCCCATTAGTATTTCTTTTCACTGCTTCAGGTTCATTTATAGGACAAAGAACTAGATAAATGTGTGTTATTCTGTCCATCTATTTCTGAACCCCCTGCTGGATTGATATAAACAGGTGCACATAACTGCATGGTACTCAAGTACGCATTCGCTGTAAAGCGATACACGCGGCAATTTCTTGTAGCACCGTAAATATGTACGTATTTTATGTGCATTCGCGCTGTTATGAGAAGAAATTACTGTGTATTTAACCTTCATGTGGCTAATTTGTACTTATGTCGCGTTAAATAAAGAAAATGCAGTATTGTTTTGTCATACGCACATAAAATAAACACGCTTTTTCATATACGAAGAATCTGTACTTGCATACTAATTATATCACTGTATATAAATCTGGCTGAAACAAACTCAAAATACGCCAAACTTCATATATTCATATTTCAGTTTAGAGTGAACCTAACTCTAAGTATATACCAATTAAATACCATGTCGTTGAATAGCAGAAATTTCAACTGATGGAGATATAAACATTTCAAATATGGGATATTTAGGTAATAGTGTCGACCCAAAAACTGGAGTGAACACTTAAAACGACAAGCAAAGAAAATGGATTGTTTTTTTTAGTTAACGGAAACATTAACACCAGGGTCTGTATCGTGTTTCACAAAGCCAGATTTCTTGCTTAGCCGGATAACTCGTCAGATGTAAGGTACTCCAGTTTAAATGGATTTTATTTTCGTTCACATATATTTACCCAGACTACCTTAATTACAATATGTTATCTGGCTTGTTTTAATGTAAATGCAGACTATATGATTTGCAGTAAAATGGCAGTATGAGCGGATCGGGAGGCGCGCAAACATACGATGTTTGAATATTTAATATTCAGTTCTTCATAAGGTGTATATGTAATATAAAGTTGATTAGGTTAACCCTAGGGTGATAGTTTTATAAAATGGACAGAAAAAGAGTATTCAGCCGTTATTGTAATCATTTGTGTGTCAATTTATCGTCAACTAGAATTTCATGATCGTGACAGGCCTATGCTCAGGCAATTAAACATAATTATTTATTTAAAATAAATAACCACAGTCATTCTCAACATTCAACATTTTGATTAAGACACATTCAAACACCCTTTTCCTCCTTCCAAGAGCAGATTTCATAGTCATCCATTAGTAGAAAAAAACAGGATGCGTCTTGTACAAAATAGCACCAATCGTGTAGCTGGAAGCCTTCCATTTCTGATAAGTGGCCTTAGGACACTTCCAAAACACACTCAGTGCTACAGATGTGACTGGAAATTTGACCCATTAAAACAGAAAACAATCAAAAACTCTATATAGGCTGGACAACCCTTATAATATAGCTTTTTAAAAACAAAGGATGACCTTGGTTGATACCATATATCAAACTTTTTTTTCCTCCACAACAACCAAAGCAAGTCAGTTTTATTTTATCTCAGCAACAACAGAAAGCATTGGCACATTTTTCAACACGGATAAAAATACATGCTGAAGTGATGCAGGAAGCTTCAAAAAGACCACTTGCTTCATTGCTGATATCTCTCCTATCCATCTTTCCCAAAGCAGAATGCCATCCATTCCTCAAAGAAAAATTTGTAAATACATTACAGAAAGGCCAATTATCTATGACCAGGAACATTGTGTTGGATTATGGGAACCAAGTCTGACTCAATGTCAGCCAGTTATACAGAGATGCATTACATGCACGCACATTATACGCATACATATATAAACACACATATAAACAACCCAAAGGCCAATATATATATATATATATTTTTTTTTTTCACTTTGGGGAAATACTATTAATGTGTCTTACAAAGCCTTTGCCAAATGCACAATTTGTACAAAATGACAGACAACGTTAAAGCTTAGAGTACCACGTTGGCTACTCATTGATTCATTCACTCATGAAAAAATAAAATAGTAACAGTAAAAGTTTTACTTGACACCCGTCTTGAAAGGCAAAACGACTTCTACCCATGACTATAGAGCTGTAGTGGTTGGATATATTGTTCAGTTGATGTCAGACGCATTGAAAGTACCGAACAGTGGTTCGGAGAGAAGGCGAATAAGTTACCTGGTTGAATACACGCGGCCTGTCCATAATACGACAAAAGCTGCTTTATATTCGGTTGACAGCATCAAGTCAATTTTAATTTCATTCAGGCTTTGTGCAGAAATAGTGAGATCCGGTTTCAAATGGCTTTAGAGCTAAAATAGTTTATGTAAAAGTTGCGGCAGATACTAAATTTTACGTTAACGTATATACATTCCCAATTATAAACCTGTTATAAAATGTTAAGTAAGCTAGCCAGATAGGAACCACCACACCATCATTGTATTTTACTAAACTCACCTTTTAAACGCACAGAGTATTGTTGTACTCGTACAACTTTTTTATTAATTTGAATAACTCATGAATCTTAATAACCCGGTGTTTACCAGTAAGAATTGCGGCAAGAAAACTGAATCTCTGCGCGGAGTATACCAATGTTATGCCTCGTAATTTTGGTTTAAAGAAGCCAACGCATTTTAAACATGTTTATCTTTAAAACTGAGGTGTTTCAAGAAAAAAATCTCGTGGTGTTTCCTCATGAACGGAGTATATATTGCAAATATTGTTCAAAATCTAAAATTATTCCCCCCTAATCACAGCTGTATGTGGTACATGCACCATCCGATGATTGGTCCATTCCCGAATTCGAAGAAGCACGAAGGAGAGCTCCATGGCAACCTGTCAGACACAGAGAGCATTGACTATACGAAACTAAACAGATGGCCTCCTGGACTATTGAATGGGAACAAGTGCTGCTTTGCAGTGTCTTAATAAATGAAATGTTTTTATGGTATTGCCTGGAAGCCAGTCAGACAAAAATGCACCTAAGAATAGAGCAAACTGTAGATCTTTCTGTGATTCTAAGTTTATGTTACAGGTACATATTTAATCAAATCAAATTTGCACAAAAGGGTATTGTGCTTACATATTGTTTTGTGATTTTTAAAAAATTATTATTTGACATGTTTTATTACCCCCTTTCAATTTGGAGCATGTCCCTTTATCACAACCTTAAAGAAAAGCTGAGAAGACCCTTATCTTAATTACTTGGAGAATTTTTGTGGAAGGCGTGCAGATACTAGATAGTGTCTAGTGAGCACTCTTTAAAGAAACAGTTTAACGGTCATATTCATGGTATTCTTACTCAGATTTTGGTAACATGGGAGTGCCAATGGTAAGACCAGGGGTCTGTATCACACCAGGATTTCTTGCTTATCTGGATAACTTGTTGGATTTAAGGTACCCCAGTTTAAATGGACTTTATATTCATTCACTTACATTTAGCCCAGACTACCTTAAATTCAACAAGTTATCCAGCTAAGTAAGAAATTCTGCTTCATGATACAGGCCTCTGTTAGGACACTCAGCGGATCTCTCTGTCCTAATAAAAGAAAATGAGTTGAACCACGTCTTACATTACAGAACACCAGCTTCATTGTGTTCTGCTGCATCGAGGAAGAAGTAAACTTATCCATAGTACATTCCAACGACTCCTGTAGTTACCTCGTTCCTGTGTTATCGTTTGGCTGTAATTAAATTAGAGCTCTCCCAGTTGCAAAATTCTGTATGGCTCTTCAAAAGCCAAGGAAAATGCATGTAGGCATTTGTCTCTCTGTTTGTTTTATTTGAACATTTTTAGGATCACGTAATTGCACATCTAACCACAATTCAAAGGTTACAGAATTAGTTAATAAAATTAAGTCTTTCTCCTCAAACACTGGCTTCACCTTTTCTTTGGAAAAAATACTGTATTCTTTTCAGTCAAAACCTCAGAGTTTGTCTTCATTTCCATCACTAAAACACAATAAAAATATTTGGAAAAGAGAATTGGAAGGACTTTGCATAGAAGTCTCCAATTCCAATGTCAATTCAAAGCAAAAAAGGTAAATGTGCACTTACATGTGTGATTTATTGTGCATAAATTGTGTAGTCACTTATAACTGATGCTAAAGTGGTAAAAACTTTACATGTTACATTTGCATACTGTACTTTTATTTTATTGTATTAATCTGTATACTGTGTGATGATTGGCATCCCATCTGGGGTGTACCCCTGCCTTGTGCCCTATACTCCTTGGAATAGGCTCCAGGTCCCCCATGATCCTGTCCAGGATAAATAGTTGGAAGCTGGATGAAGAAACATGAAGAAAATATATAATTTAATATATTAAATATATAATTAACTTAAAAGGGATAAAGCAAGCAGGATGGAAATGAGAGTGAGCGGGAGGAGTCTTTGAAAACCTGAGCCAGCGGAACAACAGCACTTCCTTAATTCCTTATCGGGATACCCTCTGTGGGTAGAGGGAACTCTGCTGCACCATTGTTCCCCTGAAGTCACAACTCCATAAACAAAGCTGTGCAAGTCTCAAGGCGACCCACGCAGCACCTCCCCCGTTCCTGAACCGAGCCATCACTTCATATCTACAGCCACCGCTTCAGCCTATAACTGAGTCTTCTGTCATTCTCAAACGCTGCCAGTCAAATATTTGGTGATTCTGAGAAAGAAGACCTGCTTTCTCCTTGCTCTTTTGAATTAATAAAACAAGGTTCTATCACGACAATCCTATAAAATGCCATGCTTGATTTTAATGATCTGATTGAAGCCATAATGGAATGTTCTATAGGAAAACTGGACCAGCTCACAGATAAGTTGGTAGGTAGGACACCTGTTAACATGATTTATACACCAAAGCCTATCGGATTCAAAGGAGTCTATAAAGAATAGAACACAGACATATCCCTACCAACAGGTCAAAAAAACAATCATCTTTACAGGTGGCTATTGTTCCCTCAATTTGAAGCCAGTATATTGTTTTTATGTGAGAACTTTCAGTCAAAGGGGTATTTATGAGAGACAACTGAAACAATGCCAAGCCAGTGATGGGGAAGAGCAGAGTAACTGACAGCAGAACCTGTTTCACTGACCTCAGCAAGGTGCACAGATTTTCACACTTCCGTCTAAGGAAACAATAAATACAGTTGTGTTTCATATGAATCTGTTTATTTGTTGGCATCCATCACATATTCTTTCCATTGTCCTCTTAAGAAGGATAGCTAAATAAGAAAAGGAGGGGAAAGTCTTTACAATCTAGCATTTATCACAGCTTGACTGATTATTTTCCATGATAAGAGAATCTGACACACCTCTGTGCAGGTCTTAATTACTGTCTTGACTGGCATATTCATTCTGTTTTATTTCTTGTGTACTGGCTGTTCTTAGTGGATTTTCATTTTCTTATGGTGGCATGCACATTCATTTCCATGTATTTGCCTTTCTAGTTCCCATTTTATGTCAGGTGTGCATCACTGTCTCTTCCAGCCATAGAAAGAGTTGCATGCAAGGAGGATTATATGGGCTGTGTAGCCCTCACTATTTTCTATCTCTCTGGAACATGGGATGATTGCTTATTCTTAAACCTGCAAAAAGTTTTTTATAACACTCACATGCATGCACAGTAAATATCCACAGTATGTGTATGGACAAAGAAGGGGTGCATTTTCTTCAGTAGTCCTCCAAGTGATTCTCCACTCTGTATGTTAATGGCTTATGTCTCCTCTGCATCTCACTTGGCCTGAGTCTATTTATAAAGCTGCCTTGCTTGTATTTGCTGGGTGTCTGATGGGTATTATATTACTGCTGTGCATCTTATTTCTCATTTTATTCAAAGCAGTTTTTTTTTTTTAAAAAAAAGACCTAATTTTCCTTTTAGTTGAAAAAAGGCAGAGCAGTAACTTCCAGCATATATCATTAAAAATCACGTTTCCTGTTTTTAGCTTCTTCCTTTGCCTGACAACATCTGGGCATTTTTGCGTGACTCTTTCTGTGTCACACCAACTCCCCCATGCCTAGATAGCAGCATTGTATATAACAGTGCAAATTTAAACCATGACTATTTCCATTTTGAATTCCCAGCACATGCAAGCTGCTCATGTTAGAAACATGACTCAATTATTGCAGACTAGTGTAGTAGCTTAACACTAATGTGGTTATAAGGTTTATGTGTAAATGCTTTGGAATGTAAGATACTTCTCATGGTGCCTGATTGTCCTCTTTTGCAACTTAGCACACTGTTTGACATAACATACATTTCCAGTGGCAAGTACAACCACTGTTTTTCCCATAAATCTGATAAATTAAATGTAATTAAATCAAATTAAACCTTGGTCCTGTACAGGATAACCCATTACAGAAGATAGACAAATGGATCTACTTATTAAATTAACTGTAGATGAAAACCTCATAGTATGGACATCAATTTTGTCTGCTGTCTATATTTGTCTTACTCCTGCATGGTGGAGGAGCAGTTTCTGGGAGGGACGGATCAGGGACTTGGAGGGACAGACCAGCAGGCACACTTGTGGTGCTTGTTAGGGTCAAGGTCCCAGCAGCCGAAGGTCAGGTGATTATTGAGCTACGACAGATGGAGATTCACCGCCTTGCAGCCACTGCTCTTTGGTGGGTAATGACAGGAGTGACGGACACCAAGACGACTTGTCAAACAAGCACCTCTGACTTCTTTTGTCAAACAGGCACCTCCGACTTGTATTCAGTCTTTCATCATTTCTTTTCTTTCTTTTCATAATTTCAAGGAAAATAAACTATGCACAGAAGCTTTGTAGAGTCAACCCTAGACTGCTTGCCAAGAGGATTATGAAATAAAGTTCTGCAGAAGTGTGTCACCCTTATCGGTATCACTTTCATTTCCTCTTTACCCCACCCCATCTTCATTTCCCTCTTTCTCCAGACGGACAGCTGCTATCATTATCCTCCGATTTCAAATGATGCCCCTGAGGAAGGTTTTGGGGGAGCCGGCAGGAGAGGTTGAGAGAGGCCCTCCAGGGTGACTAGACACTGGGTGTTAAAGGTCAGGCCTTCACGCTGTGGGCTCATTGTGTCATTTTCCAGCGAGGGTACTGCAGAAAATCACATCCCACCTCCACTGAGCCCTTGGCAGCTCCCATTGTCCTGCTGCTTACCCCGCCACCCCCCCACCTACAGGCCACACCCACACAGTGCACTCATTACAAGAACAATCATCAGTGAGAAAGATGAGAGCCCAAGGGACAGGTTTTCGTGCACAATAGCAGCCAAGGAATAAGCATAGGCCCCTCCCTTTGCCCCTTAACAGCCCCACTCACTGACACAGCCTGATTACCAGCACTGCTGCACTGTCACAGGCTCCATACACAAAGCAATAGTGAGATTAAAGAATATTCAGTCATCTCTCCACCCTATTGAAATGAGAGAATATGTCCCACAATAACACAATAACAATTTACAGCTGCAAGGTTTTAAGGCCATTTCTTCCATCCTTTAAGTACCCAAGAGTTCAATATGTTTGGCTCATATTTGATTGCAGGTCTCATGATGCAGATGGGCCCAAAGACATTAGAAAACACAGGATTTGCCCTGAACGTTTCTAGCATATTATGCCTGAGAGTTTGTTCAGTCAGCACACAGTCTACAGGAGAATAAGAATGGTGTGTTTCAGGGGTATATATATAAAAGCACAAAATGTGGACTGATGGGAAGGCAGTTATACAGCTAAAAGATTATCGAGCAAGTCCTTGTGTGTGAATGGCAGAAGCATTTCCACAAACGGTTAAAGCTGCACGCAAATTTGCGAAAAGCTCTTTGCGAGACAGCAGTATGGTGACTGCAGCTTCTGGGCATGCTGCAGTGATGGAAATGAAAAACACTATCAGCTAATGGGTGAGGGTTTGTTGGGCTGGTGTGCAGCTGGCAGTGAGGGGTTAATGTGCACCGGTCTGTCAGGGTGTCTATTTATACATTCAATATAAACAGAGCAGGAGCCGTTATTCTGTGGAACCGGTTTAGTCGGTTTTTTTGTGAAGTGTGGAACTATACTTAATCTCCTCTTTCATGGCGCATTAGCCTAGCTGTGGCAGAGGGCCCCGGTCCCTTTGTTCCTTCAGCTTCAGGCTGGCAGGTAGTAATGCACAGAGGCTGCCAGTCCGATTGTAGTACCCTAGGGCAAAGTGCATAACTTGACTTTCCACCCATTCATTGGTCTTCCATGACTGTTTCTCCAGTACATGGGTGATTTGATTTGCTTCAATATGCTCTCAGAAAAAGGGCAAAAAATTGTACCTTTGCTTGTCACTGGGGCTGTACCCATGTAACTGTACCTTTTAAGGTACAGAAATGGACTCCGAGGAACATCCCAAAGGTACTATTGTACCATCAGAGTACATTTCTATACCTTAAAAGGTACAATTACATGGGTACAGCCCCAGTGACAAGCAAAGGTACAATTTTTTGCCCTTAAAAGGTAAAATTACCTACAGCTAAGAGTACAAATGGTAGACCCTTGAGAGTACAGCCCCAGTGACAAACAAAGGTACGAATTGGTACCCTTTTTCTGAGAGTGTACACGCAGCTAAAGGTATAAGGAAAGTGGAATAAGTGTAAGTGTCTATAGAGCAACACAATGAACATTTAAAATTTTCAATTTATTAAACTTTGCAATAAATTAGACGTTTCCCCACTTTCACTGTTTTTAAATAATATTCCTGCAAAACAAAGCTCAAAAACACATCCAAACGTAAGGACCCTGAGGATTATTATTCAACCACGGACTAAATTAACCAGCACAAAGTGCTTCAGCCACACAAGAATCAACAAGTGTAAACCAGAATCTAGTTTTTGCCCCAACAACTGTTGTGATAAAAATGCTTGGTAAACAATTCACTAATTGCATACAATTTGCCATCCACAGCCCTGATGGGCACAGGCCCCATCTGAAACACAAGTTACTGAAGCTAAATTAGGTAGTTTCTGACTGCTGAAGCCTGCTGTTGCCATGAGACAGGCTGGGAGGCCACTGAGAGGATACACAAAACCAACAGCTCCATCACGCACCAAAGTGCTACTGGCTCCTTCATCCAAACACCAGCCCTACGGATTCATGAAAATCTACTTTATTTTCATCACTTTTCCAACTTTGGCCCCTTAAAACAAAGGCAGACAGAGTTATGTGTCAGCCAAGCTTTGTTCCCCAGATTAATTTGGACAGAGTTCATTTTGAGGACAGCTTCACAGTGGCCCCCACTCCTATTGTAGCCCTGGCGATAGATCAGGGGCTGCAGGCTGCGTGCCGACATTAAGGGGAAGGCCCCAAATCAAACGGCAATATAGTATATGCATTTACTGCCCTGGCAACAGCCACTAGCCAGCCAAACAGACTCCTCTGAATGTTGATGCCTCCTGAAAAAGAAATGCCCAGAACCTTCTACTGTTTTATATTCCTTGGACTGTAAAGCACATTTTGACTAATCTGGCATTGCTTGCTGATTTTATTGTACTCAGCATTCAACATATGTTATATGAGCGGTCATGGAAAATGGACAGGTGAAGGGATAGATGTAATTAATAAAATCTCCACCGTTTATATCTAATAATAATAAAGGCCACTAAATTGTAAAAGCAATTTGTAGTACAGAACATCAGGACAGCCCTATACTACCCTACACATCCCTGCAGAGCCTTATACTACCCTACACATCCCTGCAGAGCCCTATACTACCCTACACATCCCTGCAGAGCCCTATACTACCCTACACATCCCTGCAGAGCAGTGGTGGAAAAAGTATGCAATTTTCATACTTAAGTAAAAGTGCATTTAACACACCTAAATGTTTCTAAAGCAAGTCCTCCATTAAAAAATACTACTCAAGTAAAACTAAAAAATATCTGGTTTTAAAAGCACTTAAGTACAAGTTACTGTATTGATCTTACAAAAAGCAACCTATCCTTTTAAATTAATTCAAAACAAGTTTGAATACAGCATTGTAAGTTACAGTGCATCACAATAAGGAAAACTGAGTCACATATTTTCTTTTTATTCAGAGAGAAGGTGTAACTTGTCGAACTTGCTGGTGCACATTACCGGAATAAATTTATTATTCTGTGGGAAACTGAAGATCAAAAGATCAAGATTTAATAATGAATTATAAATATTTCACGGATGGTACCTTTAGGCCTCTTATACGTGGAGCTGAAGAAAATGAGGGTCTGGCTGCAGAACACTGGATGACCTCCACTAGGGTGTCCTCCACTGTGGGGCCGGAAATAACATGAGCTCCACACCTGGGCTGGACATGACGCTACTGATAATTGACGCTACTGAAGAATTGCTGTCCCCACCTCGTTTCCTTTAAAATTATGAAGACAGAAATTTCTCATATTTTTTAAGCTACATGAAGGTGAGAATTTCATACTAAAATAGCAAATTTTAAATAGACTATTAAAGTCAGTTCCCGCAGATTTAGAGAGATTATTAAAATGTTCCCGATGTTGTACTAATATCACAGACAAAGCAAATACATATTTTAAAGATTAAACTCAGTTAGTCAGGTTGCATTTATGTTATATCCAGCACTACTATGGGGGTACCACCTCCATTACTGAAGTTTGTGCAAGGTCATGTCTGGGCCAGATGTGGAGGTCATGTGAGTTCCGACATGTTACAATTGTGGTACTCCTGTCAACTGTGCTATCCTGTATGTCAACTGTGTAACCCCTGTGTTCTGTGTCATAAATCATTTACATGTTGGCTTAACTGCAATAAAAATGTTGGGGCCAATTTTAGAGAGGGAAGTCTTACACAAGGAAGTTGAATAACTCTAAATTCAGTGTAATGTAGATTTATGTTGAAAAAATATTCATCCTTGATGACATTAACCCTCAGAAAATCCATTGTCAAGCTCAAATTTCAAATTTTCAAATCAATTAAAGAGAAAATCTCAAATAACCTGATGAATAGGCTCAAGAACTTTCAAACACATTTAATCAAATGTGTAGTGTGTCTCATTCATGTCTTCTGTGTCACAACTTTTGTCTGTAACACAGTTGATAAAATAATAAATTAAATGTAAAAATTTCAAAAATCATTTGAGCTTAAGCTTTGCAACTAATTCATTGAGCACATTATGGGGGTATATTTTGAAAACAACTTGACTAGCAAAAATGTACACTGATTTCTTCACTTTTTGGTTGATATGAAATATACCCCTACTTATAAAACAACTCATATCTATCTATCTATCTATCTATCTATCTATC
>JAODJW010000106.1:15779242-15794941 GCA_026777045.1 Hyperopisus bebe | reverse complement strand
TGAGTAACTGTACCGGGAAAGCAAGACCTCGCGCTTACAGGACAGTACTGGCGACATTTGGAAAGTTGCTAAGGTTTATCCAAAAGTCGCTAGGCGCTTTTTTGAAAAAAAAGTCGTCAAGGGGGTCTGAAAAGTCGCTAAGTTGGCAACACTGCTCTGTGCTGCTCCGAGATATTTCTCAGATGTCCGAGAAACGGGAGCGCGCATGTTGTCACTTCCGATTTCAAAACTCGGAATCCGACTTGGAATACGACTTCCCAGAGCAAATGGAACGCACCAAAACTGCCCAAAATGGGTTGACAGAGACATTTCAGGGATTTTGAATCATTCTGCACTGCAGATGGGTTAATTGCGTTAATTGCGGTCAGCACAGTTACAAGTAGTAAAGTGGCGAGTGAAGGGCAGACAACTGCAGAGCCAAATGAACTTGGGTGAGGGTGAAGACTATCGCTAAAGAACTGAAAAATAGTATGATGTTAGTCACCTTTGTGCTGTTACGCGACCGAGTGATTTAGAACTGAGAACCCCCCCCCAAAATTGTATTTCTTTATTTTTCGTCAGTACTTGATCTTTTGTTTTTCTGTTAAATGCATATACAGACACTCCTCTACTTACAAACTTTCAACTTGTGAACTTTCAGACATATGCATGAAAAGGACTATAAGTCCAAATTGTGTTCATTTGGGCTCCAGTTTCCTGTCTGCAACATCAATTTTTTTTCTGCACGCCAATTCCACCTAGTACAACTTCTGGCCGCTACTCCCACCATGCAGCAGTGTAGCGTGCGTACTCCCAGCATCCTAGTTCTTTGTACTTGCATATACTCTTAAAATGATGCTGAATAACGACCAAGTATTTATATATATGTGTGTGTGTGTGTATGTGTGTGTGTGTGTGTGTGTGCGCGTGTCTGTGTGTCTGTATCTGTGTATCTGTGTGTGTGGATAACGATTATATTACATTGTGGGCCCCAAATTCTAATGAAAACCTGTTTTTTGAAGTTCTGGGGAGCATTTTTTAGGTCCTCATAAAGATCTGTGAATGCAATCAAAAAAGTTTAAATGCCACAAATCTTGTAATTTGTTTGGTTACTTATGGTTAAGGTTAGGGCTAAGCTAGGTAGGGGGTAAGGGTGTCATGTTGTGATTACAGTTTTCCCCATAGAAATGAATGGAGAGTCCCCACAAAGATATAATTACAACCCCGCGACCCAGTAAGATAAGCAGTTTGGACAATTGATGGATGGATGGAACACAGTGTTACAATTTGACAAAGGAAGAACAACAAGGAAAGGGTCAACAGCTGGTCAGAAGAAGTGGAGTAAGGCTGCATGGTGGAAGGGTATGGAGGCAAAACAGAGGAAGAGGTAGAAGAGGCCAAGAACAGAGGCATGTTCCTGATGAAATAAGGACCACAGTTGTGGATCATGTCCACAGTCATGGCCTTACAATGGGCGTGGCTGGTTGAAGAGTGCAGTCAAATGTTGGGAGAACAACCGTGTCTTCAGTCATTGATACGTTTCATAGAGACAACAGGTATGTAATCCAACAATGTGCACTGTACTGTAATATTGTATACTTACTGCAATACTTTATGTTACAGTAATCCACTTGCATTTTATAGTATACAGTAAATTTACTTTACACAGCTACATACTGGACGTATACTGTAGCACACACACATATGTATACATATTTACAGTGTGTACATATGTATCCATATGTGAATGCTTGTGTGTTACAGTATTTGTACAGTATGTGTAACTATGTATTGTTGAAATTATTTGTCATACAGAAAAAATACAACTTTGTGCATTTCCAATCATTGTCATGAAAATCTTAGCCATAGTTTACATCAGAAAATACTTACAGAATACACTGTTCTATTGACAACATAGCTAAGCATTTTGATCTTGTTAATGAATGATGACACAAGAAGTTGTCATTCTGGTGGCAGTGACAAGTTCATTGACATAAAAATTTCTTCTGAGAGATAAACTAAGGATTTTGAGAAAGATACAGGCTTTTGCAAGTTCATCACAGGGTGCTGTTTGCATGAATTGTTTCAAGAAATGCACTTACTGTTTTGCAAATGTTATGGATGATTCAAGAAATGTACCAAATTGACTGAGAAAAACTGTAATAGATAATTAATATATTCCTCAAATGGTTAATGATGGTTGTGTCTTCAGGTAGCCCGGACTAATCTCGTCCACCCCCGGGGCCCAGCCACCAAGGAACTCTTTGACCACCCCGGCAACCTCAGCCCCAGTTTTGTGCTATAAAGTATTTCATCAGCTTTATAGTTAATATTCATTAGTAGCTTGAACCAGACATTTATTCCTTGAGTGGATGAGATATTCATTTGTGTCCCATCTTGTGTATTTTGACTTAATTCACTTACCGTACTGCTGCCAAAACTTCACTTACTAGTTAGACTCTTACTACACTTACTAGTTAGACTATAATCACTAGATAGATTTAAGAAGCAATCTGTGAACAACTTGATATCTCACTGCATTTTCATGGGACATTATGAATAAATCAAGTTTCATCTACATGTTGTGTTTTACAAAATTTAAATACTATTTAACCATGCAATATGTACAGTAATCATATAAAACAGAAATATCTATTTGATCACATTTTTAGTTTCTTTTGCATTGCTTTAAATAAGTAAAACAACATGATGATGATGACAAATGAACATACTGCATCCTTAAGACTTTGATAATAAATACATACAATAACTAATAAACTAATGGACAGAGCAGCTTATTTACCCCCCCCCCCCACTCTGTACCTGACAAAACTCCCCTCTTTTTGATTTTGATTAACCCCATGTGTGTAACTGATCCGGTCATAAGGGTTCTTAAATAAACTGAGCCCAACACATTATGTTCTGACTGTTTGATGTTGGAACTGCCCATCACATGCCTAAATATCATAATCCTTTTCTTTCATGCCTCCTTCAGCTGGCATGGAGTGTTAGCTGGGTTTGCTGGAGGACAGATTGACTTCATAATGCTTTTCAAGGCCTAATTCCTCCCACAATCTGCATTCCTTTTTTTCATTTTTATAAAAGAGACAAAACAAAGTGAAAAAAATGACAAATGGTATCTGTGCTGGAAGAAATTTTCAATGCTAATGTGGCATTGAGTGGGAAGCTGAACAGCACAGGGGTCCATGGGACAATGGTGTCTGTGGGGTGGGTTACATCACTGCGCTCTGAGCCTCGCTCTTTGTGAATGAATGGGGGCACGTGCCGCCTGGTGGGGGGACAGTCTGCGCCCTGTGGGTTCCGCGTCTGCCCCATGCTTTGTGCACACAGCTGTTATCATCACGTGAAACACCAACCATAGCCTGCCCCTCCTCACTCAGGCTCCCACCGGGACACCTCCCCATTCACACCCAAATAGATCCGCTGTAACGTTCATCTGACAGGTGTCAGGGTGAGGCCGAACGCTCAGCTGGCCCCGGTCTGACGACTCACCCCAGCCTGTCCAAGTCCAAGCCCCATTCATCACTGGCCAGTATGAACCATGCCCACTTGGGCTGTCTCCCAATCCCAGAAGTTCTGACCTGCTGACCTACTTGATGGCATTAGCCAATTGCATGTGGCTTGTTTAACCTAACAATGCAGAATGCACCTGTTCTGGACTCTCTAAGTGATTTTTTTTGCAGATATATGCTGAGAAACAACTCAGTGACTAACATGACCAATGGTGCCCACTCAACGGAGCTGGATCGCGATGACTCTGATGTTACAGTAAAGCCTTGCGTAAGGAATAAAGTTCACAGTTTTTGCCTGTCGCAGGCAGTCATACAACATACAGTGAAACGCTTGTGATGGCAGATTCATTAGCTGTGCTATATAAATAGGGAATGCATTATTTACATGGCACAGTTGGTGAATATGCCAAAAATGCTTGTTGTTATATCTAAGGTGATGCTTACAGTGGGGCAAAAAAGGATTTGGCAGCCACCGATTGTGCAAGTTGTCCCTCTTAAAAAGATGAGGGAGGTCTATAATATTCATCATAGGTACACTTCAACTGTGAGAGACTGTAAAAAAAAATCCAGGAAATCACATTATATGATTTTTAAAGAATGTATTTGTATAATGGTGCAGAAAATAAGTATTTGGTCAATAACAAAAGTTCACCTCAATACTTTGTAATGTAACCTTGGTTGGCAATGACAGAGGTCAAAAGTTTCCTGTAGGTCTTCACCAGGTTTGCACACACTGTAGCTGATATTTTGGCCCATTCTTCCATGCAGATCTTCTCTAGAGCTGTGATGTTTTGGGGCTGTCGCTGGGCAACATAGACTTTCAACTTCCTCCACAGATTCTCTATTGGATTGAGGTCTGGAGACTGGCTAGGCCACTCCAGAACCTTGAAATGCTTTTTACGTAGCCACTCCTTTGTTGCCCGGGCGGTGTGTTTGGGATCATTGTCATGCTGGAAGATCCAGCCCTGTTTCATCTTCAGTGCTCTCACTGATGGAAGGGGTTTTTTGCCCAAAATCTCACAGTACATGAGGCCCCATTCATCCTTTCCTTAATACAGATGTCGTCCTGTCTCCTTTGCAGAAAAGCAGCACCAAAGCATAATGTTTCCACCCCCATGCTTCACAGTGGGTATGGTGTTGGGATGCAACTCAGCATTCTTCCCCCTCCAAACATGGCAAGTGGCGTTTATACCAAAGACTTCTATTTTGGTCTCATCTGATCACATGACATTCTCCCAATCTTCCTCTGGGTCATCCAGATGGTCTCTGGCAAACTTTAGACAGGCCTGGACATGTGCTGGCTTAAGCAGGGGGACCTTTCGAGCGCTGCAGGATTTTAATCCATGACGACGTAGTGTGTTACTAATCGTAACCTTTGTTACTGTGGTCCCAGCTCTCTTCAGGTCATTGACCACTTCCCCCCATGTAGTTCTGGGCTGTTTCCTCACCGTTCTCAAGATCATTTGTACCCTACGAGGTGAGATCTTGCATGGAGCCCCAGGTCAAGGGAGATTGTCAGTGATCTTGTATTTATTCCATTTTCTAATAATTGCTCCAACAGTTGATCTCTTCTCACCAAGCTGCTTGCCTATTGCAGATTGGCTGATTCCAGTCTTGTGCAGGTGTACAATCTTGTTCCTGGTGTCCTTAGACAGCTCTCTGGCCATGGTGGAGGTTGGAGTCTGACTGTTTCAAGGTGTGGGCATGTGTCTTTTATACAGATAACAGGTGCCATTAATACAGGTAATGAGTGGAGGATAGAAGAGCTTCTTAAAGAAGAAGTAACAGATCTGTGAGGGCCAGAATTCTTGCTTGTTTGTAGATGCTAAATACTTATTTTCTGCAACATTATATAAATAAATTCTTTAAAAAATCATACAATGTGATTTCCTGGATTTTTTTTACATTCTGTCTCTCACCATTGAAGTGTACCTATGATGAAAATTACAGACCTCTCTCTTCTTTTTAAGTGGGACAACTTGCACAATCGGTGGCTGCCAAATACTGAATTATGATGCTTATGAGATTATGTACGTTGCAATATATGAAATGGGGTTTCACGATGTTTATATTATATTGGGGACCCCGAGACAGTCCACATTTTTGCTCACTTCCAGTTTCCTACCAGAAAGTCCACATTTTTGCTCCCTCTCAGTTGACTGGAATAGGAGGGAGCAAAAACATGGTCTGCCAGGGGGATGGGGTTGAGAAACACTGTGTTAAAAGATCAGAGTTAAATAAATCAGGGCTTGTTCCGATTTTTTGGGGCATCAAACCTGAATGCCCTAGGCTCATGATACATCTGGTGTGAAGGAGCCCAACACACAATGAGCCCCAGATTATCACCCACAAAAGACGCTTTAGAGTAGCAGGGGTAAAAGTTTCACTTTTATTAGTTCTCAAACAATCAAACATCCATTAATTCATCTTCAATAACTGTTTATCTAGCTCAGGGTCACAAGGTTATTATCATTAACAAAAACTAAAGCTAAAAGAAAACATTTTCATACAAAAATAAGGTACAAAGATAGTACAAAGATAAAACTCACATCCATAAAACAACAATTAAATAAAAATTATGGACATTGCTTCTGAAACTAACTGAAATAAAATTAAAACCAACTCCAAATACTTTTCATTACCATTTTTAATACTATTTAGTTGTATGTAATGATTTGTTTATCTTTAATTACTCTTCATAATACCTGGGACTTATATTGCCCATGTTGAGGACATTAGTACATAAAACTAAGTAGAAATGTGTTTAAAATAAAAAGGAATAAATATGAACAAAATTACTGAAAACTAAAACTAAGCTGGATTTCAAGTGAAAACTTTAAATAATATAAAAATAAATACTAAATTAAAAAAATCAAAACTGATTGACAATGCAGGGTGGTGATGAGCCTGGATTGTTTCTCAGGAACCAGAGGACCCAGCAGAGGTGAAGCACTCTGGGACAGGATGCCAGTCTATCAGAGGGCTAAAACATGCATACTCACATGCAGATTATGGGGCCAGAGTCCTAAACTTAGCCGTCTGAGGCTACAGGACTAACCACTAAGTCATGGTGGCCCACAAACCAAACCATTTATACGTATGCCTTTTGTGTGGCTGCTGTCTTAAGCCGTGATGAAAGCGAAAGCAGACTGTGAGATTTTTATCATGGATTTGCTCCATTCCACAGTGTGTGAACCGGCATGTGTGGACATGTAGATACCCATCGCACAGCTGTATCCCGTTTCATTTATCATTTTGTTTACCTCACCCTGGCTAATGTTTGTCCCAGGGTGGACCGGATTTAGCGGTACCATTTCAGACCATTTCCCCTGCTGACACACAGCAGAAACAACTGCACTAATATTATTTCCAATGGTTGTGGTTTTATTTCCTTTAAGGACAATATTATTCATTTTTTATGATATTTCTATGTTGCAGTTAGGGTCATCATTCTCGACCTGGAACCGTGCTCTTACTTAATACTTGTTGAGTGGAAGTAGCAATAAGACACCATTCATTGAGGTGTCCTCAATGGGTACTATTTGTTGTGTGCTTCTTAGGTTAGGCTCCAAATCCTTGGTGACCCTACAAAAGTTAAGCAGTTCTGTAAAAAGGACTTACACTGCCACCCACTGACCAGTAACAGTACATAAACATATCATGTAATTTTACCAATGGTGCGGATTGTATTAAACATACTACCTTGATCCACCATGCAACTTAAAGCCAACGAAATGAAAAAAAATCAATATGAAAAATTTGAAAGTACTTTCAATATGTAAAGCATGGATCTATATCCTCTTGAGACCCAAGGGAAAAAGTGTCCTTTAATTTTAGGTTATTTTTCTTTGGGGAAAATAAGACATCTTGCAATTTAGATTTTTTCAAATTTATTTTTATTTTTAAATTCACAGCATGTCCTCTTTAGTGTACAACAGGAATAAATATGTTTCCTTACATCAGTGAAAAGATAGATACAAAAAGAAAATGTCCACTACAATGGATATAAATGAATCAGTGGGATCTCAGGGGGATATACTAGTGTTTTTCATTAAAAGAAGTACTTCGTTAAAGAAGAGGAGATGTTATAAGAAAAATGTTTTCAAAAATCAGCCCTGAAATGGCCTGGCATCCCATCTAGGGTGTAGCCCTGCCTTGTGTCATGTGCCCCAGATCCCATGTGACCCTGCTCCGGACAATGGGTTGGAATATACAGAACAGGGTTATGCTGACTTAAATAAATTTCATTCAGATAATGTTCTGGATTGATCGTTTGGCAGAAATAATGGAGTAAAGGTCTTGTGAACAAACTGTTGAAGAGTTTAATATCGGGAAAAATGTTTCAGCTGTACAACTGACTTGATGACATAAAGATAGTGGAAAGTATTCTGTTTAAGTATAATGCCATAGGTGAGCAGCGACAGTTGCTTTATATAAAAGTCTGTCATGTACATAAATACTGAAGAAATCATGCTTGGACTCACAGGAACTCTTGAACTATAGACCTGTGTCCATAGTACCATGTCTGTCCAAAGTTCTGCAGCAGATAGCCTCAGCTCAGCTTCAGTCATACTTAGACACACACAACTCACTTGAAAGATTCCAGTCTGGCTTCCGTCAAGGAAGCAGCACTGAAACTGCTTTAACTGGAGCTGTAAATGACATAACAATGGTGACCGTTATCACTCTTATACCAATGGCACCCAAATATACATTTCAGGTGCACCTAATGACACTGCATCAGTTGGCACATTAGTTAATTGCTAAAGTGAAGTGAAGAGAAGTGAAGTGAAGACGTGGATAAATGAAATTTTCAGTCACTCGCTGTAGAGAAGACCAAGGTTCCTTTGTTAGGAGGCAGGACATTGGACATGCCTACTATAATCTCCACACTCTGCTCTAAGGGGCTAAACCTCTGCCTCAGCAGCTCAGCTCATAATCTAAGCATCACCTTAGATATAAGCATCTCATTTAAATCTCATGCTACGGCTATGTAGCATTGCTACACCACAATGTTTTCTTACTAATCAAAACACTGAGGAACTAATACATGCCTTTGTATACAGTAATTTAGACTACTGTAACACTATCAATGCATGTTTTCTAAAATGTTAGCAGAGTTTTTGGTTCCTCTACTCTATTGTCTTCTGGCATTTTTCCTTTCCCTGTTCCCTGCTTCATGCACCATTTTGTCTAAATGTTGTAATAATGGATTGTCACATACACTTGTCAAGTATCTTGGGGCAACTCTGTTGCATAAGGTGCTATATAAAAACTAGAAAGGGCATTTCCTGAAAAAAAATGTGAATATGACCTCGCTTGCAGCATTAGTCAGCCATTGTATACCGTCACCTATGCAATTACATGGATGCTAATACAAGAATGGTTTGACTGTCTGGAAAGAGGGATGCTGGAATTGAAGTTGGAATGCTGGTGGAATATCAAAAAGAGCAATACAAGCACACTTCTCCCTAAAGGGTGGAACATTTGAGAGCTGGAATTGAGTTTCTAGATGAAAAACCGTAGGAGGTAGTTGAAGATGAGTAGGGGATGAGTTAAATGGGAGGAAAATACATGGATGAAAAAAGGGATGAAGGAGGGCTAAATGGATGAAAGTTGGTTGAATACTTCTGAGTGGCACATTGGATGTCTTCAGCAAGTTTGGAGATTTTATGTTGAAGACTGACTGAATGGAAGCAGTGTGAAATTTTTCTCCATACAAGTCTATGGGAAAATGCGATGGAAAGAGGGAAGAAAAAGAAGGATGCAGGTGCAATATCAAAAAGATAAATACAAGCACACTTGTATTTCAGAAGTGGAGTTTCTAGATAAAAAACTAGGAGAAGAAAGGGATCAAAAATCATGGGAATAATAATAAAAGTAATACATAACAAAACTTCAGAACAATATGGGATTACCTGCTCAATCACATAATGAATTGAATTAAAAGAATAACCTGAAATTTTTGACTGCACATTGTGGGAATGACAAAATTATCTGGACATATGGATGCACATATGGATGGGTAGATGGATGTGCAGATGTATAGTTTTACACATTTTTAAATATTTTATATTGATTTTGAGGAACAATGTGGTGATAAATCTGTAGAATGTGGCTGTTGGTGCTGCCCTTTTAAAGAGGCATTGTGAGAGCAGCTCAGAGAGCCAGCCCAGGAAGCTGAACATGAAATCTGTCCTTAAACGCTCCCTCTGTGGTCTCCACTTACTCTCCCCTCCCCTCTTCACTTAAAGCTACCACTAGGCCTGTGAAAAACACCACCAGACGGGAAGCATGCCAATCCACAGGGACTCTGCCCAGAGCCGGGGCGCTGCTAAAACTAACCCAGAACTGGCCTCAATTCAGAACTCTCTGGCCTTTTTTCAGGGCTCGTCCATTCCCCGTTCACTGGGGAGGGACGGCTCACCTCCTTTCAGACTCAGCAACAGCCCCATGGGTTGATCAAGACACCACTAAGATTTAGGTTGGGACTAACAAGAAGATAGTTTCCCAGCTGTGGTCCTTCCTGCTCAGCCCCCCTGCGTGTCTGCCAGCAGTCACATGCCTTCGGCCTGTTTACATTCACTCCCCAAGTCTGTGCGCCCACCCTCCTTCTCCTCCTCCCCTCCATGCCTCTCTTGGCCAGAGTAACAGGCTGCCTCCGCCCGTAGCCTGAGAGCGAGACAGAGAAGCGGAGAATCGTGGTGAGAGCCCTCAAAAAAGGCCAGATTTTCCTTAAGTTTCCCCTGCAATTCTGACAGCCAAGTGGTCCACTTTGGGGACAAAGCAGTGAGTACCTGTTGCATGCCTTGCAGGTCAGGGTCTTGGTCGTGTTGTCTAGTTTGTTTCTGCAACTGTAGCTGAGCAAAATTATTTGAAATTAAACACACCAAAAATTCCTGAACAGGTTTCACTAAGGAAGATATGTTGAAAGATAGCATTGCTTTACTTGGATTGTTTTTTAGAATAAAGAATTACTCTTCCTTTTAGAATTCAGTGCCTGGGTCTATTTTAATCTGTCTTGCGTTGTTTGTAACAATTACTGTCAAGTTTTGCAACAAACAAAAAAGTAACTGCCATCCTTCATAACCATTTTGGAATGGTATCAATCAGTTTATTACGAACTAAAATGGTGCGTCCTGCCTCGATTGTCTTCAAAGCTTGTATATAAGTTAAAGATTCTGTGCATGGAGGTCATTAGGACAGTGCTTCATGGCTGAGGTGCCACGCAGCTGTCAAATCTGCCAGATCTTTCGCTAGAAGGACAGACAGACTTGGACCACAGTCATGTAGCCTGTTTACTATGTTTTTAAAATACCACACTCTATATGAGTGTATTTTACAATCACAATATGAGTTTTGACTGTAAGAAAATAATTCAGGTATAAAATATGACATTTGTTCTTTGTGAGCCCAACTTTCCAGGAAAGTTTCCGAAAGGTAATAAAGTACTGGCTTAGATTAAATTCTTTTATGCATTTTAGATGGATTAGGGAATCCTCTACAGTTAACAGATATTGTGTCATTTTATACCCTCTCAGTTTTCCTCTAAATAGTCTAATTTATAACCTTTCAAATGTTACCAAAAAAATCGTATTGCAGTTTTCCTGTCACTTTGGTACATTTCTAGAATCATCCTTAACATTTGCAAAAAGTGCATTTCTCGAATTCATACAAACGGCACCACACAATGGGTTACCTGCAAAAGCCTGTAACTTGCCTTAAAATCCTTAGTTCATCCCTCAAAAGTAAATATTTATGTCATTGAACTTATTGCCATCAGAATGACAAGTCCTCATGTCATTGATCATGAACCAAATGGTCAAAATGCTTAGCCATGCTGTCAACAGAACAGTGCACTCTGTTAGTACTTTCCGATGTGAACTACGGCTAAGGTTTTGATGACAATGAGTGAAAAAGCCCAAGGTTGTACTTTTTCTGTATGGTGTATATCAGTTTCAGCAGTAAAAAGTTACCTTTACTGCAACACACACACAAACATATATTCTATTAGAACACATACATATGTGTGTGCAATAGAATATGTACAATATGTAACGATAAAGTAAATTTACTGTGTACTATAAAATGCAAATGGAATACTGTAACATGAAGTATTGCAGTAAGTATGCAATATTACAGTACAGTGCACATTGTTGGATTACATACCGGTTGTCTCTATGAAACGTATCAATGACTGAAGACACGGTTGTTCTCCCAACATTTGACTACACTCTTCGACCAGCCACGCCCATTGTAAGGCCATGACTGTGGACATGGTCCACAACTGTGGTCCTTATTTCATCAGGAACATGCCTCTGTTCTTGGCCTCTTCTACCTCTTCCTCTGTTTTGCCTTCATACCCTTCCACCATGCAGTCTTACTCCTCTTCTTCTGACCAGCTGTTGATCCTTTCCTTGTTGTTCACTGTCGAATTGTAATACTGTGTTGTGTTCTGTAAATATATGCTTGCCAACTGAAGGTTAATGAGATGCACCTCTGAGCTATTTTAGAGAACTGGTTGATCACCGGTCGAGCTAATGCTTCAAACTTTCTCCTCTATTGTCAAGATTCAACTGAGAGCAATTCATAAATTCAGGACACATTTGTATAAAAAATAGAAATGTATAGAGAATATGTTTGAGAGATTATGGCAACTAGTTCAACCATTTTTCATATAATGACTTATACAATGAGCTAATGCCTAGATGTTTTGGACGGTAAGACTGTTCAACGGAGTACCAGTATAATACATGTTGACCAACATGTCATAAATATTTGGTAATGCAGAAATCAGCAGATGATTGTACATAATCTTGCATGATCCTGCCAAAGCATTTGCAATTTGAACAAAAGAACGAGACTTTGCATTTATGATGAGGAGGATGTACAAGTAGTATTGAGAATTTCTGAAAAATGAACTAAGGCAACTAAGAAAAACTGTAACTTCCACAAAACAATAAAATCTCAGACTAGACAAAAAGCTCATTTGGAGGGTTTGAAATGTGACAGTGAGAGAGAATCATAAAAACAATAGGTTTCTAGGCAATATCATAAATGTCCCCCAAGAGGGAGATTGCATGAGAGACAGCATTCATGAGCTACTTAGAAACAAAATTACTTCCAGGCAGGAAAAGGAAGACAATGTTGCATTTGGGAAGCATTTACCCATAAACTAGGGGTGGGGAATCTGTTCCATGGAGGGCCAGTGTGGGGGTGGGTTTTTGGAATGACCTCTCATCAGCCAATAACAAAACAGTGGTTCTTAACTCCAGTCCTAGGGATTCACTGTTATTGGCTGATTGAGAGGCCATCCCAAAAACCCACACATACACCTCCCCTTCATGGAACAGATTCCCCTCCCCGCTCTAAACAGTGTGAAGCATGTCCCCAGTTTCTTTATGTTTTAAAATCTACTGATGTGTCAGCAAAACCGTGGTCATTCTGAATCATTACATTTGACATTTTCATCATTTCATCTTTTGAAATTAACTTTGCATTTCTTTTGCCTGCATTATTTCTGGGCTTTATTTTTCAACAACAGTTGTACCAATTTCAAGTCAAAGCCATTACAACCTCTTATATAACCAACACAAGTAAACACTTAAACATTCACACGACGGCCATTTACAAGGTGCAGCTATGTATGTGAGTATAAGAGTAATATTATCAATCCAGTGTTTGAAGTGGGATAAAAACAGGTGCAGGTGCTTACCTTGTTATTCAGCACCAGGTGCACATACTCCCCTTGTTATTCAGCACCATGTGCCAGTACTCCCCTTGTTATTCAGAACCAGGTGCCAGTACTCCACTTGTTATTCAGTACCAGTACTGTGAAAAGTGTCTATCAATATTCTATAATTAAACAATACAGGATCTGTATTATCAATATTATTTTTGTAATTTAATTGATATAATTTGTAAATGGGGCGGCATGGTGGTGCAGTGGTTAGCACTGTTGCCTCACACCTCTCCCCATGTCGTTGTGGGGTTTCCTCTGGGTACTCCGGTTTCCCCCCACAGTCAAAAGACATGCTGAGGCTGATTGGAGTTACTAAATTGCCCATGGGTGTGCACGTGTAAGTGAATGGCGTGTGAGTGTGCCCTGCGATGGGCTGGCTCCCCGTTCAGGGTTGTTCTCCGCCTCGTGCCCGTAGTTTCCGGGATGGGCTCCGGACCCCCCTCGACCCAGAAGGATAAGCGGTTTGGAAAATGGATGGAATTTGTAAAGATTTCGAGTACCCTGGGTCGTACACGTTAAGAGAGCTTTAATTTTTTATTCTCGCTTAATTAACCAACCTTGCGAGATCATGAATTCAGCTACACTTGCTGTCATGCCTTTCAGATGCTGCGAATGACGGCTTGGCGCCTCGGCAGCCTTTTGTCAAGACGTGCGACGGTGGCGGCGACCGGTGGTAGTGTGAGGATGGCATCCCAGGGGCATCGTAAGCACGTGTTTTGTTATATGTATACGTATTGAGTTGCCATTGAAAAATAAACGGTATTACAGATACAAAGCACCGAGTGAAGTTGGTAAGTGCGCGTGGTTTTTCACCATATACAAATGAACGCATTAGCATGACGTGCACTTTGCCAACAGAGGGCGCTGTCGGCCAAGGAACTGTATTGAAGACATCCCTAATGTTGAAATGCAAGCTGTTTAGAAATAAAGGATCCAAGGCCAAACTATGAAAAGACAGCAAGGAATGTAGAAGTTTTTGTGGTTTGCCCACGCTGTGCGTGTTAAACTACCAACTACGGTCTTGCACACACAAACCATTTAAATGGAAAAGGCAACGCGGCTGACTTAGATTCATATCTTTTAAATATATTTTAATTTTTAATAGCATGTTTGAGTGTTTCACCATATGTAAACTGCATCACTTTTAGCCTAGGTTTGCCTTTCATGTTTGTGTCCTGTGCCATTTAGATGTCTCCACACAAACAGACATGTCGCTGCCTATGTACTGCGATCGTATGGACACCCCGCTGCCAGACAGACCGTACCAGGACACCCTCAGCGCCGTGGAGAAGAGCCTGAAACAAAAGGAGAAGGGGCCTTGGACCCAGCTCTCCAAGGAAGAAAAACTTGCCCGTAACATCAGCTTCCAAATTTGATTCTTCCTTTCATACCTCTGTTCCTGGCTACAGGCAGTCAGCAAAACTGATTGCTTATTTAAAAAGTTGACTTTCTTCATTTTTTTTTCGTTTCAACATTCCCTCCTTCCTTCTGTCTCTTTGTTCCTTCTTGTGTCACACGCTCACACAGTCTACAGGCTGATGTTCAGAAAGACCTACGCAGAGATGAAGGTGCCGTCTAATGAATGGAAGACTGTCTTTGGTGGAATCTTATTTTTTATCGGCATTACGGGACTGGTGGTCCTCTGGCAGCGATATAACGGTGGGTGGGCGCAGAGCTGGTGTAGCTCCCATCATGGCTAGTCAAAAAGCCAATCAGTGACATCTCCATGCTCTTCATACATTTCAATACTATAAAAACATTACAGTAAATTAATTTTAATAGTATCAAGGCTGTAATAAGTAATCATTCTACACATGATAATTTACTACAAGGTTTATGGTAACCTATGAATGATTAAGGTGGGTGTCTTTGTGTTGTAGTGTTTCCTCCACGGCCTCACACGCTGGAAGATGAGTGGAAGGCCCAGCAGTTAAAGCGGATGATTGACATGAGGATCAACCCCATAGAAGGCTTATCCGCCAAATGGGACTACGACAAGGGCCAGTGGAAGTAGAGTGTTCGGTTTGGGGGCCATTCTCTGAATTCTGGCAATGGCAGGATTAATTCTGCATGGAGTGTAATTAGTCCATCCTCCTCTCTGTCATGAATGTAACTTCTCTGTCAATTAGCACACACCTGACACACTTGATCACTCCTCATGATTGACATGGCTCCTTTTCCACACTGTCAATTTACCGTTATAGCATAAGTACATTTTCATTAACATAAAATCAATCATACTTCATGTGATTCTCTATCTCCCGGCTGTTAATTCACATTTACTTTACATTTAACATAAAACAATGAATTCTCCTTATATGGGTATCATTCTGTATTTCACTGTTATCTAATCTATTAAACTTGAAGTTAATCTAAAAGAATGCATCTTCATATCAGTCAAAGATCAGGCATTATATGTATATATGTGTGTGTGTGTATGTATAT
>JAODJW010000106.1:15764037-15775463 GCA_026777045.1 Hyperopisus bebe | reverse complement strand
ACCAGGAATCATTCTTGTAGCCCTACGTTGCACCCTTTCCAAGGCAGTAATGTCCTTTTTAAGGTATGGTGACCAAATCTGACCACAATATTCTAGGTGGGGTCTTACCAAGGAATTGTATAATTGTAGCATCACGTCCCTTGACTTCAACTCCACACACCTAGAGATGTAACCCAACATACTATTGGCCTAACAGTAATGACCTATCTTACATTTGTGTGCAGCATGTGCAGCTCTCATGAACACCTTTAATAAAAGGCCATACAGTGTCTGCCAGCTTCTGGCACTGTCACAATTATTTCATTAACTAAGACTTAAAAATACAACCATGTAACATTTATGAATTTATCAGCCTGTGAAATTCGCTGCTATCTGATGCTCTTGTGTTTTTACCTCCAAATGACAGAGTATTGTATGGGGAAGACAGTTTGCAATGGATTGAAGTGAAGGGCAGGTAAGACAGTTACAACTTCTTAATGTGCAGCTTGTCAGGAATGCACTTCCCTAAAGAATGAATAGTTCCAAGCTGTGTTACTTTTGATGAATGTACATCTATGTACAATTCAATCCTAATATTGCTGTGCTTTATTTAAATACTAAATATGGCCAAAAGTATGTGGACATCAGCTTGTCCAACATGAATTCAGTCAGCCTATTGTTGCTATAATAACCTCTCTTCTGGGAAGGCTTTCCAGGAACAATGTTTGTAGGATTTACTGCCATTCAGGTTGGGTTTTGATATTGGACTATCAGGTCCCTTTCTGTGAGCATGTGTGGCCGACCACTTCGCAACTGAACTAGATCCCAGACGTGTCAGTATTACTTCCCTTGCAGGTGACCAGGACAGGTCTAGTAAGGTGGAAACGTGCCGAAAAGACCTGTTGGAAAGATGGTGTGAAGTGGACGGTCACTAACCTCTTCTACACAACTACCCATTCTGCTGCTATTGTTTGTTGGAGATCATTGCGTGACAGTGTGCTTAACTGTACACTTAAACGTGCCACTTAGGTGTATGTCTTTAGGGATAGGTATGACTACCCGGCAAAGACACCTTCAGATATTTCATTATAAACTCAGCATACATATGGAATGGAGCATAAATGAGACGTTCAGTTGGATTGAAAGCCAGACAGTGGAAGTTCCACATTTACTGGATACCCCGAGACAGGTAGTCAGTTGCGTGTGCTGTTGTCTAAATTGCTCATATATGCTGTTTAAAACTGACAGATCATTTCGCAAACCCAGGGTTTCCCCATAAAACAAGGATCTTGCAAGCCAGGTGTCAGTTCTCAGACTAGCATCACTATCACCAGCAGACTATCGATGGTCAGCCCAGAAGCTGTTCCCAGCCAAGGATCTATCGCCTCATCGTAGGCATGATCTGGAAGGATCTTCATTCTCTATGCACAGAATCCACAACAAGCTACCAAATGTCAGATCTGGACTTGCGTTGGTCTCTCTCCCTTTTATTTATTGGAGAACAGCCTTTCTACTCTCACAGTACAGCCTAGCAGAATCTGGTAGCTAATTACATCATTTTATACCAGCTTAAAAACTGGCCACTCATTGCTCACCTCCTTGTCGCGCAGTCCCTTTTACAACGCTCACAGAATGATGCTTGCTTAATTCTGTAAAAATGTTGCAAATTATATTGGTTTCATAAAGTTCATCGACAAGCAATATTTAACATATCTGGACATATTTTCCACACACACAATTTCTTTTTAAGTGTCATAATTTTTTGACTGACTCATTCAGTTCTGTTCTTACCATTTTGCTATTAATTGTAACCATAGTCACTGGATACTAAACGCAAATGTTTAGTGTTTTATGTTATTGCAAAGGTGTTACTAATTAAAAAGCACCCAATGCTTGTCAATTAACTCTTTTTAACAGCTGTTAGAACTATAATTTTAAAATTAATTTGAATAATTTGAAATGTTTTACTTAACGGTTTGTTTCTTTGATATACAGATGCTACTCTACTTACTAACTTTCAGACATACAAACAAAGAGGACTATAAGTCCAAATTCCAAATTCCCGTTTCCTGTCTGCAACATCAATTTTTTTTTCTGCACACCAATTCCACCTAGTACGACTTCTGGCTGCTACTCCCGCAATGCAGCAGGGTAGCGTGCGCACTCCCAGCATCCCGTTTGGAATGTAACTCGTTCGTAAGTAGAGGAGTGTCTGTATATTACTGTAAACAAATGAATAAAGAAATTATTTTTGTTATAAAACCAGTAATTTCGCAATATTCTTACTGAATTAAGCAAGTGTTCCAAGACTTTCTGTTAGCACAGTAGGCTCTAAAAATCTCCCCCCCGAAACACACATTTTCCTAAATTTGAAATATACCCATCTAGTTTTATTTACAGATGAAGACAAACCCTCCAAAACCCAACCCGTTCAAAAACCATGGTGCTGAATATATTGTTTTCCTCAGATTTATTCACCTACTACAGTCAACTTCTATCCAAATAAAAAATCTTTATTTCACTCCACTAGGAGGTCTTGCCAAGAATAAAAACAAGTTAGTCACACTGAAAGAGCTATGAAACCAAATCTCCAACACCACCAAATTTTATTTTTTCGTTTCGGTTAGTTTTCCATTCTTTGAATATGTTTTAACATATTGAACTTTAAATGTCAGATGGCCAGCAACAACTGAGCAAAGGGGAAAGAAAGGAAGAAATCATTTGGTCCGAATATTTTTTTCCCTTTTAATTTGATTGTGTTGATGTATATATGAATGACATGGACTGTAGTTATAGGAAACCTCCAACCCCGATGGACAACTGCTTACATGAGTTCAACTTGTACATTCTGATAATTGAGATAGTTCTCAGTGTACGAGGCTGCAGGAGAAATACGTAAACAGAACAATACTTGGCAAGTTCCTTTATGTTTGCTGGGGTGTCTGGGTGGTGGTGCGGTGTCTCACAAGCGCTTCTGAGCAATGAGAGAGCCCACAACAACTCCAGTGATGAGCGTCATCCCAGCTAACAGCCACTTTTTGAAGTTCTCTTGGGACCTCCTGCTCTCAGCTGCTGCGTCCTTCCCAAAGATTTCAGCAAACCGGTCCTAAAAACAATTTAAAAAAAGGGGGGGGGGGTGGTAGACAGGATGCTTACCAATTGACCTTGCACTTTTATTCTTGGAGAAATACCCATTCAAGACCTGAATCCAACTCACTGAAGCCAGATTCATGTAGGGTTTGACTGAATCATACACTGACCAATATACAATATCTGTGGAAAGGACATTTATGAGTTTTTAAATTTTTGCATTTTTGAGGTAGCTAGGACAAAATTGGGTATTGTGTTGTTTTTTTCCATTTATATGCAATTCAATTCAACAGAGCTGTCCCAAGGTGCTTTACATGGATGTGTTGTGATACATTTCTATTATATTTATGTTGTTCACAAGAGTTACTTAGTGTTACCTATATTTATCTGGTAAACAAGGACACTTGATCTGGGCTGGTCCTGTTCAAAATTCATATCATCATTAATCATAATCAGAGTTAAATAGAGATCACAGTAAAGGTCTGCTGATGCCGATTAGTATGGGGGAGTTAGAGCAGTCAGTCTTGCCAGAACTGCCAAAATGTCTCCAACAGCAGAATGTAAAACTATCCAGGAAGGTCACAAGGAACTCTGAAACATCATCCAGGAATCAATGTGCCTCTTCTGCTTTATGAAAAGTCAGTGTCCATGACTCTATCATCAGAAAAACACATAAATTAGATAATGCGGCTGAGTAACAGCTAACTAAGAACACAAACTATGGTCAAAATCCAGTATTAGTTCTGGAGCAATGTTGTAGGAGATGTTGAAGGAAGTACACCAACTTTCAGTTCAATGGATTTATAAGTGAAGAACCACATTTACCAGCAATATCTGGAAGCAATAATTTTCTGTACCAAAAATGATCAAATTAACATCAATTTGGAAAAAATTTGCCCCCCTCTTCCTTATGACATTACTTCAGTTCACTGAGTCCCTTAAGGTCCCATCGCAAATTTCAATGGGCCTGAGATTTGGACTTATTCAAAATCTTAATAATTCCTTATTTCAGCCAATCAGAAGTAGATTTTCTGGTGTCCTTGGGATCACTGTCCTGTTGCATAACCTAATTTCATCCAGGCATTAGTTGCCGGACAGGTGGCTTAACTATTGCCTACAGAATCCTTTGATAAAAAAAGGAATTCATGGTCAACTCTGTGACTGCATGGTGTTCCTTGTGCTTTGGCTGCCAAATCAACAGTCCAACTCAACACCTTTTCACCACTGTGCATCATGGTTGATATGAGGTGCCTGTGTTACTACAGTGCATCTGGATTTTGCCAAATATGCCAAAGTACATTATAACCAAACATATCTGCTTTTGTCTCATCTGCTCAAAGGACACTGCTCCAGAAATCATCTGATTTGTTCATATACAACACTGCAAACATACACTATGTTGCCATGTTCTTTTTGGAGAATAGGGCCTTTCTGCTGGCTACCCTTTCAACAACACCATGCTGTTTCATTTGTTTCTGATCATAAAGGCATGAACTTTAACATTTAAGATGAGGGTTTCTCAGTCACTCAGTCAGTGATCTGCAAGCATCTTTAGTGGGCCATGAAACTGGCAGGGAAATGTCGTTTGGTCCAAAATTGGGTGGCCATGCAAGAATTTCCCCGATTGGGACACCCCCCACCCGGTTGGTGAAATTTACCAAGGGGACACCCCTGGTCAAAATAATATACCAAGGGGGCCCCCTCCACTAACAGAATGAAGAATAACCAGGCCTTGTTGGGAAGGGAAACAAACTCCTGGGGAAGGCTGACAACTGTCTTGAAGGTTCTCCATTTGCAAATAATCCATCTCCCTTTAAAATGATGGATTTCAGGTTGTTTGGAAATGGCCCAAACAACCCTTCTGAGATTAGGCAGCAACAAATGTTTCCCCCTTTGGTATGGTGTTAACACAAACTTCAAAGTTTCAGACTAACAAATGGGCAAAAGTTCTGCTTATATAGAGGTGCTCACACCTCCTAATGATGAACTAATCAAGTGCAATGGAATACCATCACCTAGATGTTAAGCAGTTTCTTTATTCCTATGGAAGCAGGGAGGGTGTACACTTGGCTTCTGCATTTTTGGCTTCCTTTTGTTAAATAACTAACATACTGAAGTCTGTTATGTGTTGTTTGTTATTGCAGACTGATTTTTCAAGCTGAAAAGATCAAACGATTGCTGATTATTTCATGATATGTAAAACTGTTGAATTGAAAGAGGGTGTACTGTTATTTTCACATCACTGTAAATGTGGAACTTCTTGGCCAACAAGGGGACAGTTATGTATGGTAAAAAAGAAAAACAACAAATGTTGCACTACACAGTAAGAGCATAGGCAAAAGGTCAGAAAGGATGGTTGCATTTTCATGGCTTAGGGACACTCTGCTGCTTGAGGGGCTGGAGGACATGCCATCAATGAAAACAATGAATGAATACTGAATGATGGACCATCGGTCTCTGAGCTGGAACTGAAGAAAAGCTAGGTCTTGCAGGGAGACAGCAACAACATTTAGACAGCACAATATGAAGTCTACATTACAATGGTTGGAAAATTAGTTCCCACTATTTTGCACTGAACTAACAGAGATTGAGATTCAAACCTCACGGTTTATAGTGAGACTTGACACAAGCAGTTCCCAGTAAAACCAGATGTGGAACTTTCAGGTTCAGAAAGTAAAAATCCAGACCAAAATTTTCTTTCAATCAACCAGATGAGTATAAAGAGTCACACTTACAGAGTACTCACACAAAATTTTGGTCTAGATTTTTACTTAAAACCTTAAAAAATAATGAGTTTATGCAGGTTGCCAAGTGAGCCAAAAAGTTTCCACTGCACTGTAAGAGATGGAGCAACAACCGCTGCAGTAAATGCTGCAAAGTGGTACATGCAAATACTGACTTTAATGGGGCAATTACCTTTTCACATAGGGACACTGTGGGTGGCAGAACTGTCTTTACTAAATAAATTACAACATTTTAGACATAAAATTCTGTTTAACCAGATTCCTTTTTATGTAATATTCAGGATTGGTGGAAGATACAGCATGATAAAGGTACAAGTGACATAGGATTATGCTGCAGTCCTGCATGTTCCTGTGACCCTCATACAGCCCTCTCCGCACAGACAGAACACTGCACACATTACAACGCCATGGACCGGAAGAGCAGTAATAATGGCTATATCTCAGGTATTTTTTTAGGCAATTCTATTAAAAGCGGTTAATATACAACAGTGCTCACAAACAGCTTGCATCCCTTGGCAGAAGATTTGGCACATTCTCCATGCCATCGCATACGAGGGTCCGTCACAGTCCCCGCCAACGGAAGAAAGTAACATGCTGATCTTGGCAGCTGTCCCCATGCCCTGTCGCACACAGAAGGGCGCAAGAGGGGCCCTGTAAGGCCGCGAAGTACGATGGCTTTGACTCATGCGAGCCGCCCCCGTGAGACGAGCGTGGTCGTTTCTCAGAAATCAGATGGAGGCCTTTGTGGAAGGCCGTTCCGAGAAGTAGGGTCTATGGCCACGTGGAAGCAGGGTGATAATGCCGAGAAGGGGCTTTATCGAGGCTGGAGTACTGTGCAAGTTTTTTTGAGATCAGCACGTTATGTCAATCTTTGAAGAAAAGCGATCGAACCCGTAACAAGTGTTTCTAGAATTTTCTGGTACTTCAAAAAAATCATATTCAATTCAATTTATTTTTATATAGCGCCTGTCACCACAGAGTTGTCCCAAAGCACTTCATATGGATGTGTTGTGATACACAAAACATCATTAGAGAGAGATACAGAACGGGAAAAAGGAAGGAAAGAAATTAAATTAAAACATATGGCCTTCACATTCAAGTCAAGACCACGTTTGTCTACTAGTAGTCCACTTGCAAATGAGCCATCATAGTTTTGTCTGTCATGCGCATGTAGCTACCATATGAAAAGCAGGGTCATCTGATTGGTAGGTGTGGGTACATATGAACAGAAATCATCACACAAAAGATCAGGAGTCGTCCAGCTGGACTAAATAAAAGCCAGGGATGCAGTTTGCTGAGATACAGCCTGGCAGGCTATCATGTGCCCGACTGCAGACATTGGCATCTGTTTGGAGCCCGTCCACCTGTCGTTTACAGCTGAGGTGGTGCCGCTCACCATGATACCTGATGGGGAAGCAGACGTGGTCAGGAGGAGTGAAATACCAGGCTGATTAAGCTAGCGGCTGAAAAACACGGGGCTTTCAGCAAAGAGGGAGACGCATGCAGCCACAGGCTGGGCTCCGCAGAGTGTGTCGTGGCCAATGTGTTGGACCAGCTGGCAGCTTGTCTCCACTGCTCCACCAGCATCCCCGGTTTTTCAAACAGAAAGCACACAGTCCATCGGCATGATCAGCACTACATCACACTAATCATGGCACGGCTTCATATTCTTCCTTATTTTCCATGATTATATTCAATCCACACCCCCCCCTTTTCTCATGGTGGGGGGCCGTATACCGTTACTCCTGTTAATTTACAACCCCGGCAGGCTCACCTGCTTATCCGTCTGTTAGTGGGCTCCACCGTCCCGCATCAGGTTAACGCCTGCCCAGACCTGCCTGCTTCGCCAAACCCGGTGCCCGAGCCGCATGCGCCAATGGGAGTGGCCTCATGGGGGCACGCCACGGGAGCATCTGTCTGCTGTCTGTCAGGGTGGCGGTGGCCATTCGGAGTGACCCCCCACAGAGCGGATTCACGAAACACATGCCTGGGCACATCGGCGAAGAAATTAAATGAAGAAGCCCCTGGAGCTTTCAGGAGTGTCGTTCATCAGCAAGTCAATCAAGCGAAAAACACAAACACAGCCCTAACCTTAAGTAACCAAACAAAATACAAAACGTTTCACATTTTGGGGTTTTGGATTTGAACTTTGAAAATTGAGCTTTGCCTTGTGAGGACCGAAAAAATGGTCCCCACATATTATTTTAACATGTCAATAATAACATTCCGAGGTTGTTTATCACATTTGGTTCCCACATACACATAATCCCCCCCACACTCACAGGTTTGTAATTATATCTTTGTGGGGACTCTCATTTATTTGGGGAAAACCCTATTCCCAGCATGACGACCTTAACCCCTATCCAGCCCTAACCTTAACCATGAGTAACCAAACAAAATAAGACTTTTGGCATTTTTATTATTTTGATTGCATTCACCGATCTTTGTCGGGACCTGAAAAATGGTTCCCACAACGTCAAAATAACAGGTTTTTATTACATTGTGGGGGACATTTGGTCCCCACAATGTAATATAAACCTAATCCACACACACTTATTTTCCTTTTACCCCCCCTCCAAATAACATATGTATTATGGTCATGAACACAGAGGGAACTGCAGGTGGCTATGATCTAAATACAGAATATTAACGCCAGGCGGTTCAGCATTTATATTTAAATTACTGAATGAATGCAGTTTACTTTGAGCCCAAACGAGCGTGCAGCCTTCATGGCTAAAAAGCGAAGCAGCGTGGGGATGTGAAAGCCTGACGGGAAAGCCCTGCCCCCCACCCGCTCTTCACGCACACCTGAAGAGTCCTCATCTGAAACGCTAACAGTGTGTCTTCAGATCTGGGTCGCCATCTGTTAGAAAGGGCACGACCCAGTCCCGGCAATCCCCATGCCCTGTAACTCGAGGCCCGCGAGCGTCCCTGACGCAAGGGTGGCTCTCTGTCAGAACTCCTCCGCCTGGGCACAAAACCAGGCAACCAAGCCACCCTGCCCTTTGTTCAACCTCATTCACGTCTACCAGGTGCCCAGATGACCTGTATCTATAAATAACCAGATGGATTTTTTTCCCACTTTCCCGTGTGCTGGTTCACAAGTCAGCCACAGCAGCAGGTGTTTTCCAACACACCATCTTTTACTGCTCAGTGAAACCCAGAGGGAGCTCGGGGATTTTTTTGTGCCACGAGTTTCAGGACCTGTTTTGATGTCCAGCGTGAGTGTTTGAAATTTACCTGCAGATTTCAAAGTACCTTTAGGTCACAAAACAACCTGTCGCAAGCCTGAATTTCTGCTAAACATACAACACGTCAGGGCAGAATGGGGGGTATAGTTAAAATAGCTGTGGTTATTTCCAAGGGGGTGTTTCTGCAGAGATATTGGACTTTTATGTAAAAGACAGACAAAGGCCATGTGCGGCACTGTGTGTCTGCCAGGTGTGAGCACAGCACTCTGCAATTCTGCAGTCATACCTGCACCTTCCTGTGTGTTTATATGACATAGCTGCTCATCATGCGGGAGTCACTGTCACGCTCAGGGCAGGCAGGCGGGGACTTTTACAATCGACCCACCTATCACACGCCAGGGAAACACCCTTCGGTAAACTGCAAAGGGGAGCTCTTAAACAGAGAAGCTGGAAATGGAGGTGATTTTCAGAACCTGGTCCTCTTTGCTCCTCACATTCCCGATGTTAATCAGAACAAGTCTTTTGTCTGCAACAAGGAGGAGCCGTACGTTGCAGTCACAGGTGGTTAATTCCCCAGGACCTGCTCCCAGCATCGCCATATCCCCGACCCTCCTGTGGGCAAGGCTGCCATCTGTCAGTCCACAGGGAGGGAACGACACACAGAGAGGCAGGGAAGGGAGGCAGGCAGGGACAGAGGTGGACGAGAACCTGAGGGTAACGAAGACAGAACAACAGAGTGGCTGGGGGTGTGGTGGGGGGATGAGGAAAAGGGAGACGATGGAAACTCTGACAGCACAAAGGGATGTAATCAGTACAGCAACAGCACGGTTCACCAGGCAGATCGCCATCACCACCGCAGCCCTTCAAATCTGACCCAACAAATATGCCCAGCTGCTGGGATAATCTCATTGGCTATTACCACACACAGCTGATAACTAGTTGCCTGCACCCATGTTCGGGTAGAGGAAGGTCACTTCTGATGGACAATTCAGAAGTGCATCCATCTGTCTGCCCTGCGCCCCCCTGCAGCGCCACCCGTTCCCGTTAGACATGCTCGCTGGGCCCAGTTCCTCCTCCACTTTCTCCCCTATCACCTCACCCGGGGAAGTGTTGCACCGTCGCCACCTCTCAGAATATGCCATTTTAAGGCACAGCAGAGGGGTGGAGGGGCCCACTTCAGCAGGAAGTGTGACCCAACGCAGATACAGGCCACAGTGGGTGTGTACAGGTGCATGTGTGCAACCCGCGGGGGTTTGCGGGGGAGAGGCATTAGCCGAGAGGCCCAAACTGCAAGTCGGTCCTTCCCCGTGGCTTTCTGACGTCAGATGGACATGTACACACGCACACTGGCGCACATGCAGCCCTGGCCCAGTGCTGTCATGGGCACGGAGAAGCTCACAAACCAAGCTATATGCCATGCTGCAGCCCAGCCTGGCTCGTATGCTCACATGTCAGGCAGCAAAACTGCACTCTGCCACAGATTCACCAAATTATTCCTTCAGCAGCCATTGAAGCACAAAAGGGGGAAAAAAGCTCAGTTTTTTGACATTTTTTTCCGAGCTGGCATGGACAAGGCACCCCCTGACCTCATAAGTAGAGTGCACCCCCGTCCACCCCAGCAGTGGTATGGCCCGGCCTCGCTCTCACAGCCCGTCTTGTTTACTGAGGATAAATCTGGAATAGGCTCCGAATGCGACCATCTGCTACCTGCCATTTTCTCACACTGCCGGAGAGCGCTGCCAGGTCTCGGGAGCAGCCGCTGCCGCAGAGTCACGATTACACGGTAAAAATGGCGAGGACTGAAAAACAGGGAGCATGACGGGGTTTTGTACAGGATTTCAGGAAAATTTTTAACCATCGATAATTATTTGCAACAGGCAATCATTATGTGTTAGATTTGCTGCAAAAATCAATTGTCAGAGGAAAAACCAACATATCTTAAATCCGACTGACTACGTGTTCTGAGCGGTCCTCTGCCAAATTGCCTTATTGATCACTAAACGGGGGCTCAGGTATGCAGGGGCCAGAATCAGCCTCGTTAATACTGATTTCTTCCCCAATGCGACAATGCAACGGAAATACAAAGTCCATTGATGGCAGCCACACAGTCAGATGCCTGTCCTCAGAGAGCCACCAGCGTCAGGGGTCTCCGTGGCTGCAGAATAGATTAAGAAATGCCGAGGCGCTCTCTTGGCAGTACATCGCCACATGGCCCTCGCGGGCTGCTGGTCAGAGAGGACACGCAAGAGCAGCTGCCACGTAGCTCCAAGGCTCATGGCGCAATGCGGACCAACGCCACACACGTATGCATGCACATATGCCCAGAGCAGGAGATATCTTTCGTACAGGCATCCAGTGTATCCACCCATGGTCAGATCAGGAAGGTGAGCAAGTGAGCAAATCGGGGGGGGGGGGGGGGGGG
>JAODJW010000106.1:15740820-15763768 GCA_026777045.1 Hyperopisus bebe | reverse complement strand
TGGGGTGGGGTTCTCAATAAACGGTGTTAATGAGGGCGACTGTGACACAGAATAGGGGGGGGGGGGGGAGGACACCACAGGGCACCGGGAAACTGGAACAAAAGCAGTTCGTGTCTTATCAGAAACCTGGGTCATGGAGGTATTATCTCAGGCATGACAGGAATGTACTTCCTGTCAGCACAGCGACAGGAGACACCAAATGACCTGGAAGGTCCAACTGCACTCCTGTCACCAGAAAGCAGCTACCTGCGAGGGCCACGAATGGGCAAATGGGGGACAAAACAAGCCAAAAACAAAAACAGCAGAAACTCGAGAGCAGCACGTGCAGAACAATAGCAATGTCACACTTCAGCAGATGAGCCCCCCCCCCCCCCCATGTTGCTCTTTTGACGGGGTGGGGGTCGTCTTCCATTAATAAACACAGGCCTTGTTAGCACGTCAACCAGGCCCTGTTGCACACCTGCATGGCTGTGAAGTTCACAGCTGCCAACGGCCATGCATGTGTGTGCATGTGCGTGGAAATGCGACGGCTTCAGTGTGTCACAGAAGACACGCACTGACAGAAAAGGCCAACTGACTGAATTGTTCAGATAATCCCCCACCGCGCCACAGTGTAAGCATGAGGACAGTGACGGGCTTCCCGCTGGCAACATGGGAAAGTACCGTGCTTCTGTAGAGCACCCCACCTCCCGCCAGAATAACCAACAGGGGAAGGACACCGAGGACGTGTAGCGAACCCAGGGGGAGTCCCACAGGCTGCAGTGCTGAGCGCCTACCTCAATCATCTCCATCCATCATAACACATGTCTTCCTTGACAATATCTACCACAATACCTTTCGCTTTCTCTCTGTCCCTGGGCTTGTTATTAGGCCAGCGTGTGTGTGCATGTCAGTTTGCATGCATTCATCACATCTGGAATAATGAGCGCTCATTCCCTCAAATTCTTTATAAGAGTACTACTACTCCTACTACTACTACATTTCCACTGTACAGAGCTTTTCAAGAATCCAAAGACAAGACGACATGGCAAGTATTCCAAAACACATCTCTTGTGAGTGCACATACAGCAAGTCACATAATCACATATATAGTAAGTCGTAGTGAGTATGTGACTGGGCCCAGCATGTTGTCTGTCACCCCAAGCAAAGCTAAACCACAGCAGACGAGGAACAGGAAGCACATCTCCCACCCACACAAAGAACTGAAATTCACCTCATTCAGTCTTATACTGCACAGGATGGCTGTGCGGCACCTGTGTCTGGGGCAGGACTTCTGCGTCCCAAGGGATGGGGATCACAAAGCAGTTCGATCTCTGCAGACTCGCTGATGGCAGCGATTATAACGTGAACTCCCAGACCCACGACAGAGTCAAGAAGATGACAGGCCCCACCCTCGCTCTCAAAGACAGCTGTGAAAGAAAGGTCTCTACTCTTTTCACTAGCAGTCCGTGTATTCACTGTAACACTGAAATGAATAAACCAGACTTAAGGATTAACAATAGTCTGTGAACGGAACAACGGGATAGCAACTCCTGTTCGTTTCTTGGACAACATGTGAGTTTGGCGTGAGATCTGAAACCAAAAACAGCAGAGCGGGGAAGCCTCTGATGAAGGAGCAGTTTACAATCTGGCATCCTGAACAAAACCCCTTTCAGCTGACGTTTTCTGCCAACAGAAAACAAAGAAGAATAGGCAAAACAAATAGGAAGAATAGATAAGCGATAAAAAGCTATCCATCCAGGCCTCCATCATAATAAGCCTCGTTGTACAGATCAGTGGAGTTTTTATAAGGATAATCAATTAAATTTCTAAATCTTTTTCACTTGATTTTATAAAGATTTGATTTTGTTTGTCATAGAAAAATCCTTTTTTTTTTTTTTTACGTTGCTTGTAAGAAGACTGTGAGGAATGAAAGGTGTGGTCTTGGGATGGAGGCTCAGGCAATTAGGCTTGTTCATGTTGATTACATATCAAAACTTTGATCTCCAGACACTGACACGCGGCGTACCAGCCAAAAGTTTAACTATGCCCACTCAAAACCATAATCCCAAGGTCATACATAGTGGAGGGAGTGTCATGGTTTGCAGCTGCTTTGTAGGTGAACAAGATAATGATCTTTGCAAATCTACAGCAAACTCAACCAGCATGGGTATCATGGAAGACAACAAACGTATGTCATTCCCTTAAGGTCATAGCTGATTGGGTACTCACTAATTTTTCAGTGAAAGAATGACCCAAATACCTACTCCAAATTGTGCTGCAACTATCTGGCAAAGAAGCAAAGGACAACTCAAACTAATGACCTGGCTAGCCCACGCTCAAGAGCTTATGGGATGAACTAGACAAAAGTGTTAGAGCAAAATAAATCACATACAGGCAACAACTGTTAGAACCTCTGCAGAAGAGCTGGGAAGATATGCCGGGTGATTTTCCACTGAAATCAAGGCAAATGGATATACACACACACACACACAGATATTACATATATTAGCAGAGATGCACCAATCTGAATATCGACGCTGATCCAGACCTATTTCACAGATCGGGTATTGGCTATACATGACTGATCCATGTCCGATACTTACTTATTTAGTTTTTGGCAGTCTCTAAAAAGTCCCTATTTCGTGTTAAATCTATAAATACAATCAATCGCACTACAGCTCATTCTCATTTTATGTGTTTTTGCGGCATTCAAGCTTAGCTCTAATGCTGCCACTCAGTTTTTATTGCTACACAGTGAGTGTGAGTGCAGTGACTTCCGCTTGTGTTGACGTCATGTGCATACCCTTCGCAGTAGGGGACACGTAAGTAAATCGGATAAAAGGGTGATGATCTTCAAGTATTTTACGCTTTTAAACAGCAACTAGTAGCAGAGCAATTTGCTATCTTTGTAAAAACAGTTTGTAAAAATTTTTTAAGAGTTGGGAGTAGCATTTAGTGGAAAATCCCACTAAAAGTGCACACGATTGTGCTAGACAGCACAACTAATATGAAACAAGCAATGGATGTAGGTGATGCTGTTGCCAGTGGGAGAAAAACTGTGGGGCACTTTAAGCATTTGCCACTTGTGTATACTCACTTGGAAGATATTGATATTGAACTGCAAATGCCTCAAAAATGCTTAAAACAAGTTGTACAAACAAGGTGGAACAGTACGTTGGGTCTGTTTCTAGTAGCCTAATTAAAGATTTATTGGCATACATTTTCTCATCCATATTCGTATTTATCAGCTTGAAAATATTAATATATGATGTATAAATATATTATGAAATAGTAAAAGTAAATAGTAAAGTAAATTGAGCTCTTGTATCAGAATCTGTATCGGTATCAGCAGTTATCAGGAATAAATCGGAAAAATGTGGATTATCCCATCCCTTTATATATATATATATATATATACACACACAAATAAAGACATGTTATGATGCATTTGGTTTATACCCCAATAAACTACATACAAGTTTGAATCACAAGACATGAAACCTTTCCCTTTAATAAATTTCTGCAGTTCAGCCCCAATGTTTCGGTCGAGTGTTTGTATGATTCGGCCCCCATCCCATTTTTGCCTGAGTGCCTTTCTTTTGAAGCCGCTCCTTTTTGTATTTCTGTTTTGGCGATTTAGTCCAACACTATCCCTTTCCTGCCTCATAGTAAAAAGAGAAAGTATTGCAACCAAGTCCCAATGGCATGCCTCAATTCGCCATTCCAGTTAGAGATGTTCTCACAGGGACTGTGTCTTTAGACAGTACCCATATTATGAACACTTACAACAGTACAAATTGGCTAATACTGTGCAGCTGGGTAGGTCAGACCCAGATGATGTTCAGTTATTGATTGGGAAGGTGGATGCACCATCAGCATGGATGTTTGGATGGCTCTGGACCAGGTGTTCCCTGCTCATGTGGCACTGCCTGGGTGGCATCATTTTGCACCCTCACTCACCCATCCTCCCTGCCGCTGGATCCAGGGCTGGATGTTGTTGTCCAGGTAAACGGTCATCCAGTCAGCAATACGATCCACCAGGTGGCCCATCTCCTTCTCCACACACTCCACGCACAGGGCCCCACCAAAGGCAAAAAGGCCCACGATGCGGCCCCAGTTGACGCCATCGCGAAACACCTCGTTCATTACACTCTCAAAGCTCTGGTAAGCCGTGACGGGCGTGATGTGAAGCTGGGAGGAGAGGTCGCTGAAAGCGCGACTGTAGCGTAGCTCAAACTCGTTGGCCGAATCCCGCAATGCCTCCTTCACCGCCTCCAGGCCTTGTGGAGAGGGCGATGGGGAAGGGAGTGGCTGCTCAGGCACTGGGGACACCTGGCTGCCGGTGCCGCCAGCAATGACCGACCCATTGACGTGAGTTGCTGTTGTCATACCCCCCTCGCTCCCATCAGCCTGACCCGAACCCTCTGTCCGACCCCTGTCCTCTGGAAGCCCAAAGTGGCCATTGTAGTTCCTCTGGGACAGTTTATACGTTATGAAGTCCATCACCAGTTCTTTGTTGCTGTAAGACATTATTTCTTATTCTGTCCTTTTGTTTGTAATCTTAGTCCAACTCAGGCTTCAATGACCATTCTTCTTTACCTTGTGGATTTTGAAGCAGGATTACTTCTATGGAGGGAGGGGGATGGAGGGACTAGCACAGTGGCTAACACCCTGCAGAAAGAAAAACCCACCACAGCAATGAAAGTAAACACTGCACCACATAAGTTACCCATTGACATTATTTACCCACAGTTCAAATTAAATCTGAGGTCACCAAAGAAGTTCATGAATAATGCATGACTCCTATCTCTCCTCTTCTTAATGAGACCATATTCCACTGGCCAGATGGTGTGACTTTTATCACCTGCTGGGACCTGGGTATCTTCCTTAGTAGCATGGAAATACAGAAAAAGTCCAATCTAGGCCAACACTCATAAGGGATTTTTATACAAGCGCCATCCAACTCAAGTTTTCTAATTCAGACCTGTGCACACACTATACTAAAAAACAGAGACCACAAATGGACGCGTGCTTGCCAGCTGTCAATTACAGTAGCATTGCCTTCCTGATTCTTGGTACGACATCACAGCAGTATTTTGTACGGAGAAACCATGCAGACCCGGCGACCGTGATTATAACCAGTGTAGCTTCCAATCTTTCCTAGTGCTGAAATTTAGCCTGCAAGTCTTCATAAAAAATGACATCTCCAGTAACACTAAACCACTAAAGCAGTCGACGTTCACAGTTCGAAAAACACCAAAATATCGGTTTCACAGTGTGCATATTTAGCATTATAACATTAAATCGTTATTTTCAAACGATTGTTACTATGAAGCACAGGGTACCAGACAAGCTAGTGTTTTAGTTGATCTTTATAAAACATAACGTAAACATATACGGGTGTAGATGTCAAGGACGGAATTGTAAGTTTTTGGTACGCAGAAGAGGCACTTAAAACGCTGTTTATCCTTCGTTTCGTTTAACGAGCGTTACCAAATATTTAGTATGTTTTACCGCTAAACCCTCTTCGATTTTTTTTTTTTACCTTAGTTGCAACCAGACTATATATATTTTCAGGGTCCTGCGCACAGATAAGCGGTCAACGTGCCTCCGGTAGTATCCCAGGTTTAATATCAGACAATACTAACTTTCGAGGTAATGCACTTAGACGTTTTCCTCTAATGACTGGATACAGATAAAAGGCTTTGGCTATTCGTCCACCCGTCCCCATTTATTACGCAACAGAGGCGCACGGAAGCCGGGCATTAATTGACGGCGCGTGATAGATGCATCTCTCTGTTCGCCAGGACGGTCGTGACCAAACGTTCCGCGAGTCGAATCGCCGACTTGACCGCGGGCGAACAACATCTCGCGGGCCATGTGATCTTTGGGAAGGAGCCGACAACGATTTCTTCGGCCACGTTACACGGCCAACTAAATAGGACGCATTCATAGCTACGATTAATCTCCAAAGCAGGTTAACTAGCCAGACATTGATACCATTATTTAGCTGGTTAACAGGTTGTGTGTTCTACGGGGGTATAATTCCTTAAATGAAATAATGAGTTAGTTATAATGACAGATTATAGTATAACACAGCATTAGAGCTAACTAGTTAAGAAGCTAGTCGTGCTCAGCGTAATTTTAGCCCTTGCGAGTACCTTCTACACTTTACACTTCCCGTAACAATAAAATCACGAGTTATTAAAGTGACAGGTCATATAGTCAATTATGTCTTATTTTATTTCAGGTTTTAGCAGGTATGTAAACAATTACTACTGTACACGTAGCTAGCTATCTCGCTAACGTTACTGCCTTAAGCGGGTTAGCAAAAACTGAAAGAAAATGTGTGCAGTGAAACTGAGCAGTGAAAAGATAAATCGCAGCATAATACAGGCAGTTACTTACTGGAAAAAGTGAGCGTATACTCGTTGAACACATCACATCTTCGACCATACGACCGTACAACCCCCAATCGCAAGTATTTGGTACTCCGACATTTCTGCTGGGGCTACTAGGGCGGCTGCTGTGCTCGGCTCTAGAATCGCATTGGCTGGCTTGGGAAACTCACTTCTCGGATGTTACGCCTACTGCTGTCACAGACTAGGAATAACTGCAGCCAACTGAACGGCTTCTTCCTTAATAGTATGGGTTTTTAATTTGGGAAAGGACGTAGATAGTCGGCTAATTAAATATAAATAGCGAATTAAAGAAACAAAGCAAGCTAAACATTATAAAAGTGTCGACTTACCACTTATCTGCTTGACTACATACGAATCTATAGTTGCCCTAGAATATCTCAGACTCAGTGGTTTATGGATGAATATTTACTTGTTCGTTAGAATTAGCTAGAGTTAGCTAGAATTTGGCTACCGGACACAGATGAAACACGAAATGCATCTCTATGGTAACCTTTGTTATACTGTACAGAAAGGCATCCGCTTCGTTCTGATACGCCCCCCTGCGGCCGTTACACCTAAAAAGTCTATAAATGAACGGACCTTTATACCTAAAGCTAAAATATGTAGTACGTTACGGCTACGCACGTTTTTTTTTCTGGCAAAAAAACTTTAGCAAACTAAAAATTACATAATCCAATTAAAACAAAAGGCACGTGTGAAAATCCACACAAAAAAGGCAACATTTAACGAATTTAATTTCGTGGGACATCCAGCTAGGGCAATATCAAAAACCAGTAATCCCTCCTTCCATCCACCCTAGAGTCTTGTACCCCCAAGCTCAAACATACACTTCAAACTGTTCAAACAAAAACAGAATGGATCAGAATTAAAAGTTTATTGATTACTTGACCAAATGCCTGAATGATTACATCACGGTATCTGTATATAGTATATTTTAACTATTTTACACGAACTTTACAATTTTCTCCATATACTGTATATATTTATATTTATATATATACCCCCTTTCTCGAGGAAAAAGTAGACATCCACAGATGCAAGGAAAGGAATGCTTTTCAAAATATGCACTTCATAAAATCACGTCTTTAAAAAAAATGCGCGTCTTGAACTTTGTAGAGTAGCGTGGAAGGTTCAGCTAAATAAGTCTCTCGTATTCGACTGGACAATGACATATGTATCAACCGCCGAGCAGCTTCGCCTGTGTACTGTGCAGTTAAGGGTTAATGCATCCATGTTCCCATTGGAATTATACTGGGCCAAGTCCCACAAGTTGGTAATATTTAACATTCAAATCGAGATAAATGAAGCGCCGAGGTTACTTGGAAACAATAAAAGAATGACTGAAGGGAAATTTAGTAAAGTTTCATCCATCCACCCATTTGTCCAAACCGCTAAGTTTCAGTCCATCTTATATAGCTCGACAACAAACTGCGAATCCAGTTCATCACTATCGGAACATAAACTCACACGTCTTTGAGTCCCTCAATTTTATACGCACTCTTTAAGTTTAAGACTGGGGTTATAAGACAAGATATTAAAAACTAAAAAGTAGGTATCTTTGAAATGTAATCGTTCCTTTAGCCTAGATCAAATGAATGTAATTTACTGGCAGAAAAAAACATAACTACTCCCCTAGCGTCTACCTACAGATAAGGTGATGTGGGTGGACCCCATTTTAACATGGTGAACTTGGAACTCGAACTTGGAATTAGGTCTTAAGCCCATAAAAAGAGACATTTACAATAAACAGGTGGAGATCTGGGTGTGTGTGAGAAAATGTAAAATTATATACATTTAAAGACAACTCTCCACTGCAGCAGAAGCCAGCTTTCAAATACCGTCAGATAGCTGCATGTTTTTAAATATCTTTTGTATATGAATGTTGTTTTTACATAGTTTTTTTTTTTTTTTTTACTCCAGTGAGTAACAGCATCGGTCATTGATAGACAACTAAAGCTGTAACACCCCTCCCCTTCTTAAAAAGTTCTATTTGCCAATCAATGAGTGTGGGCCTCCAGCATCTGGGTCAACACAAACCTAGCATGTTAGCTCCAAAAGAACAAAAGTACTAACCGCAGACAATTACTTTAAGGAACTAAGGACGGTGCAGCCCCTGGAAAAAGGCCAACTAAGCTTAACCTTGACTTCACAGGCATCATTTCTCATCAAAGCAGGCTAATGCCCACAGTGTAAAATCGCTTAAATTGTCAGCACATTATTTCACAGAGCTGGGAGTACTGAAGTTCTTGTTAGTGTGTGACAGCAGTGTCATTGTAACCGATTCCTGTGACTGGAGGTACAAATACCCTTTTCAAGTGAAGCAAAAACAAAACAGAAGGAATCAAAAGTTGTTTTTAAACAGAAGTTCAAAAACGGCAGACCAATGACCTGTCAGAGACAAATCTCCACAACACACCTGCTAAGCTTACGCTTGCTAGACCTTAGCACTGTGTGTGTTCTGAAGACGATCCATTAGTTGTTACTCTCCCTTTAGATTTATAATTTAACATTTGAGAACACTTAATTGTTCAGTCTCAACATCACACACAAAGTCACAAACAAACATTAATAAATAAATCATTTTAAACCATGTTACTTCACTTTTGAATGTTGAATGCAGTCAAGGTAAAGGCTTGTCCACCTGTCTCACAGTGCATTTATGTGCGGCTACCTATGGCATCCATGAGAGAAGGCAGGTATGGATAATGCTTCAGGTTGGAAGATACAATCACCGATTCTGGAATACAGACAGCCAGAGTTCAGCCTACAGGGTTGGAAAGGGCTCTTTGTCCATTTTTGCCTGCAACACCCTGGTACACTCCCCCGAGCCCACTAGGGGGTGCTATGTTCTTCACCAGTCTTCCAGTCTGCGACTGTAGCTCCTCTCCGATCCCTATGTAGGCTTAGGGTGCTGGAGGCCGTGATAGCACACCCTCCGAGCTGGCGATTTGAAAGACAGAGCCAATGCGTAAGAAGAATCGCCGCAGGATGGCACGGAGCTCCGGGATCAGGTCGAACTGCATCATCTCGCACAGGTGGGGGTAGTAGCAGGATGCATGGGGCTTAAACTGACAAGACAGCACAATCAGTAAGAGCATGCAGTCACTGTACCTTGACACAGCATTCATTAAGGGGCAGTCTTACGTGAGGCACAGTTACAGTCCCATTTATTTACAAAAGCATACAACTCGAATCTGAATTTCCATCTACACTATAGTTGTACGATCAATTTTGTTGATTCTTACTGCCATGCCAGCAACTATGGGTATATTCATGGTTAGAGTAAATCGGTATTAAAACAAAGAGAAGAATCAAAAAGATAAAAACTTCATAAATAACTATAAAATGCTCAGTCTAAAGGAGATACCTAAGATTAGCTTTCGCTAAAAAAATCCAAAAAAGCCTCAGGCTTGTCTTTACTAAAAACCTTTTTTAAAGGGTCAGTTAAATGGTAACTCAGCCTAAGGGAGTTGAAACTTATTAAAAATCTAAAAAATGTTATGTTATTTAAACACATCTGGAATGTGGAACTGAAGTGGAAAATACAGGACACAAAAATATACATTTTATCTTTCAACAAAAATCTGTTTTGTCTAACAGAATGTTGCTTAATGCTCAGGGACACTAAACATAAGCATATTGGTTAGATCCTGTTGCTATCTCCTTAAGTTAAAGTGCTAAGACTATAAAAATGTTTCAATGGATAAATTACAAATCAACTCAAACTGCACTGGAAGAACGAGTCAGCTAAACATTAGCCAAGAATAAAAAAATGTGCAAATTAATTCAGTGCCACATAAAATGAGACCTGCGATAAATTTAGAGGGCATCATTTATGACCAGTGCTGTCTTGCCAGGCAAGCAGGTGTCCCCTCAAGGGGGCGCTGGTGGTACCTTGTCATCTGGGAGTTTGAGAGTCTTGGTGAGCAGCAGGAGCAGCAAGCTGGTCCAGGCCTCGCGATGGCTCTCAGACGTCAGGGTGATGAAGTAGGCCAGAGCCTCGCTGCACACACTGCCAGAGGAAGGCGATCGATCACCAGCAAGCTCTGCATACAACATCCCTGACACACCTACAGCCACCTCCACACACATTCACCACACTTCTGTTAAGACATGCAACGACAGTGGAGTTCAGTACTGAGCAGGTCCATCTAATCACCAGATTACTGACAGTTAATTACAGTTTCTTTAGTTAACAATCCATCTGATGCCCTGAATGGGAGTTCTACAAAAAAAAAAAAAAAACACACTAAACCGAAAGGAGGATTTGGTCCAGACTCCTGCTGATTATGGACAATGCTGCTCACCTGCTTCACAGTGTTGTGGCTGAACAGAAAAGCATATATGTAGTGAGTGAATGCTACCCAGAGCCCCACTCGTATCAATACTTTGGCGAGCGGCCACACTCACAGCAGTAACCGGGTCCGAATATCCGGCCAGGCGTCGCGGAGATGCGGGTCTGAATACATGCGGAAGAGGATGCGCAGGCTGCAGGCCAGACTGCTGGTCTCCTGCTTCAGCAGGTTGGGCTTCGACTTCCCCTTGAAGCCTGGGAGAAACGGGAACACGAGCCGCCACAGGTCACACTGCTCTGCACCCAGGACCATGGAGCAGAACAGCTTTTGTAGAGCAGCCAAAACCATGTTACTGGCCCCCTGGGCCTCAGCAATCCCAAAACTGTTGAATGGGCTTTGTGCAAACCCAACGGCTCTCACAACTGGTTGGATATTGAGTCTAGGTCAGCAGATTAACTTTCCACATCTCCTTGACAAGTACCATGTACATCAGCTTATCTCACTGACCCGATCTGTTTTGTACCATTATTTCTTTTACACTGTTACCTGTTTTTGTGTTGTTTTGTTATCTGATCAAAGCTATCAAAAACAGGTCAGGAGGTGAACACCTGAAATGCAACCTTAACAGTGACAATAAAAGTGAAGGCTGATGAAGGCGTCATGACGCCCCCCTCCCCAAACATGCCTGCCCTCCAAAGTGCCGTCCTCTGCTCATTGTTTGAATTGAAGCTTCGGGCGAAGGTGTGTGATTCTAGAAGGCAGTCCAGCAGCTTGAAGAGGTGCTGGGGTGACAGCTGGCGGTACATGCCCTTATCCTCTGTGCTGCTTGGCTCTGCCTCCTCATCCAGCACGTCCCTCTGGAAGAAAGGAGACGGGATAGGGTCCTCCTAATCCATGTCAGGGGGGACACTGAGCTACTTCAGGTTTTACAAACTACTTTATAACTGACTGGCTCCTGTCCTTGGTTAAATAGTTAAATTCTTTTTGTGCTTTTACTGGTTTGTTTCCTTAGTTGAAAGATTCATGCAGCTGTTTCACATTAACATTTGAGACACATGATTAAAGGAGACTGACCAGCATGGAGTAAGAACTCAGAGCTAAAGTGAAATCCAGGTCTGTTTAATTGAAATGGTAATTTACAAACCCTAGCCTAGCTCATAGTGTCCCCCTGGACATGGACTAAATGGTCGCTCTAAAATGGGATGACATCGCAACTTGCACCAGGGACCAAAGTTGAGGGATGTACACAATGAGTCCGTGCATGCAGCACTGGCAGTGAGCCAGCAGACTGGTGTGACTAGTTAACACAGGAAAAACAACCAGCACTCTTGATATTAATCTCTTGGTATGTCTGCATGTGGATTAATCCCTCATGTTAAACTGCAGTGTGTATGTGTGTGTGTATGTGTGTGTGTGTGTGTGTGTGAGTTAGAGTGGGCCACCAATGGCGGGTATGGACCTGGGCGGCTGCCATGTTCTCTGCGTCCTCCTTCTTGCTCGTGGTGGGATAGAAGACGATGTTGTCAATGGTTTGGATTAGCTCCAGCTGCACCACACATTTGATCAGGAGGCAGGAGAATAGCTTCTGGTCTGACATTTCTGACAAAGGGACACATTTCATTTCATGTTAACCAAACCAACAGATAAGAGAAACACAGTAACACTTAAGAGAAACACTTAGTGAGAGGGAAGGAAACAGATCTATCAGAATTAATAATACTGCCAAAGGAATTATTTGTACAAACAGGGCATTCTGGGACAGAACTCCACAGCAACCATAACACTACCCTCCATCTAAATCATGGGAAGGTCAAGGGAGGGAGCAATGGGAATATGAGGAGCCCAACTGACTGGCTTGGGATCTCCCCTTCCAGGTATCGTCACTGGCGGTGGACATCTGACTGTGGGCACGCTCAGATAGGGTCCGCTCGTAGCTGCTCTGAGACTGCGAGTCCAGCTCCACATCCTGTGCATGGGAGAAGAAGCAACCACGGAGGTTAGAGAGCGGGCGTCCCTGGAAAGATGCGCTCAGTCCGAAGGGCTTTTATGGTGCATCCAGCTGCGCAAATGTGATTAAAGCCACACCAGCATGTTTGGCTGTGATGCTGATGAGCAGCATTTACTCAGACGGAGTCTATTGCTATGCTGATCTATGGGGACCGTGCCAATGGACACGCTGTCGCTCCTCTGCAGTGGGGTGCAACCTTACCATGTGTTTATAGTCCCCTGCTTCTTCTTCCTCACCTGCGGGCCGCCACGTCAGAAGTCTGAAGGAGAGTAAAGCTATACATGAGCCCAGCCACTTAAAGATGTGCATTCTTTCACACTGAGAGCATGTCATTAAAGGCCCAAGGAATGCCAACTGTACATTAAAGCATTAAAGAGCAGTAACACACTGTTACATGCCGAGTAAGTTTCAAGATGAATACAAGTTTAATAAACGTTTATTTTGATTTAAAGAGCTGTCAAAATCATGGGGAAAGGGCAGCCCAGCAAGGGGCAGTGTGCTCACGCATGGGGGCTGGTTGACTGGAAGATCTCCAGCATGCAGGCGCAAGTGACGTCCCACACCTCTGGGCTGAACTTCTCCCCGTTCAGGATCACTAGGTTCTCCAGACAATTTGTCCCCGACCGCGCCAGCTGCTCGTTATCTAGACCAACCGCACAGTCATGGTGAGACGCGTTCCCCTCCACACCAGGGTGACACCAGTCTCTTTCCACATGGACACTCTGCCCATATTGTTCTCCACTGCTGACCGTAGGTCACACCAGACAGCGGTTTCTATAAGTTTGCCATCAACAGCTTCCATATCAACATTCCAAGAACCATATGAACAGTCATATACTGTATTTTAGGGTGCTTTTCCACCACACCACACACCATACTTTTAGTACTTTAACAGAGGTGTTAGTTTTCCACTGGCGTTAAAACTGGAACCAGCGCTGAATGACATCACAAAGATGAGGCTGGGTATTATGTACTGAATTTGAAAATTTACTGTACTAAATTATAGGGCTGGTTGATGTGTGGTATGTTATGCTCAGCTATATACTTGCAATTCTTACATCGCTAGTCAGCTAGATTAAGATCAAGCCATTTCATACTGTCCGGACATTACAGCACAGGGGGTTTAAGTTTCACTTCACCATTTTTACTGTCATAGGAAGAAAAAAAAAAAAAACTTAGCAATTTCAATGATTATTCCGTTTCAAGATTAGAGTATGTGTTTTAAAAAAAAAGTTTACCCCTGCTGCTTTCACGAGCGCTGCATGCATTTTTTTGAGACAATCATAATCATTTTCATCCCTGTTGTTAAAATCACTCTAGAAGGGTTTGTGAGAAGCTTGTTGAACTCCTGTTTTGCTTTATAAATATCTCAATATTTATTACAACAGAGTACCATTCTATCCTAATATATTATACAAAAAGCTTTATTTCTTATCATGCCATCCTGATCTTGTTGTATCTGTTCTTCCGACCAGATCGCAGTTTAAGCTAGGGTCTCTTCATTTGTCCACACATCGATTATTACTTTTTTGTTTGTCAATGCTTTCTATGTTTGCAACTTTTTTCTAGACGGTTGTTGCATTGTGTTTCAGAGGCAGGCTACTTGCAAACCAAATCAACAGAAAGTGTTTGCATCATTCCCACCCCAGAGCACAGAAGTACCAAAGAAATACCCCAGCTGGTTTGGTACTGGAACCTAAAGTAAGTCAATGGAAAAGGGATGTACCGTACCAAAAGTACAATATCTGGTGCGGTGGAAAAGCGCCCGTAATCAAACTAGGTTTTTAAATACTATATAGGGAGAAGAGCTGTGTTGGACTCACCTTGCTGGACACACCACTGCAGTTGGTTAAATATGTCCACCAGCAGCACCTCACTGAGTGGCTCGTAGAACTGTGTGAATACGTCACAGACGGCATACAGCGCGTGGTTGCATGTCGTGGTCATCCACTCCATTTTCTGTTGAGAGACACCAGAACACCACAGGCCATCAGACCTCCTTGGGCTCGGAGAGCTGCCCTGCGTGGTCCAGCCCCATTCACCAACATGCCCCGCCCACCAACATGCCACACCCACCTCCGTCTGCTGCTCCGGGAGCTTCATGTTGTCGAAGATGCGGAAGATGACGCGGAAGAGGTCGTGCCACCAGTGCTTCTCGAAGGTGTGACCATAGCTCTTCATGATCTCAAACATCACGGTCAGGCCCCTGCATGGAAGAATCAGGCACAAGTAGAGAGGGCACAGGTCAGTGACACTTAGACATCACAGCAGAGTCACTCATTCAAAATCAAAAGTTAAGCTTCGGTTTTGTCTATTTCAAATCAATAGCAAAGCAACAAAGCAAAATTATTCTGATCAGCAGATAGAGATCTGTGAAAATATATTTGATCCTGAATGCTGCTGAATGATAATTCAGCAGGTCGCACTGATACTTTGGGGTCGAAGGGTTTTAATTCCAGGCCCACTGCGTGTGTGCGTGTGTGTCTGTGAATGCGTCTATGGAGTTCGCATGTTTTCTATATTATGTGCGCATCCTGAGATGGGCTGGTATCTCATCCAGGAGACAGTTCCTTGGAAGTTTAAAGGTGAGAAAGAAATCCTGTAAAAAGAAACATTATCCAAACACTGACAATGTTGCGTGGACAGTCATTTACCGAAAAGCCAAAAGGAATGCAACACATAGGCTAACACTAAAATAAAATATGGTGTCAGTTCTTTAATGATACGAGTGGGTGATTTTCACCTAGATTAGGGGTGTCAAACTGCAGTCCTGGAGGGCCGGAGCCCTGTGTAGCTTAGTTCTTTCCCTGTTCCACCACAAACAATTCAGCTCAAGAGCTGTGTGGTAATTAGCGCAAGGAGTTTAATCAGGTGTGTTAAATGAGGGGAAACCCAAAAATGTGCAGGGCTCCAGCCCCCCAGGACAGGAGTTCGAGACCCCTGACCTAGATCTTAGCCCAATAGACATAGAGGTGAGACTGAAGCAAGCTGCTCATGCTTGGAAATCCAGAGCTACTAAAGCATGTCTGTAAGCAGGAATGGTTAGAGGTTCCTCAAAGCAAGGCCTAGCAGCAATACAAAACATCTGGCTGTAGTCATGCCATTTAGAGAATGTGCCTTAGGTTTGATCAGGTCTTAGATAAAAGTGGTACACTTGTAAAATGAATCAGTGTTTGTATGTGCTCTCGTTACCCACATCCTGATAAAGTTTTTGAGATACACATCATGAAGGCTCATAGATGGATACAGTACAGTATCTTTAAATGTGTTTTATCAGGTCGCTTAGCATCACTGGTTGGGCCCCACCTGGTACGCACGTCCAGCTTGCAGCGGTTGATGATGCATGAGAGTTCGAAGAGTATGGGAAACCAGCCTCGAACCCACACCCGGTCCCCAGGGGCCACGTTCATGTCATCGCTGGTGTACTCCTGAAGGACCTGAGGCATGATGTCAAAGTAACACCTAGCATCAGAGACCACACAGCAGACTGCTTCATCTCCAAGCAGAACAGCTAAGCTCTTCTTCATTCACGGCTTCACTTCCCACTAGGCTGAAGGAAGGTGTGCCCTCTACTGGTTGCAAGATGAATTTAACAGCAACATGGGTATCAACTGGTAGACTAATGGTGCGTTCCATTTGCCCTCGGAACTTGGTTTCCGAGTCAGACTCAGAGTTTTGAAGCCAGAAGGGACGACTGAGAAATATCTCGGAGCAGTACAGAGGATCTCGAGTTCAGAATCCAAGATGGCTGCGCCCTTTATCAACATAAGTGAAAGTTGTAGTTTTATACTGTTTAAGCACTACTTCTCATTTGTGGCTCATTAAATCGGTTGTGCACACTATACCGTTTATCTGAACGCGTTACTACGGAGTTTTATGTGTAAAGCACTGTGCGTAATGTGTTAACTGATATCGCTAACAATTAAACCAGGCTAGAATTGGATTTCATGATTAGTCTGATTATTTGTCAGATTTAAGGTAGTTCGGGCTAATTGTAAACGAACAAAGATAAAGGCCATTTAAACTGAGGTACTTTAAATCCGACAAGTTGTCTGGCTAAGCAAAAAATCTTGCTTTTTGATACGGGTCCATGGTATTGCTACTTCTGTGGCAAATGGAATGCATCCAACTGAGTTTTTACCGGATGTGACAATCTCTGCAGCTGAAACTCGGATCCAATGGCAAATCATATAAGCAGCTGAACCATGCTGCTGGTACCTAACCACGACAGATTGACAGACAGCTGAAAAATCAAATCTCCTCCTTTCATAAGGTTTACTTAACCAAATGAAGAATTTAAGACAACTCTTGGCAGGCAGTCTGTCAAAATGGTAACTATTTTTCAGAAAATCTTTACATTGACCATTGTTAATTACAAAACAAGCAAGTGTGTACAGCCCCTCCTCAGTTTACGATGGGGTTACGTTCCAATGAATAGATTGAAAATAAAAGGTGAATATGAATATGATATGATGAATCATACCAAAAAAATAGCAGTACGATACACTGATAAACACCCTATGACGTGTACACTCATGATCTGGAAGCATGTGGATGCTGCCATCACCCAGCAGTTTCGTGCCACATACCGCTAGTCCGAGAATAACTACATTGCCAAGCAACCTGTACACCAGGGGGAGGCAGTGAGTGTGGTGCTGACCTGCGGCCTTTCAGACACATATTTGGCGCAGTGGCGGATGAGCCGGATGGCCTCCATGCTTGTGTCTGGGAAGGCGGCATTGCACACAAATTCGGATAGGCACTTGACCGCATCCTGGAAGGAGTCGATGGCGGCGGCGAAGTGCTGCTGGAAGGTGTGTGCTGTGAAGGAGGGCAGGGGGGCTGAATTAAGACATTTACAGCAACTAACAAATTAGAAAGCAGTTAATACACTAATCGCTGTGTTGGTAGTGCTTCAACAAAGATGTCAGCGACCTACAGAACCTTGATGTGAGAGTCAATCCACAGAAGGATTCAACTCACTGACAATGTGCCCGGTGGTTTGGAAGGCGAGCTCCACGATGGTCTCGTCGTGATCCGACGCGGCCTGGTGGAACACTGAGAAGATGTTCTTCCAGCCCGAGCGGATGTTCGCAGCTTGAGAGTTCACCATCTGGGCCACACAGCGGATCACCATGTCTCGGATGGTGGGTGACCTGCACACAGGTTCAAGGTTTATGCTCCTCAAAAGGTGAGAGAAATAAAGTGCTGGTCATTTCTCATTGAGAGAGTCATGAGCCATTTTTAGGTTGCTTGGGGTTCCTCTCGCCACCTGTTTTTCTTCATGATGTGTTCAAAAGGCCGCAGGAAGTCCTTCTGGAAGCGAAAGTTGGCCAGCTCTCCCTTTTCCAGGAATTTCATGGACAACTGTCGCAAAGAGTCTACTGCAAAGATGGCTACATCCTCATTGGGGTTACAGCCCACCTGTCAGAGGCCACACAAACACAGACGCACCATAAACAGGACTCTGCATTGGGGTTCAACTCTGTATGTTCATCATACGCTATGATGTGTGTTTTTGGGGCATAAACAGGGCATCCAGGTACACAGGCAATAAGGACCAAGACTTAAAGGTCACCTGAGGAACATCCCAACAAATATCCCCAAAGAGAAAAAGACCCCTCAGATGAACAACTGGATCAAAAACATGTAATACAACGTCCAACATGTCAGCCTGGGTAACGGTCTGCATAGTAGCAGACATTAGGCACGCTTGCGCTCTCGCACACCTTGTTGAAATGGTCTCCAATGACCTGCCAGATGCGGGACCACTGCAGGCGGATGCGGTTCATGTTGTAGTAGGAGATCTCCACTATCTTCTGTAGGCTGAACATGCGCGGCTGGTGCGGGGATGCCAGTTCATCCATGGACACGGCGCAAAGCCAGCGCACAAAGTCCACTGACGGGAGAGGAATATGCCATTAAAGCCACAGGCTAGAGAAAGGGATGGACCAGATTCACTCAGAGTCAAAGTCCAGCGTGGACACTCACCCACTGCGTTCCCATCCAGCCGAGTAGAGCCAGTGAAGATCCTGAAAGACAAAATCCGGGACAAAGGTCGGAAGATTTCAGGAATGCAGGGAGGGGGAAGAACATAATTTACACACCCTATGGCCAGTAAACAGATGATTAAATAACGGGAATCAGCTCAGGCAGGTGTGATGTACACAGATTATGCATCTGCGTCAATGGATTATCATTCAGCCAAGTCAAGGCTGCCCAACCTGTCCACAGCCACCACGACGCTCTGGGAGCTTGTCTCCCCAACGGACTCCTGGATGTGGGCCATCTGCCTCCTGTCCTGGCCCCCCACCAACGTCCCTGCAGCAGCAGTAAACATGCAGACTCAGCACCACATACTTCATGTGCTCATGCTTGGAGTCACTTGGAGTTCATATGCAATGCTCAAATGGTCAAAGGGTCATTTGTTTTTGAATATCCGTTACATCACCATCGCACTCATGTGCGCTTGGGCAGAAATATTACAGCAGGAAGGTTCCTATTTAAAAAAGGACCAAACACACACAGACACTGCTTTTCCAGGCACAGCAATCCAATTGGGTCTACCTGCACATAACGACTACAATGGGAGCTCATGGCAAGCCTTACACTTGATCCTCTCTTTTGAAGGTATCTGTGGTGGTATTGCAGGACCTACCGAAGCTGAGGGGCATGAACTCATCCCCTCCGACTGGAAAGCCCTTGATGCTGCCCTCCCTGTCCCGCACCATGCTCGAGATATAGCGGGTCTTCACCCCCGTGCCGATCAACTGGGCCAGTTCCAGCTGGCTGATGCATCGCAGGATCTATGAAGGGCAGAAGGAAACTTAGAAGAGTTTGACTTTTTTGTAACACTTGCTCACAATGCATTTCCAATAACATAAATATAATGCTGATGCACTGGATTAGTGATGCTAAACATTCACTTTCTAACGGTCACCGCACCTCATGCCATGAGTTCCCCAGGTAGTTCCCATCCGTGTGAGCAACGGTGATGAGGGTCTTGATGGTGTCGATGTTCTTCTGCTTCATCTCGGTGATGCTGGAGCTGGCGGTCAGCAGAGTGAAGCGGGCAAGGGCCTGGACGTATGCGTCCCTCTCCAGCTGTGGAGCACACACACCAGCCGATGGCCCCGGTGAGCACACGCTTACTGTACATGAGAGCTGGCACGAACGAAGAAAGCTGGGGGCTGACCTGCATGCCAAAGATGCATGCGATCCTGATGGCACAGCGGATGCCTTCTAGACACAGCGATGCCACCTCCTGGTCGTCACAGTCCTGCAGGCCCACGCTGAAGGCTGCCAGCAGGGGCGTCCAGGCCAACTTGAATGTAGAGGGAAAGCACATGGGAGTCACTGTCAGCTCCTGGCATGACAGCTGGTTGCCAGAGCGACTTCGATGCCGGTAGCCAACGTAGGCATTGGACTGCAGGAAGTGGCCTCTGCCAAGGGCGTCTGTCCAGCTGGCATGCAGCTCACCCCTTTATCGGGCGCATTCTAGAGGGTCACAGGTGGAACGAGTGGTGTTCCCTACCTTGAACATGGGCCTCACGTGCTCCAGATGCGTGGCACTGAAGAAGGGCGCCTGAGCGTGGCTGACTGCCTCCATCAGCGCCTTGGCTGTCTTGGCCATCTGCTCCATCTCCATGTTGTAGAGGAGCCGCCTCTGCTTCTCACTGGCCACGCCTGTAAGGGAAGCGGAATCCGACAAGCTACATTAAACCATGTTGTTTATTTCTACATTGTATTCTTCTATGGATCAGCCTATTGGTTATTTTCAGTTTATTTAAAACGCAGTTCAAGTTTGCAGACCTACTTTATTTAGAACTTGAATTTGAAGTTGCACAAATGTTTTTTCCCAGTCATGTTTGATTCAATGCATTATTGTTTCCATTAAAAATTATTAAAATTCCACATCTGATATCTTTAGTGACTGAAAATGACCATACTGACAAACACCTTCAAAAACAACATATGGCAGACTGGTGCGCAAGTCATTTCGTCATTAAAAGAATTTGCTGGGTAACTGGGGGACAGGTGCGGTTAAAATGTTGGGGGGGGGAGACCTTAAAAAAGGTCCTGTACACAGCTCTAGACAACAGCCAAGAACCCAATGCCCTAGGGATTGGCACCACTGATCAGGGAAATGTTCACAGACTCCTGCTGGGAATGAGAAGACACCTAACTTAGCCAAAGAAGGTCTGTAAGTAGCTACAGATTTTTTTTGGAGTTGCTTAAACTCGCACTCACTCTGCTTGCTGGACTTGGGAGTGATGGTGTATTCCTTGCTCTCCTTCATGGCAATCTTCTTGCCAGCAATCTCATCATAGATGGCTGAGAGATACTCCTCAGGGAGATCCTTGCTGTCGTTGATACCACGATTCATCTTGATGTACTGCTCCTTTGTCATTTTGTTCTTGACCTGCATACGGGTGGGTTTGAAAAAGGTGCAAGGTGATGGGCAGAGGGGAGTTCAGTAATTTGGAAAAAGTGCAACAGTGAAATGAGAGAAAAAGACTCTTGTTGAAATTGTTAATCTGCTTCATCTCGGTGATGCTGGACATATGCATGAGCTAACCTGGGCTGTGGCCCAGGGCCGTGAGCTGGAGGGGGCCCTAAAACTATTTTTCTGGTTGTTATAGCAACATTGCATGCTGTAGGTAGGTCTCCCCCTAAATTCGGCCCGCTCTAATTATGTTGTATTTATTCATGAATCTGGTACCTATTTCCGTTACTGAAATAACGAGCCAGGCAGATGATAGAGAGAATGCAAACCTGGGCACTGTGCAGGTCAGTGGTCAGCATGATGATGGAGTAGGCCAGTACATAGGCCGTGTCAGCGCTGGCGAAGAGTGTCTGCCTGCAACGGGAGGGGCACACCAGGCTGGGATCAGCTCCCACGCATGCCTCACACGTGGCCACGCACAGCTCCTATGCACACACACTGCGGCCCTCACCCCTGGTTACACTCGAGGTATCTGGCAGCAAACTTCTCCATCAGCCTGTCGATCTTTTGGGCTTCGCCTGGGAGCCGAAACCCCTCCAGGAAGGCACGCAGGGCAGACACAAAGTCCCGCCCACAGAAGTCCAGCTGGTCCACGTAGCAATACATCACTTCCTTGTTGAAGCGTGCATTTTCTCCCAGGAACTCACCCACCTGGGTCTGCCGGGGTCAGGAAAGATTAACCCAAGGGTGGTGTTACTGGGAGAGACATGATGCTACTGGGATTAAACCGTGGCTGATGACCTAATGGTTTCAAGTTTAACTCTATTGGTACAGCCGATACTGCAAAACTTTCGGCCATAAACTAGTTGGAACCAACACCATGGAATGAAGTTCCTCCTCTAAGATAGCAGAAATTATATCAAGAATGGAAACAGAATGCATAAAATCTCCCCACTCTCAACCTAGTTCTGAGAGGCACGCTGAAGAGAAAGCGGGAACTGCAGATACACTGAGGTCTCTTACCGTGTCGAGCCGCTCCTCTTGGTGAAGGAATTGGGCAATGTCCTCCGCCGAATCTCCCAGCATGCCCTGCTCCTGCAGGTACTGGATCCCTCGCTTTGGTTTTTTGTTAAACCTGGCAGCATGAGAAATGTAAACGGGTATGAGCTTATCAAGGCTGCCCTGTAGAACAGCCAATTATATACAGTTAAATTAAGAAACCGCCATGAACTTAATCATTTAATGAAGATACAGTTTGAATAACTATTCCTGCAACCACTAAACTTTTTAGTTAAATGCTTAACTGTTGATGCAGAGATGCTGGATGCTGGCTGACCCCAAAACCCGCTGTCACCTTGTCTATTCATGTGCTTGTCTCTCGCAGGGAGACCAAGATGCTCACAATGAAATGAACTAATACATTTATTTTCACATATAGACGTTCAACACAAAAAAACATTATGCTAATTGCACCTGGGAGTTAGTTATGGCTAATACTGGTCGGTCAGTCATAATCGGCAGTTCGGAAACATTTTGGTTTTCAAAATAAATTACACCAGCACTGGAGAGAGTACAGTTGATAAAATCAGGACTATGTCAGCTCTGTTATACAGAATTCGGATACAACGAAACACATCCAACGTGCTAACTCAATCGAGACGATGTCATTCGAGTATGTGTACGTCCGGATCAAGACAAAACCAGCTTCTGCAAGTTAGTTGTCACGCCCGGCTCCGTTCAATCCTCATGTGTGCCACGCCCACCTCGTTACCCAGTGTTTCTACCTAATGGTTCT
>JAODJW010000106.1:15697118-15740720 GCA_026777045.1 Hyperopisus bebe | reverse complement strand
CTTCAATAAACCCCGGTTTGCCAGTATCCAAGACTATCTCGCTTGTTTCCCCGCTCGCCTAAGCACGGAACGTGACATTAGTCTCCCCCTGGCATTTGACATGATTTTGCCAGGAAATTCCGACAGGGTTAAAAAAATAAATACGGCTATAGGGGTGTTTATCGCTACGGATGAGTGGCCTTAATTGGCAATGGAGAAAATGGGATTTAGTTCATAACGATTGTCATGATGTCATACAATGTTTTTCTATAATGCGCAAATAAGCGTCTCTTTTGGGTTTCCTATTCAGACACATCAAGAGATGCCGTGCCTTTTGTCTATAAGTGTTCCTAATTGTGTTCATTTTTGCAGTTAATATATAAATATTTTCAAAACTTTTCCCTGCTATACCAAAATTGCACCAAATGGTCAACCCAAAATCAAAGTCTGTACTGTAATTTTGTGTGCTGTTAACACCTATTAACATCCTATTACCCTGTACAAATGGAACATAAATGTACTGATAATTCAGTTCTGCTGGTTGGCTTACAGCTCGATGCCATGCTCAATAATCTCCTTCTGTTGCTTGATGACCTCATACTGCTCAGGGTGGTCCATCTGAGAGATCTGCACCCCGGACGACACCGTGGAGTCCAAGGAACTGGCGCTGTCCCTGCGGGAGGCAAAATGATCGGGCAGCTTCCCCTCCAGGGCCTCTGCTTCTGGTGGGCGCTCCAGGCCTGCAGCACAGAGGCACACACAGGTACACAAGCGACTTAAGAACTGTAGATGGGCCATAAAAATAAGGTAATTTCTGGTCAATACCAATGACTGATTCTTTTGAAAACTGACACCTATACAGATACCAAAACTTAGGGAGGTTCTGCTTAAATAGGTTTAAAGGGACTCTTCACCCAAATAAATTTTAAAATGAATGACATTCTGAAAATAAGTATTTTTTGGTAAGAAAACACTAACTCTGGCATAGAACAATAGTCCCAGAAGACTCTATTTATAACAAAGAAGGGTTGATCATCAAGTCTGATAAACTGTCATTTTCCATGTAATATCTTTTGAGTTTACACTGCCTGCACTAAATTTTCTTTTGTTAAAAGAAATTCTTGTGTTACTGACAGACTACCTTTATTCGGCAGCACTGCAGCCTTCTTTATTGGAACGGATTTGTTTTTTCAGAAACACTTCATATTCTTCACTGTCTTGCCTTAAGGTGAGCAATAAAATTTGCCATTTCAAAATATTTACTAGTAAATCCTCATTTGCAAAAAGTATTTCTAACGACATTAAAATAATTCTACACAGCAGACATTTTTCTAACTGTTCAGTACGCTGATGCGCGAAACAATATGGGTCACCTTTTCGAAGGGAATTATCGCTGGTAAATACCGGCTCATTTTTAACCATGGCCGAAATTGCTGCTGTAACGGCCAATACGATAGCTGGCCGATACATTTCTAAAGGAAAGCAAGGTAAGATTAACAGTGCGTCTTCTAAATCTCCAAACAAGAACACTGCCTGAGAGACACATAAATGCACACGGAATCCTTCTCACCAAGGTTGGCCTGTAGATTGGGGTTCACATACAGATCTCTGCTCCACTCTACCATGCACTTCAGGATGGACACCAGACATTCAAGGCCCTTCTTACGCAAGCTCAGTTCCTGTGAGAGGATTAACCATATTAATGATTAGTTATCTTTACGTATTTTCCCTAAAACACAAAAACTAACGATCAAATAAAATCAGGCATTAAAAATGTAATGAAGCAATGCTTCACCTGCAGTGGGGTCATCCCCAGCTCTTGGCCACTCCTGCCTTGGGCGATTTTGGACAGGTCATTGACTAGCCGCTCAAAAATGTTGGCTGCATTGAGGTCGCAGTCATAGTTGACGTAGATGTCTACGACACACTGAGCGTCTGGCCGAGCCGCAGAGCCAGGGACAGAGCAGAGGACATGTGGCATTAGTCTGAGCTCTAATGGGTATCTACCAGCCCTATTCACAAAATGCTTTTATGGTCTAAAACTGAAAGCCTTATGAACCAACTACAGATAAAATTTTATTGGCAAGGTAAGACCTCACCTTGAATATTGTGTGAGGGTTTGGTTAGCATACCTTATGGGGGACACTGCTGCCTTGGAAAGCGTGCAACGTAGGGCTACAAGAATGATTCTTGGTCATAGAGGAATGTCTTATGAGGAGCGGTTAGCTGAACTGAATCTGTTTAGCTTTGAGCAAAGGAGACTAAGGGGGGACATGATCCAGGTATATAAGATTCTAACAGGTTCTCAATATTAGTTTAAATACTAGAACTCGTGGCCAAATTTCTTATGCTCTTAAGGTAATTTGTATAGAACAGTTACAAATAGAGCAATGCATTAATGTATTTCAGCAACCTTAAAGCACTCATACCACCAGCAGTGTGGGATTAATTCCCACCTCCCCTCTGACTTTGCTCTCCTTGTGTTCATATTGGGTTTCCTTTGAATACTCAACTTTCCTCAGACCGGTATCTCTTGCCCTGTTTGTCTGCGTGTGTGCCCTGTGACAGGATCTAGGCATGCTATCTGCTTAGGGTAAACAGCAGGTACATCTTGGACACCTGGTTACCTGCACAGATCCGAGTGAGGGTCTGAATCACCATCCACTTGTGTTCGAAAGAGCTGGATGACGTCTCTAAGATGGTCAGAAAGATCTCCCTGAAGAACACCTGCCACAAAAATGAAAGGATAACACCGATATCCTGCTCTCACTGGAAACTTAATTTAATGACGGCCTGTCTGGTGTGACACTCATGAAAAGCTCCCCCAGCCCCACAATGACACAAGTACAAGGAGGAACACGAGGGCCATACCTCGATCTGCATCTTCAGGTGCACCTTGAAGTGTGACAGCAACGTGAGAAAGATGGCAAGCGATAGCTCGAAGACCTCGGGGACGGAGGAGACGCCGTTCTTGGAGAGTGCCACGCACAGATACTGTTTGATGGCATTGACGAACATGTCGTGTGTGCGAAAGATGGGGCCAGCAGCCTGCAGTACAGACAGCAGCAACTGGAGCGACACCACCTTGGAGCGCAGCTCATGGGACCTGGTTGGGGGGGTGGGGGGGAATGTGAGCTTCACCAGCAGGCCACCAAGATAGATGTCCACCAGCCAATCACACTGACTAAATATCAGATGTGTCCAAAAAGATCCATCTGTTCCACGAATTCCTCTACTAATCAGATACCTCTTTACCTTCGTGGAATGTTATGCTGTATTTCTATAGTGGGTTGCAGCAGCTAAGCGCAAGTTCGATCTTAGCCTATGATGGATGTCAACTGCCCCTACATTCGAGTTTACGCACTGCTTCAAATAATGTTACACCACGCAAATAGTTTCAACATAGCACTAAGTAATAATGGAAATTTTACACTACCTTAAACATCAGGTGTAAGGTCCCTCATATCAAAAAGTGGTGAAAATAGCACAAATGTGAATAACCTAACAAACCTTTTTTATTTTTAACATATAATAGTATAACATTATCCAAGATTATTTTAATAATGTTAACTTTTCTTTAGTTCTGATAATATCAGACAGCGAAATTGATTTGGTGTCCACGGCGAAAACGTCATTCTGTGTGACAACATTATTATTTAGAAGCTACTAACTATGATGTAACAAATAGGAGTGGTGCAACAGACGAACACGGTGCTAGTTTCAAAGTAAGACTTAAGGTATACTTTACACCCGACTTTATGATAAAATTTACAACTCACAGCTGGTCATCAAATCATTTTATTAGGCTCTTTGTCAGAGGTTGTTGTGCAGCGCCTGCTCCAATACTACTTACACTTGTACCAGGGCATTCTTCAGAAGCTCAATCTAGCTGCACTTATTCCTAGCTGATTCCTTAGCACATATGTTTGTAATATGCTGTTTGTCTCACTTATACGTCACTTTAGACAAAAATGTCTGCTAAATACATAAACATAAAATGTAAGTAATCGTTTGAGTGAAATTGCATATGCTGGATTCCTCACTGATCAGATAACCGACCCAGACCCTCGGTGGGGGCGTGAGACTCACTTGGGGTCCGGGGGGCCGTCGGCCAGTGGCCGCATGGACAGCTTGCAGAGGGTGCGGAAGACCAGGAAGGCATCCTTCTGCAGAACATGGGAGAAGCGGATGACAGCGGGCACACCCGGTGCTGCCTCCACATCCTGGAAAAGTGGAAAGAGAGGAACATGCAGTAATGGGTTACGCAAACAAATTCTGGCAGTAAGCGTGAAATCTGACCTCTGCTACTAGTCAGGGCGCCAATGACAGACTCCTTAGCATTAATATCCAGGGATGTGCTAGACTGACAGCAAAGACCAGCTTGCAATTTCAGAGCCTCTATGACATGTTATCTCCACAAAAAACAGCTGTAAAAATAAAGTTACCGTACCTAACTTATATTTTCCCACTAATGACTGATATAAAACTCACCTGTCTAATCAGCCTAATTCTCCACCAAACACAAAAATCAAACAAATGGGAGGGAATCAGATGTGAGAGGTGAACACCTTCAAAAGTCAATAGTGTACCTGTGCACTCCAGCACTGACAATATAACAAACTGTGAACCATGTGGTTAAAATATCAACAGCACTCTGGGATGAGCTCATAACTCTGTACCGGTTCTTGGACCTCATACTGTCATGGTTCTGTAAGGCTGGGCGTCATTATTCAGGTGTTGGCAGGAGGACACGCCCACAGTGTAAGCTGCCCCCGTCTGACTGCAATCCAGGCTACGTACCAGGATGTCCGAAGAGGATACGTGGGCGTGGTCTTCCGAGACACCATTCATCTGCTGGCTGTCATTCCCACTGGGAGCGCCTGCTACTTCAGCCGGATCACACTGGGAAGGGGGCTGGGGCTCTGTCTCTGCTTCCAGGGAAACAAAGAAATGACCAATCAAAGGCCCCTTGAAATCAAATATCTGATATTTGACTTCTTGTCTTGAATAGACGTGTACAGACTGAATCCGGTCACCTGGCAGATTTCACAACAGATTCTGAACACCAACGCAGTCACCTTGCAGAAATGCTACAGCTTTCAACAAGCATCTCACACCTTAGTTGTCTGTTATACTACCTTGACTTTCATTCATTACGTTATTAATTCACATGCAGCGTTTCATTCCTGGCAGAAGTCAGGCCTGCTCACCCGGTTTGGTTTCTGGGCTGTCCTCCACCTCCACTCCTGGTTCTTGCTTCTGATCCAGATGTCGATCTGCATCATTCGGCTCATGCGATTCCCCCGGCTTCTCCTCCACCGCTGGGCTGGTCCCCTGCAGATCCTCCTCTGGCTCTGCCAGAACTTTGGCTGCTTAATAGATAACGTCTTTAATATAACGTGAAATGGAAACCTCGTTCCTATGTGTTTCCCAGGCCACCGTCACTGCATAGACTCTACAGATTGGGCTCCCACCTGGAACCACAGAGACGGCACACGTCTGATTCTCCGCTGCTTCCTCCTCATCACCCACTTGCATCTCCAGTCGGCCGTTGAGGGAGGGGCTTCCCGCTGAGGAGGGGGACACGCCACTTTGGTCAGCAGAGCTGGCGGTGGGCGAGGGTGACACAGATAGGCGCGTGGCAGAGGCGGCAGGGGAGGTGCTCTGCTGCAGTCTTTGCCTCTCCCTCTCCATCTCCATCTCACGGGCTTCCAGCATCTAGCAAAGCCAGCAGGGAGGCTTTCAGTGAGACCTCCTCTAACGACACAGACGCACAGAGTGAGGGCAAACTGGACAAGGCGCACACTGACCGCCTGCGTCTCCATGCGGGTGAAGATGACGTTGAGCATCTGCGTGAGCGTAGCCTTGGCCGTGGTCTGGTTGATGAGGTTCCGGCTGGCCAGGTAGATGTTGTAACAGGTGCGCACCGTCAGCAGGATTGTGCCCTCGTGGATCTCGATGTGGGGAGAGGTCACAGCAGTCAGGAGCGCCTGTCCAGAAGGGTGATATCAGAGGCAGTCGGCATTTGTACAGTGTGTGTATATAAGTGTTTGTATGTGTATAAATACTATATACACACACACACGAGAAAGGGCCTGAAAATCACCTCCTGCTGCAAAACAGCACTAATGACACATACATCATAATTAGATTAGAATTACACTGAAACCAAATATAAACTATGTTAATATGTATTTATCCTGATTATCGAAATTAAAATTTTCACAATTTTGGTTATATTTCTGTATGAAAACGCTTGTGTGACAAAGCTAAACTTTCCCAGCATATAAAAATGTTGACCCATTAATTTAAGATACTGAAATACACCATAATTAAAATTATATGCAAAAGGAAGCTGTTGGCTATCGGCCGTGTAAGAGCCTTTTTTGTTACTAACTCAACTGCTGAACAAAACACTTATCAAAAGATAACATTGCCTCATCAAAGTGGACTTTGGTCCATTGCTTTGCTGTCAGATATTCAGCCCACATATTCAGTGAGACAGGGCTGCACTGGGCCCTCAGGCAGCCCACAGAACCACCTGATCTATGCTGGCTACTTAAATGTGGAATCAGACTCCAAGTGGTTTGAAGCAAACCACACATCTGGGGATGCAAACAAAAGGAGCTCTGAGTCAGGCACGACCTGGATGGCCTAGCTGGCATTCATTGGGGTCCTCAGCACAAAATCAGAGGACGTACACGTCAGCAGGCTCACTGTCACATTCAATATGGGATACTGCCAACTAGGGCTAAGCAATGTCTAAAAAAATAATGTGCAATATTTTATTTTAAAAATACCAGGATAAACGATATCTAGTCATTGTTTGCCATCATAGATTATGATATCATAGCTCTGATATCATTGTCAAATCACACAAGCCTTCTGCAAACTGATCGAAAGAAGAAAGAAGCAATCCCTGGGAAACAACGCAAGGACAAAGCAAAAGTCCACCTATCTATCCAGGCATCTCTGACGGCGAGAAAACAGCAGCAATACACCTCAGTGCACTCACGTCCTGTAAGAAGCTGCCATCGATACTCATCTTCCTCAACGGTGTTCTTAACGCACATCTGCCACACTGCTGCTAATTGAGCAAAGGGCCTCCCAGAATTCCCCACGCACAGTTTCCCAGGAAAGTTAAAGCCTCAGATGCAGAAAATTATTTCAGCAAGCATCTGACTTTCTGTTAGGAAGTGGCCAGATTGCCAAGAGCAACAGCTGGCTAGGGAGATAAGCTCTCACCTTAATGATCTGTAGCTGCACGCCCTCGTCCGTTTGTGGACCCTGGAAGCAGTTACAGATGGTCTCGACCAGGCGGTCGATGAGCCGCTTGCCCGGAGCGCTGCTGTCAGGTGCATTGCCTGTGATGTGCCCATAAGCGATCAGCTTCTGCACGGGGGAAGGACATACAGTGACATGAGTGCAGGACCAGTGATTCTGGGGGATTCTGCGACAGTGCTTGGGAGGGGTCTCCATGAACAGTGGCACTGTAGCCATGCTCTGTCAACTGTCAACTCTATTAAGTCTTTTTGGTAACTTTATTGTATTTGAAAAATTGAGGAAAAACCTCTGTGCTTATGAGAGCTTCTGTAAATGCATACACACTTATGCCTATAGACGGTTATAATTTTGCTAAGGGGTCCTGGCGCTTTTGTCCAAAGTGGCACGCAAGTGAGGTTCAGGGAGCAGAGTTAGACAGGGTGGTGTCTCTGGAGAACTGGAATTAACTGAAATCTCTCTGACGGCTACAGGATTCGCTTCTGATAAGGGCCACAGAGGCACACACCACCCCATGAGTGTATCACAGATACTGATTGAAAGTATAAACCAAACAGCAGCTACAAACCTGTAAACAGTCCAGAGAGGTGGTGACGATCCGTGGGGACTTAGACTGGCATGCCAACTCAAATGGAAGCACATACTTATCTGCCTCGATATAGTTGACCCTGGGGGCAATAACAGTGCCATCTCTGGCATGTCCAGCAAGCACACGTGAGTAACACATCATTCACAAAAGACTTTGCATCATTACTATCCGTTGAACATATGCTATGTTACTATGAGAGTAAAAGGGCAGTTTATGAATAAGGGATATCAGTCACTAAAGTGCAACAAACAGTGCAGTGAAGTAAGTGAGGAGAGAACAAACAAATACTAAAAGTTTCTCCTTCATAGAACAAAATAGAAAACATTTTACTTGTTTTGCAACTGAGTTGAAACAATCTCCTCTAATATTCACATTTCATAAACAGAATGATTGACATTTCAACTTTTATTATGAAAAGCACTACTAGTACAATGAAATAGATGTTTAAAACTGGAAGAGAAGTTGTCTTTAAAAAGCCAACACGCATCTTTCTTTGTGTCCAAACTTACTTTTGCTTTTCCAATTCAATTTTGATTTCATCTGTGAAGGGAGAAAAAGAAATATTATCAACTATGTTTAATACACATGTGTCTCACACAATACCATGAAGTGATCTGGAAAAAAAAAAAACAACAGCAAACCAGCTGAGAAAAACCAGTGAGTCAACATCATTATTGTGTGCTCTGAGATTTGATAAACCCAGCAAGGCTGCAGCAGTCCGCCACCAGCTGTAACCTAGAATCTCTTCCCCATATAACGCAGGAACAGTCTTAAAAAAAATCATTTCTATACTATAAACATTCATATCATATCCATTCAGTTAATAGTTTCCATACTTGGATGCACAGAGTTAAATTTTAAAACCATTTAACATAAGTACTTTCGGGAAAAAGAAAATGCTGAATGGTAGGCAGATGAAACATCACATTTTATCGTGTCTCATGGAGCGTCTTTGAAAGGTACTTTAGGGAAGCCACTCTTTTTTCGATGCCTTATATGGCATCATACAAGCTAAAGCTTTTCGACAAAGGCAAGTATGCACCATTTCTTCAGAACAGCAATTCAGTTAAATACAAATCATACTTTTTGGTGTGAAAACATTTTTGTTTGGCCATTTTTCTGCCTACATGTTGATCTTGGGTTGGGGGGGCACCTTGCCCCATAACAGTTAAGGTAGTGTTCCTCTACTGTCAGCTTCACCGTCACTTATTAGCTACCAACATGCCCATGTAAAAGAGCGAGAGCAGACTGGGTGAGAGGGATAGTTATCCATAAATGCAAGAAATATACTGAAGTAAGTGCTAATGAAATAAAGTGCAAATACTTAGGCAGAGAAGGGAGGCAGGGTTATGCCAACAGGAGCCATAACTGCTATTAGGGTCCATGAATCTACAGTGTACAAGGCAGGTGAATCTACATTTGTAAGGAACATGGAGCAAGCAGGCATGAACAAAAAGGACCAGAGCGTTTAAAAGTTCAGCCATATTTACACATGTAGAAAAGATAACTGACGAACAACATTAACATAACAGCAAAGAGCAGTGTTTTAAAATTTAAACTCATATTTTTAAAGAATTTTCCAGAGATAGATGTACTTTGATTAGCTTGTTAATAATGGCCACCCATTTTTGTATACCAAAAGAACCAGTTTTAAAAAATGTATTTTCATTTAAAGGGGTATGTGGATAGCATACATTCTCAAGTGAGTGAGGGCTTTAAGTAAAATTTTAATAGACAAATGTCTACTCAAAGTACAAAAATAATATGTACCTACACCAGCTCCCAGTTATCAAACTTAATTCCTAATAAGACCCATATTCCACATAAAAAAACTAACTTCAAAATAAAAATGTACTTCAAAATAAAATTTATTACATTGATAAATTCAGCATTATTTGAAAGCCTTATTGATGCATTAGGCAATAAGCTACAAGGGGGAAATATTTGAGAATTTTAAGATATGCTCAGCTGAAGTTTTCATAAAAACAAATGGAAAAAAATATTATCTTACTACAATAAGCAGCCTATAAAATATTCAAATTTCACAGAACAGGAACAAAGACTTTCACTCTGATGTTTTGTTAAAATGTGAGATCTGAGTAAGAACGCAACAATCAAAAATTTACAACTGATTGAAATAATTAACTACTTTAAAAAGGACACGTCTGTGGAAATAACAATTACGATACTGTAACCAATTACTATACATCCAGAATAAACCGCACAAACTGTACAATCAAGAACTGCCAGACAAATCGAAAACGTTTCCAATTTTAAATATCTGGGTGCGCCATACATAACTGAAAAGGAACACTAAACTTGGAATAACTCTGTAAAAACTAACTTTAGAACAACACGCAGAATGAGTGATGATATTTGAGAGGCTGATGAATAATTAGACTGCCTTGTATATATAAAAAAACAAGTTTAGAGCCCGGGTTCGTGTTTTCAGTCAATCCCCGTAATCATATACCATAATAGATCGATATTTTAAAGACTGAAATAAATATGCAGCACAAACAAAATAACTAGTCAAACTGTATCTGGGTTGAAAGCATTTCCCTCGAAATCTACTCTGTTAAGAAACAAAAAAAAGTCAGGATAGCTGTCCTTAAACCTTCATACTGGTAAGTTGCGCTTGAAAGCTGATCATTAAAAGGTTTCGTGAATAATACATACACTGCCTCCTATTAATATCACGGCCCACACAAAACTGTCGCCTTCTGCTGACAAGCAAGCACAGGACCAGCCTTGAGCTGCGTAAACAAACGGGAGAGCCGTTCTGCTTTGAGGGCATTTAAGGGAGGCTTTAAGAGAACATTTTATTTTGCACAGTTAACGATTTATCTTGATGTATTTGAGAATGATAAGTCAGAGCTGACCCAGTCAAACAGCAAACGGAAGTAAGGTAGCATTGCGCAAAACGGCCAAGCGCTTCCTTCTCCGCGACTGCCACGTATGGTACACGCGTTTGGCCCGGGCGGTGGACTCTCCCCCGGCTGACAACAAACTGCCGGTTCGGCCCCACATCGGCTACACGGACCGGGGTTATGACGATGCCTATTCGGTGCGCTCTTAAAACAGCAGATAATTTTACCGCCGGCGATCGCGTCACTTTCTAAAATGTGGTTTATATTCTTGGTGGGCTTTAAAATATGAGGAAGGGTTCCGATCTGAAAACAGTTGATCGGCACGGCGATACAGGGGACGCGTATAAACCTTTACGGCCTATTAGATGGACGAGTCCGTCCATGTAACGTACTTAAGTTTCCAGGCTGGGTGACTGACATAACATATAAGCTTTCGGTAGGGAAGCTCGCCGGCCCATAGCTCAGCATGGAGGCCCACACCTTCTCGGTAATGTTCGTAAAGGAGAAGAGCCAGGTAACGCGTAGTAGCTGCGATCGCCTTACCTAGCGCTACCTGGCAGGCCTTGCGCAGCTGACTGTGCTGGCTCCGCTTTACCTCCTTATCGGAAAGGATTTTCTCCAGCGCCCTGGACAGAAACATGCTCTTGGTTTTGGTACTTTCCGTCTGCTGCTGCTGCCGTGGTCGTTCGGGAGGTTGTTGCTGTTGCATCTCTCGCCGATAAATAGCCAGTCTTTGTCTCGCTCGCGCGCGCGCTCTCTCACTCTCTCAGGCCGTCATTGTTGATCAAGCATCGAGCCTAGGTAGGTGACAAGTATGGAAACAAAATCGGGGTGACGACATGGGTCGTTCTCTCTGAGCTGTCCAGCGCTCTGCTACCTCAGCACTGCGTCGCCATGTTGGCCGCACGCAATGTCACGTGACATTCCAGCTCCCCCCTAGTTGAGTGGCGTCGGGCGCGCGCTTTTGATTAGATAACTTCTACACACGATTCCCAGACGTCGCTTCATGGGTATTCTAACATTGTGTTTTCCCCATTATGATTACGATATGAGTATTTTTTAAAAGAAACACCCGAACTACCTGGAAGTGGAACTGGTTGTCACATTTGTTACTTCACGGTGCCATTCCAGATTGCTCTTTAACACCCTTGGAGGGTTTTAAGTCGGGAAGCAGATGCCTTCAGTATAGTGTAGCATGATCACTTTCAGAACGGTTACTGCCATACTATACGTGCAGTACTTTAGATTCCCTTGAACTGCTACGAAAGTCCCTCGCAGACCTTAAAAACAGTAGTTGGTTTTATGAGAGCGCAACTGTCAGTACTAACATTAACTCCCTATACCAGGTTTCCCCAGTTCTGGTTCTGGAGGTCCAGTTTGTACATTTACCTGCTCAGACATAAGCTACTAAACCTAATAATTAGCTGATATGGGGTGTTTGAGCACGGAAATCTGCAAAGTGTGTTGTATTCTGGCACTCAGGACCGGAATTCGGGAATCCTGCGTATACGGTCAGGCGGCGATCATTTAGATTGGGTGCTTTTGGTGATTTTAACATATGAACAAGCCAATGAATAATTGAAAAGGTTTGAACGATATTTTTATGCGAGCTATTTTATAATCAGAATAAAAATAAGATGAATAAAATGATAAATAAAATGAGATGCAAATTGTTTTATACAAAAACCCTTGATCAGTTGTTTTGACAACATATTTTTAAAATATACTGACGTTATGTAGTCACGTACAGTAAATTTATTAGGCCTAAGAAAAACAATTTAAGCACATCCTCTTCCAATTTTCCAGAATTCACCGTAATATATGATATATAAGAACTCAATAAAATAATATATTCTATATATTTTATAATTATAGGTCAATGGACAGAGTTTCTGCTATGAGATAACCAAAATAGCATAATTTTAAAATGTTTATAGATATAACTTTTCAAATGAAAATTTCAAAAAGTTAAAATAGGAATGACATTGTCATTTAGTTTTTGAAACGTAAAGAGCCAACTCATACTCACTATTTGAACACAGATTTTCAAATTGTACTTAGAAATGCACAAATTTGCGCACATCTGACTGGATGGGTGAAAGAACAGAGATGGATTTCAACTCCGCTTCAGACTGAAGCTGCATTGTGCCATACCATACTTTCACTTAACAGAAGCAGTATCCGATAGCAATACTTGAATTACTGGTTGATTACCTACATTGTTTTTTTTTTCCATCATGTTTCACAATAATTAATTAACCTGTAATTGAAAGATTACTGGTTTGAATCCCTGACCAGCAAAAGTACCACTGAGGTACGCTGAGCAAGGTCCTGCCCCCACGCACTGCTCCCTGGACGCAGAGTTAGCTGCCCCCTCCTATGTCATGATGTCACATATGGGTTAAATGCAGAGGATACATTTTATTGTTGTGTGCTGTGGTGTGTCAATAATGACAACTAATCACTAATAACCATGTATGCAGACCAACTGCATCACAACCACGATGGGTTAATTTGTTGGTTTTCCACATTAGCTTAAAACATTTCTAAATTCCGCGTGTGTGTACACATAATGTTTCAAACAATTACCATAATTAAATGTACATCTCATGAACACCCAGAATTACTGGCCTTGAATTTCACGTTCTTTTCTCAGGTCTGCTGAATAGAATTATTGTTTCAAATTCAACATCCCTAAATTTGACTTGTCATCCCGTGCTTTGTTGTTACATAAATGCCTAGTCAAATTTCACATTACTTTTAGGACTTCACTCTTTTTCCCCTTAATAAAAAAAGGTTCAGTGATAGTTTATTCATAAATAATAATAAACCTCATGAAAAACATACCTTTGCAATACACGTATACGATCGTTACTTGTTTTAACCACAAGGTGGCATAAAAGCGGTAGAATGTAAAGCACCATATTCTAGTACTTTCTTGGGTGCATGCACATTACAGGTTAAGTACATATAAACGTTATCCTTATAGCAACGCTATGCATACTACATTACGCACAATTTTATCATTGACAGTTGTATACAAGTTGGAAGTCATTTTAATTATTAGTTTATTGTTCATCTCATAGGATTGACAATTAAACATGTGCATCTAGATATATTTTGATTTTCATTAAAATGTAATAAAAATGTACAACATAGTGTTTTGATAAGAAAATACTGACATCCAGTACAAATCTATACCTTAGATTTATATGCCAAGCAAAATTTTTAAAAAGCAATAAAAAACTAAAAGCCCATTTTAATATATTCACCAACAGAGGACTTCTAGTAATACAGGACAATTCACAGTTCAAAACAAATATTTTGTAAATGTACAATTCATTCTATTCTCATAGTATTTCTGATTTCAGATACACCATTAACCAAAGTCACCTTAACAGGTGAAATGTGTCTATCTATAGGAGTATGACTACGCATTTATGAAAATAAAGTTGTACAACTAGCAATGGTGGTATGTTACAAATGTTATAAAATGATAGAAAATAAATAATGGAATTACATTCATAGGAGAGTATGAATAATTATTAATTCTTTGAGAATGACAGTGTTTCTTAATCACTGTTTTGCTAAGGGTAGCAGTCTTCCCCCAAGCCCTCTGGCTAAAAGCTAACCCACACACAGTGGTGTTCTTTTTCTGGATGTAGCAGACTTGCATGTTTAGATGTCTCTGTGTGTGGGGGGGCACAAATAGATACTGATTAACATTGAAAATGTAAGTATTAAACAATGACTAGTGTAATTCAGCACTCATTAACATGCTTGTGTGTTCCCCAGTCACCCCAGAGTATACAGGTATCCCCCATTTCCCTCTAAAGAGCCACCCACCTCCGAGGTAAGGCTGAATATACAGACTGAGGATAATCAGAGTAATACCCACTACACTGAGGTGCAGAGGTACAGAACTGAAAGGGAGACTCGCATATATTCTGGGCCTTTTGGTCTGATACCCATTTCTTTAATAAGAATGACAGCCTCATTCCACTATATAAATGTTTTGAGGACCTAAGCAGGGTTTCATTCACAGTCCTCACTTTTATGGTCAATTTATTTACAGACAAATTAGAAAATCTACGCAGCTTTCGGAAATATAAATAATGCTATAGATGTCTAGTGTCAAACACTAGCTAAATGACATTTTTCATTAAAATGTATAAACTGAGAATACTGGTAGCACAAGAGTTTAAGTAGGACTGGGAAAAGCACTCTACATTAATGATTATTGCTAAGCTTAGAAAATCTATCATTGATCTATTATTCTATTATCATCCTTAAATTTTGGGGCTAAATTTTATATTATGTTATAATATTATATTACACAGAGAAAGAATAATTCTGGGTTGTTTTGGGAACAATTTAAAAACGTTGATTCACCATATAATTAAAGGAATAAAAAATATTGGTCCTTTGATTAGTGTATTATGAAGACATACCTGGTTTTATCAGACAATTCAGGTGTTTGTCTCAACAAACTAGAGCAATTGCAAAATGTAGATTTGCTGTGTCAAATTAGATTACACAAATAACAAGGTAAACTAAAAGTTTTGCATCAAACATCTGAGAACAGAGGTCATACATCAGCACCAAAACATTAATATGCAGTCTAAACTTATAAGAACAAGACAAAAAACTAATTGTGACTTCAGCTGATGCCAGTACAAAGTTGCTTCAGATAAGCTGTAAAAGGATATAGGAGGTGGATACAGGAATTATTACAGTGTAAAATTCATATTTTACCAAGTACAGCAGTCTGTCACAGACAGGAAGTCTTTGCCTCAAGAATATCTCATGGCCCAGGAGAGTGTTCTAGTGGTAAGTTTTACTTACCGGTTTTATCAGTTCTGTGTAAAGAAAATGTTAAGTGTCTAGACCTTACCGATCAGTACAGTTCTCTAATATGTGTCCATGTGCAGGAATGGCAGTTAGCCAAACTCAGAGGTGAAGATCATCAAGCAGGATTTGGGGAGTCTTTATCTTAAGCAAACCTATGAATGTGGTCTTGCCCCATAATATTGCATTTTACAAAAATATACAATAAAGACCATTCCTACCCACATATATTTGACAATTCCACAAATGAAACCAGTTTCCAGCATTCATATCCAGCTTTTCAGGTAACCAGGCAGAATGGTTTGCCTTTGATCAACTGGAAGGGAGGGTAATTATGGTTTCTCTTGATAGGTGAGGTCATAGGTTAATGTTGTGAAATTGTATTGTATTGCTATCAGGTGGAAAAGTGGCTCTTCTCTTTAGGTTAGAAAGAACAAAAACCGAATAAAAACAAGCTGAAATTCTATCAATATAATCATGGAGACTTAATAAACTTGTGCTCCAATTCAATCATCATAAGAACAGCCAAAGGCTCAAGCATCCTTGTTGGTAAACAAATTAGTTGCACTGTAAAAAGTTCCCAAAGAAACAAGTCAGATTAAATGTCATTAAAAATTAATGACTGAATTTGTTAGATAAGGAAATTGTGGTATCAAGCCTCTAGTTTAATATTAAATCCAGAGCTTTCCTAACTTTACTACTAATATTGTGAGCTTTGCTCATAATTACTGAAGGAACATTTGGGTGGTCAGGGGAGGAGCTAAGTGACTATTAACTCACATTTTTTGCATACTATAATCAAGTGTCCTGTAAAAGTAACACAGAGGGGTAAAGACTAAGTAAAAGTCTAAATAATGTTTGAAGATGTGGAGGTTGCATTCATCGTCAGTGCCACCCCACCCCCACCCCCTATTGAAAGATCATAGGAACATTCCTCAACACAGGTCTGGGCCTTTGTGGTTTTGTACAGTGTCAAACAATGGGGGGGTTGGGAGGGCTTGTCTTCAGTCCCAAAACATGAGTAGCGCCCCCATTACAGAATGACTCACAATGTCCTCCACCCCACTTGCCTGGTCAGAGTGCTATGAGGGAAGTGGTAGTGCTGTCCTATGGCACGTGTTTTTCGGAAGAAGCGCCGGCGGGTGATCCTACAACGTGATGATGGTCCCGTCCTCCTCCAGGCTGCGGCACTGTGGCGTTCTCTGCCTGATGTCCAGCACGCCCAGAGAGCTGCTGCCCGAGGGCTGCAGGCCCAGGTGCAGCTCGTAGTGAGGCAGTGAGGGAACGTCACGTCCAGTTGAAGCCGAGGCCGAGGCCGAGAGGGGGATGGGCTGGGCCTCACCGCCAGCCTCCACTACCAGGTCCTCGTCGTCGCTCTCTAGATCCTCGGGCTGGAAGTTCTGGATGATATGCATAACAGGGGTGGCCCCAAGAGCGGCACAGCTGTGCTGGCTGGCCCCGCTATCGGAGGAGCGGCCCGAGCTGCCCGAGGCCCCACTATTGCGCACCACGTTGTTCCGCTGGTTGGCCGGTTTCACTGTGATGATCAGGTTGTGGCTATTGGCGATCATCATGTCCGTCACTTGGTCCAGCGATTTGCCAGACACCTCGATGCCGTTGACCTCCAGCACCTCATCATTGACAGCCAGCAGGCCTGTGCTCTCGGCCAGGCCTCCCGGTACCATGCGAGAGATGAAGATACCAGGCGCTTTCTCCAAACCCTGTGGTGAGACACGCACGCTGAAGCCGTCACGGATGTAGAAGCCCAGGGGCTTCTCCTGGCCGTGCTTGTAGAGCCGCACACGCCGGTGGGTCTCCGGCAAAATGTCCACGTCAATGATGGAGGACACAGGTCGGAAATCCCGGGGCAGGCTGATGATCACTGGTGGCTTCTTGCGGTGGTTGTCTGGTCGTAGCAGCACAGCAGACAGGACGGTTTTCTTTCGGGTCATATAATCGGTGCCAAAGGCTGAGTAGTCAGCCTCTTCTGTGGGTAAGCAGAAAACAAGGAGGAAGAGGAGTTACACTCACAGGCGAGGTTAGCAAGGGTTAAACTAGGGAACCCCAGATGAACATAGACCAGAGCCAGGAACCTTCTACCACTAACATGTGATCATATAGGTAACTAAAAACTGTAATACTGACTTCATATGAAATTTACAATACATCTCTGCAGACACCCTGCAGCTACTCTGACCCCAGTGAGTCATGGACACCAGGATGAAAAATGCCTAACCAGGAAGTTTCTGAAAATCACAACCCAAATCCATAGCTAAAGTCAAGTGGCTTCACAAATTTAGCTGTGACGTTGGACAAGAAAGAGGGGACTAGTCTTAGATTTTTTTTTTTTTAAAAAAAGATCATTTTTAGTTTTAACGGAAATGCTTGAAATTCCCAGGAAACATACATATACAATACTACCTAGTTATTGCTAACAGGGTAAGGTGTTTAAGGAATCTGATCTTGTGATGAAAAAAAATACATGGTTAACTCCCAAGGGGGGAATCTACATTGTACTTGAATTCCTGCACTCATGAAGCTGTACAATACTGTAACTGGAATCCATGTTCGCTCTTTAAATGTCCCACATGCCTGTGTCACTCCAATCCAGTACTGCATACATCACACACATAGACATGTACATAGGAGCAAGTAGCTAGCTTAGTCAAAAGTTCAACCCTCTGGAGGCTCTCTCCTTGGCAGTCAATCATTTACCATACTGGCGGGCAGCTACTGATAATGGATGAGCCTTTGGGAACTCCTTTGCAGTGTCTCACTTTACGCCATCACTCTTCATCCCTCCACTTACATTCCCAGGTCTACCAAAGAGACATTAGATCTCATTAAGCTGAACAAGACTTAACCTACACCAAAAGCTCCAGAGTGACTGCAAAGAGGTCAGACAAGACCAGGCTCAGGGCTGCCTCTGCATTCACCCAAAACACACTTTACCTTGTCAGGGTACACATGATTTCAAATCTAACTGCTGTGCATTGTAGGTATACAATGGTTTTTGCCCAACCTACCTGTTGCACTACCTACTCTAGAAATATTGAAAGAAGATACTAACGCTCACACAACAGAAGAACAGATCTATTATAATCAGCAAGTTTGCAGCTTTGAGCCTTTAACACCTGCAACACCAAGAGATGCATACTGGCTAGAGGACATGATAGATATCGTACAGCAGTGCCCAATAAAGGAAACTGCATGGTCTCCAAGTCGCTCAACATTAAACCACTGACAAAACAAAGGATCCACTGTGCCTGAGGGTTTTGAAGGGGGTGGCTGGAAGCATTTCAGAATAAAAGGAAAACCTGAATTAATTATGCAGTTTACCAAACTGTTAGAAAAACACACTAACTTATACAAGCACATTGCACGATACAGATAAGGCCCCAAGTGGGCCACTTAAAACACTTCATATGGATTTTTGTCACTAAACTTTTCTCCATCCCTCTTCTCATCCTTAGTCAGATGGCGCAGGACCTCCAAGTCAAGTTACCATACACAAAGAACCCGACCAGCTACTCAGTCACCCTGCTAGTTATCCATCCGAAACTGCGTCAGCTTCTCCTCTATGAGGACCTTCAAACGCAAGTGGTTAATGTCTTCTCTGAGCATCACGGGCAAGCAGTGGAATTCAGATCGCTAATGAGAATGTACGGTCCCCCCTTATCTGCAGTTTGGCTTTTGCCGGTTTCAGTTACCAGTGGTCAACAAAATATTAAATGGAAAATTCCAGAAATAAGCAATTCATAAGTCATAAATTGCATGCCGTTCTGAGTAGTATGATGAAATCTAACACCATCCCGCTGGGGATGTGAATCATCCCTTTGTCCAGTATATCCACGCTGTATATGCTATGTCCCTGTTAGTCATTGTCTTGGTTATCAGATTGACTGTCACGTTATCGTAGTGCAGTATATTAATATAATTGTTCTATTTTGTTATTACTTACTGTTGCTAATCCCTTAATGTGCCTAATTTATAAATTAAACTTTATCATAGGTATACATGTATAGGAAAAAAACATAGCATATGTAGGGACTGGGTACTTTAACTGACAACACATGTACCACAGATACACTGACTTGGTAGCTGGTTACTCCCACAGGACACCATCCATCACAGATATAGAAGTTGAAGAAAATGAGGCCACACAAATGCAGACAGCCTTTCAGCACAGGTATGCAAACTCTAAAATCAAACAGCAACTTTTCCCTCCTGGGATCAATAAAGTACCGTAATTTGTCATCCATGGCAAATAAATTCCCCAGTTTTCATAATGAGAGTAACATGTCACCAGGTCTCACTCTCTGGGAAACGTAAAAGAGCCCAATTCCACATCTCAGCAAACAGGTTTTAAGCGCACATGTGGGAGCAGGCTGGGCCTCAGCTTAGCTTTCCCCTTGGTTGTTGGTCCATATTTCACAGTCCTAATAGACTCCTTGCAATTTACAACAGCAAGGAATGCTAGCAGGTGATCGTGTACAATGCTGTATATGCAGGACTGCTTTAAACTGCTTCAATGAGAACAATTAACATGAAACAATGTGATCATGCAGCACTTTATTTTAGCAGGGGGGATTAAAACCAGAAAAACAAGACAGCAAGGCTCAATTTCCTGGAATACAGTAGTTCTGCACTCAGGAATGCATGGATAATAATCTAACTATTAATAATATGCTTAATTCAATAAAACGTAATATATCACGTTAATGTTTGACATAGTTATCATGTTTGTGCACATTCCAGAAATACTGCCAAACAAGCTCCAGGCACACATCACACTGAGCTTCATTTTCACTAGCCTGTGCAGCTGACCGAAGCTGGAATTGTACACATTCAGGCAGTTGTATCACCCACTGACCATCTGTATGTATGAGAAGTAAACAGACACCCCCCCCCCCAAAAAAAGAAGCATGGTAAACATATCCAATAAACCTTAGTTACTGCTTCTCTAATGGACTGAATTCCTGAAGTGTTACTAGCACTGCACATATTTCCTAAGCAAACAGAAGACTGAGAGAATGCTGCACTGATAACTAGGGCTGGCAATGTAGGGGACAGGGGGAGGATACGTCAGGAAAGAGACCAGCAGCCAGGAGGAGGCGGGGGCAACAAGAAAAAGGAAGCGAGGCACAGGGTCGAGCAGAAAGGCAGTACAGTAGCATCGCAGGGCAGCGCGTCCACATGTTTCAGGCATGCTCTCAGATGCACACGTGTGCAACCCCAAAAACGCAAATCTGGTGCTCGGGACACTTTCCACTGTGCAGGGAACCAACTGCTGGTCTATAGGGTTTCACATTACAGTGACAGAGATGCCAAAAAAGCAGGTTAGGCTGGCCCATGCCTGAATATACCCTTTGTGTGTGTGGGGGGTATATATTACATTGTGAGGACCAAATGTTATTAAAAAAACCCATAATTTTGACATTGTGGGGACTATTTACTATTTATAAAAAACCGAATATATATTGTTTGGTTACTTATGGTTATGGTTGTCATAGTTTGGATTAGAGTTATGCATGCAGAAATGAATGGACAGTCCCCACAAAGTTATGCATCTAAACGTGAGAGAGCAAGAGAGAGAATTAAAAACAATCAAGTCGCACAGTGTAAAGCCCATCAAGCCAGGGAAAGTCAGATGCCATCCCCGCCTGTGTCATTCACCTCTGCCCGTGCCACCCATGATGCCATCTAGCACAAATCCCTTCTGATCCTTTACACTCTGTATTTGTTTGCCTTTATCAAGCAGATGTCTGCACTGCATGTGACGTGGAGCCCTTTTATCGGGACATTGAGCACTAGGCCACTCTACAGCTTGCGTCTCTGGCTCCACTCCTGCTGATTCTGCACTTTCCTACATCACCAGTCAATCACTCAGTGAGCAGCTGCTCTATACTAAAGGGTCATACAGGCTGTTGCAGCAAATAATGACCGGCATTTTATCAGACCGTGGTTTCCAATTTCGCCCCAATCAGACAGGGCCCCCGCTTACCTTTGTCTGGATTTTAATGAGCAGCATGAGTGCCGGTGTGCTTGTGGCGGGGGTGGGGGGCTTAAGAATAGAGTGGCGGCCAGCATAGGCACTGTGCAGGCAGAGAGGGGAGAACAGAGGGCTCTTTGTGGGTTGCTTTTAATCTACTGGGTTATCAGCTGCATAGTGAGTTTCAAGTCAACATCCTTTACAAAAAATATCTTTTATTAATAAATAACACTTCAGATTAGCCTGAATGGTATGATACTGTACAGATGCTGAGCATAGTCACTACATAAACAAAGAATAATCATTTCATTTCTCTCCCTTATCTTTGGTGGGGTTAGGGAAAGGCTTTTTTCCACACTTCACAAATAAAACACCAAAAAGAGAAGGAAACAAATACTGCAGCCAGAATTAAGTTCTAAATAAAAGGAATGCAGGTGGGAGTTGCCCTTATGGATAAGATTACTAGATTTGCTGATTCCTGTAAAACTATTTTCTCCAGTGTCCTAAAATACACTGAAGGCCTTATTATGAAGTATGCTTGTAGTTGGCTACACGGATATAAGAAATACATGAATCCCTAAATGTTATACAACATTTCTCTACTGGTTTCTGCTTATTGAGCTTCTTTGAAATAGTTTACATTCTACATCAAGTTATTCTGCTATATATAAATATAATCACACATTTAACAACTTCATATTTACGTAATACACGATGCAATATTCAGAAAACATACTTAAAAAGCTGTTACTACTGTAAGTCCACATTTTTATACATATGAATGTTCATTGCCATCAGTGCAGTGACAGTGACATGCTACTCTTCTGGGAATCAATATAACTGGACTTGCACGTCGGTCAGAATGCTTCCTACCTCACACTGCTGCTGTAACATAATTACCTAAATATATATTGCACACTGTCCTTGTAAGACAGCTCACCAAACCCACACTGATAGCAAGACAATACAGGGTCACTGACAAGTAAAGGCCATGAAACTTAATGAGGCCCAACTCAGTAATTATTTAGTATTGTTGTTCCATAAAAGGATTTCCTATGCGTCAATGTTACTTTAAATAAATACAATTAAAATTTCATGCATGGGCTAGTACTAAATATTTTGCCGAGTACCAATTAAATATCCCAACAAGCCATGTGATCTGACAAGATATCTAAAGTTAGCCTTTGGTAGTGGACAGGTTAAATTTTGAGACTGGGTATAATAAATCAGAACCTGTCAATGAAGACACAGGGCATAAAACAAGATAGAATCTTGAACAGGCTACCAGTAGATTGAAAAGAGGGAAAAATCTCAATGGATCAGCAATTATCACCTTATACAGTGCTCACAGAAAGTCTGGTGATGCGTCCTTGATGTTAAACAATGCTTGTCAATGGACTTTCAATATGAAATCAATAAATTTACAATATTTTTACAGCATTCCAAGACTTTCTGTGAGCGCTATAACTTCTGATTATTTTAACTCACTCAGTTCACTAAAGTAACACAAATATTAAATGGTAATGTGTTATAACTTATGTTGCCAGCCCATCTTAACTTGCATACCATTCCTACATAATAGAAGTTATGTAAATATTCAAAATATCAATATTCATAACATTCTTCTATCCTACACATGGTCAAATGATTCACTAGCAATTTTCCAAGTAGAGAACTTCTGTAGTGCTCTTGTAAAATAAACTGAAGCAAAACTAGGTGGCACTTTACAATAAGGCTACCCATATAAAGGGTTTATGAATGGTTTATAATCTGGTTTAGAAACACTTTGTAAATTATTAGACAATTTTAAATACATTATAACACTTCTTTTTATTAATGAGTTACTACCATTTACAGATGGCAAAAGGGAGCCAACTAAAATTTACAAAACACACATAATTCATTATTCTGTTAGGTTTAGCCTAACTAGCATGGCAACATCCCCTTCCTCACATGACCTGAGAAAAAGTGTAACAAATTGTATGTGTATATCTGTATGTGAGAGTTAATGTCAGTAAAGCACAGGAGCAATACGCACTTATTATAGAGTGAACCATAGCATCAAATGCAAAGGAAAATAGTGATGGAAGAGGCTCATCAATAACTTGTTACCCATCTGGCTGGTTCTGTCACATGACTTCTAGATGAACAAGCATTATCTTTACCAATGCTAAATGCTAATAACCTCAACAAGTGAATGGTCACCTTATATGTTATTAGCTTCATGAATTAGCTGCTATGTCACATATGGGTTAAATGCAAAGAACACATTTTGTTGTTGTGCACTGTGTCAACAATGACAATTAATCTCTAAATTCTATCCATGCCCAGTGCGAGATTAAGTAATAATGCCACACACCATGACCTGGCCTGTGTTGGAAGGCAGCACAGAGCACACAGGCACAGATCCAGATAGACCAAATGTTGTGCTCCTAAGCCAGCCTCTATGACATGTAAACACACACCCTCTGCAGACAGACTTCATTCCTGTCCAATCCCTAAACAGGAGCGGTCACAGAACAGCTGTGTTCCCATATTTTATTATTATTTTTTTAACGGCGGTGGAGACCCACCCAAAACCGGTTCATCGATCACAGACCAGCACAGGAATTTCAACATTGCTCTGCCATCACTTACAAAAGTGTCTGGCATGTTATTTTGTTTGTCACATACAAGGTTCTTTAAACCATGGGCTATTTTTTAAGCTACAGACACACAAAGCTGTCTGACTCATATCTACGCAAGTCGTCTGAATTTGTTTCGCATTGTCTAGCAGTGACATCACACTGTCATAAATCCACCACCCACAGGTTCCCAGGCCAGTATGGTCATCCAGAAAAGAAACATCACTCCCTGGTACCAAAACTGCATTTTCAGGGGGAAAAAAGGCTCAATGAATGGAACACATTTACTTGAAGCGTGAAGACAGAAAAATGAAAACTGTGATCCAGTAACGGTTTTGATGAAATTAAGACTTCTAGGTTTCATCGAGTGCTTCAAAATGAGAATGCAACACTGACAGATAGAGATTAAGATGCTTGAACTGGTAACTGGGACACTCCATTGCACTGTATGAACCATACTGAGTCAGGTGATTTTCCAGCAACTGTGTCGCATGACCCCAAGGTCAGCCTGTGTTTCTGTAGGACCACAGGAGCCTATGTCAGGGGAGGACAGAGCAATCACTGATCAGACAGAGTCACTGCCCAGCTGACATAACATACCTCTTCCAGTGACATGGATCCCTGTCTGAACTCCATCATTCATGGCTGGGCACAGCCCTGCTTCTTCTTCTCTGCCTCTGAATGGGACTCAAATACTACTCCACACCATAAACTGGAAATGCTGTGGCACATACCGACAGCTTTTAAGATTGCAGAGTTGCTTCTGTGTGTGGATGCCCTGTTAATCTGACTGTACCGCTAACTTGTGCTACATTATAAAAATACTGCATTTTTGAGGGAGGCTCAATGGGTCGCACTGCTGCTTCACTTATAGCGTTGGGGGTTTGAATCCCACGTCTGCTCTGTAAGTTTTTACGTTAATGTTTTAGTGTTCACTCTGGGTACTCTGGTTTCCTGCCATTGTCCAAAGACATGCCACCTGGTATCTCTAAATTGCCACAGTTTATGATCGTGCGTGAGTGTATGTGCCTTGCAGTGAACTGGAATCCTATAATAGGTGTACCCCTGCCATATGCTGCCTGTGGGGGAAGGGAAGTTGAAAAAATTCAGTGCTTAATATAGGTGCCTTTGGGAAGTTATATACAGCAGGTAGCTTATGACTTAACTGTAACGATTTTGTAATGCTGGGAATGTTATTGAGGCAATTTAGGTTTATACACTCGGGTCAAAGTTTGTCCCACAACATTAGGGGACTGGTCAAAAGTTCACTTCCTTAACTGCTTTGCTCTATTGCCTTTATTGGAGAAGGTGACTGGCACCTCCAGGTTACCTGTGTCAGATTCAAACAAGTTTTACACTATAACAGCTGAAATGAATTGCTTATTAAACAATAAAAAACTAAATGCTGAATTCAAAGGAAAAAAGCAACACATTTTCAGTCTCAGATGGTTAGAATTTGAAATTTCTAATTATACCAGATCTACTTAGAACAGCTGAAGCACTGTCACTGTTGAGACGTTTACGTCTTTCATTTGTTTTAGCCATTTTCCATTACTACGTATACAATTAAGGTTCACAATAAGCCTGAAGCCTATGTCTAGCCCAAGGGAGAACACACCCTAGATGGGAAACCAGCTCATCACAGTGCACGGCATGCATAAATGACCACACAGGGTCACCAATTCAGCCACAATGCCACCTTTGGATTGATGGATGAAACTTATGGTGTATGGAAATCATGCAAACTACATACATATATATTCACAAGCTGAGGTCACAATCCAATCAGGCTATCCTTGTTATACCAAATAAGATAAAAAATATCCATTATACTATTTTACAAAATGACACTGTTTCCCCCAAAACAGATAATTTATCTGAGAAACAGACGGTTTACTGTAGCTCAATACAAACCTCTGCCATTTTATGCTAAATTGTTGTACAAGTAAAAATTCCACAAATGGAGTGATGAATCTTGAAAGCTAATTTATTTCATTAAAACTAAGCTAAGAATCTAATTAAAATACCTGCTTTAATACTTTGAAACGTCAAGAAATCGATCTCTATCATTGTACATATACATCTTACATAAATGACCTCCTGTAACTTCAAGTAATGAGGCATTTAGAATTTTGAGGAAAGAGGAGCCAGTTCAATTTTACAATGACACCTCCCTGATGAGGGCATTCCTGAACAACTTGGTGTGGTGCAATAATATCTAGATTATGTTTAACGTAAGCAAATGATTTAAGGATTTGTGCTTGCACACGGGGAACAACAATTTTCAACAAACTTCTTAAAATGCAGCCTTCATTTCAGAAAATATGTAAATAAAAGGGAAAAATGCTGCTGAGAAGAGTTATGTTGTGAAGAAGTAACAGGAGATGTGTGCTGCTTTTGTCTGGATTGACACTGGCCATTTAAACCTGCAAGCTAGGCAGCTGATTCTTCAAAAAAAAAAAAAAAAAAAAAACAAGGAAACTATGACACAACTGAAATGTTATACAGACACATACCAAACTGACAGACCTACGTAAAGAGATTGCACTCAAGGCACCGCACCACCAGGCACCATAAAGGGGGGGGGGGGGGCAGAGGGCAGGCCCGCTGTGTGTGGCAACAAACCAGCCACTCACATCTGCGCGCCTCTGAACTGCTACCATAGAAACAGGTAAACAAGCCAGGAACTGGCTGGTAACACGCCAGATATCCAGACATTTGTCTGTTTGTGCACGTCTACATGTGTTCAGGAACGCAAACTCTACTTCATTGCAAACTTACTTAACAATAATCAGCAGTAAACCTCCAATGTCATAACACACCTAGATCACTACACCTACAGCAATAAAAACATATTCCTCCCATAATGTACCAAATAGTTTATGAGGCTGGGTGACGCTAATGCAGGTTCACAGAACTACTTAAAGGCACTACCAGCAGCTTGACTAGCTGTTCACAAGCTGATTCATCACAACATCAGAGACAAAATGAACACTATTTGTCCAGTCTGAGCTTTTCATAAGCAGACTACTTCAGTAATGCCACTGCTGTGTCTCTCACAGCAGAGAAACAACAGCAAACAGCTGCACAAGTGATGACCTGATAACCAAATTCAAAAAAAGAAAGAAAAGAATGAAGTGTGATGGGTCAGAGAGAAATAATAGTAAGGGAAGGATGTAGAGTCGCTTCTCATAGCTCTTCCATCTTATGGCATAATAATGGGGCAAGGCACATGGCATTGCAGAGTGACCCCTTTAATCCCTTCCTGACAAACTGGATTAGCATCTATAGGTCATATGGCACAGTGAGGCAGCTTAAACGTGCTACTCTAAACTCACTGTCTTTCAGCGTTACCAAAATATTCTAGATGAACCCTTAATTGGGTCCAGACTTTTCATGCAAAGCCAATATACTGTAAATAGTTGAGTAACATTGCAGCACATAATGATTACCCGATGCTATTGCAGAAGAAAACTTAGCAGAGCACGTGATACCCCACCCCCTACAATGAATAATCTGACATCTCAACCAACCAAGGGATTGGTCAACTGCCCCACAAGACAGGCTTTTTTTTTGATGCGCCTGATTTTAGAACAATTGCAGAACACGGTCAGATACACTGGATCCTTTCCCCTATCAGTTTCTTTCATACTTAAAAAAACATCACAATTTTTAATCTGGGGCTGAGCTTTGCTTCTCCCAAAAAAGATTTATTGTACTGTACTTATTCAAACCAATGCTTATTGAACACGTATCTAGCTTTGTCACAGTAAATAAAAGCCATAGGGAATAACACCTGTAATCTATTTAAGAGAGGTAAACGCTAACATGCCCCAATGTCCCCTACCTTTTCTCTGAAGGAAGAGCCGCAGAAGAGGACTGGCGGTAGAGATGGCCTTGTGGTAGTTGTCATCATTGTTGATGGGAAGCAGGTCCCCATGGACATCTGCATACCCCACGAGTAGGTCCACGTTTGGAATGCGGTGCACATGTTGCAGCAGACCATAGAACTCATCAAACCGACCTGGTTTTGCCCGGTCAAGGGAGAACCGACGAAATTCTGCACCAAACTGCAATGCCACAAAACCAGAAATGCAGCTAGTTAAAGGCTGTACTGTGGACATAAGACGACTGCTACTCAGGTCCTATCTTCAAAACCAGACACATAATACTACCAAATGATAAGAAAATCTAGTTATGATTCAGCCCCAAAATATCTAGCTAAAGAATTAACACAGCATGTGCACTGACTCCATGAGATGGTGAAACCATACCAGTGTATCATACAACAGTACTGTTTTTACACAGATCAGACACAACAAATAAACTGAGAGCAGTTAATTTACATACATACATACAAACTTAACCAATTGGTTGCTTGACGAATCAGCTACTTCGACTCAATTTACTTTTATTATTACATTTATTATTTCGATTCTAACTTAATAACTGGAGAGCGTCGTCTACTAACCTCAATGGCGTTTCACAAATGGGCCTTCAATGGAAGTCATTGTCACTTTCCTTTTTCCCCATAGTCACCTCACTATAATTTTCGCGATCGCTAGTCATCGTCAATGTGTCACAACGTGAATAAGGCACGGATTACGCCTTCAGCATGAACTTCAGTTATGGCACGCGTTTTCCTGAGGTAATTAAGGCGGCACATAGTACGTGAATGCAAAATTGGAAAACGACTTAATTAACCATTTTTGGAGGTTTTTATTGTGCCTGTAAAGCGCAAACGCGCAGCTTTCAAAAACACGTAAATCATATGCTTCGTCTGTCAATTAGATTCAGTACGTAAATATTAAGCAATTATTAATCGGACACCGTTAGGGACCAAAACGTTCCGAGGTCATTCGCTTATTTACAGCAAAAACACGGGAGAACGAAGAATAAAAACCAAAGGGAGAACAGGCGAAGACTGAAGTACATCCAACCAAGAAATGGACGCGTTAACCTGCGCTGGTCATGCATGACCAGTTAGAATAAAGGAGCGAATCAGTCACGGCAAAAGGACTTCAAGAACTTGGGTTAATTTATGAAAAGCTCTTCGGGAAACTCTACATACTGTCGAGCTATAATAAAAGGTAAGCACAATCCGGTACTTCCAGAAATACCACATGCATCGTTTACACAAGAACTCCAAGGCATCAGAAAACCATTCAAGATAGTTTAGCTGTATTCATACATGTCGGCTGTATGTTATCGCGCAGCGATCGGTTTAAAGTTTATGACAGCGAGATAAGACGGCTGCGGCAGCGACACCAAGCCCGGTAGGCGCTGCTGGAACGGGGCAGCGTAGTCAACGCCTAATGGGCTGGGTGAGCGCACGGTAACGGCGAAGCGTCTACCCACGCTACGAACCACGGTTTAAAAGGGACACACTGACGCCTTCATATATAAAAATGTCTACAATGAGCTATGGCAACAACGTTTGACACTTGTCGATAGTCGCCCTTGTATCACCTCGGTGGTAAGCCCAAGGCATCTGTATTTAGTCTCCTAATCGGCTAACCTTTCCGAAGGTTTTATTTCCCCAGAACGCTAACCGTACGCCGGACGTCTTCTTTCCGACGATACCAACCTTGCTCTTCACCTCCACGGCGCTCAGAGTTCGGCTGCTCGACGCTCGGTGGTTTTTATTCATCTTTCACAGCCAGGACCCTCCCGCAGCTCGCTGTTGCCCTCTCCGGGGCTCCCTCTTTCCCTCGCACTCCCCTCCTTCGCCTCAAAAGGTCTCCGGTTATGCAGTATCCGAGGTATACCTCCCAGGCCGCTTCAGCAAGTCTTCTCGCTGTTCTCGGAGTCGCCGACTGCCCAAACGGGTTATCCACATAAAACTCAGATTCACGGTGACGCCTTACGCACCCAGGAAACGCCCCCCACCCTTACGCGCAGCCTCGATTCGAGCGGGCGCGTTCCCGTCACCCTTCACCTTTCGTTACCGGCCACCAACGCGAAGATGCTCCTCCTACCCGCAGACCACAAACCCGCTTTCGCTGAGCCGAATAATCTTGGAATGTGGAGTTCTGTATGCCTGTGACAATCTCTGCATCTTAAGGTTCTGTGCCTGTGGTAACGTCGAAAATTGCAGATAAGCTGAATGTGTTAAAAAAAAATGGGTTGGCCAAGCCGTTAAATGGATCAAATTAGTTCGTCACTATCTTTGCTATTAATTAATTAGTTAATCATAATATGTAACGCATCGTTCGCGACTATGACCAGGATAAGCGGTTGGATGGCTGTCACTGATAAATAAGCATTTGTAGTTCCTAAACAATTACAAAACAAGCATTACAACCATTAAAGAAAAAAAAACACAATTTTGTGGCTAGATGAAAGATGCGTATCATGGACTGACGTACCTGTAGTACAATTTAGTGGTGACATCTTGTGGTAGTATTTGGAATATCTTCATTTTCTCACAATTTGTCCAAAACAGTCACAGAGGTTATCCTAAATAGCACAGGGCATGTCAAAACACACCCACCACGTGCAATTTGCAAACACCTGTTCTCATAACAGCAGAAAATAAGCTGAAGTACCTGCAGGAAACCTACACAACATGGGGAGAACATGCAAACTCCACCCAGACAGAGCAGGAGTTAAACCCCAAACCCTCGAGGGATGAGGCAGTACTGCTGCCTATTGAGCGACAATGTCACCCATGTTTGGACTACAAATGACATTTCACTGGGTTTATGGAAAATAACCAATGTATTATTGATCAAAGATTGTTGACTGAGTATGAAGTATAACCAACAAGTATGCGGTAGCGTGGCCGAGCGGTCTAAGGCGCTGGATTAAGGCTCCAGTCTCTTCGGGGGCGTGGGTTCGAATCCCACCGCTGCCATAGTATTTTGGCAAGGCCCTTAATCCCCAGCTTCCTGGGCGCCCCAACAGGTGGCTGCCCTTCACGGACAGCTTGCTCTACAAAGAGCAAGTTGAGGGAGGCGTAAAAAGAATTTCCACATGAGGGACAATAAAAGATTGATTGATAACGTATATGGAGCGTATTGTGACAGACAGCAGGGGAAAATGAAGACTTAGATATGGAAATAGGAGACTGAGGCTTTATCTGGAGCTGGTAAAAATCAGGATTGTATGGTCCAGGCAAACAGAATTCAATTCATAAGGCATAAAACGAAGATCGGTGAGACAGGTGAGGATCAGGCAAGGTGCATACAGCAATCAGGATAGAGAAAGGAAAACTTGGAATCTAGGAATAATACAGAATCATGCACCTGAGGATAGATATCAGAGAAAATGTTCAAACTCTCACCTGAGTAATATGTCAGAGAACTAAAATACATGGTAAGTCAGTTGTAGTGACTATCCCACATCGTCCACTCCACTGCAAAGGCAGCTACTGTAGATCCTGTTGATGACTTGCCATGGCAATAACTATACAAAGTAACTTGAGATCCACATCCATTTAATCTTTGGGTCAAGTTCCCATTTAATAATCATAATATAAAGGTTACAATTATCACAACGTGAGGGTTACTATAGTTTATGGCATATTAGCAATAAAACCATATGATCTCCTTGCCACCTCCCCCTATGCCCCTGACCCCATTATTTAAGGGTTTTCTCTCCCCTCTTGCACCGTGACCTGTAGCTTACTCAGCCCACACTGCCACCTAGTGTCAACTACCACCACCACAACAAAATAACGAATGGCTCCCACATCAGTAGTAATCACACAATGGTCAAAGAGGGGCATGGCCACTAATAAGAATCATCAGGAATCCTGGTACACAGGCTGAGCAGGGTTTCCCTGACTGGGTGGAGTCCCAGCATGGGGGTTCCCTGGAGGGCATGGTCACCGAGACAGGGAATCCCTGTCATGATGGAACAGGTCAAGGAGGGAGGACTCCATAATGTGCTGCACAGGAACGCATGGTCTGTACCCCTCCCAATCCACCAAATACTGGAGATCTCGTCCCCACTGTTGGATGTTCGGCAGATGACGGACTGTATAAGCTTCTCCCTGTCAGTCATTCAATCTGCCCCAGTGGAGGTGGTGTCGCTGAGGAGGTGAGAGGACTAGTAATTTCGGGCTTGAGTAGGGAGATATGGGACATCAGGTATACCCATCACATAGTGGCTGGCAGGCACAGGTGCACCGCCAACGGACTGATCACTTTGGTCATCAGGAATGGACCCACAAACCAGGGGTGCCAGCTTGAGTGAAAGAACCTGTAGAGGCAGATCCCAAGCAGACAGTCAGATCCTTTGACCCAGTCGGTAAAGAGGGGACAGAGAATGGCGTCTGCTGGCATAGCCTGGTATCTTTTGTTGCAGTCAAAGCAGAGATGCCCATACCGGACCCAGATCTGTCTGTAGTGTCGTAAAGGTGATGAACCAAGGGAATTATGCCTTCCTCCTTCAGTGGCCTGTAGTACAAAGCGGGGTTACTGGCTTATCGGGGTAACTTGTTGGATTTTAAATACTCCACTCTGTCCACCACTGACCTGTGGCTCACCAGTGGCATTTCGTAGGGGTATTAATATCTCAAACTATGTATCCACAGCCAATAACAAGGCTCTTCATCTGCCTCTGAAGTCTCATCCTGTGTCCTATCAACACTTTTTGACGGTTGTGTTGACTTTCCTTTTCTCTTTTGTGGCTTAGCGGGTGCGGATGTGGTTGTCACCAACTTGCTCCCTGACAATGTAGACCTACTGTTCCAAATAGGATTTCAGTGGATGGTGGCCGTATAACAGGAAACATGGAGAGTAACCGGTCGCCTCATGCTTAGCACAGTTGTATGCAGGAATGACATGGAACAGGTGATCCTTCCAGTTTTCTTTCTCCTTCTCTTCCAGCGTCCGGAGCATTGTAGCAGGGTTCGGTGGAATCTCTCTGTGGGATGACCTTGTGGGTGTTAGGGGGAGGTTTTGGAGTGGCTCACGTCGGACAGTTGTCTGAGAGTCTTGAACAGTTCATTCTTGAATTTCCACCCTTGATCATGGTGAAGCTTGGCTGGGTAGCCGAACCGAGGGATGCAGTCATTAAAGATCTTGTCGGCAGCTGTCTTGCAAGCTTTGTTTTTTGTAGCATATGCTTGTGCAAATCTGGTGAAATGGTCGACCACGACTAGGATGTACTCATATCCACCATGACTGGACTCAAGGTGGAGGAAATCAATACAGGCGAGTTCCAGGGGCAAGCTGGATGTTAGACACCCTATAGGTGCGGCTGGTTTTTTCTGTTTGATGCAACGACAATTCCTGGTGACATACTCTTCAATATCTCTTTTTATGAAAGGGCAATAAAAACGCTCTCTGGCCAGACTCAAAATTCTTTCTACACCCACGTCTCATGTTATTGTGCAGGTATGTGAGCGCTGTCTGTCTATAGATGGTAGGCAGAACCAGCTGTTTGCGACCTAGTGTTTTCTGGTACAGGCCATTCTCCACATACAGCTTGTTCCATTCCCATGACAGTTTCCTGGTGAGTCTATTAAACATTTTGCATTTTTCCTCCATCAGTTCTATTGTTCTCTCCTTTAGATCCAAGATCCAATGACAGGGTTTTTACGCTGTTTGCTGGCCAGCTCCTCGGCACTGATTACTGGCAAGGACTCTGAGCAAATCTGCTGCTGTAAGGCTATACTGAGGGCTGCCCCCCACGCCACATCGCTCTGTTGGCTCTCCTGCTCTCATCCACAGCTTCTTCAGACAGTCCTTCTGAGCATTGGCTCATGAAAGCATCAATATCAAGGGGACAATGGGAGAGAGTGTCTGCATTGATATTCAGCTTGTCTGGTCTATACTTGATCTTAAAGTGAAAGTCTGCAAGCTCCCCTACCCAATGATGACCCACTGCATTCAGTTTGGCAGTACTCATGACATAGGTCAGAGGGTTGTTGTCACTGTAGATTATGAATTGAGGAGCGTAATACAGGTAGTCCCTAAACTTATCACAGACCGCCCACCTCAAAGCCAAAAACTCAAGTTTTCCACTTTGGAGGTGGTAATGCCGTTCCGTTGATGTCAGCATGCGGTATCCGAAACTGATCATCCTCATCCTACCATCTTGGTTTTGGTAGAGGACTGCTCCTAGGCCCAGTTGAGAAGCATCAGTGTGGAGAACAAAGGGCTGGTCAAAGTTGGGGTAGGCTAGCACTGGTGGGTGCATCAGGGTGTCAATGAAGTGCTCAAGAGTCTGTTGGCATTCAGCTTTCCACTCAACAGGTACGTGAAGGGAGTTGGGGTCCCTTAGCCTTCCCTCTAGAGGGCTTTGGTGGCTCTACCCTGTGTTTCACCTGGAGCAGCTCATACAGTGGCCTTGCTATGCCTGTGAAGTCTTGCACATATACCCGGTAGTAGGTCAGAAAGCCTAGCAACCTCCTGATCTCCAACCATTTGTGGTGCTTTGTCCTTCAGTGCATTCACTGCCTCTAGGTCTTTTGGATCCACCCCCACAACCTCTGGCCTCAGTTTCACCTCATGGCACTGCAGAGCTTGGAGGACACGGCACATCACTTCAAAATGGTCTTCAAAAGGCTTGGAGAAGCAGAGAACTTCGTCCAGGTAAGGTATACAGCAGTTATCTCTGAGCAGGTGAAGCATATCCTTCATTGGAAAGCTGCTGGTGTGATGGACAATCCAAAGGGGACCCTGACCCACTCATACAGACGCCAGGGAATTGTGAAAGCAGTCAGATGCCTCAATCCCTCAGCAATGAAGCCTTGGTGGTAAGCTTTGCCTTGGTCTAAGATGGAAAACCAGCTGTAGCCTCCCAGAGAGTCGATCAAGTCCTGTATAACTGAGTGAGGATGTCGGTCCGGCACTGTCTTTTTGTTGAGGAGTCTTTAGTCAATACACAGGCAAAGTGATCCATCCTTTTTCCTCACATATGCAATTGGTGCAGCATACAGTGACTGGGACTTTACAATCCATCCTTTCACCAGTAGCTTCTGTACGTATTCTTTGACTTCCATGTACAGTGGCTCTGAGACTGACGCGTAAGCCCTCTGAACCAGGATATCATCTTTGAGCTGGATCAATATCTGGGGCCTGTACTACAAAGCGGGGTTACTGGCTTATTGGGGTAACTTGTCGGATTTAAGGTAGTCCGGGCAAAATGTAAGTGAACGAATATGAAGTCCATTTAAACTGTGGTACCTTAAATCCGACAAGTTACCCTGATAAGCCAGTGCAACCCTGCTGCAGCCTGGTGGTTCTTTGACCTGTATAAAGCTGACCATGGTGTTGACCTGTTCTCCTATCCCAAGGGCTTTACAGAGAAGGCCAATTACCATAGCTTGTGCATCTGTGATGGATGCCTGGCTGTTGAGCATCTCCTGTAGGACATTGGCACCAAGCTGGAAGGTGGGGGTGCAGGAAGAGTTTGAGAGGTAGAGAGAGGCTGATGGTGGGCCGGTGTTTGAGCAGGTAAAGTCTTTGAGTTGGATGCCTTCATAACAGCTGCCTGTTGGCCCATAAGGCTGCCATCACGTTGGGTAAAATCTCCATTTTTGCACTCAACTGTTGTATAGACTCACTGTCTCTCTTGTCAGCAGGACAATCTCCTCCATCCAGCTAGACACTGTATGCATGAGCTGTCTTCTGGCGAGGGACCTGACCAAGTCTGTGCTGGTGTTCATTCTCATCACTGAATATCTTCATAACATGGCAAAGAATTTCCTCATCAGTGGTGTGGCCACTTGAAAGGATTAGTCTGAGCTGTTGCCAAATGTCTGTGTGTTTTGATCCCAGGCCCTGATAGATGGTGTGAAGAAAAACTTCCTGGATGGTTTTGGGGTCATAGTGGATGTTCATGCTTGCCTGCCTCGACTGAAATAGAATCTTCTGTTTGAGCCGGATCATGTGGTGGATGAACTGTTCGGGAGTTTCTTGGTCATTCTGTTTTGCACACATGAGCTCTTGGAACAGTTCTGTGCCCGCCTTCTCACAGAAATGAGACCTGAGGAACCCCTTGATTTCACAGATGGTGTCCGTCCCCCCTGAGGCTGCCTGTGACTGTGCATGGTGTAGTGGAAGTGGCACTGGCTCACCTACATTATAAAGCATGCATGAGTCAATGCTACTCATGCTTCTTAAGTGAAGCATGCACTCCGGGCTTGCCTTTGAGGAATGAAGTGATGAGACCCGGAGCATGACAGAACCTGGGGAAACAAAAGCAACAACGTCAACGGACCAAAAGGAACAGCACCGACACACAGAACAGACACAAGGAAACCAACTCAGACAATAAACGACAAACCACAGGGAATGCAGACAGACACAGAAACACCCAAGATAAAAACACAGTACCCAGGAACACAAAAGGGGACAACAGAGGGACCACACCAGGGGGCACACCCACAGGAGGCACACAGAGACCAGAAGGGAACAAAGGCACAGAGGGACGGGGAGCAAACACAGGGGGCACAAAGGTAGGGGGCAACGGGTAATGGGTAACGTGGAGCTGGAGGGAACCCCGGCAGGCGAGGGGTGGAAGCTGTAGTGGCAGCAGGCAACTGCGAGGCTGGATCTTGAGGGAACGCGAGGAGGGGGCGAGGAGGAAGGTGGAGGGACTGGCGAAAGAGGCGAGGAGGGAGATGAAGGGGACACTGTCGGAGGGGAGGAGGGAACAGAAACCTCGGCAGGTAAAGACAACTGACGAGTCGGCAATGGGGGACCCGCAGTTAACCGACGAGGCATCGGAGGCGGGACTGCAGCCGGCTGATGAGGCACCGCTGGCAGAACCGAAGGCAACCCCCAAGCTGAAGCCAGATGGACTGCAGGTGACCGGCAAGCAGAAGCCAGAGGACCCGCAGGCGACCGCCGAGCTGGAGCCAGGGAGCAGGGTGGGTTGGACCAGACCCCGGCGCAGGTGTATCCTTCCTTTCTGGTTCAACAGACGGGGACCTCCTCGGGGACCAGGGACCGGGGGCATGGGAGCAGGATCTGGGGGATCTGGGACATCCTCAGAGATAGGATCCAGGGTTACAGGAACTGGAAGCTCCAGGGGCGCAGCCAGGATGGGCGGTGCAGGAACCTCTGGGGGCGTAGCAGCCACTGCCGGCAAAGGAACCATGGGGGTGCGGCTGGGGTTTGTGCCCTGGCAGCAGGCATTGCCCGTTTAAGGAACTGGGGGACCCACGGGATGGCATCCCCGACAGACCTGGCCCCTTTAAGAGCCAGGCGTGTCCCAGAAAAGGGACAGGCTGCTGATCCTGACAGCAAAGCGGCAGCGATTCGGACGTCGTGCGCCCGCTTGGGCAAAGCGGCGGGTGGCTGCTGATGTCTGGCATGAACCCTGCTACATCCAGAATCGGGAGGAATTCCTCCCAACACGCAGCAGGGCAGGTGTCTTCTTGTGGAGTCCAGTCATTCTGTCATGTCGGGAACAGGGAAGCAGGCAAGGGAGCCGTGGATATCAATAAACGGGATTTATTGCAGGGTAACACACTCCAAAACATAGCAACGTTAATGACCGGACTGGGGAAAACATACCTAATGCAGACTTAAATACATTTGACTAATGACAGCAACAAGAAACAGCTGGTAAAGATGGGGAATCCACACAGGGTAAATAAGGGGGCGTGACACATGGAAGGAACGGACCAGCAGGGCATGACATAGACAATGTGGTGCGTTTCTGAGAAAAAGAAAAACTGGTGACAAAAAGACATTTGCCTTCCGCTATATGGAAACATTTTGCATTCAATTAAGACTATATTGATCAAAAGCAAATGATCTGTTGGCACTACTTTGTGTCTGCTGGCACAATTCGCAACAACACCAACAACTTATTTGACAGGGTGTTTTAGGAGATTATCATTTCTATTTGGCTATATATTTATTCTGGATAAATTTTCAACTCATGCTTACTTTATAAATATAGCAATATTTATATTGTGCAGACCTATCCTACATTCAAAACTAACATTAACTCAGTTAATGTTATATCTCAAGATCACACCATGCATACAAATACAAAATAATGCCAAAATTCACATACATCGGAACGTCTTATAGTATTTTTGTCTGCTTCATTTGAACTGTTACTGCAGTCGAAGTATTCTGGCAGTCATCTCTGTGAGCATACACATATCACATGGTTTCCCTCACGTGACTAACAAAAAAATGTATGGGGTTTACTCAGTTTTTACTGGTAATTGACCTTACTCACAATCAGTCTTCATACATTCCACTTCTTATCATTTTAAAATTTTGCATGTACTTGTACATTTTGAGTAAACAAATTTATCAGTAAAAACAACAGGAAAAAAAAACTTTTTTGTGAGTAACAGTTGTTCTGCCAATGGTCCTCCAACTTGCAGAGAAAAGTTTGGGGGTTAGCGGATTGGCACTCCAGGCACCATAAAAAACTTCACACAGCTCGGAGACAGTGGACAGGATACTTTTCTGCTCTCTGTGGGAGTAGCTCTGCTGCAGCCACCCACAGCACTGCTGTACGCACTGTGAAGGGAGCACTACCCGATGAAAAGTGGCACTCAGGTCCTAATTTGAGACAGCCCATCTAAGGTGCATGGAACATCTTTGTCTCTTCAGCATGATGGCATCTTCCTCTTCTGCCAGTGGAGCTTCATAAAATCTCCATTCAGTGGCAGCACTGTCTGAAGTATGCAGACCAGGGAGTGGCCTGATCTCTGTAGGTGGGGACACCTATGCTTGGTCTGGTCTCTCTGATGGCTGCCATATTCAGGGAGTACCTGTTGCTGTGGTGTATCAGCTCTTCCCAATGGTGTCCGACATCACTCCTTTCAACGACCGTATTATGAGACTCAGATTAAGGCACTCAGGGTGCCTTGTCTGTTGTCTCTCTGCATGCTTTAACCACAGTGAGTGATATCTTGGTGATGGAAACATTTTATTCAGAACTTTGCTTGGTGGTTGATGAGTGCCCATAATGTGACACTCCTCTGGTCATGGATGACTTCAATGTGATGACTGGCACTGACAGGGCTGGCTGTGAGGACTGTGTCAGTCCCCACAAGTCTGGTGACCATCGTGAAAGTGGCTCAATAATCCTTGCAGGTTTCTGGATCCTGGTTCCAGTGCATTGATCTGCATTGTTGGACTTGATACTCCAATACTGGTGGTGCAACAAAGGAGATCAATCACATCCTCATTGGCAGACACGGGAGGCTCCGATAGAACAGCAGGTCTACAGAACTGTCCAGTTTGTAATTTCTGACCACAGACTTGTTGTTGCTACTCTGAAGATTCAGCTTAGGTCTAGTAGGCTACCACCTATTAGGAGAATGAGGCTGTGCCTGGCCAGACACTAAGTTCAGAGTGTTTCCATGAGATTGCATGCAATTTGTGTGAGGGACTTGCGAACTTCGGTGCAACTGCTGACCCTGTGATGCGGGAGACCATCCGTTGTAACACCCTGAAAGTTGCTGAGGGTTGTGTTGGCGTTTCCAGTGTTTCCAGAAGGAAGTGCTTCATTTTGCAGGGCACCCTGGATAATTTTAAGAAGAATCGCAGCACATGGCTTGATGGCAACTCCAGTCTGTAACAGGAATTGAGGACTCTGGCTGCAAGGGCATTGAGGCCATATAAGGAGCCATTTGTTAAAGGAATATGTATGCAAGTGACATACCACCTTTTATCTAATGACCTACGTCCTGCTTACAGAGAAATCAAAGCATTATGCATATCCAAATCTGTTCCTCAGAGAGTTGTAGTCATGGCTGGTGATGGAACGGTGCATACGGATGACACTGCAGTTGTGACCTGCTGAGCCAGCTACTATGAGCACCTGTTAAAGACTAATTTCTGGCTAAGACATTGGACATCTTTCACTCAGTGTGGTTCTTGGGGCCTGATCTTCCAATTAGTTGTGAACCACTCATCCTCACTGAGATTGCATGAGTGGTGAATCAGCAGTTGGATAGGGAAGGTTGCAGGGATCTGTGGTATCTAAGGTGAACTTCTCCAGGCTAGTAGTAAGGCTATCCTCCTGGCATTGCAAGCAATCTTTCCTTCCATTTGGAAGACAGGCGTCATCCCAACTGACTGAAATATGTTGTCCATATCTGGAAAGGAAGGGTGATCTTCGGGACTGTGACAACTACAAAGGGATAACACAGTTCTTAGTACTGGACAAGGTCATTGCTAAGGTTATCTTAAACAAGGTCTGTGATCACTTGCTCAGCTATCAGCAAATAGAGCAGTTTGGTTTTACACATAAGTCTACCATCAACTGTATCCTGGCACTGAGGGTTCTCATCAAGCAAAAACATGAATATCAGCAGGGTTTGTTTGCGGCCTTTGTCAATTTTTTTAAAGTGTTTAGCTCAGTTGAACAAGCTGCTCTGATCCCCCCACTGGAATTCTGAGTGTTGTGCAGAATGGAGAAAAAACCATTCTGGAAGAACCAAGATTCATCAGGGGTGTGTTCTTGCTCCTACTCTGTTTGATGCTTGCATGGATTGGGTGTTGGGGAGGATCATGAGGTCCAGTGGCTGTGGGGTATCTGTTGGTGAGGAACGGTTTACCGATGTTGACTTTGCTGACGATGCTGTGATCTTCATGGAGTCAATGGAGGCTCTGATAAAGGCTCTCAAGAGACTGAACATGTAGCCTGTGTGTCTGGGTTTGCGAGGGTTCTGGGTCAAACCCAAGATCCAGGCCTTTAATGACCTCTTAGGCATCACTGGTAGTAGCATCTGTGGAGAGAATTTCAGATTTGTCGAGAGGTTCACTTACCTTGGCAGCAATTCATGTGTCTGGTGACTAGGGATGTGACAATACACTCAACTCACGATTCTGAGTTCACTATATGATTTTCACAATTTTTTAACAGAATGAGCTGCAGACAGATTCATTCAAAAATATTCCTTTATCTTTCTAAACTGTGCAAAATGTGTCCTCTTCTTAACAGTAAAACTGAAATTGAACAAAATTCTGTTTTAAAAAAATCCCAAATCAAAATTAATGGTTCTGTTATACTGAATTTGAATATGTCACTGAAAACATATAACATGCTAACTCATTTGATATGACATCATCTGTGTTTGTGTTCAGCTGGAGCAAGACAGAAACAGCCTCTGCAAAATCCCTGTGGCATTTGAGGGGCTTTTGCCATAAAATTCAGATTGGAATAAAAAAAAAAAAAAACTATGGCTATAGGGGTGGTTATTGCTACAGATACGAAACTATACGCAGCAATAGAGAACACAGGATTTAGTTCCCTATGATTGTTATGGTGTACTCTTATTTTTAAGTTTTCATTTATTTTACTTAGCCTATTAGTGTACAAATGGGCTTCTCTTAAGTTTCGTTATTAAGAGAAACATGTTGCCTTATGTTTGGTTTACAACTGTTCCTAATTGTGTTTAAAGTTTCAATAGAAAAACAATTCTCTGCACCAAACGGCGAACCCAAAATTGAGGTGTGTAATGAACAGTAAATTTTGTGTACCATTTTTTCCACACTGCTTCTACAAATATTTGTGAAAGAATGGGTCGCTCTCAGGGGCTCAGTGAATTGCGTGGTGCTGTGATAGAATGCCACCTCTGCAATAAGTCCATTTGTGAAATTTCCTCGCTACTAAAAATTCCAGAGTCAGGTGGAAGCAATTGGGAACAACAGCAACTCAGCCACAAAGTGGAAGGCCATGTAAAATAACAATGCATGCTGAGGCGCAGTGTGCAGAAATCACCAACTGTCTGCAGAGTCAATAGTTACAGACCTCCAAACTTCATGTGGCCTTTAGATTAGCTCAAGAGCAGTACGTAGAGAACTTCATGGAATGGGTTTCCATAGCTGAGCAGCAGCTGCATCCAAGCCTTACATCACCAAGTGCAATGCTAAGCGTCGGATACAGTGGTGTAAAGCACGCCACCACTGGATTTTAGAGCAGTGGAGGCATGCTCTCTGGAGTGACGAATCACGCTTCTCTGGCAATCCATCGGACGAGTCTGGGTTTGGTGGTTGCCAGGAGAATGGTATTTGCCTAACTGCATTGTGCCAACTGTAAAGTTTGGTGGAGGGGGGATTATGGTATGGGGTTGGGCTTGGCCCCTTAGTTCCAGTGAAAGGAACTCTTAATGCTGCAGCATTCAAAGCCATTTTGGACAATTTCATGCTCCCAACTTTGTGGGTACAGTTTGGGGATGGCCCCTTCCTCCTCCAACAAGACTGTGTATCAGTGCACAAAGCAAGATCCATAAGGACATGGGTGAGTGAGTCTGGTATGGAGGAAGCCCTGACTTCAACCCAATAGAATACCTTTAGGATGAATTAGATCAGAGACTGTGACCCAGGCCTTCTCATCCAACATCAGTGACTGACCTCGCAAATGCTCTCCTGGAAGAACAGTCAAAAATTCCCACACACCTAAACCTTGTGGACAGCCTTTCCAGAAGAGTTGAATCTATTACAGCTGCAATGGATGAACCAACCCCATATTAAATCCTATATATTAAGAATGGGATTGGCAGTATAGTGTACATTACAGTGTATTTTCCTGTCACCCAAAAGTAGAAACAATTTTAGGTTTGTAAATGGAGAAAGATAATTTGACAGTTTCAACATTATTCCCAATTAGGTAAAACAACCTACTACATAAGTCTCAGAAACTCAATTATTTAAAACCAAAATCAGCAAAATGGTACACCAGGAATAATTAGCAAAGATACTTATAGGGTATATTATGAAATTACGCATCATGTTGGTGTCATCTAAGATCTCTTTGGCTGCAGATTTACATCCAATCCTAGCCCTGTCTGCTGAGTTTATATGTTCCTCCTGTGTTTATCCCTTGGTACTCAAGTTTCCTTCAATTATCACTGGAAAATTCACTTGAAAAGTTCACTCATACGGGCCAATTCAATTCTTTAAATTCCAGCCTCCTTTTTGGGGCCTTGTTGTGGTTTGGCAGTTGAATACGTAGCATTTCCACAGGGCCTAACACATTATTACCAACCTATTGAACATTTACACAGGCAATGGTACATGTTATCCTCACAGGAGGGAATAAAGACCAGGCTGGGCACTAAGCACTGTGAGAAGCACAATACAGCACTTTATTGTTCTGAAATGTTTAAATGGAAAATACAAACTGAAGTGAAAAGAGCACAAATTAACATACACATAGTAAGTAATTTCAATGATAAAATGTCCACAATACTGCAGCAATGGGTGTGAGCCTTCTAGAACATAACGTGATCTTTAAAAATTAAAATAAATTTTTTGCAAGGCTGATTTTAATACAGTCTAGGCTACAAATTACATTATCTAAGGAATAATGAAATAAGTAAAACTGCCCTTTCATTTAACAGAGATGATGCTCTTATAGCAGAATAAAAGTTACTGCAAAAGCAAATGTTCTTTTAATTTGTATGGCGCAAAATCTGTCCCTTTTATTTTTAGAAGATTATAGGGCTGAGAGTTTTCACGTATCAAATATGCACACTGTGTC